>OZ038389.1:64398452-64998452 GCA_964036045.1 Eutreptiella sp. 'Long Island Sound 2002' | reverse complement strand
ACTCTGCCGTGTGTTGTGCGGCTCTGTTCCATTGTGCGCCTCTGTCGGCTCTAGTGTGCCGCACTGTGCTGTGTGTTGTGCTGCGTCAACAAGGAATGGCAGCCACGGCCACAGGGGCCACAGACACACTCTTCTAGGGGGGCCAAGTCCCCGTAACCTCCGAAGACTTGGATGCCGCCACACACCCGTAGGTGGGGCGGGGTCCAAGCATCCGGGGCCCACCAATGAGAATTGTACGCAGATCTTATCTGTGCACCTTTGTCGGCTCTGTGTGCCCGGGCGTTGCGCTATCCTGTGCTGCTCTGGTGTGTGTTGTGCTGCTCTGATCCGTTGTGCGCCTCTATCGGCCCTGGCGTGCTGCAATGCACTGTGTGCTTTGCTAATGCTATGCTGCATCAACAATGAATGGCGGCCACGGCTACAGGGGCCACGGCCACACTCTTCCATGGGGGCCAAGTCCCGGCAACCTCCGAAGCACTTAGATGCCGCCATTACCCGGCAATGGTTCGGGTGAACAATCACTCCCAAAAAATTGCTTCTTTACCAAATCCCCTTGAGCCATTGCTCCTGGACTATTACCGGGTAAGGGTTCCATGATCCATGACCTATGGTCCATGGGGCAGAAAAAAAGGCCCATTCTTATTTGTAGTCCTGACCGCCAGGGCTACAGCACCCAAAGGGAGCACCTAAGAGGAGCAGGGCGCAGAGGGGAGGGAAGAGGTAGGCTGGGGGGGAGGGGGCGAAGTTTAGGGGGGAAAGCGCTTCCCCTATGCCCTAGGCTACCCCCGCAGGCTACACCCCGAAAAAAGGCACCTCAACTACGGGTGGCTCTACTAGGGCCCCGCGGGGGACAGCTGAGAGACTGGGGCGCCCGCTGGTGCGAAAATTTCCCAGCGTTCCCGAAAAACCCCAGCGACACTGTTACCAGGCCCTGTCGTTCAAGGCTTCGCACCTGGTTCACTCTCACCCCGGCGTCGCTCTAACGTCCCTTTGGCTGGGGATAGAACCGATCGGTACAGACAGACGACGGACGGACGGACGGATGGACAGACGGAAAGACAGATAGACAGAGAGGGAGAGAGAGAGAGAGCTCAACAGAACACATATCAGTGGGAAACATGCCTCGGTCGGCAGGCACACATCAATGGGCCCCAAGGCGTACGCAGGCTGTGGTGCAGCGGTGATGCGGCGCCAGAATACCAAAGCCCCTGCGAAATCAAAATACAAATGGCATGCAGACAGCTGTTCGGTGCCTCCCCTCCCTCCCGGGTTGAAAACCCGCCCGCCCCGTACCAACACGTTGGTGATCCATGGCCATGCCGGCCACCACATTCTGCACGTTCCTCCTGGCTGCCAATACTTTTTCGTTCGGTTGCTGTGGTCAAAGGGCCAAAAAGCACATGAACCACACATGCTTCAGCATCCCATGGCTGCAGCCACCAATGCGCCCTCACACGGGTGGTGGTGGGTGTGGTGGTGGTGGTGGTGGTAGCGTTACATCAAACAATCATACAACTCCCTTGGAATGCTGGACCACACGGGCACTACACAAGGGGTAGGGGCGGGGGGTACTGTCAGCTCAGCCGTGCCATGTCAATGGCTGTGGGCAGGGCCATGAACAGGAGAGGGCAACTCTCGAAAATTGGATACAGGGGTGGTATGCACATCTTTCAGCCACTTGGAAAAAATGGGATAATTTGGGCGGTTGGACAACTTTTGAAGGGGGTTTGATCAAAGGGGCAGGGTTCCCTTATGATGTGAAATTGTGTCTGATCGCACTCAAAACGGGTGCATCCAATAGACTATTGAGCGGATTGTTTGTGCTCAAGAAAAAATGGGGAAAATACGTAGATTGGCCATCTTTCCAATGCACCCCAAAGGCCCGCCGTGACGTCGCTGGGACTTTTGTGGGAATTTCTCACACAGTGTCCTTTGCCAGTAGCCCTATCCATCTTCGGTTGGGGTAGGCAGTCCAACATAGTAAGTGTGGCATCAGTTGTGCTACAGAGCTATATAGGTGTGTGTGTGTGTGCTGGTGTGTCTTGGTGTGTCTCTCCGAGGTGTACCGCTGCACATGTGCATTGTATGCACATAGCTTTTCATGTGGTTGATTTTACAAGCTGGGAGAGCTCAGCAGTATGAAGCAAGCTTGAGGCTCCGGTGGATACAAGGATCGAAGCCGCTGCAGAGAGAAAGTGCCAGGCTGAAGTCCACTTGCAGTAGGCAACGAAAGTTCTGCCATGTGCACGTCTTCGCATGGCCCGATCGGCTCTTGGCATACGCTGACAATAAACCTGCCCTGACCGCCAAACGCAATACATAAAAAGATGCAACAGTGATCAACGATGTAGCGCGGACAGCCGCATACGTTCTTGGTGGGGTAATGGACAAAACAGAAAATGAGAGAATGTATGTGTGTATGCACGTGTGGACAATGGCGACAGCACAATGGTCGGAAAAGACCATCATGAGCCTACGCCCATGTGGTACTGACTTAGTGGCATCACTCATTGTTGTGCAAAGACCAGTCAGGAGAGACCTAACGCTAGTGGACCACATTTCCACTAACAGCACGCAATCCCTTAGATGCATGGGACAAATTGGAGGAAAACACTTGAAAAAATGGAAACAGGTTCTTAACACCACTTTTTCGGCATTCCGAAAAAGCGAGGCAATGTGGCCAAAGTAAGGTGATGTCATTAAGACGAGTGTCGCCCTCCTAATGGCCATGAACACATTCAAATCCGGCACAAACTGCGAGGTTCCAACAGTTGACAGCAAACCAATTGTACTGTGCAAAGCTCTGCTGCTGAGCCAGCCGACCCGTAAAAAAGTATTCCACCATGTCATGGGTGGCAGAGGTGCAGGCTCTACAGCCCCTTGGTCAGACGCTGGGGTGGGGGAAAATTGGCTTGCGCGGGGGGGGGGGGGGTTGGAGCCCCTTTTCCGGACCCCCCCCCCTCCTTGGCTCCCGTGACGGGGCCTTGAAAAAGGTCATAGATGGTGGCAAATAAAGTTGAACTTCCATTGAGGGGGGGGGGGGGGGCAGCAGTGGTGGTATTTATGTCCGGTCAATTCCGGCTACATCCCATAGCAACAAAATCGGATCTGCCACAAGGGTGTCACACCTGTGAAACATCAAAACCCTAGCATCACGGTTGAGCGCACTAGGGAACTGCCCCCTAGGCCCTGCCCGCGCTCCTTTTATACCCTGTAGGGACCGGCGGGAGTTAGTTCCGGAATTCAGTGAATAAATGGCAAAAATGGCAAAAAAATTGGGACTTTACCATGGGTTCTGTCACAGGAGCCCCATTGCCAGACCCCTCCCCCTCCTTTGGGGGGCTCCCATGACCCCCCCCCCCCCCCCCCCGCGCAAGCCAATTTTCCCCTTGCCCTGTGATGCAGAGAGATGCATCCTGCAGGAACGGGTACAGAAGAAGGGAAGAGGTGAGGGGGTAGTTGAATGAAGAGAATTGACCAGAGAGGGGCATCAAGAAATGACTACAAGGCATTGAGATGCACAACGACGCCTGAGGGACAATGGCAGGGAGGAGGATCCTGAGCTTCCAACAGATTGTTGCGGGAGTAGGTCGAGCCTGGCATGTTCATTGTTGCACTGAGGATGCTGGGCTTCGTTGGCCTTTTTTGTGTGCCTGTGGCAATGGGAACACCAATCCTGCAGAGCCTGCGGCACACACCTTGGGTAATTATCATGGAATAAGGGAAATTGTACCCTTTGTGAACCGTACTTTTGAATGGGGCGTGGTCATTGCAACATTTTTGTCTGTTTTGAGTATGGGTGTGCCTCGCCATTGTGCCCGTTTGACCTACTTCCTTCACCCAAAATTGAGGAATGCTAATTACCCCACAGCTAATTACCCTTACCCTGCGGCGCCTGCGGCGCGCAGGAAGCACTCCCAATGCTTAAGGCCTTAGGAACAACTACCCCTGCACCCGCCCACAAGACAGACCTGCAACTGCTAGGCTCAAAACGGCAGCAATGCCTGCGGGAGTTCGCTGCAGCATCGAGGTGGCCTGTGACACACTGCGGCCAGGCACTGGGTCCATTGATCCTGAGCTCCTGCTGGCATGCACAATGTGAGGTGCCGGTGGAGAACTGATGCTGCCTGGAAACAAGATGCAGCATTGGCCAGAGGGTCGGCTGCAAGCAGCAGTAGCGCAACGGGAACGGAAATGGACGTCAGGATATCGTGTTGATAGGATTAGGGGCAGGTCTGGGTGTCAGAGTACCGGTAATGGTAGGTATAGGCGAAGCTGAAAGTATGACTGGGAGTGAGAATACCGGCGCTTGTAGGCATAGATCGCTGAAAATACTACTTGGAATGGGGGGGGGGGTGCATATAGGGGTAGCTTGAATTAGACGAAAAAGAAATGGGGGCGGAGGGGGGGGGTTGGCATGACGCCATGGTGTGTTGTTCTCGTCTGCAGCTGGCGGCGCCTACTGGCCGATCGCCATTCGCTGCCCTTCCCTTGGACCCTTTCCCTCCATAGGCCGTGGTGCCCATCGGCCTCTCACCACCCTGTGACCTTCCTCTTCCTCCCTGCCCTAACCTTCCCTGTCCCCTTCCCTTTCCTTTCCCTTGGCCTTTCCCTCCGCAGGCCATGGTGCCCATCGGCCTCTTACCACTCCTTCCCTTTCCATTCCCTTGGTCGGTTGTGCCAACGGAGCCCCCGGACTTGCCCTGTTTCACTTCTCTGCGTCGAGTCCACGTAAAGGAAGGCAAATGCCTTCGCCGTTGGCCAGGTGCGTCCAAGCGGCCATCCCAAGCCGGCGGTGAGGTACCTCTCCCCAGCGGCGGCTGGTGGGCCTTGGGATGTCCACTTGCGGGGTCGTTTCCCCGACGGGGGCACATAACAACCTTTCGCCTCCAAGTTCCCGCGCTTAGTCCTTCCTTTGGCGAGCGCAACACGAACCCCCTACCCTCTCCTTCGTGCCTTTGCTGCGTGTGTTGCGTCCCCTTAGCCACGCATGGCGCGCACGGGTGTGGGTTGTGGCGGGTGTTGTCCGTTGTTGGGTAGGAGCGGGCGGCTCCAACCCATGGTGGGTGTTGGGCGGCGCAGTGGGTGCTGTGGGTTGAAGAGCCGGAAAGGACTGGTGCCCCGCGGGCGGATGGGTGTTGCGAGGTGTGTGTGAGTGCGCGGGGGAGTAGGATGTAGCGGGTGTTGTGGGGTGGGCCAGTTGCCGTGGTTGGCCGCCCACTTCTTGGCGCGACTCCCCGGACCACCTCCACATAGGAGCGAGCTGTTGCCGGGTTGAGGTTGTTGCCCCGTGTTGGGTGGTGGTGTGATGGGCCCCTTGGTGGCACCCTTATCCCGGCTTGGTCCGGGCGCTTAACGATGTGGTGCGTCCCTTTTTTGGTTGAGTCGCGACGCGAGGGAAAATGTCTCTCCCCTGCTCACTTCTCGGTGCCAGCACGCTGGGACTTACTACCGTGGTCACTCCCTTGAGAGCGCGGCCCCCAGTGGGCTTACGTTGCCACATCGGGCATCTCGATGAGGCCCCGTTGGACCCCCCGAGAAGAACTCGGTGCACGTGTAGACTTCATTGGGTTTGTGTGGTTGGTGTTGGTCACCACCCTTGGCTGAAAAAATGCGGGGGTTGCCTTCCCCCTACCCGGTGTTTGGCCTTGCACCCTACTCCGCCCGCGAGAAAGCTCGCTGCGCGTTGTGGTAGCCGGGTCGCATCCAATGGAGACAACGGCGACGTTTCCATTGGGCACGGGGGTCCGGAGGCCCGTCCACGGCCGTACCTCGGACCACATCGTTGTGCCTTGTTGCTGTATCACTAGGGGCCGCAGCTCCCCAGTGTAAGTCTCGGTGGCTGGAGGATCTACTCCTCCATAGCTAAGCTGTGTCGATGGAATGAGACTCTCTTTTCCATCGGGCTTTTTGCTTTTCCATTCTTCTTCCTTCTCACGGCGTGGGGTTGCCCGTCCCTTGGGTTCCCTGGTCGCTTGGCGCCCGGTCTCAGTCCCTCTTGCTTCAAGGCCTAGGCCATGCCATGGTGCGTTCCGGGTCGCGCCTTTGTGCTCGGCACTGCGCTGAACATGTTGCATCCCGTCACCTTGACGCCGTCGGGACTTTGCGACCGTGCGCATCCACGCACCTTTGTCACCCGATGGGGCTTTCCCGCTTCTCCCATGGCTTCCGGCTTCTACTCCTTGTACAGCCGGATGCCTACTTGCTCGGCAATCACGTTTGCCTTATGCAAGTTTTGCATCAACCTCGTTGTGTCCTCCACTGTGAAGTTGATGCCCTCCCCGATGATAAACACCTCCGGCTCCCAACATCTCACCTCCGGCACCCACGCGCTTGAGGCCAGCACTCGTACTTTGTACACCTGGTCTGGTGCCAATAAGTACATATTGCTTCCTGCCTCTTGGTAGACCGAAGGGGCGGGGGGGGGGGGGAGCATGGATTTTTTGACCCTCATGAAAACTCGACTTCCAAACTCAAAGTACGAGGCACGACAATGCCAGCAGCACTGACATGTCAGCAAATAACTGGGCTTTGGATCCTTAAGGGCAGCATGAGGGACTGCCATAATGGCACAGTATGCTGTGCATTCTTTACATGTGTTGTGCTGGAGCAGTGTCTCATGGAAATGGCATTTTTGATGCATCCATTACGACTTTATAGGACCTTTTGGCATCGGCCCCGAAGCCTGTGAAAACTGCAATGGGCCAACAACAAACAGATGCGCGCCTTTTCTTTGGTCCTTTGGGATTGTAAGTGAAAGCTGCATCGGTGATACCGGTAGGCATTTCTTCCATCTGCGAGTACCAGGTACGACATGAAAGGCTCGAAAATGACCCCCCCCCCCAGGATGATGTACGTGTTGGGTGGTGACATTGCAGGTAGCAGCAAATCCCAAAGTGGAACTGTGGGCGCGGAAGCGCATGCAAGTAATAGCACCCAACGCCCGGAGCAGCAAGTGGAAGCGGAAATGGGTGGGGGAAGGAAGAGCAAACAAAGGACCTTAATGGGCTCCGCAAAGTCAGAGCTGCGACATAAGTACACGAGAAGCAAAGGAAAAGTGAAGCCCTCCTGCTCTGGCGAATCCGATCTTAATTGAAAGCCAGGGCAGTCACAATCGCCCCATCGACGTGTGGCGATTACATGGCTGAGCACAGGACTACTTTGACACAGGGAGGACGAACTTTCAACTCCGGAGGCCCTGGGGGGGGGGGGGGAGAATCTGGCCCTTGGCCATGGCCGGAACCCCCTTCCCCCCAAATGGGGCTCAAAGGGCCGAACCCCAACTCCCGGACTGAGATGCTGCAGAGACGAACCCAAAAATTCAGCAGGATTGAAGATGGTACACGTGGAATCAGCGTGGAATCAGCGCGACGAGGGGATTTTGAAGGATGATGTGCCTTGTGTTTGACGAAAATTGTTTCAGCCATTTGTGCCCCCGAAAAAATCTGTCAGCGCCGGAATCCATGGCAACTGATGAAGGGCCTGGCCTATTGAGCCGCCCCAGTGTTGGTGGGGGGGGTGGGGGTTGGGGATTCCAACTTAGATGGCCGAGACTACCCGATCCGCCTGCGGTTTGGCTTGCCCCCTGCCCCCCCCGCCCCCTCACACACACTCACACACGACCCCCCCAACACACACACAGACTTAATCCCACACAACGCCACTCATAACTCGACATACAACACAGCGCACGTTCCCCACAGACAACCCGACATACAACACAGCCCACGTTCCCCACAGACAACCACCCACTCCTCCTCCCATACAGCCTCCCACACAACCTCCCACTCCTCCTCCCACACAATCTCACACACTCCCCCACACTGCTGCAAACTGCGCCAACTGTTCCCAAAATGCTACCACTGAACAAAGACATGCCTCTTGCCACATCAACACTGTGGGATCTGGACACATCAGATGCGGTACGGGCGGCGGTAGGGGCCAAGCCACTGGTGGTCAGCAAAGCAGTGGAAGCAGGGCCCAATTGCGTCGTCAGGCACATCACCACCACACCAACCAGGCCGCACACTGCCAACATTCCTATGAGCAGTGTTGAAACGAAGTACCCGCCGGCACGAAGGCAGGACAGGCCAGGGCACTTAGACTTGCCCCTCGCCCCTGCTGAAGACTGCCATGGCCAATTCAATCACTCGGGATAGCGTATCACCAGCAGTGCAGAGCAGGACCGCAGCAGGGCACATATGGCAAGACTGCAGCATGGGACTGCAGAATAGCTTAAAGAGGTCCACTGCAGCAGAGCACACCAAATGTGACTGCAGCACAGCACATAGGGTCAGGGCATTTTGAGGAATGTACCATGAGGGAAAACTGCCGAATTTCCGTGTCACCACCAGTCCTCAGGCTGTGTCTTTATAACAGCTCGGACATTTGAGCCCCTTTTCCAGAACCATCCCCCTCCTTCTGGGGGCCAAACAACCACCTCCCAGCACATTGTGTAAATTCAATGATTTTTGAAAAGCTCAGGAAAATTGTTTTGGCGTTGATTCAAAGCTTGACGTATGTTAACGGTATAGACATTTCATCTCCAGCATATAAAATCAATTCCCTGCCTCCCATGTGCCATCACATCTAATGTTGACTCTCCACTGGGAGCAGACTCAGACAGAGGCTGTGCATGAGACATGACACATGCATTGCTTCACGTAAGGTCCTGCTTGTCTTTTCGTGAAATTGTACGCCTATACACCGTCCGGTGTCCAAATGAACTATTGCACGTTGGCCCTCAGCATTGGGTTCTGCCTCCCAACGAAGCACACGCACAAAGCAGGGCCCGCACAGGTCTCCGCACGCCCCACCAACACCTCCAGCCCCCAAGGGATGGCAAGTAACCCAGGACACCACTGCTGTCCTTGCCGCCAGCCCCAGAATATTCTGAAGGGACATTTGTGTGGCTTAACCATGGAACCCATGTGTGCTGTGGGCCTGTCCTGCGAGTTCTCTGTTGATCTCCCCTGAGCATTGTCACGCTGTATCTGCGACTTCTCGCTTCAGCTGCATTGATTGAATTGTCCCAGCGCTCGCAGGGCAGATACACAATCGGCGTCCATAGGCACTATGTCTTAGACCGCGAGTTTTCGCAACTTCAGTGTCCAATGACGGTATGCGAATGAGGCAGGTCTCCGGTGAGGCCCATGAAGACATGAAAGAGCCCCTGAAGGTTGTATCACACGCCACTCATGCAGAGTCAGGCCTCCCACAGCTCAAGAGCCAATCACATACTGCGTAGTGGACAAGAGCAGTGCAGAACATCAAAACTCGTGACCTCAGGCCACGCTCAAAAATTTAAGATTGCACATTTTGGGGGAAGGGGGAAGCAGGTGGGGGACCCTTGTACGGCCTGCAGCCGTTTCAATACTTCGTCGGGGTGCAGGGAATGACACAACCACTCCAGTTGCTCCCTAGCGGCTGTGGTTGGTACCCCCTCCCCTTTGCGCAAACAACGGCAAAAGCGTGGTAAGCTGTGGAGACATCACCAGGTCTTGCCTTGAAAAAGCATTGTTTACGCAGGGCTTATGACACATTTGTTTAGGAGATTGTACCCTAAAGTGGACCATTTTGGGATTGGTGTGGTGTGCCAGAAACCTTTCAGGCGGCTCACATATCCAGCAAAACATCCAGCTCCCAGTCCCAGCCCCAACCACAGCAAATACACCCGTTTCTATTCCGACCAAGAAGTGGGACCACAAAATCCATGTTCCAAGAGTTGTGGCACACCTTTCGTTGGCGTGTTCAGCTCGTTCTCATTGTGGACGGCCAAAAGGGGCTGCGACTGAGAGGCATACATGGCCATGCAAACGTCTGAAAATACCGAGTAAACAATCGTTTTCGGGCTGGGACTGGGGCATGAACCAGGCTCTCCCATCACTCACTCCCACGCCATTAAAGCCCCTTTCACCGTCCTGCCCTGGGCACATTGACAGTGGGGCCTGCCGGCGCTGCAGGGGCGGGGTCCGGCAGGCAACTCTCAAAAAAGGTTATCTCAGCAAGCATTTAAAGTGAAGATTTAAAGTATAAAATGCGCAGTCAACAGTAGGGGCCGCTGCAATTATATGTCCAAATCTTCCTGACGGGAAAGAATCCCACAGGCCTAGCACCTACAATGCGAATTTTATGTTACCCAGCTGGACCCACCCTAGATTTTTTTGCTGTTGGTTAAACCACCCTCTCATACCGTAACGGGCAAAGAAATCGCGGTGTCTGGGCAGCACAATACCCTAGGGAAAGGTTAGCTGCAGCCCAGGAGTAAAGGTACAAGTGCGGCACGCCCATGGCAGACAGTGCTGTTTGGACCTTACGCATAGGCTTTTTGATGCCCTCCCCATCGAACAACACATATTCACAGAAAAGTGCCCACAGGACCATTATTTGCGCAGAAAGAAAACCACCCATGGGGACCCCTCAAGGGCCCTGTCTCGGGAGGATAGAATCGCAACAGAAATACTTGTTCTGTAACAGGTCCCACAGCACGTAATTGTACACTTGTTGAAAATGTATATTCAGAAACGCGGACTCGGAGCTTTTGCCTACATGGTCTCTATGTCGGTCATTCCCACGTGCAATGCTGAACCACAGGTCCACGCGCAAATTCAGGTTGGTCATGATTTTTCCTTTTGCAAAATTCAGCGCTTTCACTGCTTGTTTTTTGTCTATGTTCCAATAACAGTTATCCTTATCCCTCTCCCTGACAAAAGTACAATTTCTGCCTGCATCCAATCTGTATGACCCCATGAACATGTCTCTCACACCTAAAAGCGACGGCAAAGACATGAACGGGACTGCCTTCATAGATTCCTTGACCATCAGCGTCGGGCATCTCCCCACTGTGTGCGCCAGGGGCTTCAGTGGATGTGGCGCAAAGGTAATCACGTTCCTCCATATGAAGTGGTTAATTAGGTCATCGAGCTTCCACGTGGGAAGGGAAAAAATGGATCGGGGGGCATACTTCCGGCGTGGGGCGTCTTTGCTGCCGGGCATGGGAAAGGGCATGATGTCCCACAATTTTGTTGGGATGCAGTTTTTGGCCACAAACTGCTGTCTGTACATGGGGTTTTGCAGGCTGGAAGACATGACCCCAATGTCTTCGGCTAGCTTCAACATCCCATGTACTTGTGCTGACCATAAAATCATGAGCAGCCCCAGAGCACTACATTGCCACGTGGGTGGTGCCACCCCTACCACATTAAACCCCTTGGCAGCCAGGATCCCATGTTGTATGTGCTGCTCCAGCAGGGACACACAGAAACCACCCAGCTTATGCAGTTTTTTGTTCCACTGGGACACTGTCATTGACCACCTCTTGAGGTTGTCGTTCACACTCTGCAGGGTGTTGACATCTATGTGTGGTGCTAGGCGCACATGCTCCTGTATGTACTGCATAGCGGCTGACTCTGTAAAGGTGGACAATGATTCGATGATGTACCAGTTTCGGGCATATCTGGGTATGTTGTCTGGGCTATAGGTTCAATCGAGGTACGGAAAATTTGTAAACTTGTCCTGAGGCATTTTGTTGCATTCCTAGCATTCTGGGTGCAGGGGTCTGCCTCCCTGAGCAACGCTCTCCACTGGTCCGGACGCCGGAAAACGACATGCTCTTGTCTTTCCCCACATGGGACATTGAGGTCTTGCTTCAGATCATGGCAGTGACATTGTTTTTTCGGAGACACAGTGCACTGCAGTTGGGCAATCTGTGAGCGTAGGCACTCAGGTTTTGACCTCAGCAGTTTTCCTAATTGCAGTCCTAACAAACATACAGGGTCACCTGATTTGGATGACAATATTTCAGTCACATGATGTGCTACCACTCGTGGTCGTGCTCCACGTAACACCTGATGCACTTTCTCCGTTTTCTGGGGCAGTATGGACAAACAGGACACGAGCCACGCCATTAGTGGGCTGGGCAGGCGGCATTAGCTTAGCATCTTTGCAAATTCAGTGCGCAATACTAACGGCAATGATCGGTCTGGGATGGGGACTCTAACAGGGATTCTGTCCGGGATATAAATCCCGTACGTGGCCATTAAGTGCAGCTGCACTTTCAAGAACAAGGCTCGGGCGCAGAGGCCTTCTACACTCCAATAAGATTGTGAGTAGTTGTGGAACGGAGTATTTTGACTGCAGGTTTTTGCACGTCATTATTTTAGCAGCCAACTGTTTCAAACTTCCTACAGTTTCCAAGTTGAATGCACCAACAAGTAGCCGGTCGACTCTTTGCGGGCCTGCATACGGTTGTATTGCATTGCAACACGGGGACAATACACGCTCCAGCTTGTACTCGGCACTGTCTAACTTCTGTGGGGGGGCATCAATCCTCCATGGGTCGCATGGTAACTTGGTGTGTGCCATGCATCGCTAAGAGTCGTGGAAGGGAGGGGATGTTGCCAAAAAATGGTGCTCTTCTGTGTTTTCGTTGTGTGCTGCCCATGCACATGGCTTTTAACAATTTGGCACGTGAAAAATGGCCTCTTAGTCTGACCATGAATCTGTCCATGAACGGTTGTCGGGGCTTTCTCACCTTTGCCCCCACTTGTCCCACATACGTCGGGAACTTTCCGACGATGGCATATGTGGAGCAGCTAGGGGTCAGCAAACTCCTTTTCACATCCATGTTCGCAAGTCTTGCAGCCCTGGACAGTCTGGTACAGGGCAATCAATCAACATGGCATTTGTGGTGAGGTAGTTCTGATCTAAACAATGCCATGCTGTCCTAGTCATCCTCTTCTTGGAAAGTAACAAGCGTCGCTTCTCTGCCATTTTGTCCCACTCTGCCCAAAACTGTTCAAGTTTGGACGGATGGTTTGCTGGTTGTCGCACATCGCCGGGGAGTGGGTACCAACAGGGCGCTCTATTGGACCTTTGTTCCACTGGCACGCACATTGAGGCTTGCGATTTGCACAATCGCCGTAGCACCGCAGCATACTTCGGGGGGGAAATGGAACTCCCCAGAGGGTCTGTGCCTTGCTGCATGAGGATGAGTTCCCATGGTCCACGCAGGGTGAGCCAATGAGGCCGCATAGCATGTTCCATCGAACGCACTTTCAGTGATTGCCATGCAGCACACACATGCACCATGTTGGACTCTTCATACCCACTTACCCATTGATTGAACACCCGGCAATGCGCACATTTGGACAACACAAAGACCAAGAAGAGTTCTGACCCCGCAGGCAGGGGGAATTTCAATTTTCGATCAATTGTCTCAAGTGCAGTGATTAGTTTGGACTTGGACACACCGTCAGGTTGTAGAAACACATTGTAAGATTTCGTTTCAGGGTGTAACCGTTCTGTTAGGGGCACCTGGGAGGCGCCGGACGGGATGCACTAGGGGGACATGCTTACAAAGAACATTTCCGGCGGCGTGGTGAGTGCAGACGTGCCGATTGTTAAATCTGCGCGCAACACGTCGGTGATAAAATCCTCTACGCCCCCTGTGAGTCGGCAACACAGTGGCTGACACTGTGGTAGGAAAGTAGGTAGGGCGTTTGCTTCGTCATAAAAGGCTCTAAAGTCCTGGGGGCTAACGCTTGACCATGTGCAGATGCTGCTCACCATTGCTGATGCGAGCCACAACCTTCGGTGCGCGGATGACTGTCTAAGTTTGTGGAAGAGGGTCCGCTCTCTTACCGCCCAATGCTCTGGGGGTTTGAATTTAACGAAGTGTTCTCGTCAACAAACAGACGGGAGTGAGCCTGCACAGATATGGGAGTTCCGGGGGTGGTTGGAAAGGGTTCTGTTCCGTTTCGCAACTCGACATTTCACTGCCAGCGAGGCTCGATCTTGGTGTAGATGGGTTTGATGTGGATGTGGTTCTGGACAATGGTGATGCTGCAATATCACAAAACCTCCGCTCATGATCTGCTTCATCCAGCTGTTGGCGCAGGTCATGTATCTGCCCTCTCAGCTGCTTTAACACTCTCCTCTCCTACATCATGGTATCCCATTGTGCATCCAGGACTGCACGCATCTCTGGTGCAACCTTCGTGGCGATGTTGTCTGGCAGGGCCATGTTTACGCGTCATCAAGTCTATCGCCTCCTCGCCGACGTTTACTCGGGGATGTGAAAGCAGCCACTGCCTTATGCGCTTTCGTTGCTGCTTGAGCTGTGCCCCAGATTTTTTGTAGATTGAACCCAACCCCTGCATTCTCTCGGCATGGCAACTAGCTCAACAAAGAATGTGGGCACCAATGTTCCGGAACGGAATGTTCCACACAACCGTGTGGGGCTTGTCCTTCTGTGCAAGAATGACACAGCCCTTCATGGTAGCTCTGCACACCACTCGCAGTGGAACAATAACAACATCGTCATCCAATAGTTGTGGTTCCCATTTTTCCTTCTTGGCTTTCTCAGCCGTGGTGCCTATGAAGACTCCATGCGGGAAGAGCTGTGCGCGGACATGCACTATTTCTGATCACGTGCGCAGCTTCATAGCCTGCGCTGCACCAGCAGGGTACAGAGCGCACACCTCTACTTTCGGCACATCCAACGCCATGTCCGCTGCGTATACGGGTCTGCTCCTGTGTCCTGCCACTTCCTCTTCGGCTGAACACTGTTTGCCTCAAGTACATTGTTGTCAAACAGGTCATGATCGGATGCGCTGCTCTAGGGTGTGGTGGGGAACCCCTAGTTAGAGCACAATTTCTAGAACACCCACCTAGCCTCATTTGTGGGGCAAACCACCCAAAAAAATAGATTCGGCACCCTCAAAAACTCCCTATCCCATCTTGTTCCCCATACCATTACCCTCATCGTAGGGGTGGTTTCTGGGGGGGGGGGGGGCAAGGTGCACTTTTGAGTTAAAGCAGAGTTAGAGCACAGTTAGAGCACCTTGCTCTAACTAGTTAGAGCACTAGTTATCGCCCGATAACTCGGTTACCGCGCAGTTATCACGGGTAGTTATCGCGCACCCCACCCCTATTCCTCAATGGAACAAACAAGGCAAAACACTTGGCACAAAGCATTGTGTGTCGTTCTTTACACAAAATCATCAATGTTTGAGGCCTTCGCCGCCTCAAGTCCCAAAAGCCCTTGCTCAAGGGCCGTCATACTCATGCAATGGTGCATATGTCGCACCGACAAACTTGGTCTCACCAAGGACCAACCCTTAAAGCAATTTTTGAGCCTTCTCTTGTGAGGCCCATGCTTGTATTCCATGGGGATGGAGGAAAATTGAAAAATGTTTCTCCACTTCTCCGCAAAAAAAGTGGAATGTGCCAAGCACCAATGAATCCACCTGGTGGGGGACCAACGTGAGTCTCCCCAAGCTTTGGAAAACTTTGTGGTCAACGCACGGTGGCGTTCCACTTGGGTTAGAGTATAAACATCCCTCACCCTCCAAAGGTCATACAAGCCCTCAATGCCTTTGACCATGACATGCACAATCACCCATAATGGAGGTCCACTAGGGGTCCTCACTAAGGGACATGCTCTTTGAGGCAATCCACAAATTGCCTTTGGCCACAATGGGTCAGGTTTGCTTCACCGCAATTAGCTCCAACTGCGCCTGCCCCACGGTCTTCATTGCTCTCAGTTCAGCGTTCCAGATCATTGTTCTCTGTGCTTGCTGTCCGAGTATTCGATGGCTGGGGTTGAGGGCCAAGGTCCCTTCCTCCCTGCGGCTCTGTACTAGGTCAGCTGTCGCCTGTTGAGCAAACATGCAGCCAGGCTCACTCCCGTACGCCTGGCCGTTTTTCTATAGGATCAGGGGCGTACATGCAGGTCAGGGGTCACCAGTGGGCGGGCACTTGCTTCTTCCGGCCCCATTCGGCCATGCCCTCCCCCTGTTTGTTTTTGTTGGACCTTGGGCCTAAAGGCCTAGTGGGTTGAGGATTACATACAGAGTTACCAGGCAGATACATGTGTGTGTTTGGGTGTGTTAGAACAGGGGAGACATCTTTATTGGTGTGCCTTTGGAAGGGGGTGGAGGTGAGGAAAAATTTGGTGCTCGTAAGATCAAAGTCCTTTTCTTTGGCCTTGAGGCCGAGGGGAGACGTTCCCTCACAGGAATGCCTGAAGTTTCATCCTTCAGGGCTTGTTTGAAGACATGCAAAGCTGCAATAGCCTAGGCTTTACCAGGGGTTCCGGGGGGTAAGGCCTGAAGGGTGGTCTCCGTGCGTTTTGCAATGCCATTTAGGATTCCGCATGCCGCATGTTGGTAGTCACCCGGCCTTCTGTCAGGGGTTACGCTTCTCAAAAATGCCCCCCATCTCGATCATCCTTTTGTTCAACAATACCATTGGGGTTTTTGCACAACCAACACTTAGAGCCAGCCCCCCCCCCCCTTGCTTGCATCCCTAAATTTCCCATCCCTAGTCAAAATAACCATGCAAGTCAAAAATTGGTTCTGAAAATGTAGGATTGCCTCCTCCACATCATCCTTCACCTCTTGATTGAGGTTGGCGGAGACATCAAGGCTTCTCAAAAAAGCCTGTTCATCCCCCCCATCCATGCAAAAACCATGAGGACCACAGCTTCACTTTGGATGCATCCCCCCCCCCCCCCATACATCCGCCCGGGTCGAGGATGCCTTCCAAAGGGAAGTGGCATCCACAGAAATTACCACAAGGGCAACGTGCCTGGGGAGGGGGGGGGGGCAATAACTGGAGCCAGTATATTCGAAAGGCACATGGGCGGCTGCCCTATTCCGGCCTGTGGTGGACTTTACAATAGTTGGGGAAAGTAGGGCATTACCCTTTTCCGAACGGTCCTTAGGTCCCGTTGGGTACAGCGGCGAGGCATTCGCAAAAGAGCCCGCGGGGAAAGATGCATGCATGCCATGCGTAGCATGCTCAAGGCCTCATGCTCCTGAGCTGTGAGTGCAAGATGGCCACCAAGTGGGGCAAACAGGGCAGTGCAAGAGACCCTCCACTTAAACAAACTTCTCCCTTGGTGTTGGTGCCACACATGATGTTGGGATCACCCAAAAGAACTTGGACAAACCTCTCCAGCTCCACCCAACCCCCCCCCCCCTTCTTCGCTGTGTCGAGGACACGATCTGCAACCCTTTTGAGGACCGGCAGATCGTGCAACTTATGGGGGTTGTGCTTGTGGTGGTTGCGGCCACCATAGTCACCATAAACGGTGGGGCGAGCCCCTGAATCCTTGGGCCTTCCCACAATGGGGGGGTTCTCATTGAAAATGGGTGCCTTCTCTGTGAGAGGCACCCTCCCAAGGTCTTCCAAAAGACTCTCGAGCTGCACATGACTCAAAAAAAATCATGCTCGAGCAAGTGGTTCACCACCAACCTGTCCCCCTCGAGGTGTAAACCACAAGATCTCTTGGATCCCTATTAAAGGCCCCCATGGGCTTTGCCTCAACCACTTCCTTGGCCTCTCCAATAAGGGGAGGTGTGGCCCCAAAAGGGAAAAGAATCACCCCTGCCCCAAAAAAATGTTGGGAGTGGTGACCCCATACCACTCACGCTCCCACTCCCTTGTGGCACAAAGGAAGTGGATAGGGAGCTTGGGGTCTGGGTCCTCGATGCAGATCCGGCGGGTGTTGTGGGTGAGGGGTTGGGGAAACCAACCATCCATCTTCCCCTCCCCTTACCAGGTGTGATTCTTACCTTTTGCACACTAATCATGAGGGGGTGGTGGGACTTGTCCTTCCTCCTCCCACCCCCCACCACCACCTCCTACTCAACCTCTTCAACTTCGTCGTCGTTCTCCTCCTCCTCCTGACCCACATAGAGGGTCGTCTTCGTCCCCATACCCTTCTCGCCCTGGGCCGTGACATCCTCCGCATGGAGCTGGATCAAAAATCCAGCAACCCCCGGATTTACCTCTAACAACTCAAAGATGTAGTTGCTGAGGACCAGGGGGTCTTTGTCTTCAGCCATGAAGGGGGACTTATGGATGATGAGTCCAAAATCCACACCCTTCTCAAAATGACTTGCCGCAGGGCGCCTCACCGAGGTGTCACCCATCGTAAACCCCTCGGGTCAGCCAAGGTGACGAACCCCAAGGAGCTTTTGATGGTGCTTGCACCAAGCATGGGCAGCGGCAAGGGCCATGATAAAGAATTCGAGGTCTAAGACCAAGAGGGGGAACGTGGAACAAGAGCAAACGAAACGCGATAACCTCCGCAATAACTCGCGCGATAACTAGTTATCCTGCAATAACCCCCGCGATAACCCCCGTGATAACTAGGTTATCGCGCGATAACCCCCACTATAACTAGCGCACTAACCCCGTTCTAACTAGTTAGAGCACAAAAAGACCAAAACGCAAAAAGTGCAAAACGGGCGATATTGAGCAAACGAGACATGCAAGGCACATTGTTGCATCATAGTGCACCCATGTAACACGTGACAATCCGGGTTCCAACCATAACCGAATTTCCTCTGGCGTTACTACATCCACAGCAGCAATGTAGGTACCTGCTTTGTCCACACGTAGCCACGATGGCAAGCCTGTTTTTTTCCAGATAACCAATGCCAATCCTCTCTTCTGTCCGACGTTGTGCAGCTCTAAATCAACAAGGTTGGCTCCCACATCTCTTGCCACGTCCCGGAAATCATGGATTTCCCCATGCTCGTCTTCTGCTAATTCACTGCACACCCATGCCATTTGTGGCCCAGGTTATACCTCTTGTCCAATTCTGTGGTCAGGGGCCACTTCACGTCGTGGTCGCTCCCCGTGTGTCCATAGGCATAGCAGAAATAGCAGGTTGCGATGCGGGCCCACACTTGTTTCGCAGGCGACACGCCTTTGCCTCCTTTGCCACATCCTCGTCCTCGTTGCCACTGGCTCCCATTCGTACTCTTCTCTGTTGTTCGCTTCTCGTGCCAATTCAGGCACGCTGACAACTTGTCAGCGATCTTGTCGCGATCAACTTGTTCGTCGTACATCTTAATCGCACGGTCAGACATGTCGGCTCTGCAAAAGCACCACAATCTCGCGGCTCCAACGAACAATACCCGACTGACTGTACATCACGTGCTTTTTAAGTTGCGGTTCCCTTGTGTGCATGCGCACGCTCGGCTGTGTGTACAAACTGCACGCGTCACCGCCAACCATTACAGGCCGTAACTTTCAGGATGGCTTGAGGGCTGGTGCAAAGTGCGCAGTGCGAAGTACCTGTGGGGACTCATGCAGGAGTGTGCCGAAAGTGAAGGAACCCCTCTAGTACTCGGTTCCAGGTTTGCTTCACAAAACACGTGCCGCGTGTCTCTGGACCTCACGTGCTGTTGCGCCACGCATCAGTTGCGCAACTTGGGGGGTCTTCTGATGCGATAAAGAGAGGCATGAAATAAGCCATGCGCGCTAAAAGCGTTCGCTAAAAATGGGCGTCTACTCTCTGTCAAATGGTAAGCAGCTACGCACAAACCACTTCTACCAAAATGATGCGGAGAGGATTTCGGCCACGAGGTGTCTGAAACCTCCTGGGGATGCCAGACCAAATTCTCTCTGCAGCAGCCAATCTACCGTTTGGGCACCTTCATTTGGGGTGACAGCGTTGGAGCATGGTCCGAGGACCTTCTCCCACCGATGCTCGGTCATATTCAGGTTCTTTGGCGAGGTTTCTTCTAACAGGCGCATGGTGCATTGGTGCGGTCCGTCAAGGGCCAACAGGCGTGGGAGGCTTGGGCACTTGCCAAAAAACGGGTTTTGCCTGAGGTTGCGCACACGTCGGCCCATGTAGTGGTCACGGAGCTACTTTGACTTCCTAAAGTGGTCCCTTTGTCTCCGCATGGGGCTGTCGCACTCGCTTTCGCGCTTTGCTTCCCACCTGGCCCACGTATGTGGGAAATCTCCCCAGGATGGCGTACGCTGCGCACGTTGGATTGAGGAGGCTCTGTGTTGCACTTACCTTGGCTAACCGGCTGACACGGCTCAATCGGGGGCACGGGGACTCACACAATCAAGCAAAGAAGCAAAGCGTGAGCCATCAGCTGGTTTGTCTTCATGTAGCTCGCATAGAGCTTCCGGAGATCGACTGCGGTCAGTCTCCTTTTATCGAGGATGTTTTTTCGTTGGTGCGCCAGCGCATCCCACTTTTGCTAGAAACTTTTCACCTTTGTGGCATGCCGTGTGTGTGGCGTATGGTCTGACGGCAGTTTGCTCCAGTAGGAGCGTACTGCCTGTGTTCGTGCATGTGCTTCGCGTGGGGTGACGGGTGATCGGCACATCTTGCTCAGTGTGTGATTAAGCCTGTGATGGTCAATACCAACACCCACTTCTGCTGTTCCCTGGTCCATAACAAGTAGTTCCAACGGGGCTTTGGCTTTGTACCACTTGGGGTGGGTGCTATCGGCGCCTGAATTCCTTCACACACAAGTGATCCGATGCAGCACAGACGTGTGCTCTTCCCTTATCCTCCCATTTGGCTGCCCACTCATTCAGCACACGACAAGCGTGTCGTCTATATAAGACAAAAACCCGAAAGGTTTGTCTGCTGGTGCTGAGCGTGCTGGTGTAAGTTGGGAAGCCATGGATATCCTCTACGGGTCGTGATTTCGAGACGATAATTGTGAACACTGAACGATCACTTAAAAGTGTTCGCTAAAGGGGCGAGATTTCAGGACGATAATCGTTAGCTCCATATCAGCACCACATGCCCCATCCCTCCTCAAGCACGTGCAAGGCAAAACAAAGTGAGTGAACGCTTGAAAACCACATTGGGTATGAAAAAAACCCGTTGGTGTGGTGCATGGATTAACAACGTGAGCCCCCCTTCCCAAATGTTGTCACTTCGCGTCTACAACATGCCGACAACGTCTACAACTAGCCAAAAAAAGTCCCATTATACCAATTAGTTTTGAGTTTTGTGTTCTTGAGTGTTAGCATGCAACCATACACTTTGAAGATTTGTCCTCCGATTCCAATGGAGTGAGGCATGCAATAACCAACTCCGAAAGTCAATTTTTATGGATGGATGGATGGAGGTAGATTGATTGGCATACTACGTTGCCTCGAGATAACAAGGGCCCACCCCATCCTCTGGCTTCACAACAGAGCGGTAGAAGCATTTCTCATGAAAAGGGGCATCGCAAGCATTGCACGAAATCCGCTTACCACCACGCAATGGCCGCAAAACAAAAATCTCCCCAGAACATGCACTTTATTGTAGCACATATTCTCACGAGGAACAGTCCAAGGAGGAAAGCGCGGTCACCGCCTCTTTTTAAACGGCTGAGGAGTATTGGACAAGTCATGATTCACAGGGGAATCTACTAGTGCCGCGCGAGCTTTCCCTAGCCTCCGCAAGGGACCTTTTGAGAGAGAGCTGTGTCAATGGGCGCTCCTCATAATCCCACTCCGAGTCTGAGTCCGAGGAAACAAGCATAGGGTCAGGAGCAAGGACATCCATCCGTGCACACATTGAGCCACAGACGAAGCCTCAGAAGCAACACTACCCTCAGCCACAATGTCGTCGGAAGGGGGTGTTCCTAGCCGCGGGTTGACCCCCCCCGCCCCCCCCCCCCTTGGCTGGCCATAGCTGGCCAAAAATGGCTGGGGGGGAAATTTGGCCAAAATCAAGGAAAATGAAGAAAATACGTGCAAGCCATCCCCTTTTGACTTGTGGCTACTATGTTCATACATAGTACCCTCTCCCATCCATGGAATGGGGGATAATTTCCTTTTCAACTGCACAATAAGGAACAAGGATATTACCCCCATCCCACACAAGCACCGCAGACCCATTCTCTTTTTCCTCCCGCAACCGGAGGCAGCGAACTGTGATGTCAAACCACACGTGACATGCTGCATTGCGGCATCCTTTCCAATACGTGTTAAATGTTCAGGATGAAACTTCCGCAACATCCAAGAAAATGGGGACTGCTTCATTCAAACCAAAACGTAGTACAACGTGATACGGGGCACGTGAAAATACTTGTCCCAAATAAGTTCCGCCAACCAAGCTTGCACGCCAATTGTTCGCTGCACAAATGCCTTCCCATGGCATGCCTTTTCCCAGAAGTTCATCCCTGGGCACGCAGCCGCACGCACTTTTGCTCGTACGTGGGCAGACGATAAATTATCACTCATTCACCCGTTCTACATCCCCGGTCCTGTGGACGCATGTGAATTTGTTGTGCAAAGATGCCAACAATTCACACAATTTTTCCTATCTAAAAAACACATGCACTTGGGCAGCTCCATGCATGCTTGCCGACCTTAGTTGGACATGAAACACACTGCAACGGCAGTTGTCCTGGTGATTGTGCAACTGGCGATCAAACATCCCATTACCACATCCCGATGCATAATGCAACTAACTACACTAATCACCTAATCACCTAATTACCTAATTACAAAAACATGACAAACGTAGGTGCCTAGTGAGGAAATTGTACCAAAACCTGCATCACAGAGACATCATCATCTTTATGTGATCTTGAGAGCAAAGGCAAAGAGGCAAAATGCAAAAATGCAAGGCCCAACCCAATATGGTGGCTACACGGCTAGGTGGCTGGGTGGCAAGGTGGCTGGCTAGGTGGCTGGGTGGCTGGGTGGCCGGGTGGCTGGGCGGCCCGAGCCCCCCCCCCCCCCCCACATCCCCCCCCCCAACCCCAGAACAGGGCTGAAACATTACTACCGTGACTTGGGGATTTCTGTGCCTCAGGCAAAATACCCTCAGAGACAACTATGTCCTTCGCTGGGGAGTTGTGTGCCTCAGCCACAATATATTCCTTCAAAGATTGCAAGGAAGAGCAAAAAGAGGACCGCGAGGCATGCACATCCCTATCCGCAGAAGACTACGCCGCAACTTCGGGCTGAACCTCAGCTTCCTTTGCGGGCTCTGCCGGTTTTATTGATTGGTCACAACCCTAGGTGATTTGGCGGTTGGCTGAGATTTCGTGACGATAATCGTTAGCTCTGGCTTGGTCCCTCTAGATTTCAAGACGATAATCGTTGACTTCCCCATGCGACAGAGCTAACAATTATCGTCCTGAAATCTCGCCCCTTGCTAACATTTTTAAAACAACAGTGCGGTGGTTGCATAATTACAGCATTACAGCATTAATTACAGCATTGATGCTTTAATTTGAGGAAGTAATGGTCAATTCCATAGAGTTTAGGGGTCACCTTCCCCAAGATTTTAGTATAAAAGGTAATTTTGATGCTTAAGGATACCACAGCACTTTAAAGCTTTTTGCGATCCATTTAGAATTTTACGGTTCCCGAGGGGTATCCAAAGGTTCCCAAGGGGTTTCCAAACAAGTTTTTCCTTGGGGGGGAGACAAGTGCAACTCTTGACCACCTTTTCAATGAATCATGAACCTCAATAGTCCTCTTTCCACACAAACTTTCTTTGGGGGAAGACAAGTTCAGCCTTTGACTACCTTTTCAATCAATCTTGAACCCCAATGGTCCCTTTCCAAACAAAATTTTTTTCTTGGGGTGAGACAAGTGCAACTTTTGACCACCTTTTCCCTTAATCAAATGTGTTGGCTGGCATCGTGCCACGGTAGATCAATTGTACCGGTTGATTGCAACCCCGTGGTGTACTGTAGAATTAAGACGCGGACGTGAGGCCTGTTTGGGGCCACTATTTACCGAGTCGCGAGTCGCGAGACACGATGGCCTTAGTCGGACATTATTAAAAGTTGCGAATGTGCGGGACGCGAGGAGTGGGGTAATGGTACAAACACGGAGTGGGGTAATGGTACAAACACGGAGTGGGGTAATGGTACAAACACGGGCCCCGAGGGTGCCGAAGTAAAAAAAAGGTCAAAAGAGGCGAGGCCAGAATTTTCAATTGAACAAAGACGCGAGACGCGCAAGCTTTTCTGAGGCATTATTATTAAAAGGATGCGGACGCGAGATGCGAACACAAAATCGGGCCATTGTTATTAGCCTCTGTAACCCCAATTCTACAGTATTTAAGCTTTTTGCGATCCAGTTTGAACCTTGCGCCGACGACGGGATCGTTTTATCCGGTTGCCGTGCTGCGTGTTTTGGAAAATTGTTGTGGGGAAACTGGGCACAATGGAACAACGTCGGATTTCTAATAAAATTCCGAGATGTTGTAACTACGTAGGAAGTTTCATTGTTTGCCGGTCTTGAATGCAACGAGGATAAAACTTTGCTCCGTGCATGCAGGGGCAGATTGGTGGTCCGCCGGTAAGGTAAGCAAAATGGTGCGAAAATTTGCACTGTACTAATGTGGCTTGTAGGCTGGGTTGTGCGTGAAAATGAAACTGCACTATTCGACAGGCAAACTCATGGCCGAAAGGCCTGTATTTCAATGGCAACCGTCATATCAGACTGCACGACAATTCCAGACCTCGGCAAGTTCGGGTGCTTCTGGAGTGCTCCAACACAGGGGCAAGGCTTTTGCCACCGTCTTCGCAGTGCTGTGCCTAGTGCCAACATGTTTATCAACTCTCAAGACAACATTTGCTGCAACGCATGTCTCTTCAACGGCGCTTCCGGCGGTTGTTCGGGATGACCATGTTGCCACCCACGTGAGGCGGCACCCCTCGCGCTCTGAGTCGAAAATGCAGACGTTCCTCGACAAAGTGCCTGCACAGACGTCTCATCCAGGCAACACCGACGGGCATTCCTCCTCCAGCCTGGTGTGCACTGCTACCCTCAGTCAGCGGTGAAAAGTGTCTTGAAGCCATGACCTGACGAAACGCAACCTGTAGTTCCTTACAATTTTTATCACCAGCATCCAGCATCCTGTTTCTGTGGTTACCTCCTGTCGAAAGCACGTAATTGCCATTTCTGCAGGTGACACAAGAGTTGAACACGCCACAGCCTCTCCCCGCGACGATTTCTGCTTGGATTTGGGGGACGGTACTTGCGCCAGTGTTATATATGTTCCTTCGTCATATTAAAGGCAGGCCATGCGCGGCGAAGTTCTCTCCCTTAATTGATGAGTGTTTCCCGGAAGTTACACCTGAACAGTGGGCTTGCTTGGCAACGACCACGGCAGGAGATGCTGACAGGTTGTCAATTTACGTCCTATGTTGTAAAAGATGTTCCGGCTGTCGTTTGTCCGTGGTTTTCGTCCTCATTTGACGCCTGATGCCAGCATCTGTTCCGCACCTTCCTTCAGCGTGGTGATATTCACCTCCCAAGGCTGTCCGTTTTGTATCCGAGCTAAGAAGCTGATGCACGACAAAGGCTGGTGTTTCACTGAAATTAACTTGACAGAATATCCAGAAAGAAGGTGCCTCCCTTGACCTTTGTTGCGTTGCGTTGTGTCTGCGTGTTTCGGTCCCTGTGAAACATGACAGTGTGCACAGTGTGCACAAAACACAGTTTCCAGTTAACAGTGAACAGTAAATCAACACAGCACACAGAGCAAACGGTGAACATAGTATACACAAGCCACCCACCGGCAGCACAAAAAAAAAAAGCCGTTTTTCGCCCAAAACAGAAGCCACCCACCGGCAACACAAAAAAAAAGCCGTTTTTCGCCCAAAACAGCCCTCATAACGGCCAAGTGAAAGCTCCACCTAACCCCCTGAAATTCCTCGGAATCGGATTCGCAGGCAATGGGTTCTATGGTGGATAATTTGAACAAAACAACCAATCCTTGGGGAAGGGCAGTAGGTGCTTTACCTTGTACGCTCCAGCAGGTAGGACCTAGGATGATTTTTTTTTTTTGCCGTCACAGCTCCAGCAGATGGGCTGTCCCGATGGAGGGTTCCACACCATAAGTTGTGTTGAGGGTAGTTAAGCTGCACCCACGCAGCTGGAACCAATGGATGGCTACCCACCCGAGCTGGAGTGTACAGTGACCATGCACCTGGCTTTCGATTGTGAGCTCCTCATCCAAAGGGCATCTAGTTGGTTGAAATCTCACTTGACATTTGAGGCTTGGGGGCACTGGTTCTGGCTGCCACTGGGAGCATGTGCATCAAACCTCCCTGGTGAAGGTTGCATCGCTGTATCCTTTCCCAGTGTGGTGGCATCTCGGGCGCTTTTTCTGTCGTGAGCCCCCCCCCCCCCGCCCTCACACCATGGCGTCATGCCAAACCCCCCCCCCCCCCCGCCCTTCGCACGCACTGAACAAAAATAGTTGTCGACCCGAGCGCGTCCTGATGCAAAGCTCGGATTGCACGTCTTTTGCTTTTTGTTTTTCACAGGCAAGATATGCTATCAGCTGCAGGAAGGGCCACCGTTCCTCAAATATTTGTCAACGGAACTCACATTGGAGGATGTGACGATTTGTTTGCGGCCAACGATGCTGGAACGTTAGAAGGTCTCTACGCAACGGTGTGCCCGGCACGGGCCATGCCCTTCGAGCCACTGCTGTAGAGTAATAATGCGCTGATTCTCAGGACTCTACGCCGGCAGAGCACTATGGTCAGTGTTTTTCAACTGGTTGTGAGGGTGACACAAAGTGCATTTGGGTAAACGCAGGCCAGCCGCATGGTATTGCAAACAGGATTAGGCATCACTGATTGAAGGCGTGGAGGTACCTTGCAATTACCGATAAATTTCTGAGTGTAATTTCCAAGAACCGATGGCCTGAGAATCCGAGGCTGTGCCCATTCCTTTGCATCACGTTTCGCTTGCTTCGCTTGCATTCCTCTGTTGTCCATCATAGGCCCCTGTGACCCTGAACCCCAAGCTCCAGAAGCCCTCCTACCCTCCGAGAAGTCCTTTGATTGTGCAGATGTCGGCCCAGCAGCAATTTCTCATTCAAGTACCCACTCTCCCCACCCCAACCACACCCAAACGTGTCCTTCGGTTGTGGCATGCCGACACCACAGCAGTGTGGGGTTATCCAAATGTCTGTAAAGTTGAAAGTCGGGGCGCAGCATTTTGCCTGCGAAAAGATAGTGCAGCTAGGAGACCTGTACCGAAGCTCGCGAGGTTGCGATAAGGTTCTCGTGATTACCGAGCGTCAGTTGACCAGTCCTTCTCAGCCCTATATTGTTCAACACAGTTCCCGTCTCTGTCATGGCAGGGCGTGCATTATCCACTGGGGCAACTTCTGAAGAGATTTTTGCAGCCACGTGACGCAGGAGGTCTCGCGATCAACGATCGATGGTACACATCTCGCCGTCCCCCCTGGTTCATGGTTTCAATCATCGAGCCAGTGTTTTGCACCATGATGCCCCTCCTGATACACCGCCAGGGGGCCAGGGCGTGGGCTGGGTGACGTGTAATAATACGGGTGTCCAGTGTGTTGCCTTTTGTGTGAATCGCCATACGTACATGTTGGCAAGGCCTTCCTCACTATTGCCATGGGGTGTTGGGTTTTGCTGCATTCTGGGGCCACTTCAAGCTGCATCCTGCGGGCGTGGGTGCGCACTTCTGGAGAAGGAAATGAAATTAACCCAAAGTCTCGCAGACTCCCTTTACGGACCAGCTGACCAATAAGTGCTGCCGTCAAAAGGAGTCGGGTGACTCGGATGACCCCAAGATAGCGCACGGTTGGTGCAAATGTTGCAGCCTTCACTGGACCCACAAACAAAGATCTCATAACGCTCGGATGACCCCAAGACAGCTCGGATGACCCCAAGACAGCGTGCGGTTGGTGCAAATGTTGCAGCCTTCACTGGACCCGCAAACAAAGATCTCATAACGCTCAGATCAATCAAGACAGCATCTATGTGCTTTCAGTGTTTTCGTGGTGTCAAAGCCTGCTACAAGGTTCATTTGTTCTATTGGTCCTTTCTGCTCTCATCTGTGGACGGTATCGGCTGGCAGTTTGCATCGTGCTTGGTTGGGGGAAGGCACGTCAGTTGCCTTTTGGCAACAAGATATCGTCTTGAGGACAGCCTCATGTTCCACGGCTGCATTGCCGGTTGGCGCTTGACCAACGGTAGTGACAGTCGGAACCTCCAGGCAGCCTCCAAGAACCTCCAGGAAAGATCCAGGAACCAATTTACACACATCAATACTCGGCGTTTGAGTTTCAAACAATGGTGTGTTGGTCACAAATTCTGTCAAACCAATCAAATCACCCTGATCCACAGGTTTGGAATCCGCAGAGAGCGGGATTGCTTCACTGGGCAGCATTTTGTGGATTGGCTCATTGAAGAATTTGCGATTCCTGGTCGAGAGGAGGCTCTCAAGGTTGAGTGCACGCAGTGCAACAGGGAACAGGGTGGGTGGTGACAGTTTAATGCAGCACCCGATCACAGAAAGGTACCTATGGTCTTTTAGCTCACTGATGAGGCATTTTCTTCCTGCGCTTTTTGTGCTGATCGCCTCTTGTGTGCACGTGCAATAGCACAGGCTTCCTCGGGGGGGGGGGGGGGGGGGGGCACCTGGCCACACGGCAGCCCGCCACGTGGAGGCGGCCGTGTTAGCATTGGTAGCAGGCGCAGCAGTAGTGGTGGTGAGTAGCGCAGGGCACTTTGTGACAGGATCAGCAGTGCGCCTGCAAGGGCTGCGGCAGATGGAATTCAATGCATGTGAGGCCATAGTGGTGGGGCACGACGGCTTCAGAGTGCAGGTGCGCATAACAAAGGGGCCACAGCAAACACAAGGACGGGAAATTCGCGTGAAGAGAGCCAATGTCATCCGATTGGAGAGGCCAACAACAAACATGGACCCCCAGCCCCAGCCTCAGCACAAGCCCCAGCCGGTGGGGGCCAATCAACCAACCGTCCCACACACCAGAGGATGGGACCCGGTCGCGGACATGCCGGACACACTACCAGGGAACTGGTACCAAGTGCTAGGAGTGCGGTACCCTGGGGCCACAACAGAGGAAATAAAGCGGGCATACAAGCAGCTCAGTGTCAAGCTACACCCAGACAAAAACGCGCACCACAAGGAGAAGGCCGAGGGACTATTCAAACAAATAGGGAAGGCAAAGGACGGATTGCTAGACACAGAGGCCCGAAGACGGCATGATGCCGACATACAAAGAGGGGACAGACGCCAACAACGGGAGGTACGCCATTGCAATAGGGGAGCGGCAACGCACGACCCCGGACAGGAGGGCAGAAGGCCAGGGGAACCAAACACGTTGACAATGCAACGACGCTTTGCATGCGCAACCGTGGACTTCATGGAAGCACAGTACAAAAGTATAGTGCGGGCTCGCGAGTGGCAGCTGGCCCGCACACCGATGCCCAACATGGCCAGGGGTGAGGTGTGGTACCTCATATGCCCAGGACTCATGATGCCGGTGGTCCGGGTACGCATCGTGGCCGTGGGTGTGTATACCCCGCAGTGTAGCTGCCACCCACATGGGGTGTGCTACACACATGGAGAGTGGCAACCGGTTGTGCACATAGACGGGGACCTACCAGGAGAGCACATCCTGGTCTCACAACCGGGCAGATTGCTGCCCACGGATCGCCTAGCGCAGTTAATCGCGGCAGCCTCCCGGAGGCGTTAAGGAGTTCAGCACAACACACAGGCACGCAGATCCAACACAATGCAGCACAGTGTAGCGCAACGCACATGAGAATAACATAGGGCAACACGACGCCCAAGCACATGGAGCGGACGGAGGCGCACAAAGGAGAGCAATGCACAAACCTCGTAGGCAGGCCCCGGAGGCTCGGATTCGGCCCCGCCAATGGGTGGGCGGCCCTGTCCAAGCACTTCGGTGCTTACCTGGGCTCGGCCCCGACGGGAAGAGTGGCCCTACCCGGGTAGCCGCGGCCGCCACACCTCATGGAGGCAACGCAGCGCACAAGGCGGCGCAGCACCGAAGAGCAGGCAGAGACACATAGCGAAATTTGCCAGCACACGAAAGCACGCAGCACACAGTACAGCAAAACAAAGCAAAGTAGTGTACCACAATGATGGCGGCGGACAGCCACACCACCCGCCGCAAGCACCAGCGCCAGCCCAACACCCAACGCCCAGTGTGGGGGGCAGACCCACCACACGGGCACTGCACCCACACACAGCCACCGCCGCCCACAAACGGGGCGGGCGCGCAAGAATCACAGGCAGGCCCCGGGGGCTCGGACTCGGCCCCGCCAATGGGTGGGCGGCCCTGTCCAAGCGCTTCGGAGGTTACCCGAACTCGGCCCCCACAGGAGGAGCGGCCCTGCCCGGGTAGCCGCGGCCGCCGCGCCTCATGGAGGCAGCGTAGTGCACAACGCGGAGGCAGCGTAGCACATAACGCAGCACTGCAGGCCAAAGCCGGCAGAGGCACACAATGACACTCGCCAGCACACAACAGCACGCAGCAGCACACAACTACAGAAGAGCAAAGCAAAGTAGTATACCACAACAACAGTGGCGGACAGCCACACCACCCGCCGCGAACACCAACACCAGCCAAACACCCAACACCCAGGGTGGGAGCCAAACCCACCACACGGGCATTTCACCCACACCCAGCCACCGCCGCCCACAAGGCACACGCATGGAGCACCACCAAGAGCCCAAGACCCCACACCCCAACGCCAACATGGCGCCCACCACACACGCAACAACCAAGGCCACACTTACACACAACATAGAAGGGATGCTTCCCTGATGCACTCCCGGGAGCCATCACCATCCCGACCACACCGGGAGGGGAAGGCAACCCAAACCTAAGTAGGGGGGTCGCCCCTGCGGGGGGTTGGCAGCCGGCTACGCGGTTGACCATTGGGCAGCGACCTAAAACATGTACTGCCCGCGAGTAGCTAAGTTCTGTCACCAAGGCCTAGTGCAGGGGCCTTGGGCACGCTTATGAGACACGGCGTCCAAACCATTGGTGGTCACTGCACACGACCAAACAGGGGGTGGACTCACACGAGTCCCTAGCTCCGAGGCGTGGACAGCCCGGAGTGAAGTCCTCAAACGGGGAGCCCCTCAGTAGCCCAGAAAGCAAAAGAGCAACAACGCAACACATTCACCCCAGAACAACCCCAACAAACACCAGTGACAGGTCAGTTTGTAGATTTGGAGACATGTGCAAAAGTGCCTGGTGCCCCTTGCACCACCCAACTGCGAGTGGGACAACCCAACAGCCACAATGGGATACAGGGAGCGACATGCTACCCCCCTGGCGCCGCAGACCAGAAGCAGTGAGCAGGCCAGCAGAAAAAGAAAGAGCCCGAAACTGGGAGGAATGCATGCAGCAAAACAGCTGGGCACAAGGCCGCCCCACACACGGCAGGGAGACGAGCCCCAACAGGACACACAACAAGACACAAGGGAACCATGAGGTGCGAGCACTGCAGCAACCACCAAATGCAGCGCACGCCGAGCGAGCCATCAGCAAACAGGCCCCCCCCTCCCTCTACAAGGTGCCCACGTACTCCACAAGGGCGGGGGCTGCGCCCCGCGCTCCGGGAGGTGCCCGCCACGGGGGTGGCAACAGGGCCGTGAACAGCCAACCGGGCACGGAGCAGTCCACGCTGTTTGGAGATGTGAAACCCTCGTATGGGGGGGCAGGCGGGTGGGACAGGAGGGGGTGCGCGACATGGGCACCCAGGAGCGCCACCAGACAAGGGGAGGAGCAACACAGACACATAGAACGCGGGAGCCACACCAAGAGGGACAAGGGCGGGCACAGCAGACAAGGAGGAGGGGCACAGCAAGGCGGGAGAGGCAACTGGAACAGCGGAAACAGGGAACCAGAATGGAGCGGATGGTAGAGCGTGCGCATGGGAGGCAGCGACAATAAAGGGGATGGCCCGGCCAGCCAGCCCCGTTGCTACCGTGTGCCAGGGCAACCCCTGCTCAACCGGCATCAGGTGGGGGGTGTCTCCCGCAGCCCAGATGGGCTGTCTGCGCAACAGGAGTGGGAGCCCATCAGGGGCAGGCCAACCGTGAGGGGGGGAAAGGACGTATGGTGGACGGCCCGGACAGCGCGTGGAGGAACAGGGCACCTGGGCCGCACAGAAACACAGCGAGGCAGGTTATGGATGGCCTGTGGACAGAGGTGTGTGGACAGCAAAAACAGTCAAACGACCCCGGCAACAACCAGCACATCCTCAATACGCCAACTATTGGGCGCCGTTGACACGCAAACGGCACACCATGCCACATTCAGCACAGTCCCAACATGCCAACTACTGGGCTCCGCGAACGCGGAAACGACACCAGCAGGAGCACCGGCCGCAGCGGCCGACAGAAAGTAGCGACCCGACGCAACATGCGAAGGGAAGAGCGGGTGACCGTCCAGGGCCCCGTAAAGGAGCAACAACCAGACGGAATGTCACACAGGGGGGACGGCTGGCCGCCTCCTCGGGGAGGGGGGGGGGATTGGGAGGGGTCAAAATCGAAAAGCTCATTGGGGGTCCCAAGATGATGATTTTACAAGGGGCTAGACATCTGATCTGCGCCTGCGCTTGAAATAACAACCTCTTTTCGAGGTGATTCCCTCCCACCCCGCAGCTGAGGTGTCCGCCACACTGAGCACAAGCGTGTACCCAATGCCCCTTGGGGGGATCAACGGTGAGGAGTTTTCTCAGCCTCCATGCTCCTGCTGGTGGTGAAGGGTTGGGGCCTAGGTTTCACATTTCTCAACGTGCTGGTTGCAGACACCTGAAAGGAGTCCCTTAATGACGGTCTTGGAGGTATGGATACCTTTGGAAGTTTGCCCAGGGCACCCAGGTGCCACTTTTCTCTGATATGCCAGTGGCGGGGTCAAAATTTTTTTGCATGTTGTGGCCGCTGTGCATCGATTCAAGGACCCCCTGACCAATGGCGGGAGTCTCGGGTTCCTCTTGCCCGTGAGCCTCCCAATTGGTATGCCAATGCACTGGTGGTCCAAATTGTACTCTTGGGGGATGACTGAAGATGAGATGGCAGGACATCAGCCGACACACTGGACACTATGGAACACCAACACCAGGATCACCAACAGCAGGATTCAAACCCTCTGCGCATGCGTCATGCCAACCCCCCCCCCCCCCTTCACAGTTTTTTTTTTTCAACCCGCCCTCCTCACCCCCCAAACCAATGGGCGGGCAACCCGCCCACATATTCACAAGTAGAGGATTCCAAAAGGCGAACACGTATGTGCACCCGGATGTACCAACAGGCATACTCTTTCAGCCTTTATGACGCACACACCCTCCCAGCGACAACAACAGCAACAACCCAGAACCTCGCCCCCAGATGCTGATGCAGACATCGCCAATAACAAATGACTGGTTCGCAAATGAAAATGCACCCAAAACCAAGCTGGCCCCCAACAGAAGGTCATTTGGGATGCCGGCAAATGCAGTCGAACCTCATTGTATCGTATTTTTCCCTGTTCCAGGTGGCTCAGAGCTTGGTGGACCACGAGGTTTTGCATGCAATCACCAGTCCCACACCGCACAATTTTGAGGACAATGACCAGTGTTACCGCTTGCAAGCTCAAGAGAAGACAGGGGCCCTCAACACAATGCAGGTCTTTCGGGGACTGTGTGTGCCATGTGCCGCATACTCTGCATGCTGCATTGCAGGCAAGGGCCAGTGGCAGGGGCTTCAATGTGGTTAAACCATTTTCCAGCTTATCATTATCCTGCCACTATACATTTCAATCTGCACATTTTTCGCGTGTGAATGCATGCATGCATGTCTGTCGTTTGTGTGATCCCAGATTTGGAAGCAGAAGGCAGATCCACCCATGATTATCACAGCTCGTTTGGCGCAGATGCTGGCAGAGGCAGTGGCTCTATTCCGAGATGAGGAGGGCAAAGTGGATTACGCTGCACTCCATGAATCAGATGCTTTCAGAGATTTCCAGCTTGCAACCTGCGAATTGCAGGTATGTGCGCGCTTGTGAAACCTGGATTGCGATATTTAGTAAAAAGAAACCACGTCCAATATTGAGCCACCGCAGTCAGTTGCACCAGAAACGAATTTGAAGTGTGCTGGGGGGTGGGTGTCCAGCTGCACTCCTCTGTGCGTGCGTCGTTGACAGTCAGGATGTCCGGTTCTGAGCAAATCATGGTTGTAGCCGGCATTGAATGGTAACGTTGCCAAGTGCCAAACTGTATCACTCGTTTTTGGGCAATGCAAGTCCCATGCTCGACAAATATCTAGGTGCCCAACATTGTGTGGTGAATGGATAAATTGCAGTGCATTTGATGGGAAAATTGGAAGATGCAAATGCCCCGGCCCATTTGGTTGCTGAGTGTGAAAGGGAAAGGGACAGGGAAATTGCTGAAAGGCAAAGGGAAATAGAGGAAAGGATCAGGGTGAGAACCTTTGCTGCGATAAGCTGCTGCACCTAAGGCATGAATTATTCGCGAAACATTATGAGGGATGACCTGGATACTCGGTCCCTACTCCATGCAAAGGCAGGCTGTGGGTTGTCTTTTTTACCTCCTCTAATTCCCTCTTCCTGCCATTTCCTTGTTTCAGGCTGTGGATTTCAAGAATATGGCCCCAGATATGAGGAAAGCTTTCTGTTTCAATATTTACAATATTTTGGTTGTCCATGCGTACGGTGAGGTGTGTCACGATATTTTGCATGTTAACAATGAGCATCGTGCAACAGTGTGTATGCAGGGCACGTGGTTGCTGTGGCTCAACCATCATACCTCCTACCAGCACATCGGAACTGTTCAGGCAATCATGCTTGGAGCAAACAACTTGTACATCGGTTTCCGTTGTTCTGCTAGTAACCAACCGGTGCATCAGGGTGTGTTGAACCTGCAATAGATGTTGTAATCATGGGATCGCATGCATTGGTCTGCAGGTGGGTGTCCCCAAATCTATCTTGGGTTTCTACAACCAGATACGGTATCAGATCCAAGGTATTTTGTTCCTGTTGTTGTTGTGTTGTCCGTGTTTGCACACATCTTGCAAACATGCTGTGATTTCTGAGAATGTTTTTCCTGTGGAGGTTCATGTTGAAACAGAATCAGAGATTGGGGGCGTGCCCCACCCCCCCTCCCCCCATCCCTCAGCAAATGCCCAAAACAGCACACCATGTAAAATCATCATTTTGGCTGACAAACTGATCCCCCAATGACCGTACTCCACAAGGGCGGGGGCTGCGCCCCGCGCGCTGGGAGGGGCCCGCCCCGGGTGGGACAGGAGTGGGTGCGCGACAGGGACACCCAGGAGCGCCAACAAACAGGGGGAGAAGCATCACAGACACACAGAACGCAGGAGCCACACCAAGAGGGACAAGGGCGAGCACAGCAGACAAGGTGGGGGGGCACAGCAAGGCAGGAGAGGCAACCAGAACAGCGGGAACAGGGAACCAGAATGGAGCGGATGGGACAGCGTGCGCACGGGAGGCAGCGACAACAAAGGGGATGCCTTGGCCAGCCAGCCCCGTTGCTACCGTGTGCCAGGGCAACCCCTCCTCAACCGGCATCAGGTGGGGGGTGTCTCCCGCAGCCCAGATGGGCTGTTTGCGCAACAGGAGTGGGAGCCCATCAGGGGCAGACCAGCCGTGAGGGGGAAAAGGACATACGGTGGACGGCCGGGACAACACGTGGAGGAACACGGCACCTGGGCCTCACGCACACAGAAACACAGCGAGGCAGGCTATGGATGGCGTGTGGACAGCAAAAACAGTCAAACGACCCCGGCAACAACCAGCACAACCACAATACGCCAATTATTGGGTGCTGCTGACGCGGAAACGGCACACCATGCCACATTCAGTCCCAACACACCAACTACTGGGCTCCCCAAACGCACCAGCAAGAGCACCGGCCCCAGCGGCCAGAGAGCAGCAACCCGACGCAACATGCGAAGGGAAGAACGGGTGACTGTCCAGGGCCCCGTAAACGGGCAACAACCAGACGAAATGCCACACAGGGGGGTTAAAATTGAAAAAGTTCCCCCCACCCCCAAACCCATTTTTTGACCCCCAAATCATGAATCGTTTTGCACAGGTTGTTAGATCAAACCACGCAGGCCTGCATATGTGGGAAAACACCCCCGCCCGTTTAGGCCCATTTGTGTACCCTACCCCAAGGGGTTGAATTGTTGGTCTAACCCTTGTAAACTCACAATTTTGTCCAATCAACGCATCCCACTGAGTACATTGGGCATGAGACGGACAAGGGGAAAAATGCGTCCTGTTTTTTGACCTCCACACCTTTTTGATGGGTTTGATATGTGGGGAACTAGGTTTGACAAAGTCACCAAAAACGCCAACACACCAACAATGGGTGAAAACTGCTGAAACTGCATAAATGCTCATCCCACTCTGCCCAGACAAACCCCATGGAATTGGGACTCTTTTTTGGCTCAAAATCACAAGCCAAAGCCGCGCAGTGGCCACAGGATATGCAGTGGTAACATATACCTTTATGTGCCATTTATTTTGATAATTATTTTGTATCTTCTCCTTTTTGGGGCCTTTTCCTTCCACCAGTGGTGCACTTTTTGCCCAATCCCAACACGGCGCAGGCTATGTATCCACATTATTCCGTCCCACTCCTTGAGTCCTTGAGATGGCAGGGGTCCTGTTGCCATTTTGAGTTCTCTCTGCTTTGCAGTCCCAAGACGGCAGGGATTCGGATCCTTGGTCATTTTTCTGTGTGTGTGTTTCGTTGATCTTACCTTGCCTTCAGCCTTTTTGGAGAAGAAAGTGCTGCCTGACATGCAGCACATCCCTTATTATGATACTCAAACCAGTGCGTGCTTTACATTTGCAGGTCAGCAGTACAGTTGTGATGACATCGAAAATGGTGTATTGCGTGCTAACCGCAAGCCTGTTGTGGCTCTCGGGCCTTTGTTTGGTCCTCGTGACCCTCGTTTGGCATGCGTTATGCCTGAGGTGGACCAACGCTTGCATTTTGCACTGAATTGCGGAGCCTCTTCGTGCCCTGCCGTGAAGTATTACACTGCAGAAAATGTGGATGATGAGTTGACCCTTGCTGCACAGGTGCTGCCCGTTGTACCCAGTTGCCCAACCTGAACCAACCCTCACCAACCATTACCAAGCCCTCAGCAACCCTCACCCAACCCTCATGGGTGAAGTGTCACATTAGTGTAAATATAAATGGGCGTTGTTATGGGGGGGGGGATTTCTGGGGTTTTGACACAAAGTGGGAGGTTTTTTTGCGTTTTTGGATTTTCGGCCCGAGGCCGGTATGGACTTTGCCCAAAAGTTGGTCCCCCCCTATTTCGGACATGGAGAATTCAAAAATCAAGGTTTCGTGGCCCAACAAAACGGTGGCGGGGCTATCCGAGGTCCCGAATGCGGGCGATTTTCAGGAAATTTGCTGCTACTGGTCTGGCATACGCACAGGGTTTTCACCGTGCTTGGCCCGGTGCTCAAACATATCGTCACTATGGCAAATTCACCTCGAAGACAGGTTGTTAGATCAAGCGCAGGCGCGGGCCCGGGCGTCGTATACCCCCCTTTTTTGGGGTCATTCGCATAGCATACCCCAAGGCGTGATATTTGATATCCAACCCCTTGTAAAATCATTATTTTGCCCAATAAGACCATCCCCCAATGGATTTTTTGATTCTGAGGCCTCTATCCCCTAAAACTGGATAACGCTTTTTTGAGGGGGGGGGGGGGGGGTGGGGGGGGGGGTCAAAAGGTTCGCTGAGAAGGCTCCAAGCAATGGGAGACACATCAGTGCCACATTCGCCCCCAGTCGAATGGTAACGCACCCAACTGCAGAATTTTCGGTTGGCGGTTCGATTCCTGGTGGGTGCACGCCAGCGGCGGTGCCGCTGCCGCATAGTCCGCACCAGGGTTCGAACTGCCGACCATAAAGTCGGCAGCCTCCGCTTTACCATTTGGCCACTGCCAATTCTGCCACCGCTTGTTCTCCCCACTGCTTGAACCCGTGTCTGCCACTGACAAAAACCCCAAACTGTGTGTTTCTGTGTAACTGACTGACAGCCTCTCTTCGAGGTGCACTGCCGAAGGCAATAGAATTTCAGTGATCTAATAAATTATGCAGAATTTCATGCCGAATCCACTGGTGCAGCTCCCACCCTTCAACTCAACGATATTGTAGAGAAAATCACCGTAATGTCCGTAATGCCCCCCCCCCCCCCCTGTAAAAACGCCCATATAGTACTACACCCCTCTCCCTTTAAATCTAAGCAAGCAACAACACATCTTCATTGCTTTTTGGCCATCGCTCTGTCCCAACACTTTGGGGCCTTTGCGAATCTAGCCATCTTGGAGCTTAGGTGGCGGCCTTGCCAAATCCAAGTTTTGAGCCAAAAACTCATTGCCCCGGGGTGGTGGCGCCAAGTTGGGAGGTGCCCTCCCAGAATTGCGTGTTTTGTGCCCCCAAGACAGACTTTTTTGGCCCCAAACGGCTACCTTTCACGTGCGCTTTGTGACAAAGAGCCCTTTCTTGTCCTCTAACTCCATTGGATGTCGTAGAAACGGCCCCAAAAATGGCTAAAAATGGCCCAGATTGTGTGCTGCCCCGAAACCAAGAATGGGCCGTATCTTGTGCTAAGGGGCTCAAATCAGAATTCCAAATATCGTAAGTCCACCCACAACCCCCCACTTTTTGTGGGTTCCAAGCCCCAGAATTCCCCAACGAGATGCCTAGACCCCTGTATCTTCGGGGGCCTGCAGCCAACAGTGAGGGGGGGGGGGCGTCCAAACCTGAGGAGCACAACCCCCCCCCCCCCGGGCTGCAAAAGGGCCTAAGCTACTTACACTAGACAACTCTCCACTTCCGGTGAAACGTCTTGATTTTGGCGCACAGGCATCACCTCCGCTCATTCACTCCATTGAAGGACAGGCGGTCCTCACCTCACTCAACCTTACACTCATGGATGACGCTCTCTCAACAACATCTGACATCAGTCACTGTGACACTGATTCATGGAGTGCAGAAAGCACTGACAGTGCAAGCCAGCTCAGCTCTCGCACGTGCTCCACAGAAGGCAGTCGTGACTAACTGCTTTGTATCCACTGGCACTGTGGTTCCCACGCCAGTGTACTGTCTCACACCCTCCTCTCCTCCTATTGTATGTTTCTCCCTGCACTTTTTGAAACTAAACAGCAACTGACGGGGACAGGCCGAGTGAGTGCCATGCTATGCAGCCCAGTCAGTTCGCAAGTAGTACAATGAATGCAGTCCACACCTTATGGACGACTGCTATTTATTGATCCTGGTTGTTCTTTAGAGTCGGCAGAAAGGACAAGCACTCAAGTGACCCGCAAAGCTAACCGCAAGAAACGCCTCACTGTACTTTACATAGTGGAGCACCCCAACCAAGAAGGGGACACGTGCATTGATTGGACTTCGCAGTACTGCTGGACTAATGGCTGGAATTGTCTATGGCGGGGACATTCAGTCTATCGGAACCGACCATTGATCCCCCCGGGGCTGCACACTCTATCACCCCACCTTGTTCCCTGGTGTGAGTGGGAAGGGGAAGAGGTAGATGTGAGTGTAGCTGGACATCACTGGTGGCATCTACTTCATGCCAATTTGGCCAGTGGGATTTGCGTACCCTCATTTTTTTGCTTTTTTTGCAAAAAGCCCCCACAAACCCAGAAGAGGCATTTAGCATAGCACATAACCCAAGCCCGAGAAACAATGCATGATGCATGACCACTAGAGACCATACACATATTTTGAATGCTGCAATGGGGGGTGTTTGTCCTGCGGAGCGCCTTGCAAGAGGCAACTAGTGGTCCATACACACATGCGTTTTTTTTGTAATGTATATCTCTTTACACCATTTCCCCCCTATTTTTGTTACTATTTTCACCTTTTTGGGCTTCTTCCCCCCACAAATGGTGCATTTGTTGCCATCCCCAATATGGAATGGGCATTGTATGAAATATGAGCCGTCCCCGCTTTGGGCACCCCTGGGGGGGGGGGCTCTACAGACCGCAAAATGGTTCTATAGAACCATGGGTTTTGTGGGCTTTGGAGGTAATCTGCTGAACTCAGCTGAACGAAACCTATGGCGGTGTGTAAGACTGCTTTGAGCGCCAGATCGGGCAAGACGAGGCACTACACAAATTTGGTGTGTTGCTCAATGAAGATCCCTCCATGAGCTTAACCCCGATGTGGCGGTGCCGCAGTCTCTCCTCCTCTATAGAGAGCTATGGTGTCAACAGGTCAACGTGCACAGAACTTTTTTGTTCCGGTGTATATTTCCTGGGCATGGGCAGTGTACACTAATGCTCAGGAGGTTCATCCATCCGTCACAAAGATGCTCCTCATTTTCGCTGCAGTTTTGAGGTGCAAGAATCTGGAGTAAACTCGGCATCCCCCCCCCCCCCGAAAAACCATAGGGAAAGCTTCCCCTGCGGCGCGCAGTTTGGGTAATTATACCTGAATACAGGCGGAATAGTGCCGCATACATACACACATTTGTTACATACCGTCCCCCCCCCCCCACCCCCCACCTTTTTTTTCTGCCATTTGATTGTACGTTCCCCTTTTTGGGCCTCTATCTTTCACAAATGGTGCATTTGATTCCATATGATATTGATCTATGATGGGCACTCTTTCATTCGAGGCCGTGGAGAGCATATGTTTGTCCAATTGTACACTTAGGCTGTGTGCCGCGAGCCGTGCACCAAGTTGGGGATGAACTGGGAGGAGCGCAACCTACGACTCCATTGGATGGTCCATGCTGTGGTTCACACCCAGCATTTCATCAACAAGCACGTGCAAGCTGTATGGTCTATCAAGTGCAAGCTGTATGGTCCATGGGGTCATTTTCTTGGACAGTGTAACAGTGTAACAATTTTGTCAAAACAAGATCTACATTCGCTTCAGAAAAAGATACTCCGAAGCCGATGTAAATCACCTCGAAGAGAGGTTGTTAGATCAAGCGCAGGCGCAGGCGTCATATACCCCCCTTTTTTGGGGTCATTCGCATAGCATACCCCAAGGCATGATATTGGATGTCCAACCCCTTGTAAAATCATTATTTTGCCCAATAAGACCATCCCCCAATGGATTTTTTTGATTTTGAGGCCTCTACCCCCTAAAACTGGATAACGCTTTTTTGAGGGGGGGGGGGGGGTGGGGGGGGGGGGTCAAAAGTTCTTGCTTAATAGGCTACAAGCAGTGGGGACGCATGATGCTGGTAACACAGCCAGCGGTCCAATGGTAACGCAGCCGATGCCAGATTTGCAGGCGTCGGGTCGAATCCTGGTGTGCTCATTTTCGCCGCTGCCGGCGGCGGCGCCAAAGTGGCCACACTGGGGTTCAAACCGCCGACCACCGGGATGCCGGTCGGCTGCATTACCACTCGGCCACTGCTTGGATTGCGGCAAAGGGCCTCCCTGCTGCTTGGAGCCGCATCTGCCATTGACAAAAAACCCAAGTATCTGTCTGACTGCCTGCTTGCTGGCTCAGGGACTGATTGGCTGACTGTCAACCTCTCTTCGAGGTGCACTGCCGAAGGCAATAGAATTTTGTGGAGGCCTTGCACATCAAATTTTGTCGGTTTTTGACCCATAATTCACAAAACAAAATCTTTTGCACGGCCTTTCCAAGGGGTTCTCCCATTCATATTAGTCAAAAGAGGTCATACGTTTCCAATTTTTTTCATCTTGTTTTCTACCAAAATATTGTCACAGGCAAATGCCAACTGTCTGAGGAGATTGAATTTCCGTTTTTCTAGCTTGTTTTTTCATGTTTTGCGGCGTAAAACGGCTATTTAAGTGTGAAAATATGAGATTGATCAACCAAATGAGGTTGCGACAAAAAAAAACAAAAACAATCAGACCCCAGATTAATTTCAATCTTGTATCACAGTACTAGAGAGCAATGGAGGTCTGCATTGTTGCATTTTCGACGAGTACAGTCACATCCATCTCTTGTGATGAGCTATTGGGCATAAGGTGGCATATTGGCAGTGGTTGCCGGGACAGGAGGATCTAGGTGATAGTTGATTGTGAAATGTCCTCCTACAAGAGACATTTTGTAATCAATGTCCAATCTGCTTTGCCAGAGTGTTACATGAGTGTACTGCTATGGTATGCTCTAAGCCTGTGGTTGCCTTAAGCATCATTTTTGCTGAGATCCTGGTTGAGTTTGTTGCCAGTTGTGGCAGTTCAGGTTGAGTAGGCGGATTGATGAAGCAATATCTGTTTCCCTCTCCTGAAACAACTCCCCTCTGCAAAACCATTTAAGGGCCTCTGTGTTGTGGATGCAAGGCACACAGGGTGATGGTAAGAGGAATCTCAGTGTTGGCATAGAGTGTTGGAGGGGGTTGGAAATTTTGCTATGTCAGAACCCCATGTCAGCAACAACACCAGTATGCAGATGGATTTGGATGATGATTTTAGTTGTTTATTGACTGTGCCCATCATACTTGTTGTGTGTTCTGTCATTTTGTTTTATGTTTTGATGTATGGTGGCACAGATTGCAGATGATGACTTTAGAAGTGCATCTGATATTTTATCCCTCTGCAGCTGTATCTGTTGCTGACATGGTAATGATAAAAAAATTTTTGGGGGTTCTTTTTCAGAGAAGGCAGCTGTTTCAAGCATGGTGGTTGATAATTGTTAAGGTCTCTCCAATGTGGTTCTCAAAAAGGTTCTGTACTGTTAATAACCCTTCCAGTGTCATGGTGATCGGGTCATTCTGGTTGTGGCCGAGTGTGAACCCCCCACAAAAAAGGAATCAGCACCATTTTTATCAGCAACACCATTTTGCAGATGGATTTGGATGATGATTTTAGTTGTTAATTGACTGTGCCCATCATACTTGTTGTGTGTTCTGTCATTTTTGTTTTATGTTTTGATGTATGGTGGCACCGATTGCAGATGATGATTTCAGAAGTGCATCTGATCTTTTTTCTCTCTCTGCTGCTGCATCTGGTTGGTGACAAGGTGTGGTACACTTTTTTGGGGGGCATTTTTTGTTGACAGTCGTTAAGGTCTCTTCAGTGGGCCTTGCTGCTACTGCTGCTGCTGCTTTTGCTGCTCCTTAAGCTGTTGCTGTTGCCATCGCTTGCAGCGCCATTGGTGCCTGTTCTGTGTGTGGCATTTCTCATGTTCCCGTTTGGTGCCAACGGACACCACAGCCACAGAGATTGTTTTTCATGGTGTCTGAAAACATTTCACCTGTGGGTAAGATGAAACCCTGAAGGCAACACTGCATTTGAACAACCTTCAAACAAATCGGACAAATGAAAGAACCAAGACAAGACCCAACCTAGTAGTGAAGTAAAACTTGGGAGCGCTCAGACCGCCAGGGCAAATGATTTAGCGAAGGGTTGGACTGTGTGTTGTGGAAGATGTGAACAGTCTATGATGAATTATTGAGCGGCGTTATTTTGAGACAAAACGGAAAGTGATGTCATACTGTGGGGCAACCATCTTCGGGAGAATATGCACTAAGGCAGCACTTCTTGCATTGCATGTGCATTTTCTTTGGTTGTTGCATTGCCTGTTCTCACCTGTCTGTACAGGGGTTCTGTGAGCAGGATGGGAATGTTTTGGTGGATGAGGACAAGCGTATACTATATTTGTCCAAAATCTTTGCGTGGTATTCCATTGATTTTGGCAGCAATGATCTGGAGATTGCCAACTCCGTGCTTCAATACCTCAGGGGCTCCAGGAGGGAACAGCTGCAGCAGCTTCTCAACAGTGGCTCGTTTCAGATAAAGAGTTTACCGTACGATTGGAGCAATGATGCAAACACATCCCCCCCGCGTAGGCTGTCAATGAAGTTGCTGTAGAGAAAACAGAAAGATGTGTCGAATGACATGATGATCAAACAATTATGTGCATCCACCCCATCAGGTAGGGGTACACTGTTGCTTTCATGAGAGAGAACGCACAGCTGTGCTTTCTGGGCACAGTGGCATCCACATGGATAGTAGCCTTGAAATGAGTTCAGTCTACACGAGTGTAACAGCCTCCGCAGTGACTTTGCAATTTTAGTCTACATACGTCCAGTTTTTCGGATACATGCACTATTGAATGTTTGTTTCAACGTGTCATGCGCCTCTGAGGGTGTCTCCCCTGTGGTGCACACCACGGCGCAGTGAGGGGTGCCATTTCAGCTCAGTTTGTATGAATGTTACATAATTTGGTCTGGATTTGTCAATTGGGAAATGCTTCAATGGTATCCTCTGCACCCTGAATGCATGGGTGGAATCTGTGCAGAAGAGGATGGGATTTCTATTTTGGGGTTGCTGTTGTATATCCTAATTTTTTTCCTTTCTGGAGCTGCTTTTGTAAATGGAGAGATTTGGGAGCATTTCCAATAGATAATGGAATTTTTCCTCGTCGGTTTTGAGCCCTCATTCTCTGGATATTGGATCCTTGCAGCTTCGTATAAGTTCTAGTGCCCTAAAGGTTAGGTGAAAGTTAGCAGTCAGGTAACACACGCTTGTGGTCAGGTTTAAGAGGTGACCTGACGAACAAGCATGTTCTGGCATGTTTGTTGGAGGCAACCGTCAAAGCAGAATTTGGTGTAGTCCACCAAAACTCTTGCACTGTGCAAGAATTTCTTCTTGGATCAAGAGAGGCCAAGAAGGCAGGGGCAAGAGGCAGTAGGGTCATGTTGGTCATGCTCCATTCGGCATCACATTCGGACAGAGGGAAGAGGAATGGTGGACTGATATTTCACAGCTTGGCTGTGGGATCTCGCCAATTCTTTTACCTTTGCAAATTGTTGCTATTGTGTTCACAGTGTGGTGCATTTGCAACGTTGCTTGCGATGGGGGCATGGTCTCACAGCAGGGTTTTGCTTAGTGTCCGTCCTACCCTACCCTAGGGGGGGGGTGGGTGAGTGGGTCTGGCAGAATTTCAGGGTGGGTGGGTGTCCAACCCCCCCCCCCCCCCAGGGTGGGGTGGGACTTTGTGGGGGCCCTTGGGTCTATCGAGCCACCTCTGTGAAAGACTTGGTCTTCTGTATTGCATGTCTCAGTTGGGTACGTGGGTGGGTGGGTGGGTGTCAGACCCCCCCCCCCCCCAGGGGGGGGGTGGGACATTTGTCGGTCTGTGGGTATGCCAAAATTCTGGGTGGGTGGGTCCCTGAATTAACCCCCCCCCCCCCCTAGGGTGGCTAAGCAAAACCCTGACTCACAGGGGACACTCCTTTCTTGCTGCACCTGTTGGACTGGTGGGCGTGCAGATTTCACACAACAATGGCCCAAGGTTCCCCAGGGGGTGTCAGAGGTCACCCTGAAATTACGATTTTCAGCCAACCCATGCTCGAAAACGGCTAATCCTCACTAGTGGGGTCCCACATGGGGGGAAAGTTAGCGCGCCGGGCATCTTTTTGGACCCGTGCCCCTTTAGTGGCGTTTTAGGGGGCGCACTTCGCGCAGTGCAGCTATTTGGGTGTCTGGCTGTGCAACTATTTGGGCAGGCGCAGTGCAACTACTTGGGCGTGTGGCCGTGCTAGAGACCCATACTTTGTGATACTAGGGGGGCATCATTCTTGTTTGAGAGTACGTTTTGATATTTCTTCCACATTGGGGATATGGCATTTCTGGATTTTCACCTGGTGTCACCCATTTCCATTCCCCCCCCCCCTCTTTTTTTGCTCATTTCCACCACATCCACTCCTTTTTCGGTTGATTTCTCCCCACCGTGGGACCTCAAGAAGGCAGAGGTGATGTTTCCTTGTTGTTAACCCCCCATCATGGGGACCCCAAGCAGGCACGGCTGATGTCGGACCTCAGGATCATGATCAAGGCTGAGGGACAATGGGGGCGCCTTGAGCGCAGTGCAACTATTTGGGCGTCTAGCCGTACCAGAGACCCATGCTTTGAAATCATAGGGGCATCATTGTTACCGTGTTGCGTAGGTTTTGATGCTTTTTCCACATTGGGGATAGAGCATTTTTGGATTTTCACCCAATTTCACCCATTTCCACATTTTATTTGTATTTGCAAGGGCTATTTGGACCATGTCTTTTGTGCAGGATACTACCCATCTCCTTGAATTGTGCTATGCCTGTGATTCCATGCCAAGTCGCACCCGAACTCGCCATCAAAGGTTAGGGGTTAGGGACTCACAATCCACGCTTTGTTGGGGGCCATGATGGTGCTTATAAAGGCCGGATTCATGTCATTGTGCCATTCGTTGGAGAAAGAATGGCACTTTGACAGCCCACAGTGCCAACAACGCTAACAATGTTACATGTTTATGTGGCGGCCCCAAAGAGTTGCGTGAGTCACTCTGCATTTTGTTGCATTTTACACAGTTTTGCATCCGCAGGCAAGTCCGTCACCTCCCCTACGGACCATGGGAGCATGTCCCGCCTCATGTTTGGACTGACCAAAGCAACTCGGCCGCCACGCAAGATGAGGCAGAGGATGAGGCAGAAGTGTGTGTATTGTGGTGCCAAAGGCGCTCCACCGTCACAGTTTGTGATGAGTGTAAGGAGCACTATTGTACTGAATGTATTGACACCCACACTTGTGGGACCAATGTTGTTTGTTGAGTACAATACAAATGACAGTTGGAGTTGCTGAATTCACAGATATTGCTTTATTATCCCAGTGGAATAATTGTCCTCCACTATATGGACGGATTCCTAGTGGTTGGGTATGGACGGTCCAGGGTGGGTTCGGTTGCTCAAAACCTGTGTAAAGCGCTCAGACAAGCGCGGGTAGTTATCCGTACTAAGAGTGTACTGGACCTAGAGCCTGAGCTATAGTGGTTTGGAAAATGGCTGGTGCTGTCTGGGGACAGGGCAGGGGTGTTTTCTAAGGGATAGGGGGGGGGGGGGGGGCTGCCCTCCTAGGCCTTTGGATTCGTGCAGCCATCCTGCCCCTTACCCGCAAGCATGGGCGCCGTATTCTGGGACGTTTTATTTGGAGTTTGCGACCCACTGTGGGTTACGCCCCTTTTCTTAGTGGATGGTGGGCTCACTACCAGTGGGGTGCCAACTGGCTCCGAAATTGCCCTGGTTCCCTGCTAAAGAGCCTCTTACACTGTCGTCTTTTGTCCTTTAGGGCGTGGACCGCACAACGGCTCCTGCCCCTGGGTGCCTGTCGGGGGGTGGGTGGGTGCTGTATCTGGATGCCGCCTACGACGTTGATCGTTTCAAAGTCGGCGTCTGGGGACTGGTCCTGGGAGGGAGGGTGTTCCCATGCTCCCCGGGTGTTTGTACCCAGCAAGAAGCGGAGCTCGAAGCCTTGGTCCGCGGGGTACGCTTGTGCATCAATGTGGGATGGCCGGTGTGGCGTTTGATTGGAGATAACTCCTCAGCCTTAGAGCAGGTGGCCTCCCTCCGTGCAGGTGCGGGCTTAAAGCACAAGAATAGGTTGTTTTACTTATTACAACGCCTTGTGAGCACAGTGTACCTGGAATTCGCTCGAGGGGATTTAAACCCAGCAGACTGTCTGTCTACGGTGGACTCGGAGTGGAAAGGGGTTGCGCCAGAGGCCTTTGAGGGGGCAAAGGTTCGTCACCTGGCCTTAAGTGCATTCCCCGGGGTCCCCTCTCGTGTTTGGGACTTGGGATTTCCTAAAGGACGACAAGGGGCGACGTGTAACCTCGAAGCGATGGCCCTGGGGTCCGCCGACCCGTTGGTTTGACCATCCTAAGAGGGATGGCTTTGTGGTGAGGTTTGTGGTGCGCCTCCATGGTGGTGTGAACAAGATAGGCAGCGAGGAACCACAATATGCCTGAATTGCGCTTTGCTTTGTTCGTAAAACAACTATTAGCTTTGCTAACTGGGGTTTTACTAGCCTGCTTTATTTGTTCCAGATTGTTTTCGAAAATTTGCTTGGGGAAGCCCACCCGCCCACCCGGAACTGCACGGCGCCGTTCCGCCCACCCAATGAACAATATGTGTCTCTATGGCGATATGCCTTTGTGGATTATGGGACAGCAGCGAGGAACCACAATATGCCTGAATTGCGCTTGCGGCTATGGTCCCTTTGAGGGGTTGCTGCACACGTCTTGCGCGGAACGTAAAAAAGAACATCCGTGTGAGGTCACATTTTGCCACTGGTGACCGACGGATGAGAAAGCCAAGTGTCCACCCGTCTTGGGGGGGAAGTGCGGGTGCAGGTCGTGTTGGTAGAGGGCAACAAAAGTTTGGTCATGGGGGCAAGTACGAAAGGGGCAAGGCACTACATCATTACAAGTGGTACCACGGCTGTCCTTGGACAGGCCAAGGACATCGTTTTTGGGCAGGGGGCAGGGGTGGGGGAAGTGGCCCGTTTTTCTTATGTGTTGCTGTTGTCAAAGTCACAGAAGACAGGGTGAGGAAAGGGCTGGCGAGCCAAAGAGAGTGGGGAAGCGTAGACACAAGCCCCAGTGTGCATGGTTCATGACTAACCAGCACCAATGGGTGGGGGAGAGCTGACCCGGGAAACATTCGATGGCCACCTCGTGTGGTGAACCCAAGGTAGCATTCGGCATTGGTCTAGTTTGTGCTTGCGGTGCAGCAAGGCAACACAATGCACAGAGAGAGTTGTGGCAATGACCATATGCCTGTGACACGGGGGTATATGCGAGCTCTCTATATCCGTTGCTTCATTGCCCGGTGTCATACCCATCACTGTTCAATATTTAGCATCTCGAGGCGATTGTAGTCGGAAAGCTGGGCTGCTTCCTTATGTAATCAAAAACAACAAAAACATGCTGAAAACACTGTGCAATATGCATTTGAATGTGCTTGTGTATTGCACCTGTATTGTATTGTGTATTGCACCTGTATTGTATTGTGTATTGCACCTGTATTGTATTGTGTATTGCACCTGCGCAAGGTTTGTAGAGGATTGTGCCCCTGCTATGTCATTTTCTGCCGGAAGGCACAATTTTGTCGAAGCACAACGACCCATGGTACTGCGTTTTTGTGGTTTTTGCCATGCACATTCAAGGGTTGGGGGTGGATTGCCACATGTCTATGTGGATGCAGCGGCCTCACCTGAAGAGGGGGGCTCAATTTGCGCATCAGGTGATGAGGTAGTTGTAGGCTCAGGAGGTGCCACAAATGTGCTTCCCCAATGCAAGAAGCGTTTCTGGGATGGCAGATTTCACGGCCTCAACAAGATGCACCGTTATTGCATCCACATGCCTGTTGTTCAGATCCATCCTTTTTTTCCCAGTCAACAATGGATTATTACAGCCAGATGAACGCCCAGGAGACTGCCACCCGAACTTTGGCGTATGTTGTGTGCATCTTTTGTTCTGTGGTTTCCAGGTGCCCCACTTTTTTTTACACTTTGCTCCACGGTGATAAGCACAGACTGCACGCCGCCCCTGGTGGAAGAATGTCCGCAAATTTGAGGGGGTACAGCTTATCTATTGCCCAGAAGTGGACAGATAGCAAGCACTCCTCCCAGCGTTGCCGTGATGGCGAAGAAGGTTGTGGAAGGCAAGCATGGCCAGCTAAGGGGGGCGGCCTGTTCGAATTTCAGACCCCCCCCCCCCCGAAGTTTTTGAACCTGTCATTCTCCAATTTGAGATTTTGTGAAAAGGTGCTGGCGCCAAAGGTGCCAATTTTTTTTGACCTCCTGAGGGGGTATTTTTTTTACCCTATGTGCCTACACGCAAAATACCAAGAATTTTGTGGAGAAATCCAAAATGGGCGAAAAACACAAAAAAAAATTCCCCCTGACTGACTTCCGGACGGGACCTTAGCTGATGGGAGCCTGAGATGATTGGCAGATTTTTTCTGAAAAATTTTTTTACCCCAGTTGTGTGTGTTGAAAATGATCAGCGTGTCATGGGGGGCATTTTGAGGGATGTATGTTGGGCTATGCACCCCCCCCCCCCCTCAAACCCTGGCCAACCCACCTCTCCCCCCCCGCCCCCCAGACCCAAAAAGTTTTCGCATCCAGTTGGGGTCTGGAATTCGAACAGGCTGCCCCACTTGGAACCACACCATGACCTCTTTGCGGCCCCACCACTACAAGCATTAATGGAACACCCTCCGGACCCATGTGCCAGATATGAGGGCAGCCAACAAGGGGCTGAAGATGTGGGGAAACCCGTTTCAATCAGGGTTCACAAGTCGCAAGAATGTGGTGGAATTGTGAACCAGTAAACTCGGCGCTGCTCACAGCCAGGTTCATCTCACAACATATGGTGGCATGATTTTGGTGGCATGTCTGATGGAAAACCAGGGGCATGTAGGGATTTCAGAGAGGCTGACCCCAGGGTTGTCGTTGTCATGGTGCTACTACAGTGGAAAGGGACAATCTCCCCGATGAGCAAAGGTGACCGATTTCCTCCAATGTGAATGTTGAGCCCCCCCCCAAAGGGCGACCCGAAAATGGCTCTGCGCTGGGGGGGGGGGTTGGCAAAATGGGCATCCGTGCCGGGACCCTTTGTCAGGTTGTTTTGGCAGCTTTGGTGCAAATTTTAGCGGCAACAAAGAGTGTCCTGAGCTGGCATGATACCCCCGCCAATGGTTGAGCGGATAGCAGGCCTTTTTTTGTGTAAGAGAGGCCAGGGACCGGTAGCCTTGACATTCCATTCATTCCCAAGTGTATGAACCTCCTATAGGGGCAGCCATGGGAGACAGGGGAACAAAAGTATCAGCCCCGTTGGCACCACCCCCCCCAAAAATGATTCCGAGCCATCCACACACAGGAAGTCCAAGGAACCCCACAGTCCCCCTTTGTCAGCCTGGAAACCGTCCTGGCACGGCGACCAAGGGGGGGGGGGGGCTTCTGTACCCCCCCCCCCCCCACCCGCAACGGAGTGCATTACCTCTGTCTGTTTTGCTGCTCTGTTACTGATTCTCTCTCTTTTTAGTCCAATATCTCTCACATCATCTAGGTCATACCCCCCCCCCCCCCCACCCGCAACCCGCCATTGATGCCCACCCGCAACCTGTTGACTAAAACAGGCCAAAAGGTGGACTACAATAGTTCGTCGGAACACCAGAGTGTATCACAGTTATGATCTCGAATGAACTGCCGAACATTGCTGCATGTGCATACCAGGACGTGCATGTGCGGAGCGCTTTGTGACCTGCTTGCGGCCCCCACCCGCAAACCAATTTTCTTCCTGCCAAGAGCCCACAGGCGGGAATTTTTTCTTTGAATTCTTCAATTTCAGGTTGACAACTCTTGAGGGCTGGTGGGACAATTCCCTCAGGTGTAACAGAAGAACAATGATAAGATGCAAAGACCCTGTTTCGCTGTTCCAGCCATGTTCAGTTGGCCCCCTCCCCTTTGCATTGCAGAACCATACCATGCGTCCCTCCATCCCATTTGTGTTGTTTCCTTGTAAATTGTTTTTACTGCAGAAACCGTCTGCTGTCCGCTGCTCTTTTCCTCGGAGTAGTAGGTGTGTGACGCTTGCTGCTCGCTGCAAACGCGTCCATCTACCGGAATTGAACTCAACTACCCGCTGTGGCATCGTTTTTTTGCCTTTCTGACGGCTCGCACTGGGTGCGTTTCAGCTTGGTTATGTGTCTGTACAGGAGCTACGCTGTGTATGGTGGACAGCAGTTCGCAGGCAACGCAGCATTTTGTGGTATGTGGGCCAGGCCAAGTGGCGTAGGCGATCGAGGGGCAGGTTGAGAACCTCGGGTTGATGGGGCGTCACATTCACCGCTCGTGTGCATGACCAAACCACTGAAGTCACACCCACCAGCCACCCCATTTGACGGAACCTAAGCGAAGCCAAGCGTTACAATGTTCAACACAGTCGGGTTTGTGTAGCCTTCAGTCCTAGTGGGAAACCAAAGCACAAGCGTGTACGGGCACAGATGTGCTGTACGTGCCACGCAGTGCCCAGAATGGAACCATGGATTTTGGCGGATTTGCACAGCCGCGTGGTCTTATGTCCTGGATATTTCTGCTCCATGTGCATCTGGCCCTTGCCGCCACGTGGGAAAATCTTCTTGCAGGCCCCTCCAGTGCAGACCCAGGCTGCCCGAGGCTACATCCCACATGCCGTCAAACCCAAGACCAAGATTGTCCTGAACAGGGGTGTCGAGGGGCTGGGCAAGCAAGGTGACGTTGTTGAAGTGGCACCGGGTTATTACCGGAATTTCTTGTACCCTACTGGTCAGGTATGTTGCCGGGGTGGAATGTGGTGATTGTTTGAAGGCTCCTCTGCCGCAGCACGCTCCGGATCTCCCATGGTTCGAATGGCCATGGTATTCATGCTTGAGGGCACATGCCTCGTGGTCATTTCTGGGAACGCGGGCACCGCAGAGCAAGGCGGATCGAGAAGAGGAAGAGGCAGCAGGGGGCCGCAGTAAAGGTGAGTGACAAGGGAAGCAGCAGCCAAAGAGAGCAGGAAATCGTGGTTGGGGAGACAGTACAGCACGGATTCGTTGAACTCAAGCGCTGTTGTTGAATGATCATTGGCCCCGCATCCCAAGGATCAACCAGAAGGGGAGAAGGGGGGGGGGGGGGTTGCATGTGTGATGTAACTATGGGAGACTGTGTCTGTGCAGTGGTACGACCCTCATCTGCTTTCAGGCTGATATTGCCACACCAGCAAAATTGGAGTCCATCCGGAAGCAGCAGGAAGCAGAGGTATGGTTCCACAGTGATTTCAGTGGACGACAGCTAAAGTGGCCGCTAGATTAGTTTCTCCATAAGACAGGCCAGGACTGTGAGCAGAAGGATGGCTGCAACACGTAGTTATACCCCCAGAATGGAAAGTGCATTCCATTAGGCTTCGTCTCTGATGTCGTTGGTTGCACATTCTGTCAGCATCCTCTCTTTTACGTGGCTGAGCCTGCCCGTATGAGCAACAAAGCAGATGTGCTCCATGCTTTTTCACGATTATGATGTGTCTTAGCAGATGTAGTGCGGCATGCTTCTTGGATCGGACCGTAATCTGTGCCCTTTCAGGAGAAGGCAGCTGAAGAAGCTATGGCGGCAGCACGCAAGGCAGTCACTTCTTTGGCCACCATTGGCAAGTTTGTGGTCAAGAAGGAGGTGTGAAGATGCACGAGAGATAGTCGTGTCAATGGATCAGTTGATTGCGACACATCCACCGAACCGACACACGACACATCCAGAACGAACGTTTGATGGAATCGGAGGATCAAATGAAACGTGCACAAGAGTTACAGGCCGTACTTCGGGTGAGACGATCCTGAATAGTTTTTTTCCTGCAAATTGCTAAAAAAAAGCCCACATTATATTGGCAAGAATCATTCGTGGGGACAAGTTTCTCCGGGGTTCACTCAATATGCAGACACATTTTCCAGTAATTCGGCGATAAGGCCTGCGAACACGAACAAATCAGCGCACGTGGGCATCCAAGGGATTGTATGTGCGTGTCGATTGAACGATTGTTTGAACAGGAGTGTCTGCAAACAGTCCCACAATACTCTGTTTTGCGCGGATTTTAGGTTGGCCCTGATGGTCAGATTTTTGGTTCGGTCTCGGAGCAAGAAGTGGTTGACATTATTCGGAGGCAGATGGGTTTGAATGTTGACAAGAAGGATCTGATCCTTCCTGAAATTAAGGAGCTGGGCTCTTTCCCAGCGGAAATCAAGCTGCATCCTAAGGTATGTTTCACCGAAAGGCTGCATTTGTGCATCCTTTCTGTTCACCAGACCTGCCTGTGACAATCGTTCAATTGCTCCAGTTCAACATATGAACAAAATTTCGGATGGAATCGTTCGGAGGTCTTTGATTGAGGTTCGGCTGGGCTAATTACGCCCTGGCGGCGGTTCGGCCCGGTTGAAATGTCGGCCACCCAAACCTCCGGCCGAGATTTGCCGCATTTAAGCGGCGGTGCGAGGTATTGACGCTCAGCAGGGGGTCACCCACATCGTAGCCTCTCAGCATCGGGTTTGTGCATGCCAGTCGCCAACCCCGATGTGCAGACAGAAAAGGGGATGAGGCGAGAATGTGAGATGGGTTTTCGCCACACGGCAGTGCGTTTCTCACACCATCGTTCTTCCTTCCCGCTACTTTTTGAGTTATGTGCCTTGAGTGGTTCCAATCCAGTAGCTGTTGATTCTCTGGTTCTGTCAAACAGGGTAAGTCTACCAAGGTTCCACCTGCACTTTCACTTGGCTGACCTTGTTATTTCTCCCTCCCAACGGCCCTGTATGGCAGTAGCTTTTGTAGGTGGCTGTGTTAAACAGGGTAAATCTACCCAAGGTTCCACCTAGATTTAGTGCAATGTTTTGGGAGTGACAGTGGAGTTTGCTTGGTTGTCTGGCAGGTCTCTTCTGGTTCCGAATAAAGGGGTTCCAGGAAAATCCTGTTGCATTTTGCAAGTTGCTTTGGGTATGTGCAAGCGGGGGGTTGTCCGCAAATTTGTGGAGCACCAGAGGACGACGCTTGTCATCTAGGGAAATCTGACCAAGATATGATACGAGTTTTTGTTCATGGTGTAGTGCTCGCATTGTCAGTCCAGACATGGGGTTTTGTGTCAGTCTCGGTTTCAGGCAGAATCGGGTAGTGTTTGGCAGAGATTTGGTGGGTAGTGTTGGGAAGAGTTTGGTGTTTGGTGTTGAACAGAAATGGAATTCATTGAGCATCATTCATTGAGCATTTGTCACATTAGTGACATCTGACTGAAATATGATTTTCGTCTTTTCTCTGAATTGGTGCTCTTGCTTGTCGGTTGATTTGGCTGACAGGATCGGGTGAGGAGGTTGCGTGTTTTTTTTTCCAGGAAGTTTCAGGGTTGGGTTTTGAACCAATGCAATTCGTTGAGCAACGTTTGTCACCTCGGGAAATCCGACCAAGATTGGATTTCTATTCTTTCTGAGCTGTTGCTCTTGTCAGGTAATTTGGGGTGGCTTTCCAGCTCTGATAAACAGGTTTTGTTTTATGCAAGAATTTCAGGTTTGGGTTTTCAACTAATGGAATTTGTTGAGCATCAGAGGATGATGTTTGTCATCTAGGGAAATCTGACCGAGATTTGATTTTGAATATTTCTCTGAATTGGTGCTCTTGCTCGTCGATTGATTTGGGAACGTTTTCAGGCTCAGGCAAAGAGGTTGCGTTTTGCATGGGAGCCTCAGAGGATGATGTTTGTCATCTAGGGAAATCTGACCGAGATTTGATTTTAGATATTTCTCTGAATTGGTGCTCTTGCTGGTGGGTTGATTTGGAATGGTTTTCAGGCTCCGGTAAAGAGCACATGTTGCGCAGGAAGTTTCAGGTTTTGGGTTTTGAGGTAATGGAATTCGTTGAGCATCAGAGGATGATGTTTGTCATCTAGGGAAATCTGACCGAGATTTGATTTTAGATATTTCTCTGAATTGGTGCTCTTGCTGGTGGGTTGATTTGGAATGGTTTTCAGGCTCCGGTAAAGGGCACCACATGTTGCGCAGGAAGTTTCAGGTTTTGGGTTTTGAGGTAATGGAATTCGTTGAGCATCAGAGGATGATGTTTGTCATCTAGGGAAATCTGACCGAGATTTGATTTTAGATATTTCTCTGAATTGGTGCTCTTGCTGGTGGGTTGATTTGGAATGGTTTTCAGGCTCCGGTAAAGAGCACATGTTGCGCAGGAAGTTTCAGGTTTTGGGTTTTGAGGTAATGGAATTCGTTGAGCATCAGAGGATGATGTTTGTCATCTAGGGAAATCTGACCGAGATTTGATTTTAGATATTTCTCTGAATTGGTGCTCTTGCTGGTGGGTTGATTTGGAATGGTTTTCAGGCTCCGGTAAAGGGCACATGTTGCGCAGGAAGTTTTAGGTTTTGGGTTTTGAGGTAGTGGAATTCGTTGAGCCTCAGAGGATGATGTTTGTCATCTAGGGAAATCTGACCGAGATTTGATTTTAGATATTTCTCTGAATTGGTGCTCTTGCTGGTGGGTTGATTTGGAATGGTTTTCAGGCTCCGGTAAAGGGCACCACATGTTGCGCAGGAAGTTTCAGGTTTTGGGTTTTGAGGTAATGGAATTCGTTGAGCATCAGAGGATGATGTTTGTCATCTAGGGAAATCTGACCGAGATTTGATTTTAGATATTTCTCTGAATTGGTGCTCTTGCTGGTGGGTTGATTTGGAATGGTTTTCAGGCTCCGGTAAAGAGCACATGTTGCGCAGGAAGTTTCAGGTTTTGGGTTTTGAGGTAATGGAATTCGTTGAGCATCAGAGGATGATGTTTGTCATCTAGGGAAATCTGACCGAGATTTGATTTTAGATATTTCTCTGAATTGGTGCTCTTGCTGGTGGGTTGATTTGGAATGGTTTTCAGGCTCCGGTAAAGGGCACCACATGTTGCGCAGGAAGTTTCAGGTTTTGGGTTTTGAGGTAATGGAATTCGTTGAGCATCAGAGGATGATGTTTGTCATCTAGGGAAATCTGACCGAGATTTGATTTTAGATATTTCTCTGAATTGGTGCTCTTGCTGGTGGGTTGATTTGGAATGGTTTTCAGGCTCCGGTAAAGAGCACATGTTGCGCAGGAAGTTTCAGGTTTTGGGTTTTGAGGTAATGGAATTTGTTGAGCCTCAGAGGATGATGTTTGTCATCTAGGGAAATCTGACCGAGATTTGATTTTAGATATTTCTCTGAATTGGTGCTCTTGCTGGTGGGTTGATTTGGAATGGTTTTCAGGCTCCGGTAAAGGGCACATGTTGCGCAGGAAGTTTCAGGTTTTGGGTTTTGAGGTAATGGAATTCGTTGAGCCTCAGAGGATGATGTTTGTCATCTAGGGAAATCTGACCGAGATTTGATTTTAGATATTTCTCTGAATTGGTGCTCTTGCTGGTGGGTTGATTTGGAATGGTTTTCAGGCTCCGGTAAAGGGCACCACATGTTGCGCAGGAAGTTTCAGGTTTTGGGTTTTGAGGTAATGGAATTCGTTGAGCATCAGAGGATGATGTTTGTCATCTAGGGAAATCTGACCGAGATGTGATTTCAATTATTCTTTCTGAGTTGGTGTCAGTTGATTTGGGATGGCTTTCAAGCTGTAGTAGACAGATTGCGTCTCAAACAGGAGGTTTTCTGGTTTTGAACGAATGGAATTTGTTGAGCATCAGAGGATGATGTTTGTCATCTAGGGAAATCTGAACGAGATTTGATGAGCATCAGAGGATGATGTTTGTCATCTAGGGAAATCTGAACGAGATTTGATTTTAGATTTTCTCTGAGTTGGTGCTCTTGATTGTCAGTTGATTTGGGATGGTTTTCAGGCGCAGGCAAAGAGGTTGAGTTTCACATGCAGGAAGTTTCAGGTTTTGGGGTTTGATCCACAGCAATCTGACCAATTATTTGAATTTTAGTTTTTGTTCTATTTGATCAGTGATTCGGTACGTGTTTGGCCCTTTATTTGGAGGAATCGCTTTTGGGCTCAGGCGTTGGCCGTCGAAGGTAATTTGACCTCACAACGTACACAACAAGGATGAGTATTGTCGGGTATTGTTGAAATGTCTCCTGGAAGGTCCCAGATTCCCCAGGCACAGCACATGCTCCTCCAAAGCTGGCATATTTGGTGGGGCTGGACTGGGATGGGCACGTATTGGGATTTGAAATGCAGGATATGTTTTTTCTCAGTCTCTGATAGTGGATACTTAAAAGAATTGTGGGTCATTTAAGTCGCATGATTGTCTGAGTTTCTCAGCCCGTCAGTCTGACCTCCTGTTTCCTACATTTCTCCTTTTGCCGCTCCACAGGTTGTGGGCAAATTCAATGTGGTTGTTGAGAAGAAGAAGTAAGTGCAATCCATCTTTTTGAGACTGGGATGAAATGGATGAATCAAAATTGGTTGTGTGGCCTGGCCGTGTTGAACAGCTACTCACGTGGCTGCAGGAAAAGGCCAGAAGCAATGAGTGGCATTGGGTTACCGGTGTATCCGGCAGGCTTGCTGCAGGGCTGTCTGGAAGAGCACAGCTTTGCAAACTTTGTGGACGTCATGGCAGTGGCATCCGTCCCATCAGTTTTATTTTGCATCCCAAGACCTGTATAGCCTTGCGGCGCTCATTGCTGTACCCATATGTGGCGTCCGGCTCCTCTACGTTTCCTTTCCAGGCACAGCAGTACTTCACTGCCCACAAGGGCCCCGTCTGGGGCTCTACTGGGCTCCACTGGTCGGGGAGCACCCCAGTCCTGTGCCTGTGTCTGCAATGAATGCGTGCGCCCAACAGCCCCAGCCCACATTCAAGTATGAATGGACACTCCTGGATCCGTGGACACCTGTAACAGATATCCGTGCACATGTACCTCAAGGGAGGCGAGGGTGCAAATGCAGAATGGGCAGCACAGGGGGGATTTGGGATTGGTCCTCTTTTGGGAATGTGCCGGGGGCTGCTTTTTTGTGCTGGGTATGCTGTGGGGCTCAGGAGTGAAAATGGAAAGATTGGACGGGGATTCTGTTTGGAGGGATCACCGTTGTTGGCATGGGTCAGTTTGTGGTAATTCATGACCCAGTCCACAGGAGTTATATATGGCTCCGGTGGGCCCCCTGCAAGCGCCGATGCGGCAGTTGTGGCCTGCTGGGGCCCTCGGAAACATTTGTATTTGTTATCTATCCAGTGTGTGTGCAAATATGATGTTCCTTGGAACATGAAGATTTGTCATGTGTTGACCAGAGCAGCTCAGTGTTGGATGTGAGGTAGGTATGCATGCAGCTTCCATTATTGTTGTGGCTGTGCACCTCAAAGATTTGCTGGGATATGCAAACCATGGGTGAGGCATTCAAAGCTGCAAAAAAGCCCACTGTCATTTGGCCATCAATTTTTTAACCTTTGAATGTGGATTTTTTGGTGCATGATTTTTCTGGTTTCACAGTTTCCACCTGTGGTTTGTTCCAGCAATGATCAGTCTTTTTTTTTTTTTTTTCGGTGCAGGAGCCTGGTCTCTGGTTTTATTTGAAAATCAACCAACAAGAAAGGAACGGTTGTATGTTTCACATGGGGAAGTGGGTTGCATTATTTGGCAAAGGTTTTTGTTTGGCAATTAGACCAGTGCAGAGTTCATTTACCATAAACATGCTGTTTGATATTTGAATGTGTTGAGCTGTACGGATGGACCATTGGGTAGAATTTTGAAGTTTTCAGTCTTCATGCCATCAGCTGTGCAAAATATGGAATTTCTGCCAAAAATGCGTAGATTGCCTGAAATTTCGCATGGTTGAGTATTGCACTTCTGAGGAACATGATGTGAGAGATATTGGTGGTTGGTTGTTTGTCAAGTAACCAAAGATGTCCATTTGTTGTGTACGTTGCCCCCCCCCCCCCCCATGTTGTCCAACCTTTGGTTCCGTGGTCAAATTTAGGGGGAAAAGTGTACGCAAGAACCGACCCCTGGTTCCGCGGTCAAACATTGCTAGTTCCTGGACGCGGGGAGGGGGGGGGTACAGAGATATTTGTATGTTATATTTTTTTTTGAACATAAGTGCGTGCAGCGAAAGCTGCTATTCGTTGCGGTAAATGTTGCATGCAACAAGCAATTCGCTATTCACATTTACCGACGAACAGAATTTCACAGGGATTGGAAAGAAACGCCCAACTTGATGTGATGATTTTTTCCCAGCGCATCTATCCAAAAAAAAGATTGCACGGTTTTGCTCCAGAAAACAATTTTTTAATTTTGTGTAAAACAAAAAGTGCAGGATCGGCCTGTAGATTCCCATTTCCGGGCCACTGCTGATATGGCCCCTATGCAGCAGCGTATGCCCTGGTGCTGCATCCAAAGAGTTTTAAGGAAAATGAGCGTTTGAGGTGACATTCCCGAATCTTTTTCATCCACCGTCCAGAACAGTCCGTGTTACTAAATTTTAGGACACCCCAACTTCAGAGATTTAAACATTGGAGCACCTCTGTGACACCAGTCGCAATACCGCCTTTTCCCCGAGTGTGTGTCATGCATTGCACAGGTGAAAATTTTGGTAACGCTGTATAGCACAAGCGAACATTCAACTTGAGCTACCAAAGTTGGATTCTACGGACTTGCTCGAGTGGTTGAAAATTCATTTGTATCCAATTCTTCTTGCTTATTGGTCAATCCCACATGGATATGGTAACGAAATGTTCTTTGCTCGAGAGGGAGTAGAAAGAATATTTGCGTACGCAGCTGAATCACAGCATCAAATCTTGCACGAATTAGAGGCAAGTACTCGAGAGATTTGAGCGGGCTTTTTTTGGTGTATGAAGCAGCCAAGCTTGTCTCACAGAGATCAAGCAGCTTCCTATGCGCAGGTAAACAGCGGAGCAATGCCCATGTGCCGCTTGAAAAAAAAATGTGGACACACCGTTCAAACGTGCGGTAGAGGGACAGCATTACCAACCATGAACATGGACATCAAATGATGCTACAATCAGGTGGCAGAAAAAGCCGTCACATACATAGTCACAGATATGACGGCCATGGAAACTTCAAAGTTCCACTATGAGCCGACGATTCCCCGGCAATTCTCTGACAATACTGCTCCAGCTCCCCCCCCCCCCTCTGCACTGTGCGCGCGCTGCACGAGGTTCCGTTGCAGGGCGCTAGGAGAGCCGTTCTATGTGGTCTGCGCCCCTCCGCGTTTCCCGCTCGGGTTCCTATTCGCTAGTTCCTTTTCGGGGGGGGGGGGGTGGCATTCAAGTCCCCAATCTGGCCTCCTTGTTGGCGTCTGGAATCAAGCGCCGGGGCGTTTGGACTCGGGCGCCAGTTCCGTTCTCGCTTGGGAGCGTTTGGACACACGCGCCGTTTTGGTTGTGGCGTGGCGGCCTCTCGACGCAGGGGCCGAGCCGTATGGGCTCAGTCGCCATTATGGTTGTCGTGTGGGAGCATCTGGACAAAGGCGCTGCATGATGTGCACATAGGCACCGCTTTGGTTCTCGCGTGGGGTCTTTAGGTTCCGGGTCCCGGCGCGTCTCTTGGGCGCCCCTTAGCCATGCCACGTGCGCTGGGCGCTGCGCCTGGTCGGACCTCCCGCATGGGTCCGTTGTAATGAAACCGGGCCTCGAGAGGCCTTAGGGATTGATAAATAGAACTCGCTGTGGAATTTTTAATATGCAACAGGATAGATTCCAATGCACTGCTGGAATGGACGATCGCCAGATGTCTGTGTGCGCGCGCGTGCCTGTCTGGTCGCGCTGTAATGCAGGACTGCCGATCGAAAACTCCTTCTGGCGGTGCTAATAGTGTTAGATCTATCCTGATACAATGATGCATTCATGTGTACATGCATGTGTGTTGATAAGGATGAGTGGACATGAATACTTGTTTTGGAATGTCATGACATGAGTGTGAGTGCATATAGGTTAAAGGCTTGCATGCATGAATCATTCCAAATAATCTTCGATTTCAACCGCGAGAGGTTAGTTAGGAATGATGGGATCAAGGGTCATAACACATGGGTTGAGATAAGCTTGATGCATGTATGTGCATGTGTGCCCATGCATAATCCAATATGGGTATTGCAACCATTGATCAAGTTTATTGGGTTTTCTTGCTTGTTTGCCCTCCTCGTAACTCGCAAACAAGGGTTAAAGGTCGACAACGACTCGCGCTTAGTTCGGTCCATAAATAGGCTTTCCAATTCCGAATTTGGGTTCACATGAGCAAAGATGATGACTACATTGAGGTTTGGTATGACATCTCTCCCCAATGTAAGTTCGAGTGCAATTTTCCATTTCATGCATACTCAATACCCATTATCCCAAAAATCATGAGATATGATTCCAAGTCACCATACATGTTGTTAAACATCTATAAATGATTGGCTTTCAAAATAACTTGACTTCAAGTTCAAACTCTCCATGAGGTTGGAGAACAATCCACCCCAAAATGATCATTTTGGTATGAAAATACCATATTTTCAGTTTGTGACCCATTTTGGGAGTGATGAGGTTCTATCATTCCTAGTGAAGAAAAATACTCCAAGTGGCTACATTCAAGCTTCAAGGTCCCTAGGACATGGGTACAAAAAGAGAGTTTCCAACTCTCATTTTAAGTATTTTTCCAAGGTCACTATTGGTTGAGAAATTTGTGCTTTCTCCAAATTCCTCTATTTTGGGTACATGAAGTTTTGTCATATCTTCATGCCTTTGCTGAGTTAGGTTGGAATACTTTGCCATGATTGAGAACACTCTCACCCTTACTCACTCGCCTTGCGAGACTCTTCAAGTCTCCCTAGGCTACGAGATCAATTGAGATCAATTTTGCCATTTTGTGTCATGCATGCATACATGGGCATTTCATGGGTATCACCAACTCCTCCATTCCCCCAAGGGTGCGTTGAGTCCGGAGTTGTCCTCTTGGTATGATTACATGTAGGATATGTACTTTGATCACACAAAGTAGGTTGAATTGGATCCTCATGGATATCAAGATATTTGCTTGCCATTATGGCCATTTTCACTGAATTTTCAGTGAAGGTATGTTTGGTGGGTGTCATGAACTCCTTCATAACTCCCCACCCCCGGTGAGTCAAGGGATGCCACTTGGCATGTCAACTCAGTGGGTCTTGGCCCTTAAAGGGTGCATGTTGAGGGATTGGGAAGTAAGTTCAATTCATGGGAACTACATGCCAATTTTCGACTTTTTTTCATTTTTGGTGTCATGTAGTTTGATCATTTCCATGCATGTTTCTCATGCCACCTCATTCCTTTCCCTTACCAATCCTCCCATCTATTTTGCTTTGCTATCCCACTATCTTCCCTTACTCTCAGGACCTCCTTGTCCATCTTTGTACAATCCTCCGCTCACCCTCCAACAACCGGTAGTTCGCAACCCGAGTTCGCAACCCGAGTTCGCAACCCGAGTTCGCAACCCGAGATCGCAATCCGCTGCCGATTACATTGAGCACCGGAGTGAGCCGAGTGTTTGTTGTCTTTGTGTCTTTGTCTTGTGTCCTTGTGTCTTGGGGAAGGCATTAGGGTAACAAATCACTAAGACACCAAGGGCATCATTGACTAGGCTTTTTTCTTTTTTTTTACTCTGCAAGGTGGTTAAACTTAGATCCTGTGCCCTCACCAAATAAAAGGAAAGTGCTTCATAAATAGTTCTTTGATTTCCTTTGTCAAAATCTATTTTTGATTGTATTTTCCTGATGGCTGAAATAAGTGAGGTAAAGATGATAGGCTCACCACCTAGCCTATTACATGGTAGCAGTTCTGGTTCTCCTTTGGGGAACGGACTGGGAGAACTTCCGCCATCTCTTCCATATCAAACAACGAACATCGAACATACAGGACTTACCCCTCCTGTCCTGCGGAAATCATTGAAGCACGCCCCCCAGTCCTGCCCAAGACACAAGGGTCGGTCGTCGTCCAGTCCTCCTCTCTCCCGCCGAATCAGTTTTCGTGTTGCAAAGGGTAGAGGAGGGAATGCCGGTAGTGCTGTTGAGTACCAGGTTGACCCGGGGTTAGCTAGTGATAGCGGTATAGCTAGCTCTAGGTCCGGTAAGCGCCGTAAGACACTGGATGGGACCCTCGAAGTGGATTTTACTTTTATTCCACATCAGGCCTTTAAGACCCTTGTACGAAGGGTAGCAAAACATATCCGGAAAACCCAAATTGGGCTTTCCCCAGAGCCATCGGACCAAGGAGAAACCCAGCCTTCCGAGGATACCATGGACTCTGGGGCCGGATTTTCTGTGGGTGGTGCCCAAAATGGGTCTCAAGCCGACGTAGGCTCAGTGGTATTAGCCTTAGAACAGGAGGTGAGAGACCAAGAGGCTGCCATTGGCGGTCTCCGCTCTGCACACGAGGTTGTGCGGGGCGACGTGAAATGGGCGCTCATGCAAGCTGCCCAAGCAAAGGAGGCAGCAGACGACGCGTCCGCCGCGGCCCACCGAAACAGCACGGCCGTGGCGGGCGCCCGCACCACAGCGACGGAAGCCCACAAGGAGGCAGCAGCGCAAGCGGGGGAGATCAACCGAGTCCGCGACCGGGTCGGAGAGTTGGAGCGGGTCATCCAGGCGCAGACCAGCCCCAGCCGCCCATCGCAGACGAGCCCCCACGCACACCCAGACCAGTCCCAGCCGGAGCCCCTCACCACCCCCGTGGGCGTCGAGGCCCTCAAGCGGGAGGTCGCCGCAATGGCGTCCGACGTCCGGGCGGCCGTGGCCGCCGGCCAAGTCCTGCGGGGAACGCGGGCCGTGCTGGACTTCCTCCAGCCAGAGGTCGCAGCCGCACGACGGATCGCCTACGACGTCGCACGAGAGGCGGGCATCACAACCGCCACCGCCGAGGTCGCCCGCAAGACAGCCATCAACGCCGAGAGCGAGGCCCAAGAGGCGGTCCAAATCGCCAGCAAGGCGGCAAACAAGGCGGAGCAAGCGGAGACGGAGGCCAAGGCCGCCACCCGGGCGGCCGCGCGGGCAGAAAAGCAGAAGGCGAAGTCGGCCAAGGACGCGGCCGAGGCGAACGACCGGTCAGCGACAGCCCAGGACGCCGCCCGCGAGGCCACCAACACCGCCGAGAACGCCGCGCGCCAAGCGGCCAACGCCGAGAAGAAGGTCACCGACGAGGGAGCCACGGTCGGCAAGAGGGCAGCCGGAGCCCAGGCCGTGGCCGAGGAAGCCAAGTCGACGGCGGAGGCCGCACAGCAACAAGCGGCGGAGACAGCGCCAGCAACAACCGCAGCGCGCAAGGAGGCCGCGTCGGCAAACGCGGCGACGAAGGCTGCACAACAACAAGCGGCGGCGGCGCAACGGCAGGCCGCAACGGCGATCGAGAAGGCGGAGCGGGCCACGGAGGAGGCCGCCACCGCCAAACGAGAGGCGGAAGCGGCCCGCCACGAGGCGGCACGGGCAGTGACCGAGGCCCGAGCCGCCAGAAAAGCAGCCGAGCGCGCAGAATCCGCGAGGGTAGAGGAAAGGGAAGCCGGGGCAAAGAGGGTGTCCGAACTGGAGTCCCAGGTAACACAACAACGCAGTGAGTGGGACCAGTTCAAAAGTAGTTTAGAGCGTGAGTTGGATACTCTTAGGGGTATGCATTCGGCGCAGGTAGTCGGCTCTGGGATATCTACACCCACAGATACGGCAAAATCGCCTGAAATTGCGGGTTATTTGAAACAAATGGCAGAAATTCTGCACGAGGCAAAGCTTAGTGCTTCAACTGCTAATGCCGAGGCGGCTAGAGCGGCGGCAGCATCACAATCCCTGCCAAGTGTGCTTGACAAGCCTCGACCTGAAATGGAGGATGCCGTTAACCGAGCGGAAGCGGCCTCTTTCTCAGCCCAAGGCAACGCTACTACAGTGGACCAACTGAGTCGTAGGCTCACGAGCAGGGCCACTGAGGCAACTGCGTCGCTTGAAAGGGCGTATCAGGGTCATGCTCAGGCCTTGGCAGCCACGATAGCCGCCGCCTCAGCACCTCCTCCTCCGCCAGGGAGGGATAGCCAGCCGCCGGTGACGGCACAAGACCTCCAGCGTGCCGTTAACATGGCCGAAGCATGTAAACTACATGCTGAAAATGCCCACAGGAGCGCACAGGAAGCACTGGGTAGCGCTGCGCGGGCCCACGAGAGTGCTTCAAAGGCCGATGATGCTGTGGAACGGGTATACCACGCAGACACTCAAACAGCACGAGTGGGAGCAGGGCCTCACATGTGCACGGCTCAGTTTACACCTGAACTGCAGGTATTGATTGAGCAAATCCAACCGCAGCTTAGTGAAGCCCGACTCACCATGCAAGGCAAGCTGAATGAAGTGGTTGAAATGAGCAGCGATGCTCATAACACCATGCGTCAGCAACTGCAACAACTTGAGACCCACATATTGGGCACCGGGCCACTGGAGCAAGGAGGTCCAGCGGATGGTGGCCTGGTAGGTGATATCCGTTCTCACTACAATGACATCAGCACCCACTACGTTACGCCAGACGCGCGCTCCAACACAATGGTCACAACAATTTACATCAATTCGCAGCAGCTGCAAAATGGGTCGTCGTAAGAATTTCTTCAACAGTTTAAATGTTTCCAGAACATTCCAATGCATTAGCACCAGAAATCGCGACTATTACAGCGTCCCTCAATCTCATTCCGCAGGAGTGGAGGATTGATGTTCTGTTATTCGTGAATAAACTTATAGCGAAACATAACGCCATCACGAAAATCTGCCCGTATCAGAACAACTGTCGTTTCCAAAAGCTTTGCTGGTACCAACACCCGACGCCAACTACTCATGACCCATATGCAACTTCTCCTTGTTTTTCTTCAAGGAATCGAGCTCCACGCGACAGCGCGAGCAACTTCGATCAAATCAAACCTCAGAATGTGTCTCTACCAGGTACTCTCTTACCCTCAGCAAGCACAGCACTCGGACCCACTAATATATATTCACCACACCACCCACCACCGCCACAACCCTCTACATCCGCAGCGGCTCCCTGCAAGCAACCAAGATCGCGCCGATCAAGCTCAACGACAGCAAGTTCATCAGTGGAATTTACACCGCTCGCTGGAGCACAGGCAGAAAGCCACCACGCTGCCCACGAATACCGCAATTCTTCGGATCGAAAAACACCGCCCGAAATTACTTCTTCACACCAAGACGAGCCGCAAAGCGACACAAGTTCTTCATCCGTCAAATCTGGGAAGTGGACTTTAGTTTGCAAAAAACCAAACCTTTCTGATTATCGAGCTCGCCAACCATGTGTAGATGGAGAAAATGAAAGAACTTGCAAAGACTGCCGCGCGACTTTCACCCAGTCCGAAGATACAAAAAACTGGTATCTCGCCCGTGGTCTACACATACCTCTCCGCTGTGAAGCCTGCAGGCTTCGAAGGAAACTACAAACCACTCCAGAGGAAAAAAAACCAACACCCGCGAAAATCATCATTTATCAGCCTTCGCCGCCAACCGGAAAAAAATGGGCAACAGATCTCACGGCTCCTACCCATTTCTCAGGGTCAAACAATACACATCAAACTGTAGAGGACCCTGTGGAGGAGAACGAAGACGCCCTTCCAGCAGAATCACACAGCGCAAGTGCAACCGAAGTCGGATCACGTGATTTTGAAGAGGCAGATTGTACAGCCCAGCGCTCAAACTCAATTACCAACACTGCTACTGAAGCGGAGCTTGATGACCCTGAAGACCATGAAATTGGAACCAACTTTTCGTCATCAACACCTATCTCAGAAAGAGACGATGACTCCGACGATGAGAGCTCCCAAAGCACCCCCGTTGAAAGAAGGAGCAGTACTTCGTCCATGCCCCAACTTCAAGACGACTCCAGCGACTCCACTGAGAACAACACGCCTTCCATTCAAGACTGGCACTTTAAAGACCCTCGACTTCGCCGAAAACTACAAGCCACCCTCAGCAGCCCACATAAAGCAATCCTTCTAAACGCCCTGAATTGGACTAATGAGCAAATTAAGGAAACTGTTCCATACTCAGCCAGGCATGCAGACCTGCTCCTGAGGAGATTCAAGTTCGCTGCACCCCAGTAAGGACACACCAACACTTCACTGTTATTTGGTCCAGTGCTTCGCTTGCTGTTTGGGTTAGAGTCTGGAATTCTCCCAAGTTTTCACTTTTCCAGCCGTCAAACTGTCTTCTCCTGACACATTCAGTTCTCATTTTTTTCACTCAAAAATTTTCACTCAACATTTCACTGAAACAACTTCAGTGAACACATCCACACACCCTGCAGTGACCACAGCGAGTACCAGCCACATTTTAAGTTTCCTTTTGTGTACACTCGTGTACAATAAAAACCTGAGCCTTTGGTTTCTTTCAGTTAGTGCTCAGCACCTCAGGGTTTTATATCAAACATTGGGAAATGTACATAGCGGCCGTCCTTCGAGGAACCTCGCAGTGTGAGCAGTGAATGTGTTTTTTCGGCGGGGGACCGCCATGCCTCAAAAAAAAAAAAAAAAAAAAAAATGACATCAGCACCCTGTGGGAAATGCTCGATGAGCAAAATGACTTCATGCTGGAAATGAGTCAGCAATTGGCTGACATGGAGCACAGAGCCGCCCAAACGGGCACGGACAAACGGCAAAGTAGCCAATCAGGGCGTTAGCAAGACGCTCGGGCAAACCCGCGGCCCTCGGGGCACCGAAATGGTGCTGAAACAGGTCCCTGGTATGATGACCAGCAATCAGATCGTTCTGATGGATCAAGGCGGTCACCTTCTAGGGATGCAGGTTGGTACAGTGGGCCTAGGGAGCGCCGTAGGCGCCGAGATAGCCTAGAAAGTGCACGTAGTACCCGCAGTTTGATGAGTATGGGGTACGGTGAACGCAGCCCATCGGGAATGCATAAGGGCCCCCTTGGGGACTTACCGGCACCACCTCAATGGTGGATTAAAGGCCCATGGGGTCCATTGCCGGGTGTCCATGGGGTACAAGGGGACGTCCGTTGGTTCCAGATCGCCCCATACATGAATAACGGCTACTTTGTACCAGGTAAGGCGTATAGAGCCAATACTATTGCTCATCAACTTTTGACCGGCCAAGCTGGGAGCATGCAGCCCCGTAGGCAGAGAATTCAGCCCACGGGTGTAGCACTAGGAATGGCTTTCCGGGAAGCCAGACCCCCTCTGAAGTTCAAGGACTTCAAGGAGGTACCCCATGATGAGGTGGCGGCCTCTGGTGAGGGGTACTTTGGGGAGCATAAGAACTCTTTCTTGGATCCCAGGACCCGAGAGGCCCTTAAAGAGACGGCCAAGGTCCCATTGTGGGATGGCGATGAGGCCACACTTGATACATGGGTCCAAGAAATCTTACAATGGAGGAAGGACTTCGCGTCCAAGTTTGACGACACACAGCAGGCTCAGATCCTAATAACGGCCGTAGGTCCAAAGGACGAACGAAACCGAGTTCGTAAAGCCTACCACCGGGAGGATATGTCCACGGCGGAGCTGTGGAGATACGTCACTGGACGTTCAGTGGAAAATCTTAATCGGGCTGAGGCTGTCTGGCGTGCTCGTCATATTCCAAAAGTGGTCCTTACCTCTAGGATATGGGCAGACTGGATGGCCGACTGGCTGGAGGAAGGAGCGGACATCCCTCACGGGATCACCATCTGTGAGGCCACCAACACGATGGTTGCGGAGCTGAAACAGCACTGCAAGGATGTCCCTGAGGACAAAGATGCCAAACAAGCATACCACCAGCTTTATGCTACCCAGGCCGAGTATGCAGGGCTCGAGTTAAACTACCTGGAAATCTTTTTAATGGTCCCCCCCCTCATCCAGTCTAGGGAATATAGGGAGCAAAAGGAGGCACATATGCGAAACCCCCTGGGGCTTGAGCATAAAAAGGTTCGCGCTTACGGGGACAAGAAAGCCGGTACGGGCAATACTGGGTCTCGACGAGGCAGTCGGGACGGGCCTCGACCGGATGCTCATCCGAAGAGGTCAGGATCGCAGTCAACTGCACGAACCAGTTATAGCCGGCGAGATAGCCTTGCTAGCACTGTCTCCTCTGCATCCCAGTTTAGCAGGCGAAGTGACCAAATCAAGCAGGCTCGCCAAGAACGTGAAAAGTGCCGAGTTTGTGGTAAAACAGGCCACTGGCATCGAGACTGTCCGAACAGACAGCGCACCGGTAGCGGCCAACAGCGGGATAAAAGTAGATCGGGATCCAAGGCTAAACCAAACGACATTTGTCGTTTGTGTGGTCAAAAGGGCCATTGGGCGTCTGAGTGCCCCAACAAAAACAGATCGGTGAGCAAAGGCTCTGCTCAAGGACGGACTTCTAGCCAAGAGCGCCGATCAGGCCCTCAAAATGGTAGTGGAGACCGTCGGGACAAGCGACAGTCAATGGATCGTCGCAACGGGTCTCGGGACGGACGGTCAGGTTCCCGAGATCGGGGTCGCAGATCTCACAGTCCTCATCGAAGCCAGTCAAGATCCCATTCTTCCGCTCGGCCAGAGTATTCCGGTTGCCACACATGCGGTAGTAAAGAGCATAAGGCTCGGGATTGTCCCAAGCAATAGGGACATGGCACGCTTCCAAAGTCGACCTTTAGGGGAGACGGCAGCGCCCGGGCGCCATGCCCCAGGAACGCGACCACCAAACGGGGTCGCCGAAGGCCCAACGTTCGTATTGTCCGGGTGGTGCATAAGCCTATCACCAGGCGGGACGTCAGAATCTCGCCTGTTACACTGGAACAAGTGGGTACGGAGGTACTTCGGTATCCCATGAAGACCAAGAATAGGTCAACCGACAAAATGGTCGAGTTGGTAGTACCCGCCGGTATCCAGCTACATGATCGGTTTGGTCGACCTGAAATTCAGGTTATGGGCTTGGCTGACACCGGGGCCCAAATTGATGTGTTGGCTGGGGAAGAGCTGTTCCCGGCAGAGGCTTTGATTGACGCGCCAAACCCGGTGCAATTAGTAACAGTGGGCCGACAACCCCTATCAGGAGGCCGTAAGGGTGTTATTGCCACCGTACGACTACCGGTCGAGACTCCTGATGATGGGCTACAAATATTCAAGTGTGTACAAGTTTTCATACACGTGGCCGCCATAGGACCTAGGGTGATCTTTGGTTTCCCGTTCCTGCTACGGTATGGGTTAGCGGTAGTGCCTGGAAGGGAAACCCTAGTTAGTACACAGAGTTTCTACTCACGTAGGAAACCGGCGTACCAGCATGGTACAATGTCAAGAGAGGCACATGAGGTTGCTAGTGCCCAAATTCTGGCTGAGTACGGTCAGCCCAAGAGAAAGGCATTTCAGTGGACCCCCCCTGCAATTGTTCCCGGGTCTTGTATGGCCACCACACTGTATGTGGGACCACGTACCACTCGTTCAGGTAGGACGTCAGGATCTAGGCGTACGTCGTCGGTAAGTTTCAGTACTACAACCCTGAGCTACTCACAAACAAGTTGTATGCAGCCATGGTGTTGGCGGCAAGCACACCTGGTGTGGGACGATCAGGATACTCAGATTCCCACTACCGGGATGTGCATGTGGTGCTATCATGCCGCAACAGGGGAAGGCGAACCGGATTGGACCCCTTTTGGGTTGCAATCGCGTAGGAAGGGGGTACACAAGGTCACAACCCATTCCATCCCCGAGGATCTTTCTCCGACAGATTTTTCTGATCGAGTACGGGCTGAAGTGGGCGGGGAGAGCCTTCTTTCCAACTACACACGCCACGTTCGGCGGGCTTCACTTCCCATTCAGCCCTACACCTCGGGTAATACCCTCCCCCATTCCATTCAGCGTCATATTTCAGATTCAGGTCAGGATTCACAGAATTCAGCTCAGATATGTGACCATACGTCTCTCCCTTCCTCACTTCCTACCACCCCTCCTGCATGTATGTTTCCCTCCCTCACAGAGTTAGTCTCCACCCATCTCCTGTCTAACCGTTTCAAGGTAAAGAGACTTAGACCCGAGTCTATCCTTCCCACTAGGGGTACTCCAGGGTCCGCAGGGTATGACTTGTATGCGGCGGTTGAGGTTTTGATTCCACCCAAGGGTCAGGTACGAGTACCCACAGGGCTATCATTCACTACCCCAGTCTTTACATATGGTAAAATCCAGGACAGGTCGGGTAATGCCGCCAAATTTTTTCTAAGGACGGCAGCCGGGGTGATTGACCACGATTACACCGGTGAGGTTGATGTTTTAATTGGCAACATGAATTCTGAAGGTCATTGGGTGCGTGTAGGGGACAAAATCGCCCAATTGACCTTGGAGCTTCACGTGACCCCAGAAATTCAGGAAGTTACTGAACTGGAGGTCACCGAGCGTGGTGCAGGAGGATTCGGGTCCACAGACACACCAGAATTTAAGGTAATTCCCTCCCCGGGTAAGCCCCACTCACCCTCCCGCCCTGAGGGAGCTCAAATTTCAGGATTCAGCCAAACCAATCTCGTGCCAAGTGCAAAGGAGAAATGTCTCTTGTTATGCACCTATATTTCCTCTTTATTGGCCGCATACAGCGCAAAACCCGAGAAGGTTGCGTCGTCAACCGACTTTGACTCTGCAGTGAGTCAAGCGCTGGGGCTGGTATCAAGCCTAGTTCAGGTTTTTGTATCGGCTTTCCCCGACAGACTTAAAGTCCCCAGTAGTGCGGACTCAGCCAACGGAGGCGGTCTGTCCGGTTCGGAGGATTATCCTCCGGTACCTGTTCAGAAAACCCCTGCTCTGATCCCAGTCCAACAATTAGGATCAGGCATAGGCAGTGGTATGGACCAGGGGTGTCCATGGTTGACCGCGTCCACAAAAAACGCGGAGTTTACCGGTACTGGACCGGAGTTGGCACTGGATGAAGCCACAGGTAGCACGCTTACTAGGTTGGACGTAGAGGACAACCGCGCCACAAGGCCAAACCCCAGGCCAAGCCCTTCGGGGTGGGGGGAGGCTCGTATAAGGTCGGCTCAGGTCACCGAGTTGGCGGCGGTAGCGTGTGCTAGTCTGGCGTTAACAGACTTGGATCTATGGGCAGATTCGGAGCTTTCCGAGTGTGAAATCGGGAATATTACCGGTTTTGACTCTCCTGCCAGCGATGTCGTCACAACCAATGGGTTACTGAAGAGCCCTAAGGTCGTAAAGTCCTCAAAATGGGCCAGTGGGGCTCGAGGCACAGTCACTCATATCCGGGCAGCGGCCCGACGGAAAGCACGCCAAAAAGGCATGCTGGATAGGGATGATTTGGCTGTCCGGCAGGATGTGGTGCACCGCCTGGAAAGGTGGGCACGGTCGCTGGTGGACGGGAGCCATTTCCGGGCTTTTACGGATGTATTTAGTAGTAAGCGACTTGCACGCTTTCCACGTTATTGGGACGCGACAAAGGACGGTCTCTCACAGCCATGGGCCGGAGAAAACCTCTGGTTACACCCGCCTGGAGGGGGAGTGTAAGTGCGGCTAGCCCCATCTGCTCAGATTTTCAGACATTCTGCCCAGATTGGCTACATTTTGGTCATTTTCTTTGCTTCGGCGGAATCGCCGCCTCGCAGCTCAGTCTCAGGATATTTCCTATATATTTCTGATATGCCGGATTTGATTCCGCGGTCCATTCCCCGTAAATCCGCCGCGTTCCGCTATTTTAGCTGGAATCGCCATTTGCCGCTGACGCGCGCTCGCGGGCCAGATCGGCCAAGCATTTTTACATAATTGGATTATTTAAATCTTTTCAGACACTTTTGGACACTCAGATGTATTTAGAATAATCCGCGTCAATTTTCTTCATAGACTGGGATTTTCTGCCGGATAACAATCAGCATGGACCTTGCTTCTGTTGTCGCTGCTCTCGCCTCCGTTGGTGTTCGAGTATCCGGTTCTACCCCCAATAACAACGTCCAGGGAGACTCCTCGCGTGCCTGCCCCACTGGTCTTGCCGGCCCCGAGCCCTCCGGCACCATCAACGACCCAGGGCAGCACTTTCATGGTAGCAGAGGCTACCTGAATGTTGTTCCTTTGGTGTCCCAACCACAGCTAGCTCCCCAGTACGGCCCCGTAGACTCCGCCGCTCCTGGGGACGTAACAATTACGCTGCCGTGGTGCTGTGCGAACGAGGCCTTGAGAGGAATGCCTTGCGCAAGCCCAAGCTGCCCAAGAAGGGCACAAATCAGCAGCTGTGGAGGCCCAGATTACCATCAAGATCCCAGTCGAAATTGGCCATCAAGTAGCTGGAATCTCCCAGCCTACGCCGATGGTAACGCTCCGGTGGAGCTTACGGACCTGGCAGGTACCAATACTCCTTACCAATGTCCACATTTTGAGACCATCGACGCCGACATTGACGACATTGAGATGGGTGGTCCAGGTGAGGTACCTACCTATAATCGACCAGCCTCTTGGGCACAATGGGACAACCATTTGTCTTCAGAAGTGACCCGTAACCTTGAGGCGCTTGAGGCCCTTTGTCTATTAGCCACGTCTAAGCTGATAGGACAAGAAAGAATCGCCTCTGATTTTTTAATGGAATATTTTTTCCTTCTTCAAGAAGAAATTAATACCAGGATGTGGTGGCGTTCTCAAGAAGATGACTCTTTTGCCATTTTTTTGCAGATCTGGGAGGCAAGTCCCTTTCCGAAGGAGAAGACCAAGGCACCTGTTGCCGGGCCCTCCGCCCCTCATCCCTCTGTTTCCATCCGCGACGATCTAGCCGCCGCGGTTGAGGAAGGAATTTTAGAGGCAGCCAGGCAGGCAAGCCTAGAAATTAGGGCTGAAGGAGCTCCCCAAGTGGACTCCTGGCTGCGGACCACCGAGATTAGCGGTCCGACAGCCTGCTCAGGCCCTTCAGGACACGGTATGTACTGTCCTGCCGACTGCTCTTGCAGATTCCAGCGAGACTCTGAGCTCCAATTGCTCAAAGATCAAATGCAACTCATCATTCAAACGCTGGGAATTAAAGATCTTTTCAAGACCCACATGCGGTCTGAGGGCGCATCATCGGTGGAACAAACAACAGAAGCGTCGGAGGAGGCGACAGAAATTTTTTCGATTGCTCCTTCGGTGGACTCTAAGACCACCAATGCAAGGATCAGCAGGACTAAGCTAAAGGAAAGGGTTACAATCTCTCGATCTCAGAGTAGGACGGCGAAGGCTAGGACTGAGGCTCAGAATGCCAAGCGAACTGCCTCCCGTACTGCCCTTCCTGCTGCTGATTCCAATGCATTAGCCCAGATGTTGCTCGCCCAGACCCTCGCCGGAGCTGGTGTGGCTAATGATGCCGCCAAGGTGTCTGCCATTACGGCCGGTGTTGGGCTGGATTCACTTCTAAATCCTACTTCATTGCGACTTCGTCAGGTTGCCAAGCAACCGAAGTAAAATGGAAACCCCAGACGTTGGCCTCAGTTCCAACGGGAATTTAAACTGTGGGTTAAGACTCAAAAACTCCAAGATGATCAGTTCCTGATGGCCCTCTTGGACTGCCTTGAGGGAGCGCCGGCCAACACTTGGCTCAGGACCTGGAGTGATCGTGAGGATTCAAGTTCCCCCCTTACCTTTGATGAGGTGTGGGAACAGTTGGAGGTACGTGGATCCCGGCTGCCAGAGGACCATTACCACCAGATGTTGAAGAATTTTCCTTCGTTCTCGCGATTAATCTTGCACGAAGTGCAAGACAAGAGACAGCGCTTCTGGAATCTAGTGGAAGAATCTGAACATTCAGGCGAAAAATTTTCTAGTGCCGAGCTGAAAAATCTGATTTTTGATAAGATCCCCTCCGAAACTGCCGCCACCCTTCGGAATAAACAGTCCGAAGAAAAGGTCAAGACCTGGTGGGCGGAGGTCGAAGGCTTTGATGCCTCGGCCAACAGGTTTACGGTCAGGGAGGCACTTCAAAAGTGCTCCCCCACGTCGTTTTCCAAGGTGAAATTCACTGAAAACACGTGGAAAATCAAATTTAATGAACACGAGGATCGGGACTTGTTTGTCCAAGTCCTCAACAAGGGAGTAAGCTTCCATGGTCATCGCCTGAAGGCCAGGAACTGGGTGTTTTCGTTCACCCCGAAGGAATTGTGGGAAGAGGTTGAGCGGCTCGCTGATGCCGCCAATCAAAATTTCCATGAGGGTCTTGGGGGAAACAAGAATACCCAGCAAAACACCCAAAATGGGGCCCAAAAGGGCAACAAAAAGGTGAATGACACCCGGAATGTTCAGGATCACTGTAGCATCTGCCTTCTTTTAGGTTCTACGAACCGAGCTAAGTCGCATTCTACTGGTAATCACCGATGGTCTCCTTACGATCACAAGGTGATTGGTGAAAATATCAGTAATCCTCAGAATTCAGACAGGAATGACAGACAGGTGCATGGTGGAAAGGGGGGAAAGGGTAATCCGACCCCCTCCGGTGGAAACAAAAATACCGGAGGCCCTGGCGGGTCCCAAGGCACAGGAAATCGGACGCCATCCGGCTCCGGTGGGCAGCCGAACGGCCAGAAAAGTCCCAATGGCAACGCCGGAGGCGGAAATCGAAATCCAGGCCAAACCCCTCAATCCGGTACAAACAAGGGAAATGCTCCAGGATCACAGGGTAAAGGTAAAGGAAATCCTTCGGGAACCCCTTTCTCTGGTAAGGGCAGAGGGCGTGGCGACGGTGGTGGTCCATCATCCGGCGGCCGTGGCCGTGGACGTGGAAAGGGCAACCATCGTGTGGATCAGGTCTCAGGTGCAGATCAGGTGTCCGATGCGGATCGAGATTACGTCGAAAATGCCCTGAATCCAGCAGATGATCCGTTCCAAGATGAGTGGATCGACGAATCAGGCTGTGTTCACAATGTTAACGCAGCCACTGGAGGTCAGAACGCCTAGGGGAGCCACGAAAATCGCCCCTCCCCAGGCGATTTCAGGCATGATCCCCAGATTCCAGATCGACCATTACTTGATGTAGGGTCGCTTGTCTCCTCTCCCCTGGATCCGGCAGCGGATCCTTCTGTTGTAGTGGACGAGGTTGGTGTACAGTCCAAGCACAGGGCCCGTCAGTTTGTCACAAAGCTGTGGGTCTCTGATTGCAAGGGAAATTTCCACCTCGCCACTTGTTTGTGTGACAATGGATCAGAGGTAAATCTCCAATCCAATTCTTTCTTACCCGACGACTGCGTGTTTGAATCGCCTCATCCTGTTACCCTCGAGGGAGTTTCTGGACATTCTCTCGCAGGTGGGCAACGCGGTTGTTATATATCAACTCATTTGGTCGCTCAAGACCTTTGGGAAGAGCAAAATGTGGAAGAAGTTGTCCTTAAGGATGACTACTTCTATCGTGCCGACATAAAGTATGACCTTTACTTGGGCCATCCTTGGCTTCGCAAGAACAGGGTAGCGCCCGTAGGTCATCGGCGTTGTTTTTTGCTGGAGTCAGGTCCCTTGGAGCGTCCTGAATTTCGTTTTTTGCACGCAGGGTTTAAAAGTGCAGAATAATTTTTGAAGCAAAAAGTTACACCAAAATTTGGTGAAGATGTCACCATTGCAGAGGTGAATGGGAGTGCCGATTACTCCCGAGAGTTAGAATGTCTTCGTAGGGACTCTCAGCCACGACGCCCTTCGCGCTGGCACTCTTCATCCTACAGAGTTGTCGACAAATGGCGCGATGCAATTTGTGAATATTTTCATGAACACCATTCCTTTTGGCCACAGTATGATGCCTTTGCTAACCGCAAGAACAAGCGCTTTGACAAGCACTCTAGCGACGCTTGGACCCATAAATGGGACAAGAAGTTGTGGATTAATCCTCCGTTTCACTTAATCCAGCAGGTCATCCACAAAATCAAGCAGGATAAAACCCAGGCAATTTTAGTTGTGCCCTTGTGGGACGACAAGCCTTGGTTTCAGGAATTACAAGACATTTGTGTAGATTACATCGAACTTCCCAGGAAGATTAAGCTGTATGCCAGGGACGACACAGGTCCCCTGCCACAGCGGTCCTGGAGTTCGCTTGCATTCCTGGTGGATGGAAAGCTTTCTGACTCTAATTCTGCTGATTCTGGTACTGATTCTTGTGTTGGGTCTGAATCTCAGGTTGAGCGTGGTACTGATGATGCATCTATTTTTTCTGATTTTTGTCCGTCAGATACCCAAGGTGATCCAACGTCAAATGGATCCGCCTCGTCTCCCTCTTCCCCAATACGATCGACATCGAAAAGAATCTTCAGTGCACGGGCGAAGAAAAATTTCAAATCGCGCCGCAAATTCAGAGTTTTTTATGAAAAACCCCCTGTGGAAGCTTTCATGGATCCTTTCGAGGAGCTGGATCACGAAGAGAATCTCTGGGATTTCGACACAAGACCCACCTATCTTCAAGAGGCAGTTGATACGGACCTGTTTAGGGACATCCGTAAGAAGATTCTTCCTGCCAAAGCCGAAGAAGTCGCCAAAGTTTTTTCGACAGTAATTCCTGGCGATCAGGTGGACACTGAATTGTGTTCCAAGTCAAGAGAAAAGATTTTTGAGGAACGGAAGGACACAACCCTTTCAGGGAAGTTGATCAAAGACCCCCCTGTCCGTGGACAGTTCGGTGAAGCCTTCATCGAGCTTCGTGAAGGTTACAAGGCGAAGAAACAACGTCCTTATGAGAACCATGGACATAAACATGAGATCCTCAGAAAAATCATTGAGAGAAATCTCAGGGAATTTGGTTGGCTTGAGGGTTGTATGACCAGCGAATGGTGCTGTGCACCCTTCACAGTCCCGAAGCCGCCGCCTGCAGACCAGAACACTATTGATGATTGGCGAATGGTTGTTGATTTTCGCAATCTCAACGCCGAAACCAAGGCGGATTCGCACCCCCTGCCCCTCATTGAGGAGGAAATCGCCAAGAGGGCAAGAGGTCGTTTGTTTTCTGTGCTGGATCTCCGTCACGGCTTTCACCAAATGCCGTTGAGGAAGGACAGCCGACCTCTCACCTGTATGTGCACGCCATGTGGCCCAGTCCAATGGACGGTCATGCCCATGGGCCTGAAGAATGCCCCCTCGTTTTTTCAAAGAATGATGGAGGATGTGCTTTTTTCAGCCCATCCTGAGCTTCGTGCCTTCGTGAGCGTGTACATAGATGACATAATCATCGCGACGGAAGGGGAGGGACTGACCGAAGCTGAGCTGGTGGCCCTACATGAAAAGCAGCTGAACCAAGTTTTGGACATTCTTGATGCTAATCAGCTAATTTGTGGGCCAAAGAAGGGAAAATTATTTTTAAAATCAGTCGAATTTTGTGGTTCTCTCCTTGAGAATGGTACCCGACGACCCAGTCCAGGGAAGCTCGTCGCTATTCAGAAGTGGAAGCGCCCTGAGACGATCACGGAGTTGAGAGGATTCCTGGGTTGTTGCATTTTTTACCACACTTTTGTACCGAATTATGCCAAATTTGCTGCCCCCCTCACTGAATTATTGAAGGTAGGGAGAGATGCAGGCAAGGCAGGTTCAAAGGTTCGTGTCAAGTGGACTGACGAGTGCGAGGAGGCCTTCCATCACTTGAAGGCGGCCCTCTGCGAAGTCGCCACGTTGCATGTGCCCCAATTTGACCAACCCTTCTACATTAGAACCGACGCTTCTAGGTACGCGATCGGAGCTGTCCTTGAACAGGTTGATGAAGCCACCGGCGATCATTACCCTCTTGCATTTTGGTCTCGGAAGCTAGCCCCACGCCAAATGCAATGGTCGCCGCGTGAGCAAGAAACCTACGCCATAATCTGTGCTCTAAAAAAGTACCAATCGTGGGTTGGCACCAATCGAGTCGAGGTCCTGACGGATCATCGATCTCTGGAGTATTGGGCCACCGAACACATTGATACTGTCGCGAGCCCAGCTGGTCGACGGGCCAGATGGCACGAATTTCTCTCTCTGTTTGACCTCCATGTGTCGTATTTGCCTGGAAAACACAACACGGTAGCGGATGCTCTGAGCCGATGGGCTTACCCCGCCTCAGAGGGGCTGCAAAGTACCAACATCCATGGTACGGAGCAGGACCGCCATGTCATCATCGAATGGGATCAGGAAGAAAAAAAGCTCATTCGACGTGCATGCATGCAATGCGCTGTTAAACAGCACGCATTACCGTGCCACGACATCACGGCCATCTCAGATCCGGCGCATGCCCATGAGATCTGCACCAAAACACTGAAAGTCGTGGAGAAAGTCACCGATCCCTCCTCAGGGAGTGTGAAACGGTTTGACTATACCCGACGAGTAAGTCGATTTCGGTTGATCCAAGGCATTAAGCGTCGAGATCCGGCCAAAACTCCACCCCTGCCGAAAGATTCCCTGATCATCCGTGACTGGACGTCCGATTATCTGCAGGATCCCATGTTTAAAGAGGTCTTTGGAAATCTCAAATCCAAAGATGCTCACAAGGATGGGATTTTTCCTGAGTATTCGTTGGATGGGGGGAAGCTGTGGATGGAGGGTAAATTGTGCGTACCAGACGCCCTGGCCCCCCGAGTGTTAAACTGGTGGCATAAATGGGAGTCCCCCCACGCACATGGCCGTCGACTGTGGTCGATGATTAAACATAGGTTGTTTGGCTCACGGCTATATACTCACTGCATGAAAGTAGCCGCCGGATGCGCCCAATGTGCTGTCTCGACGCCCCCCAGCGCGAAGAAGCACGGCCATCTGAGGCCTCATCCTATTCCGGAGCGCCTCTTTAACAGAGTCACCAGTGATTTCTTCTATCTCGGTGAACTCGATGACGAAGAGTGCCATTGGACTAATAAAAAAGTCAATGGTGTGCTCCTCATTCAGTGCCGTCATTCCGGCTACATTCAAGTGTTGCCTTGCAACATTGAGTCGATGACTGGCAAGGCTGCCGCCAAATGGTGCGCGCAGACCTGGATGGGAGGTTGGGACGTCCCATCCGAGGTGGTGACGGATTCAGGCAAAGAGTACACCTCCGAATGGTGGAAGGAATTATGTGCTCGCCTTGGAATCCACCACCTCCGATGTGAAATCCACTCGCATCGAGCGCTGCCTGGCGAAAGAGCCGGCCGCTCAATTATAAATATGCTTCGTAAGGAGCTCGCGAGTGAAAAGGATTTCCATTGGATGGAAGTTCTCTTCGCATTGCTTCGCCGTTACCACAACACGCCTTTGTATCATGGCCTTTCTCCAAATGAAATTGTCTTTGGACGAAAGAAGTGTTGGTGGAACATGCCGTTGAATAATCCTCGCCCTTGTAAAGATGCTTCGTTGTTTTTGGACGAAGTCCAACGAGCAGATAAAACTGTCTCGAAATTAATCGAGAAGCATCAAGCTGACTGGCTTTGGGTTCAGAATCAAGGTCGAAAAAACCCCCACAATTTTGAAGTCGATGATCGAGTTTGGCTTCGAAAATCCGAAACCACCCTGGACGGAGATGACAAGCTTCTTCCCTTGTGGGAGGGGCCATTCGCTGTTACAGCGCGTCTTGGTGAGAACAGGTGGAGGATTCGTGTGGATGTCAGCAGGGAAATTGACGTTTCGGGCGATCGCCTCAAGAGAGAGATCCCCTCCCCCAAGGATCGGGTTAAACCCCTTTTTTGGACTGCGAAACATTTGTCTGATCGGGTCATCGAAGGGGGGAAGTACGAACTCAAGAGGATTGTTGAAGCAAGACGTGACGCCAAGGGCAAATGGGAATTTCTGTGTGAGTGGAGGGGCTTTGATTCCAGTCACAACAACTGGGAACCAGCCCAATCTTTTGTCCATGGATACACCAAGGGGTTCATCGACTTCCTGAAGAAGCACCCCGAAATTGGAGTACTCCTGACAGACTGTCTGTCGAAACCAGACAGACAAGTGGAGAGCGACGGAAAACGACCTGTGGTGAATCGAGATCCAGCCTTTTACGGCCCTCAGCAGCCACATTCCAGGGCTGATCCGTCGATCCCCCCTCCTGCGGTCAGGCCAGCCCAGGAGCCAAATGAGGACCAAGCTTCGAGTTCGGCCGCTGATTTGCAGCGCCCAAGCCGTACGAGGGCCAGGCCAGACAGGTTGGTGGTCACATGTATTCGTGCTTGGCCGAATTGAGGAAGCCATCCTACCACATTCTGCTCAATCCACTGTTCATTCTTTCTGTTTATGTCATGATGTGGAGAACTGCGAATGTTTGATAATTTGACGTCAATCAATCAATTTTTCTTTGGTCTCCGTTCGGTAGCGTATCGAAAGTCGAAAACCGAAAGCCACGGAGTGTGCTGCCGTGTTCAGAAAAAACCAAACTCAGGCTTAATTTAGGCAGATTCGGGGTAATCTTGTCTCTGTTGGTCTGTGCATCTTTGGAATTTGGCTACTCGTGCAGATGGAAGCAAATGTACATATTCAAAACGCTGGCCAGCGACATTCACCCCTACAGGCACCCCCTGTAGTACTGGCTGCACCAGATGCGACGCCAGGAGCTCAGATCTTACCTTCATTTGCCGTGATGCGGAAGCCAAAGTCCAGATTCAGATCCAGGATCCTCAAATTTGCCTTGAATTTCTCAGGTTTGTCCATCATTCTGCCACTGTTGTGCAAAAGCCAGACGTCAATTGTTCAGACAACCTTCACATAGGAGCTCTAGGGACTTCTAACAGCAACCTCTGAAGTCCGTAAGCTTCGTTGTATTTTTGGCACACGCCAATGTGAGCTCAATCCGACCTGAAACTGTCGAAAATGGTGAATCCAAGTGTCTTGTGGGACTCCATCGAAAGATTGGCCTTGTCCAAGTCGATTGACACCACCGCCACTGTAAATGCGGTGTCTCTCAGTTATATACTGTCAGTAAAGCGCCTTCAGCGAACCTTCGGCGCGTTACATGCCAAGGATCCAGGGCCAGCATGTCCCATCATGATGCATTATCACATGATCCACATTTTCATAGAATCTGTTAGATGCTCGCAAACCAACGTGCCGGAAAGCACAATTGAGCTGAATAAACGACAATATATATTAACTTTAGTCTAAACGAAAGTGTTAGTAGTTTCAGTTCCAGACATGCCGCTTCATTTCACCTTCATCTTAGGGAATTTGCTGATTTTAGGACAATTCAGATTGATTTCCTTGTCATCTCTTCTCATTCCTCGAAGATCTGTCGACGGCTTTGCCTAACTTCGTTGACGCTTATGATCTTCTGTGCACTTGGGGTCTGTAGACTACATTTGTATTTGTTTACTCTCTCTGTGATTGCTGAATCTCCTTCATCTCTGCTCAATTTGATTCTCAATCTTGTTGAATTTTGTGATCATCCACCAGATGCGCCAATTCTGAGCCACATGCTGTACTTTTCAGAACGAGAAAAGCGGGAGTAACACGATGTAGAGTTCGGCGAGGACACCGTAGCGTGCCCGCGACAGCGAAACTGTGCCAGAGCGCTGAGATGTCACTCCAATTCTTGATCCCCCCACTCAATCCACCAATAATCTACCTCATTCTCAACCAATGCATGGTTTGGTATCGATTCTCCATACGTTTACATGCTTTTTGGCCCTTGACCTAATGTTTTACTGCACGGAGGACTGTTTGTCACTTCTCATTCTGTCTCATTTCAGGTTCATCCATCCTGATTCAGTGCCAATTCAGCCCAAATCAGGTCAGATCAAGCAGATTTCGCCCCATCGAGGCTACATTTCTCTTTTTTTCTGGGACTTACCCGCACTACGTTCTTCGTTGACGTAGCGACACACCCCAGTGTGTTTTTGGAGGGGGAGTGTAAGTGCGGCTAGCCCCATCTGCTCAGATTTTCAGACATTCTGCCCAGATTGGCTACATTTTGGTCATTTTCTTTGCTTCGGCGGAATCGCCGCCTCGCAGCTCAGTCTCAGGATATTTCCTATATATTTCTGATATGCCGGATTTGATTCCGCGGTCCATTCCCCGTAAATCCGCCGCGTTCCGCTATTTTAGCTGGAATCGCCATTTGCCGCTGACGCGCGCTCGCGGGCCAGATCGGCCAAGCATTTTTACATAATTGGATTATTTAAATCTTTTCAGACAGTTTTGGACACTCAGATGTATTTAGAATAATCCGCGTCAATTTTCTTCATAGACTGGGATTTTCTGCCGGATAACAATCAGCATAGACCTTGCTTCTGTTGTCGCTGCTCTCGCCTCCGTTGGTGTTCGAGTATCCGGTTCTACCCCCAATAATGAAGCGGTACCCAGAACCCCATGGCCAGGTTACGGCATACAACCGGTCTCCGGTCCACTAACCCCATGCACGGCGTGTTCCGTGCCGTGAAGCCCCGCATCGGCAACCGATGCACCGCCAGCGGAGATTTGTGTATCAGAATATCAGGAATCAACAGGGTTTTATTTTCATATTGTTTCCGTCAATTTTTACGCTTCCGTTCCGATACTCACTGTTTTGACTGCTGGCGGTTGGTTCGCGACTTTACCGTAACCGCCAGTTTAACTGTTTATAATGGAAATTTTAACGCTATCCGTCACGAAGGCTCCAAAGTCGCCAGGAACTGCATGGATGCTTCCGCAATTTTCATAATTAATACTCGCAACCTTAATCCGAATTTTTCAGGATGTCGAAATCGGATTTTCGACCTCGACATCCCCGCACTTGATTTGACCTCTTTCGAGTGGACCTACGTGCTTCCGTATGCACGAATCAACTTCCCTTTTATCCTGCCCTCCATTTGTCTTAAAGATATGGGCAAAACAAAGTTGATTCGTGAGGCCACTTGTGAAGGTCATATCTCGTGTTGCTTGCGAGGAATTACGATAAGGAAACGTGGGATGTATTCACAATACTCCCGACGTAATTTAGGAAGCATTATATGCCTTGCGTTTCCACACGTGCGCGCTAGTGTAATGGATCATGGTCAAGAGGGTAGAGTTTGCGTTATAACTCTTTGGCCATGACATTGCGTGCGTTAAGATAACTTTCGAGTGTAGTGCGCAAGTGTTGGTGTTGCATAGGAACTCTCCTTGAGTTCCTATGAGCGATTGACACAAAGTTATGCCTTTGGAGGGGCATGACATATCGTGGTGGGAGCTGCCTTTTTGGGCAATATGTGGTATGTGGCATGTGTTGTGTTGCGTGCCCATTTGGCGGGTCCATTGCTCCAAGACAAGCCCGCCAATGGACCTCATATTGTGCAAGCCCCTTCTCCATACTCCCTACGATCAATTGCAAGCCTAACCTTCGTGAAGGGAAGCTTGTGTGGTGAACCCGAAGCGATGCGTTGGGAGCAAAGTGTGTGTTTTGCAATTTTCCATATTTTCATGTGCCCACTTGGGAAGCAGCGCTCGTAACCTTTCAAGGCGCCCCAAGTGGAGCACATATGTGGGATCGAAGGTCATTGGTGTCAAGTCATTGTGTGTAGAAGGATTAAGTGATTGCACGATCCAAGCCGAAGATATTATAATATAATTATGCACCTTTCAAGGCACTTTTGTGTGTGCTTGTGCCAATTTTGCCATTTTTGGCCCGTCATGATGTCAAGTGGCGACCGTGTATCTCAACGTTGCGCTCAATTGACATCATGACCCAAGTATGATATGAGGGTACATACTTCGGTGCCCAACATATCTTGGACCCGGCGAATAACTCCTCTTAGGCTTGGCATACCGTGGCCGCCATGTTGGCGATTTGGGACTATCCCAAATCATGGGCTCACTTGGCGACCCTGCCATTCCCAATATCGGAGGAGTTGGGCGACGCCCAAAAGATATGTTGGACCAATATGACTTGATACCAATCCTATGGCGCACTCCGGTCCGAGTCGGGCATGTGCCTCATTTGCCCCAACCGTGAGTGTGCGCATTTTTGGCCATTTTGAGCATTTTTCCACTTTTGCTGCCCGCCGTGCCCCATGTTCTAACCTTCGTGCACGCCGGACGCATGGACCAATGGACCATATATGACATGGGTGTTATGGGTAATGGTCCCCATGGTCCACACACCAGGTGGGCGAAGCGGAGCCGCCTTCGTTAAGGCGCTAGGCCAAATTGAGTATGGGCAATTTTGCCATTTTTGCATTTGTGGACCCAATTGGGATCGTCACCACGCCGAGTGGCATGGAGATCTTTGAGAGCCAAGGGCATGGGAGTCTCCATTAGACTCCCGGTGGATCGCGTATGGAATGGCGGATCCGATCTCCAAGCTGGCGTGGAGATATACTATTGGGAGCACACCGAATTTTGGCTCATTTCAAGCAGCCAAAATGACCCAATTTTGGGACCCCAATTTCCCCCTTCCGTGTGGTCAATTGGCGGCCCCATTTCTCTAAGCCCATAGGGAGCCCGGACCTAAATCCAAGTTGTACACTCAGATATAAGTCCTAGGTCCTGCCTCCTACCCTGTGAGCCATTGGTCTTACCTTGGCCGGGCGAGCCACGCGTGGGAATGACGCCAATTTTGGTGATTTTGGCATCATGACCCCACATGACTCATCCGTGTTGCCCTGATGCCGGGACCTCAGAGGGAACCAGGTTGGGTGAGGGCTCCAGGGAGTTCGTACTCGAAGGGCATAGGGTCAGTTGCCTCGTCCCTACCTCTGGCGGGTCCGGACGAGGGGTCAATTTTGGGGATTTTTGAGTTAATTTCAGTTTGGGCTGAAACAGCCCATTTTCAGCTACCAACTCCTGGGTGATAATGGCGGGGCCATATCTCTGGCTCAGAGAGGAGTTGGGACCTGCCGTTAAGGGAGCATAGGGAGCCACTGTCGGTTGGCCTTGGAGCCCATTGGTTCCCAGGGACTCGCCTGTGGCTGTGCGGGACACCTCTCCCATTGGCAGGGTTTCAGGGTCCGGACTGAGCAGGGCATGGGTTGTGTTTGAGCCCCCGCCCCCACCAGCCACTGAGAGGGTCGGACCTGGGATTGGGATACGAGTTAGGATAGAGTGTCTATTGTCCTGTGATGCCCTTACCCCAGTCCAGTCTTAACCCCATGTGTACATATCCTGATGTGTTGCTGTACATACTTTCGTTCCCTCTTTGCAGAGTGGCAAGGATTCTGAAACGCTTTGTCACATGACAACGCATTGATGCCCTTGTGAGCGTAGTGCTTTGCCTGCCTGCTCACTTGCGTGTGTCCACCGCAGCGTCCCGTGGCCGGCCCCCCACGGGAACGCGTCAAAAGCGTTTCACCGCCGCGGGGTTACCCAGCCCTCGCGTGCCACTCTGGGCCACCAACCCCGAGCAGCGCGTCGCAGCAGCGCGGCGCAGCTCGCAGCTCGCGGCGCAGCGCAGCGTCTCGCAGCGCAGCGCAGCGGCTCGCAGCGCCACTCAGCGACCGGCCGAGTTCGTCACGGAGCCCGCAGCGCCGTCCAGCGCATCGCCCTGACCGCGCAGCAACCGTGAAAGAGGTGCACAGACCAGGACTCCTGCATCAGCCCCATCGGCCGACCCGGAGTCCCATCGGCCGACCAGCAAGGCCGCGTCAACCACCTCCACAACCACCGGCTGACACAACAGCCGCACTTCCAATCCAGTGCTGCAGCACCCTCCTCAACAACCACAACCAGTTCGTTGAGTTGAACGAGTGCACATCAAGGACTTCAAGACCATCTACGCCCCCGCTGCCATGGTGAATTGGCAGGAAGCGGGCAGGACGTGGCCGCGGCCCCACCCCCATGCAGCACGCCTGCTGCGTGGGTTGGTTTGGGACCAGCACTACCGCCACAGCAACCCCCAGTGCGAAGGCGGCATGCCCAGGAGCTTCGAGCTCCGCACGGACATCGCCCCCGACCGCCTGCAGGCCGTGGAGGACTGGCTGCGGGCGGAAGGGTACGAGTACCGCCACCAGCAGAGGCGCTGGAGGACGTGGACCCGGCCGGACAGGCCCGGCGAAGGCCTGCGTCCCGACGGGATTGAGGAGGACGAGGAGCCCAACGCCTACCCGTCGGGCGCCTCGATCAACGTCTCCCTGTGGGACGTGATCGAGAAGAACTTCCCGGAACCGGGGAGCGAGCGCAGGCTGCAGGGCAGCAGCAGCGCGTCTCCGGCGACGGAGAAGCGGTCCGCCGGGGACAGGAAGCGGGACCGGAAGTGGCGGGAGTACCAGGAGTCCCTGGCCGCCGAAGCCGCCCAAGGCGCCACAGGCGGAACCCCAGCCCCCAGTCCCCAACGGGCCAATGGTGGTCACCACCCCGGCTCCGCCACCCTTGGCGACTACATCCGAGTCGCCAAGCAGACCCAGGCCAAGCCCCGTCCGCTGCTCCTGAGGGCCCGGCAGGCCCCAGCAGGCCCCAGCAGCGACGTGGAGTCGGCCCACCGCGGGAGGATGCCGGCCGACCAGGCCAGCTCCAGCAGCAGCGTCGCTCCCGAAAGGGACGTGGCGCGCGCCTGTGAGCGCGCCTGTGGGGTGCCCTGCAACCGTCGGGTTGCCCGGCAACGGGCCAGGCAGTACAGCGCTGCCGTGGAGAGCGCCGCCGGCATCGCCCAGGAGGAGGCTGCGCAGTGGGCGCATGGCATGGCCATCCACGCCCAGACCGTGGCGGCCATTGCGGCCGGACTCACGGCCGTGGCCGCCCACGGGGCAGCGACTGCCCAGGTCAACGGTGAGTTGGCGGCAGCCGACGAGGAAGCCCGCCTGACGCAGGAGGCCATTGCCTGCAGGGAGGCCGAGGTGAAGGCGCTGGAAGAGGCGCTTGCCCAAGAGAGGGCAAAGAAGGAGGCGGAGGAAAGGGCCCACGCCGAAGCGACGGCTAAGGCCCAGGAGGACGCCGCCAAGAAGGAAGCCATCGAGGCCGCGCGACGGAAGATCGCTGAGGAGAAGGCCAAGACGGAGGCGGAGCTGGCGGCGTTGGAGGCGCAGAAGGCGCAGCTGCTGCAGGCCCGGGAAGCCGAGGCGGCTCGTGCTCGGGAAGAAGCCGAAGCGCGAGCTGCCGCAGCCACCGCCGCCGCAATGGAGGAGGCAGAGGCCAAACTCCGCCACGAGACTCCCCCGGGAGGATCGCGAGTGGAGACCCTTCGAAGGATTTTCGAAGGGGACGCCTCCTCCAGGATGAAGCTGGATGAGGCGGACACGGGCAGCAGTGGGAGCGGTAGCACCACCGCCCGTCGACGGAGGAAGGGCAAGGGGAAGACCCCCGAGAGGCCGCGGAGGCCAGCGGGTGGGCACCCCCACGACAGTGACCCCTTCTTCACCGCCAGTGACGGGGATGAACGAGGCCGTCGACATCGCCAAGTGGTGGCCTGGACGGGCGGAGGTGGCGGAGACGTCCCCATGGAAGGTGAGGATGAGGATCCCTCTCCTCCCTACCGGAGCTCGGAGTCCTCCGTGACCGAGACGCCCAGGTGGGGCGACATGGACGAGGATGACGACATGGAGTTCGGCATCACGAGGAAGCGCCCATCCTCGGACCCACCGAGGCGACCCGGCGGAGACCCACCGGGACCCCCTGGCGGAGGACCATCAGGACCCCCTGGAGGACGCCCACCAAGTGGACCCCCTGGAGGCGGACCACCGGGCGGGGGAGGACCCCCTGGACCGGGCGGACCCGGCGGAGGCCCTCCTGGAGGACCCCCTGGGGACCCCGACGACCCACCAGGGAACGGCGACCCGGATACCACCTGGCGGTGGATTGTCTACCTCCGCAGGAGGGTCTTTGCCCTCGAGTGCGAGGTAGACACGGGCAAGGTCGAGATGGCTCGCATCTCCGGGGTCGCCGCGCGCGCGCAGAAGGACCTGGACATCGCCAGAGCCGAGACCAAGTCGCTGACCAACGTCGTCAGCGGCCTGCAGGAGAGGCTGGATGCGCTGGAAGCCCGTGGGAGAGTCGGCAGCGACCACCCACCCCTGGAGTCAGGCTCGTCGGACGACGGCTGGGGACCCGGACCAGGTCCAGGCAGACCCCACGCCCCGGTAGGTGGGAGATGGCCGCTCCTGAGAATCGCCGACCCTGCTCCTGAGGAGCCAGCTCCTCAGGAGCACCGACCCTGGCTCCTCAGGAGCACCGACCCTGGTGCTGCTCCTCAGGAGCACCGACCCTGATAAATGCTCCTCAGGAGCACCGACCCTGTACCACCTCCAGGGTCGGCGATTCTCAGGAGCGGCGGTTGTCTTGTTAAGCATTTTGCTCCTAAGGAGCCAGGGTCATTGCTCCTCCAGAGCTAGGGGCGTGGCTCCTCAGGAGCTAGGGTCAAAGGTTGGCATCGCTCCGCAGGAAGAAGGGGTTCGGGAAAAAAAATCGAAATTTGACAGTCAACTATGGTCTATGTATGGTGTCTTCCATGATGTATGCATTTAGAAGTGGAATGGTTGTCATGAAATTTCAATCGTTGGTGTTCCCCAGCGTATGCGCCATAATTGATTACGCTGATATTTTCTACTTTGGAAACGACCTCTCACAAGCTTAGAAAAGGAAAAAAAAAGGCTGTTGAACCAGAACACACCAAAACAGGGTATCGCGATTTGTATGTCGCGAAGCGCCCTGATTCAGGCAGCAGGAGAAAATGAACTGTCGTCCCCATTCAAAGCTGAACCATACACAAATGTTCATTCGTACATCCAACTCACTCATCCATCATTAGAAGCTTTCGCCGTGTTCCAAATTACGCCTGTCCACGATTAGTTGTAAGTCGTTGGTGACCAATGGTTGACAACGGGATGACCAGATTGCTGGGTAAATAACTGGTCCCAAGCCGTCACTCTACCCTTGAAATCGAAGACAACGATGGTCACAGTTTCAGCACTGAAGCTTCGTCAACAGCATTTGGACGTTCAAGGGCGGAAAGCACGTGCAGTACATCCTCGACCAGATAACTGACAAGATCGGTGAAAAATTGAAGAGGAAGGTATTTCAGCGGGGGGGGGCAAACCTGTGCGCCCTTCGATGCGTTTTGATCTTTTTTGTGTAGTTTTCGATCATTGAGTTCTTGTCGTAGTCTGGGGGTAGTTGCGTGGACTTCAAGTTGTGCAAGATCCACTGCACAAGTTGTGCACTGTGCACAACAAATGCAAAGATGCTTGACGACACAGCGGTGAGGCGCTGCCAACTCTCCTCTTCTTTTGGCTGCAGAAAATCGATACAAAGCCCCACATCATCAGAAATGATTTGTGGGTTTTCGGCAATTGTCTGATTGGTATGTCTCTACTGGACACTGCACAATTGCTCCCGCAAAAATCTGCACTACGTGCCCTCACTGGCAAAAGTGCTCGCTGACGGAAAGCGTTGCACCAAGCGCTGCAGAGGACACTCCATCATAATGCACGCCACTCCTGCAGTTAATCCTCAATTCGATTCCCAAACGAAGGAGAATATGACCCTTGTGAAAACCAAGTTCGGCTCCGAGTGCAAGATCGGTGACAAGATGATCGATGCTGTCTGCAAAGGTGACTGCCGAACCGTGGCAACTGAACGTGATACTGTGATACTTTTGTCCTGAATGGTACCGCCTGAAGCGGCCTTCAATGCATCGGGTTGTGGGCAAGGTGGGCAAGGTAGGTTGAATAGTGACCAGGGCCCGTTGACGCGCACCTGAACACACTTCGTAGGAGATTTGTTCTTGAAGATCCAGGATGCGCACAATTCCAAGACAGAGAGCGCATTGAATCAGTACGCCCGACCCCTGAAAGAAGGCTGAGGCGACTTCGCTGTTCGATGAGAGGAAGACGCTTCTGAAACAGGTCTGGTCCCAGACTGGCTCCTTACCTGTGTCATGCACAATTCGTAGAGCGGCAAAGTATCCCCAGCCACCCTGAGGAATTTGAGCCACTGCTTGAAAATATGGTGGGGGGCGAAAGATGCAGAATGCACGTGGGCGATGTCCGTGATGGGCAATCAAGCAGTCGAAAAACAGTAAAACCTGTGAGCGGCCAGGAAAAAAAGTGAAAGACAGGCGCTTATGTGAGAAGTTGACGGAATCAAAATTTTGTCACGAGGGGAAGAAAGGCCAAAGGCGCACACAGCATAAGGATAATCTGCACTCTGCAATCTGAACGCACGTCTCAGCCTTGCAAAACCCTCGGGCACTCACCCAGGAACTGGCACCATCCGGCCACACTCTGGGCAGCCTAAAGGACTCCCAAATGAAATGGCAGTCCAAAGCAACTCGGGGGATTGTCTGAGACGCCGCGATCCACAGAACGAACTCCGGCAAAACGACTTGATTACACGGCCATGGTCAGTGTGTGCAGGAGTAGCGGGTTTAAAGCACACTGCTGGAACCCGTTTGACGAGGGAGGAAAGGAAAAGATGTGACGTGAAAAGCAGTGGATCACAATGGAAGGGAAAATACATTGCGACTTTTTCCTGCCAAAGAATACATTGAGATTTTGGTCCAGACCCAACAAGTGAGTGGAGCCCTGGGCGATACCAGACAGAGTTGCTGCGCGCCCTGCCTGTACCACCGTCTGAAGAAGACATCGAGCTGGCCTGTCCCAAACTGAATAATTTCCTCCAAGGTCCGAACATACCACTGGTCCCAGCCATACAGTCCCACACAGGGTGGTGGCTTGGGGATGCTTTAGTGTGCATTCTGGGAGGGGGCGGGGCAGGAGCTCCCGCCCAGACCCCGCCCCCCCTTTCCTCCTCCACTCTAGGTCGCCCATCGCCTAAAAAAAGGTTGTTAGGCCAAGGGCAGGCGCAAGCGCCATGTCCCCTCTTTGGGGGTATTCGCGCAGCACACCCCAATGTATGAAATTGGATGCTTACCCACTTGTAAATTCATCATCTTGGATGGGGGGGGGTTGGTTGAAAATTCGCAATTTCTGGGCGAGGTCGGAAGCCCCCTCCCCCCCCCCCCCCCCGCTCCGCCATAAAACAGGCTAGACGGCTCCAAATAGCACAAAACTGGTTTGTGGTGATGCGCTTTGCTTCAAGGTCATTTTGAGCAACTCCTATGTTGTCACATTGTGGCAAAAAAGACTTTTTACTCGCCTGCTTGACCCACCCAACACCCAGTTCTAATCATTTGATGGGCCAGTCGCTATGGAGGAACTGCCTTCATTGGAAAACGAGACACGCCAGCGGTCCCCCTCTCTCCCCCTTGTCACCCTACTCAAGCAAAGCCCTGTGGGTTCGGACCCCATGGTCTGTAGACGGTGCCTACGTGCACCCGCAACAACATCGTAGCTGTAGTGGCGGAGCAATTTTTTTTGGCTTTCCAGATCCAGCTGAAATGGAGTTGTTTTTTGCCAGGCAACTCAGAACTGCCCAAAATGGGTTTGTGCCGGCTGGACCCAAAGACGGCTTGGAACTGAGCACCACAATATCAGGATCTTTGGGAGACATGGCTGAAGCTCCACAGGTGGGCTGTGGGAAAAACTGGTTGGATATGATGCGATTTCAATACTGGTTTGTGGTCTTGGGAATCTGCCCCGCAACAGCAAGGGGTAATTTTCATGCCATAGAGGGGTAAGATTTCCACACCAGAAAGGGAGCACAATTTTGACCCCAAATTCCCACAGCTTCCTGTGTTGCAACCCGATGTGGAAAATGGGACAGAAACAAGGCCTACACATAAGATACTCAGTACGCGAGCAAGCGAGGCTAAGGCAACTGCGTAACCAGTGGTCAAATCCATTTGTTGATATTGGTGATTGTCCACTGCTTTGTGTTATTTGCCCAGCTTACAAGAAACTTGCAAGAGCTGAGGGCAAAAAGTGGAGCAGAGCCAGCGGCAACGACGTGTGCAAGTTCTTTGCAGTGCGAGAGCACAAGAAAGTATGTATCTTGTGTTCTAGTGGTCTGTGTTTGCATACCGGTACCCATCATGTGCGCGTCAGGCGCTGGTTGCAGGTGAGTGACCCCCCGCCCCCCTTTTACCCAAGCTCTGCCCGGGCCTCGAAAAACACCAACACGACAATGGCAACTGTGAGCGACAGGGCGCATGGTGTCCCTTATCCCAAAGCCACCAGAGGTCTGCGCAACACCATCAGCTTGAAGTGGTGGGTGGGTGGGTGGGTGGGGGTTCCCTTTATGTACTCAATGACTGCAACATCATCCTCCTTGAGGTGTTGGCATTGGGTGAAATGTGTTTTGAGGGCATGGGGGCAGTTGAAAAGGGGGTTTGAGGTGTTGGCATTGGGTGAAATATGTTTTGAGGGCATGGGGGCAGTTGAAAAGGGGGTTCGAGGTGTTGGCATTGGGTGAAATGTGTTTTGAGGGCATGGGGGGAGTTGAAAAGGGGGTTTGAGGTGTTGGCACTGGGTGAAATGTGTTTTCAGGGCATGGGGGCACTTGAAAAGGGGGTTTGAGGTGTTGGCACTGGGTGAAACATGTTTTGAGGGCATGGGGGCATTTGAAAAGGGGGTTGGAGGTGTTGGCATTGGGTGAAATGTGTTTTGAGGGCATGGGGGGAGTTGAAAAGGGGGTTTGAGGTGTTGGCACTGTGTGAAATATGTTTTGAGGGCATGGGGTGAGTTGAAAAGGGGGTGTGAGGTTTTGGCACTGGGTGAAATGTGTGGGGGGAGTCGTAAAGGGGGTTTGAGGTGTTGGCACTGTGTGAAATGTGTTTTGAGGGCATGGGGGCAGTAGAAAAGGGGGTTTGAGGTGTTGGCATTGTGTGAAATGTGTTTTGAGGGCATGGGGTGAGTTGAAAAGGGGGTTTGAGGTGTTGGCACTGTGTGAAATGTGTTTTGAGGGCATGGGGTGAGTTGAAAAGGGGGTTCGAGGTGTTGGCACTGGTGGGTGAAATTTGTTTTCAGGGCATGGGGGGAGTTGAAAAGGGGGTTTGAGGTGTTGGCATTGTGTGAAATGTGTTTTGAGGGCATGGGGGCGGTTGAAAAGGTGGTTTGAGGTGTTGGCATTGGGTGAAATGTGTTTTGAGGGCATGGGGTCAGTTGAAAAGGGGGTTTGAGGTGTTGGCACTGGGTGAAACATGTTTTGAGGGCATGGGGGCAGTTGAAAAGGGGGTTTGAGGTGTTGGCACTGTGTGAAATATGTTTTGAGGGCATGGGGGCAGTTGAAAAGGGGGTTTGAGGTGTTGGCATTGGGTGAAATGTGCTTTGAGGGCATGGGGGCAGTTGAAAAGGGGGTTTGAGGTGTTGGCACTGGGTGAAATATGTTTTGAGGGCATAGGGGCAGTTGAAAAGGGGGTTTGAGGTGTTGGCATTGGGTGAAATATGCTTTGAGGGCATGGGGTGAGTTGAAAAGGGGGTTTGAGGTGTTGGCACTCGGTGAAATATGTTTTGAGGGCATGGGGGCAGTTGAAAAGGGGGGTTGTGGTGTTGGCACTGTGTGAAATGTGTTTTGAGGGCATGGGGTGAGTTGAAAAGGGGGTTTGAGGTGTTGGCACTGGTGGGTGAAATGTGTTTACAGGGCATGGGGGCAGTTGAAACGGGGGTTTGAGGTGTTGGCATTGTGTGAAATGTGTTTTGAGGGCATGGGGGCAGTTGAAAAGGGGGTTTGAGGTGTGGGCACTGGGTGAAATGTGTTTTGAGCGCATGGGGGCAGTTGAAAAGGTGGTTTGAGGTGTTGGCATTGGGTGAAATGTGTTTTGAGGGCATGGGGTCAGTTGAAAAGGGGGTTTGAGGTGTTGGCACTGGGTGAAACATGTTTTGAGGGCATGGGGGCAGTTGAAAAGGGGGTTCGAGGTGTTGGCATTGGGTGAAATGTGTTTTGAGGGCATGGGGGCAGTTGAAAAGGGGGTTTGAGGTGTTGGCATTGGGTGAAATGTGCTTTGAGGGCATGGGGGCAGTTGAAAAGGGGGTTTGAGGTGTTGGCACTGGGTGAAATATGTTTTGAGGGCATAGGGGCAATTGAAGAGGGGGTTTGAGGTGTTGGCATTGGGTGAAATATGCTTTGAGGGCATGGGGGCAGTTGAAAAGGGGGTTTGAGGTGTTGGCACTCGGTGAAATATGTTTTGAGGGCATGGGGTGAGTTGAAAAGGGGGTTTGAGGTGTTGGCACTGTTGGGTGAAATGTGTTTACAGGGCATGGGGGCAGTTGAAACGGGGGTTTGAGGTGTTGGCATTGTGTGAAATGTGTTTTGAGGGCATGGGGGCAGTTGAAAAGGGGGTTTGAGGTGTTGGCAGTGGCCGAAATATGTTTTGAGGGCATGGGGGCAGTTGAAAAGGGGGTTTGAGGTGTTGGCACTGGGTGAAATATGTTTTGAGGGCATGGGGGCAGTTGAAAAGGGGGTTTGAGGTGTTGGCACTGGGTGAAATATGTTTTGAGGGCATGGGGGGAGTTGAAAAGGGGGTTTGAGGTGTTGGCATTGGGTGAAATGTGTTTTGAGGGCATGGGGGGAGTTGAAAAGGGGGTTTGAGGTGTTGGCATTGGGTGAAATGTGTTTTCAGGGCATGGGGGCAGTTGAAAAGGGGGTTTGAGGTGTTGGCACTGGGTGAAATATGTCTCGAGGGCATCGGGGTAGTTGAAAAGGGGGTGTGAGGTGTTGGCACTGTGTGAAATATGTTTTGAGGGCATGGGGGGAGTTCAAAAGGGGGTGTGAGGTTTTGGCACTTGGTGAAATGTGTTTTGAGGGCATGGGGGCAGTTGAAAAGGGGGTTTGAGGTGTTGGCACTGGGTGAAATGTGTTTTGAGGGCATGGGGGCAGTAGAAAAGGGGGTTTGAGGTGTTGGCACTTTGTGAAATGTGTTTTGAGGGCATGGGGTGAGTTGAAAAGGGGGTTTGAGGTGTTGGCACTGTGTGAAATGTGTTTCGAGGGCATGGGGTGGGTTGAAAAGGGGGTTTGAGGTGTTGGCACTGGTGGGTGAAATTTGTTTTCAGGGCATGGGGTCAGTTGAAAAGGGGGTTTGAGGTGTTGGCACTGGGTGAAATGTGTTTTGAGGGCATGGGGGCAGTTGAAAAGGGGGTTTGAGGTGTTGGCACTGTGTGAAATATGTTTTGAGAGCATGGGGGCAGTTGAAAAGGGGGTTTGAGGTGTTGGCACTGTGTGAAATGTGCTTTGAGGGCATGGGGGCAGTTGAAAAGGGGGTTTGAGGTGTTGGCACTCGGTGAAATATGTTTTGAGGGCATGGGGGCAGTTGCAAAGGGGGGGTGTGGTGTTGGCACTGTGTGAAATGTGTTTTGAGGGCATGGGGTGAGTTGAAAAGGGGGTTTGAGGTGTTGGCACTGGTGGGTGAAATGTGTTTTCAGGGCATGGGGGCAGTTGAAAAGGGGGTTTGAGGTGTTGGCATTGTGTGAAATATGTCTCGAGGGCATGGGGGCAGTTGAAAAGGGGGTTTGAGGTGTTGGCATTGGGTGAAATATGTTTTGAGGGCATGGGGGCAGTTGAAAAGGGGGTTGGAGGTGTTGGCATTGGGTGAAATATGTTTTGAGGGCATGGGGGCAGTTGAAAAGGGGGTTTGAGGTGTTGGCACCGGGTGAAATATGTTTTGAGGGCATGGGGGGAGTTGAAAAGGGGGTTTGAGGTGTTGGCATTGGGTGAAATGTGTTTTCAGGGCGTGGGGGCAGTTGAAAAGGGGGTTTGAGGTGTTGGCATTGGGTGAAATGTGTTTTGAGGGCATGGGGGCAGTTGAAAAGGGGGTTTGAGGTGTTGGCACTGGGTGAAATATGTCTCGAGGGCATGGGGGCAGTTGAAAAGGGGGTTCGAGGTGTTGGCATTGGGTGAAATGTGTTTTGAGGGCCTGGGGGGAGTTGAAAAGGGGGTTTGAGGTGTTGGCACTGGTTGAAATGTGTTTTCAGGGCGTGGGGGCAGTTGAAAAGGGGGTTTGAGGTGTTGGCATTGGGTGAAATGTGTTTTGAGGGCATGGGGGCAGTTGAAAAGGGGGTTTGAGGTGTTGGCATTGGGTGAAATATGTTTTGAGGGCATGGGGGCAGTTGAAAAGGGGGTTCGAGGTGTTGGCATTGGGTGAAATGTGTTTTGAGGGCATGGGGGGAGTTGAAAAGGGGGTTTGAGGTGTTGGCACTGGGTGAAATGTGTTTTCAGGGCATGGGGGCAGTTGAAAAGGGGGTTTGAGGTGTTGGCATTGGGTGAAATATGTTTTGAGGGCATGGGGGCAGTTGAAAAGGGGGTTCGAGGTGTTGGCATTGGGTGAAATGTGTTTTGATGGCATGGGGGCAGTTGAAAAGGGGGTGTGAGGTGTTGGCATTGGGTGAAATGTGTTTTTAGGGCGTGGGGGCAGTTGAAAAGGGGGTTTGAGGTGTTGGCATTGGGTGAAATGTGTTTTGAGGGCATGGGGGCAGTTGAAAAGGGGGTTTGAGGTGTTGGCATTGGGTGAAATATGTTTTGAGGGCATGGGGGCAGTTGAAAAGGGGGTTTGAGGTGTTGGCATTGGGTGAAATGTGTTTTGAGGGCATGGGGGGAGTTGAAAAGGGGGTTTGAGGTGTTGGCACTGGGTGAAATGTGTTTTCAGGGCATGGGGGCACTTGAAAAGGGGGTTTGAGGTTTTGGCACTGGGTGAAACATGTTTTGAGGGCATGGGGGCAGTTGAAAAGGGGGTTGGAGGTGTTGGCAATGGGTGAAATGTGTTTTGAGGGCATGGGGGGAGTTGAAAAGGGGGTTTGAGGTGTTGGCACTGTGTGAAATATGTTTTGAGGGCATGGGGTGAGTTGAAAAGGGGGTGTGAGGTTTTGGCACTGGGTGAAATGTGTTTTCAGGGCATGGGGGCAGTTGAAAATGGGGTTTGAGGTGTTGGCATTGGGTGAAATATGTTTTGAGGGCATGGGGGCAATTGAAAAGGGGGTTCGAGGTGTTGGCATTGGGTGAAATGTGTTTTGATGGCATGGGGGCAGTTGAAAAGGGGGTGTGAGGTGTTGGCATTGGGTGAAATGTGTTTTCAGGGCGTGGGGGCAGTTGAAAAGGGGGTTTGAGGTGTTGGCATTGGGTGAAATGTGTTTTGAGGGCATGGGGGCAGTTGAAAAGGGGGTTTGAGGTGTTGGCATTGGGTGAAATATGTTTTGAGGGCATGGGGGCAGTTGAAAAGGGGGTTCGAGGTGTTGGCATTGGGTGAAATATGTTTTGAGGGCATGGGGGGAGTTGAAAAGGGGGTTTGAGGTGTTGGCACTGGGTGAAATGTGTTTTCAGGGCATGGGGGCACTTGAAAAGGGGGTTTGAGGTGTTGGCACTGGGTGAAACATGTTTTGAGGGCATGGGGGCAGTTGAAAATGGGGTTGGAGGTGTTGGCAATGGGTGAAATGTGTTTTGAGGGCATGGGGGGAGTTGAAAAGGGGGTTTGAGGTGTTGGCACTGTGTGAAATATGTTTTGAGGGCATGGGGTGAGTTGAAAAGGGGGTGTGAGGTTTTGGCACTGGGTGAAATGTGTGGGGGGAGTTGTAAAGGGGGTTTGAGGTGTTGGCACTGTGTGAAATGTGTTTTGAGGGCATGGGGGCAGTAGAAAAGGGGGTTTGAGGTGTTGGCACTGTGTGAAATGTGTTTTGAGGGCATGGGGTGAGTTGAAAAGGGGGTTTGAGGTGTTGGCACTGTGTGAAATGTGTTTCGAGGGCATGGGGTGAGTTGAAAAGGGGGTTCGAGGTGTTGGCACTGGTGGGTGAAATTTGTTTTCAGGGCATGGGGGGAGTTGAAAAGGGGGTTTGAGGTGTTGGCATTGTGTGAAATATGTCTCGAGGGCATGGGGGCAGTTGAAAAGGGGGTTTGAGGTGTTGGCACTGGGTGAAATGTGTTTTGAGGGCATGGGGGGAGTTGAAAAGGGGGTTTGAGGTGTTGGCATTGGGTGAAATGTGTTTTGAGGGCATGGGGTCAGTTGAAAAGGGGGTTTGAGGTGTTGGCACTGGGTGAAACATGTTTTGAGGGCATGGGGGCAGTTGAAAAGGGGGTTTGAGGTGTTGGCACTGTGTGAAATATGTTTTGAGGGCATGGGGGCAGTTGAAAAGGGGGTTTGAGGTGTTGGCATTGGGTGAAATGTGCTTTGAGGGCATGGGGGCAGTTGAAAAGGGGGTTTGAGGTGTTGGCACTGTGTGAAATATGTTTTGAGGGCATAGGGGCAGTTGAAAAGGGGGTTTGAGGTGTTGGCATTGGGTGAAATATGCTTTGAGGGCATGGGGGCAGTTGAAAAGGGGGTTTGAGGTGTTGGCACTGGGTGAAATATGTTTTGAGGGCATGGGGGCAGTTGAAAAGGGGGGGTGTGGTGTTGGCACTGTGTGAAATGTGTTTTGAGGGCATGGGGTGAGTTGAAAAGGGGGTTTGAGGTGTTGGCACTGGTGGGTGAAATGTGTTTACAGGGCATGGGGGCAGTTGAAACGGGGGTTTGAAGTGTTGGCATTGTGTGAAATGTGTTTTGAGGGCATGGGGGCAGTTGAAAAGGGGGTTTGAGGTGTTGGCAGTGGCCGAACTATGTTTTGAGGGCATGGGGGCAGTTGAAAAGGGGGTTTGAGGTGTTGGCACTGGGTGAAATGTGTTTTGAGGGCATGGGGGGAGTTGAAAAGGGGGTTTGAGGTGTTGGCATTGGGTGAAATGTGTTTTGAGGGCATGGGGGGAGTTGAAAAGGGGGTTTGAGGTGTTGGCATTGGGTGAAATGTGTTTTCAGGGCGTGGGGGCAGTTGAAAAGGGGGTTTGAGGTGTTGGCATTGGGTGAAATGTGTTTTGAGGGCATGGGGGCAGTTGAAAAGGGGGTTTGAGGTGTTGGCACTGGGTGAAATATGTCTCGAGGGCATGGGGGCAGTTGAAAAGGGGGTTCGAGGTGTTGGCATTGGGTGAAATGTGTTTTGAGGGCCTGGGGGGAGTTGAAAAGGGGGTTTGAGGTGTTGGCACTGGTTGAAATGTGTTTTCAGGGCGTGGGGGCAGTTGAAAAGGGGGTTTGAGGTGTTGGCATTGGGTGAAATCCGTTTTGAGGGCATGGGGGCAGTTGAAAAGGGGGTTTGAGGTGTTGGCATTGGGTGAAATATGTTTTGAGGGCATGGGGGCAGTTGAAAAGGGGGTTCGAGGTGTTGGCATTGGGTGAAATGTGTTTTGAGGGCATGGGGGGAGTTGAAAAGGGGGTTTGAGGTGTTGGCACTGGGTGAAATGTGTTTTCAGGGCATGGGGGCAGTTGAAAAGGGGGTTTGAGGTGTTGGCATTGGGTGAAATATGTTTTGAGGGCATGGGGGCAGTTGAAAAGGGGGTTCGAGGTGTTGGCATTGGGTGAAATGTGTTTTGATGGCATGGGGGCAGTTGAAAAGGGGGTGTGAGGTGTTGGCATTGGGTGAAATGTGTTTTCAGGGCGTGGGGGCAGTTGAAAAGGGGGTTTGAGGTGTTGGCAGTGGCCGAACTATGTTTTGAGGGCATGGGGGCAGTTGAAAAGGGGGTTTGAGGTGTTGGCACTGGGTGAAATATGTTTTGAGGGCATGGGGGCAGTTGAAAAGGGGGTTTGAGGTGTTGGCACTGGGTGAAATATGTTTTGAGGGCATGGGGGCAGTTGAAAAGGGGGTTTGAGGTGTTGGCATTGGGTGAAATGTGTTTTGAGGGCATGGGGGCAGTTGAAAAGGGGGTTTGAGGTGTTGGCATTGGGTGAAATGTGTTTTGATGGCATGGGGGCAGTTGAAAAGGGGGTTTGAGGTGTTGGCACTGGGTGAAATATGTCTCCAGGGCATCGGGGTAGTTGAAAAGGGGGTTTGAGGTGTTGGCACTGTGTGAAATATGTTTTGAGGGCATGGGGGGAGTTCAAAAGGGGGTGTGAGGTTTTGGCACTTGGTGAAATGTGTTTTGAGGGCATGGGGGCAGTTGAAAAGGGGGTTTGAGGTGTTGGCACTGGGTGAAATGTGTTTTGAGGGCATGGGGGCAGTAGAAAAGGGGGTTTGAGGTGTTGGCACTGGGTGAAATATGTTTTGAGGGCATGGGGGGAGTTGAAAAGGGGGTTTGAGGTGTTGGCACTGGGTGAAATATGTTTTGAGGGCATGGGGGGAGTTGAAAAGGGGGTTTGAGGTGTTGGCATTGGGTGAAATGTGTTTTGAGGGCATGGGGGCAGTTGAAAAGGGGGGGTGTGGTGTTGGCATTGGGTGAAATGTGCTTTGAGGGCATGGGGGCAGTTGAAAAGGGGGTTTGAGGTGTTGGCACTGGGTGAAATATGTTTTGAGGGCATAGGGGCAGTTGAAGAGGGGGTTTGAGGTGTTGGCATTGGGTGAAATGTGTTTTGAGGGCATGGGGGCAGTTGAAAAGGGGGTTTGAGGTGTTGGCACTGGGTGAAATATGTCTCGAGGGCATGGGGGCAGTTGAAAAGGGGGTTCGAGGTGTTGGCATTGGGTGAAATGTGTTTTGAGGGCCTGGGGGGAGTTGAAAAGGGGGTTTGAGGTGTTGGCACTGGTTGAAATGTGTTTTCAGGGCGTGGGGGCAGTTGAAAAGGGGGTTTGAGGTGTTGGCATTGGGTGAAATCCGTTTTGAGGGCATGGGGGCAGTTGAAAAGGGGGTTTGAGGTGTTGGCATTGGGTGAAATATGTTTTGAGGGCATGGGGGCAGTTGAAAAGGGGGTTCGAGGTGTTGGCATTGGGTGAAATGTGTTTTGAGGGCATGGGGGGAGTTGAAAAGGGGGTTTGAGGTGTTGGCATTGGGTGAAATGTGTTTTCAGGGCGTGGGGGCAGTTGAAAAGGGGGTTTGAGGTGTTGGCATTGGGTGAAATGTGTTTTGAGGGCATGGGGGCAGTTGAAAAGGGGGTTTGAGGTGTTGGCACTGGGTGAAATATGTCTCGAGGGCATGGGGGCAGTTGAAAAGGGGGTTCGAGGTGTTGGCATTGGGTGAAATGTGTTTTGAGGGCCTGGGGGGAGTTGAAAAGGGGGTTTGAGGTGTTGGCACTGGTTGAAATGTGTTTTCAGGGCGTGGGGGCAGTTGAAAAGGGGGTTTGAGGTGTTGGCATTGGGTGAAATCCGTTTTGAGGGCATGGGGGCAGTTGAAAAGGGGGTTTGAGGTGTTGGCATTGGGTGAAATATGTTTTGAGGGCATGGGGGCAGTTGAAAAGGGGGTTCGAGGTGTTGGCATTGGGTGAAATGTGTTTTGAGGGCATGGGGGGAGTTGAAAAGGGGGTTTGAGGTGTTGGCACTGGGTGAAATGTGTTTTCAGGGCATGGGGGCAGTTGAAAAGGGGGTTTGAGGTGTTGGCATTGGGTGAAATATGTTTTGAGGGCATGGGGGCAGTTGAAAAGGGGGTTCGAGGTGTTGGCATTGGGTGAAATGTGTTTTGATGGCATGGGGGCAGTTGAAAAGGGGGTGTGAGGTGTTGGCATTGGGTGAAATGTGTTTTCAGGGCGTGGGGGCAGTTGAAAAGGGGGTTTGAGGTGTTGGCAGTGGCCGAACTATGTTTTGAGGGCATGGGGGCAGTTGAAAAGGGGGTTTGAGGTGTTGGCACTGGGTGAAATATGTTTTGAGGGCATGGGGGCAGTTGAAAAGGGGGTTTGAGGTGTTGGCACTGGGTGAAATATGTTTTGAGGGCATGGGGGCAGTTGAAAAGGGGGTTTGAGGTGTTGGCATTGGGTGAAATGTGTTTTGAGGGCATGGGGGCAGTTGAAAAGGGGGTTTGAGGTGTTGGCATTGGGTGAAATGTGTTTTGATGGCATGGGGGCAGTTGAAAAGGGGGTTTGAGGTGTTGGCACTGGGTGAAATATGTCTCCAGGGCATCGGGGTAGTTGAAAAGGGGGTTTGAGGTGTTGGCACTGTGTGAAATATGTTTTGAGGGCATGGGGGGAGTTCAAAAGGGGGTGTGAGGTTTTGGCACTTGGTGAAATGTGTTTTGAGGGCATGGGGGCAGTTGAAAAGGGGGTTTGAGGTGTTGGCACTGGGTGAAATGTGTTTTGAGGGCATGGGGGCAGTAGAAAAGGGGGTTTGAGGTGTTGGCACTGGGTGAAATATGTTTTGAGGGCATGGGGGGAGTTGAAAAGGGGGTTTGAGGTGTTGGCACTGGGTGAAATATGTTTTGAGGGCATGGGGGGAGTTGAAAAGGGGGTTTGAGGTGTTGGCATTGGGTGAAATGTGTTTTGAGGGCATGGGGGCAGTTGAAAAGGGGGGGTGTGGTGTTGGCATTGGGTGAAATGTGCTTTGAGGGCATGGGGGCAGTTGAAAAGGGGGTTTGAGGTGTTGGCACTGGGTGAAATATGTTTTGAGGGCATAGGGGCAGTTGAAGAGGGGGTTTGAGGTGTTGGCATTGGGTGAAATATGCTTTGAGGGCATGGGGGCAGTTGAAAAGGGGGTTTGAGGTGTTGGCACTCGGTGAAATATGTTTTGAGGGCATGGGGTGAGTTGAAAAGGGGGTTTGAGGTGTTGGCACTGTTGGGTGAAATGTGTTTACAGGGCATGGGGGCAGTTGAAACGGGGGTTTGAGGTGTTGGCATTGTGTGAAATGTGTTTTGAGGGCATGGGGGCAGTTGAAAAGGGGGTTTGAGGTGTTGGCAGTGGCCGAAATATGTTTTGAGGGCATGGGGGCAGTTGAAACGGGGGTTTGAGGTGTTGGCATTGGGTGAAATATGTTTTGAGGGCATGGGGGCAGTTGAAAAGGGGGTTTGAGGTGTTGGCATTGGGTGAAATGTGTTTTGAGGGCATGGGGGGAGTTGAAAAGGGGGTTTGAGGTGTTGGCATTGGGTGAAATGTGTTTTCAGGGCATGGGGGCAGTTGAAAAGGGGGTTTGAGGTGTTGGCACTGTGTGAAATATGTTTTGAGGGCATGGGGGCAGTTGAAAAGGGGGTTTGAGGTGTTGGCACTGGGTGAAATATGTCTCGAGGGCATCGGGGTAGTTGAAAAGGGGGTGTGAGGTGTTGGCACTGTGTGAAATATGTTTAGAGGGCATGGGGGGAGTTCAAAAGGGGGTGTGAGGTTTTGGCACTTGGTGAAATGTGTTTTGAGGGCATGGGGGCAGTTGAAAAGGGGGTTTGAGGTGTTGGCACTGGGTGAAATGTGTTTTGAGGGCATGGGGGCAGTAGAAAAGGGGGTTTGAGGTGTTGGCACTTTGTGAAATGTGTTTTGAGGGCATGGGGTGAGTTGAAAAGGGGGTTTGAGGTGTTGGCACTGTGTGAAATGTGTTTCGAGGGCATGGGGTGGGTTGAAAAGGGGGTTTGAGGTGTTGGCACTGGTGGGTGAAATTTGTTTTCAGGGCATGGGGTCAGTTGAAAAGGGGGTTTGAGGTGTTGGCACTGGGTGAAATGTGTTTTGAGGGCATGGGGGCAGTTGAAAAGGGGGTTTGAGGTGTTGGCACTGGGTGAAATTTGTTTTGAGAGCATGGGGGTAGTTGAAAAGGGGTCGTGAGGTGTTGGCACTGTGTGAAATATGTTTTGAGGGCATGGGGGGAGTTCAAAAGGGGGTGTGAGGTTTTGGCACTTGGTGAAATGTGTTTTGAGGGCATGGGGGCAGTTGAAAAGGGGGTTTGAGGTGTTGGCACTGGGTGAAATGTGTTTTGAGGGCATGGGGTGAGTTGAAAAGGGGGTTTGAGGTGTTGGCACTGTGTGAAATGTGTTTCGAGGGCATGGGGTGGGTTGAAAAGGGGGTTTGAGGTGTTGGCACTGTGTGAAATGTGTTTCGAGGGCATGGGGTGGGTTGAAAAGGGGGTTTGAGGTGTTGGCACTGGTGGGTGAAATTTGTTTTCAGGGCATGGGGTCAGTTGAAAAGGGGGTTTGAGGTGTTGGCACTGGGTGAAATGTGTTTTGAGGGCATGGGGGCAGTTGAAAAGGGGGTTTGAGGTGTTGGCACTGTGTGAAATTTGTTTTGAGAGCATGGGGGCAGTTGAAAAGGGGGTTTGAGGTGTTGGCACTGTGTGAAATGTGCTTTGAGGGCATGGGGGCAGTTGAAAAGGGGGTTTGAGGTGTTGGCACTGGGTGAAATATGTTTTGAGGGCATGGGGGCAGTTGAAAAGGGGGGGTGTGGTGTTGGCACTGTGTGAAATGTGTTTTGAGGGCATGGGGTGAGTTGAAAAGGGGGTTTGAGGTGTTGGCACTGGTGGGTGAAATGTGTTTTCAGGGCATGGGGGCAGTTGAAAAGGGGGTTTGAGGTGTTGGCATTGTGTGAAATATGTCTCGAGGGCATGGGGGCAGTTGAAAAGGGGGTTTGAGGTGTTGGCATTGGGTGAAATATGTTTTGAGGGCATGGGGGCAGTTGAAAAGGGGGTTGAGGGTGTTGGCATTGGGTGAAATATGTTTTGAGGGCATGGGGGCAGTTGAAAAGGGGGTTTGAGGTGTTGGCACCGGGTGAAATATGTTTTGAGGGCATGGGGGGAGTTGAAAAGGGGGTTTGAGGTGTTGGCATTGGGTGAAATGTGTTTTCAGGGCGTGGGGGCAGTTGAAAAGGGGGTTTGAGGTGTTGGCATTGGGTGAAATGTGTTTTGAGGGCATGGGGGCAGTTGAAAAGGGGGTTTGAGGTGTTGGCACTGGGTGAAATGTGCTTTGAGGGCATGGGGGCAGTTGAAAAGGGGGTTCGAGGTGTTGGCATTGGGTGAAATGTGTTTTGAGGGCATGGGGGGAGTTGAAAAGGGGGTTTGAGGTGTTGGCACTGGGTGAAATGTGTTTTCAGGGCGTGGGGGCAGTTGAAAAGGGGGTTTGAGGTGTTGGCATTGGGTGAAATGTGTTTTGAGGGCATGGGGGCAGTTGAAAAGGGGGTTTGAGGTGTTGGCATTGGGTGAAATATGTTTTGAGGGCATGGGGGCAGTTGAAAAGGGGGTTCGAGGTGTTGGCATTGGGTGAAATGTGTTTTGAGGGCATGGGGGGAGTTGAAAAGGGGGTTTGAGGTGTTGGCACTGGGTGAAATGTGTTTTCAGGGCATGGGGGCAGTTGAAAAGGGGGTTTGAGGTGTTGGCATTGGGTGAAATATGTTTTGAGGGCATGGGGGCAGTTGAAAAGGGGGTTCGAGGTGTTGGCATTGGGTGAAATGTGTTTTGATGGCATGGGGGCAGTTGAAAAGGGGGTGTGAGGTGTTGGCATTGGGTGAAATGTGTTTTCAGGGCGTGGGGGCAATTGAAAAGGGGGTTTGAGGTGTTGGCATTGGGTGAAATGTGTTTTGAGGGCATGGGGGCAGTTGAAAAGGGGGTTTGAGGTGTTGGCATTGGGTGAAATATGTTTTGAGGGCATGGGGGCAGTTGAAAATGGGGTTCGAGGTGTTGGCATTGGGTGAAATGTGTTTTGAGGGCATGGGGGGAGTTGAAAAGGGGGTTTGAGGTGTTGGCACTGGGTGAAATGTGTTTTCAGGGCATGGGGGCACTTGAAAAGGGGGTTTGAGGTTTTGGCACTGGGTGAAACATGTTTTGAGGGCATGGGGGCAGTTGAAAAGGGGGTTGGAGGTGTTGGCAATGGGTGAAATGTGTTTTGAGGGCATGGGGGGAGTTGAAAAGGGGGTTTGAGGTGTTGGCACTGTGTGAAATATGTTTCGAGGGCATGGGGTGAGTTGAAAAGGGGGTGTGAGGTTTTGGCACTGGGTGAAATGTGTTTTCAGGGCATGGGGGCAGTTGAAAAGGGGGTTTGAGGTGTTGGCATTGGGTGAAATATGTTTTGAGGGCATGGGGGCAGTTGAAAAGGGGGTTTGAGGTGTTGGCATTGGGTGAAATGTGTTTTGATGGCATGGGGGCAGTTGAAAAGGGGTTGTGAGGTGTTGGCACTGGGTGAAATGTGTTTTCAGGGCGTGGGGGCAGTTGAAAAGGGGGTTTGAGGTGTTGGCATTGGGTGAAATGTGTTTTGAGGGCATGGGGGTAGTTGAAAAGGGGGTTTGAGGTGTTGGCATTGGGTGAAATATGTTTTGAGGGCATGGGGGCAGTTGAAAATGGGGTTCGAGGTGTTGGCATTGGGTGAAATGTGTTTTGAGGGCATGGGGGGAGTTGAAAAGGGGGTTTGAGGTGTTGGCACTGGGTGAAATGTGTTTTCAGGGCATGGGGGCACTTGAAAAGGGGGTTTGAGGTTTTGGCACTGGGTGAAACATGTTTTGAGGGCATGGGGGCAGTTGAAAAGGGGGTTGGAGGTGTTGGCAATGGGTGAAATGTGTTTTGAGGGCATGGGGGGAGTTGAAAAGGGGGTTTGAGGTGTTGGCACTGTGTGAAATATGTTTTGAGGGCATGGGGTGAGTTGAAAAGGGGGTGTGAGGTTTTGGCACTGGGTGAAATGTGTTTTCAGGGCATGGGGGCAGTTGAAAAGGGGGTTTGAGGTGTTGGCATTGGGTGAAATATGTTTTGAGGGCATGGGGGCAGTTGAAAAGGGGGTTTGAGGTGTTGGCATTGGGTGAAATGTGTTTTGATGGCATGGGGGCAGTTGAAAAGGGGTTGTGAGCCGTTGGCATTGGGTGAAATGTGTTTTCAGGGCGTGGGGGCAGTTGAAAAGGGGGTTTGAGGTGTTGGCATTGGGTGAAATGTGTTTTGAGGGCATGGGGGCAGTTGAAAAGGGGGTTTGAGGTGTTGGCATTGGGTGAAATATGTTTTGAGGGCATGGGGGCAGTTGAAAAGGGGGTTCGAGGTGTTGGCATTGGGTGAAATGTGTTTTGATGGCATGGGGGCAGTTGAAAAGGGGGTGTGAGGTGTTGGCATTGGGTGAAATGTGTTTTCAGGGCGTGGGGGCAGTTGAAAAGGGGGTTTGAGGTGTTGGCATTGGGTGAAATGTGTTTTGAGGGCATGGGGGCAGTTGAAAAGGGGGTTTGAGGTGTTGGCATTGGGTGAAATATGTTTTGAGGGCATGGGGGCAGTTGAAAAGGGGGTTCGAGGTGTTGGCATTGGGTGAAATGTGTTTTGAGGGCATGGGGGGAGTTGAAAAGGGGGTTTGAGGTGTTGGCACTGGGTGAAATGTGTTTTCAGGGCATGGGGGCACTTGAAAAGGGGGTTTGAGGTTTTGGCACTGGGTGAAACATGTTTTGAGGGCATGGGGGCAGTTGAAAAGGGGGTTGGAGGTGTTGGCAATGGGTGAAATGTGTTTTGAGGGCATGGGGGGAGTTGAAAAGGGGGTTTGAGGTGTTGGCACTGTGTGAAATATGTTTTGAGGGCATGGGGTGAGTTGAAAAGGGGGTGTGAGGTTTTGGCACTGGGTGAAATGTGTTTTCAGGGCATGGGGGCAGTTGAAAAGGGGGTTTGAGGTGTTGGCATTGGGTGAAATATGTTTTGAGGGCATGGGGGCAGTTGAAAAGGGGGTTCGAGGTGTTGGCATTGGGTGAAATGTGTTTTGATGGCATGGGGGCAGTTGAAAAGGGGGTGTGAGGTGTTGGCATTGGGTGAAATGTGTTTTCAGGGCGTGGGGGCAGTTGAAAAGGGGGTTTGAGGTGTTGGCATTGGGTGAAATGTGTTTTGAGGGCATGGGGGCAGTTGAAAAGGGGGTTTGAGGTGTTGGCATTGGGTGAAATGTGTTTTGAGGGCATGGGGGGAGTTGAAAAGGGGGTTTGAGGTGTTGGCACTGGGTGAAATGTGTTTTCAGGGCATGGGGGCACTTGAAAAGGGGGTTTGAGGTTTTGGCACTGGGTGAAACATGTTTTGAGGGCATGGGGGCAGTTGAAAAGGGGGTTGGAGGTGTTGGCAATGGGTGAAATGTGTTTTGAGGGCATGGGGGGAGTTGAAAAGGGGGTTTGAGGTGTTGGCACTGTGTGAAATATGTTTTGAGGGCATGGGGTGAGTTGAAAAGGGGGTGTGAGGTTTTGGCACTGGGTGAAATGTGTGGGGGGAGTTGTAAAGGGGGTTTGAGGTGTTGGCACTGTGTGAAATGTGTTTTGAGGGCATGGGGGCAGTAGAAAAGGGGGTTTGAGGTGTTGGCACTGTGTGAAATGTGTTTTGAGGGCATGGGGTGAGTTGAAAAGGGGGTTTGAGGTGTTGGCACTGTATGAAATGTGTTTCGAGGGCATGGGGTGAGTTGAAAAGGGGGTTCGAGGTGTTGGCACTGGTGGGTGAAATTTGTTTTCAGGGCATGGGGGGAGTTGAAAAGGGGGTTTGAGGTGTTGGCATTGTGTGAAATATGTCTCGAGGGCATGGGGGCAGTTGAAAAGGGGGTTTGAGGTGTTGGCACTGGGTGAAATGTGTTTTGAGGGCATGGGGGGAGTTGAAAAGGGGGTTTGAGGTGTTGGCATTGGGTGAAATGTGTTTTGAGGGCATGGGGTCAGTTGAAAAGGGGGTTTGAGGTGTTGGCACTGGGTGAAACATGTTTTGAGGGCATGGGGGCAGTTGAAAAGGGGGTTTGAGGTGTTGGCACTGTGTGAAATATGTTTTGAGGGCATGGGGGCAGTTGAAAAGGGGGTTTGAGGTGTTGGCACTGGGTGAAATGTGCTTTGAGGGCATGGGGGCAGTTGAAAAGGGGGTTTGAGGTGTTGGCACTGTGTGAAATATGTTTTGAGGGCATAGGGGCAGTTGAAAAGGGGGTTTGAGGTGTTGGCATTGGGTGAAATATGCTTTGAGGGCATGGGGGCAGTTGAAAAGGGGGTTTGAGGTGTTGGCATTCGGTGAAATATGTTTTGAGGGCATGGGGGCAGTTGAAAAGGGGGGGTGTGGTGTTGGCACTGTGTGAAATGTGTTTTGAGGGCATGGGGTGAGTTGAAAAGGGGGTTTGAGGTGTTGGCACTGGTGGGTGAAATGTGTTTACAGGGCATGGGGGCAGTTGAAACGGGGGTTTGAGGTGTTGGCATTGTGTGAAATGTGTTTTGAGGGCATGGGGGCAGACCAAAAGGGGGTTTGAGGTGTTGGCAGTGGCCGAACTATGTTTTGAGGGCATGGGGGCAGTTGAAAAGGGGGTTTGAGGTGTTGGCACTGGGTGAAATATGTTTTGAGGGCATGGGGGCAGTTGAAAAGGGGGTTTGAGGTGTTGGCACTGGGTGAAATATGTTTTGAGGGCATGGGGGGAGTTGAAAAGGGGGTTTGAGGTGTTGGCATTGGGTGAAATGTGTTTTGAGGGCATGGGGGCAGTTGAAAAGGGGGTTTGAGGTGTTGGCATTGGGTGAAATGTGTTTTGATGGCATGGGGCAGTTGAAAAGGGGGTTTGAGGTGTTGGCACTGGGTGAAATATGTCTCCAGGGCATCGGGGTAGTTGAAAAGGGGGTTTGAGGTGTTGGCACTGTGTGAAATATGTTTTGAGGGCATGGGGGGAGTTCAAAAGGGGGTGTGAGGTTTTGGCACTTGGTGAAATGTGTTTTGAGGGCATGGGGGCAGTTGAAAAGGGGGTTTGAGGTGTTGGCACTGGGTGAAATGTGTTTTGAGGGCATGGGGGCAGTAGAAAAGGGGGTTTGAGGTGTTGGCACTGGGTGAAATATGTTTTGAGGGCATGGGGGGAGTTGAAAAGGGGGTTTGAGGTGTTGGCACTGGGTGAAATATGTTTTGAGGGCATGGGGGGAGTTGAAAAGGGGGTTTGAGGTGTTGGCACTGGTGGGTGAAATTTGTTTTCAGGGCATCGGGGCAGTTGAAACGGGGGTTTGAGGTGTTGGCATTGTGTGCAATGTGTTTTGGGGGCATGGGGGCGGTTGAAAAGGGGGTTTGAGGTGTTGGCATTGGGTGAAATGTGTTTTGAGGGCATGGGGTGAGTTGAAAAGGGGGTTTGAGGTGTTGGCATTGGGTGAAATGTGTTTTGAGGGCATGGGGGCAGTTGAAAAGGGAGTTTGAGGTGTTGGCACTGGGTGAAATGTGTTTTGAGGGCATGGGGGCAGTTGAAAAGGGGGTTTGAGGTGTTGGCACTGTGTGAAATATGTTTTGAGGGCATGGGGGCAGTTGAAAAGGGGGTTTGAGGTGTTGGCACTGGGTGAAATGTGCTTTGAGGGCATGGGGGCAGTTGAAAAGGGGGTTTGAGGTGTTGGCACTGGGTGAAATATGTTTTGAGGGCATGGGGGCAGTTGAAAAGGGGGGGTGTGGTGTTGGCACTGTGTGAAATGTGTTTTGAGGGCATGGGGTGAGTTGAAAAGGGGGTTTGAGGTGTTGGCACTGGGTGAAATGTGTTTTGAGGGCATGGGGGCAGTAGAAAAGGGGGTTTGAGGTGTTGGCACTGGGTGAAATATGTTTTGAGGGCATGGGGGGAGTTGAAAAGGGGGTTTGAGGTGTTGGCACTGGGTGAAATATGTTTTGAGGGCATGGGGGGAGTTGAAAAGGGGGTTTGAGGTGTTGGCACTGGTGGGTGAAATTTGTTTTCAGGGCATCGGGGCAGTTGAAACGGGGGTTTGAGGTGTTGGCATTGTGTGCAATGTGTTTTGGGGGCATGGGGTCAGTTGAAAAGGGGGTTTGAGGTGTTGGCACTGTGTGAAATATGTTTTGAGGGCATGGGGTGAGTTGAAAAGGGGGTTTGAGGTGTTGGCATTGGGTGAAATGTGTTTTGAGGGCATGGGGGCAGTTGAAAAGGGAGTTTGAGGTGTTGGCACTGGGTGAAATGTGTTTTGAGGGCATGGGGGCAGTTGAAAAGGGGGTTTGAGGTGTTGGCACTGTGTGAAATATGTTTTGAGGGCATGGGGGCAGTTGAAAAGGGGGTTTGAGGTCTTGGCACTGGGTGAAATGTGCTTTGAGGGCATGGGGGCAGTTGAAAAGGGGGTTTGAGGTGTTGGCACTGGGTGAAATATGTTTTGAGGGCATGGGGGCAGTTGAAAAGGGGGGGTGTGGTGTTGGCACTGTGTGAAATGTGTTTTGAGGGCATGGGGTGAGTTGAAAAGGGGGTTTGAGGTGTTGGCACTGGTGGGTGAAATGTGTTTTCAGGGCATGGGGGCAGTTGAAAAGGGGGTTTGAGGTGTTGGCATTGTGTGAAATATGTCTCGAGGGCATGGGGGCAGTTGAAAAGGGGGTTTGAGGTGTTGGCATTGTGTGAAATATGTCTCGAGGGCATGGGGGCAGTTGAAAAGGGGGTTTGAGGTGTTGGCACTGGCCGAAATATGTTTTGAGGGCATGGGGGCAGTTGAAAAGGGGGTTGGAGGTGTTGGCATTGGGTGAAATGTGTTTTGAGGGCATGGGGGCAGTTGAAAAGGGGGTTGGAGGTGTTGGCATTGGGTGAAATGTGTTTTCCGGGCATGGGGGCAGTTGAAACGGGGGTTTGAGGTGTTGGCACTGGGTGAAATATGTCTCGAGGGCATGGGGGTAGTTGAAAAGGGGGTTTGAGGTGTTGGCACTGGTGGGTGAAATTTGTTTTCAGGGCATGGGGGCAGTTGAAACGGGGGTTTGAGGTGTTGGCATTGTGTGAAATGTGTTTTGAGGGCATGGGGGCGGTTGAAAAGGGGGTTTGAGGTGTTGGCACTGGGTGAAATGTGTTTTGAGGGCATGGGGGCAGTTGAAAAGGGGGTTTGAGGTGTTGGCATTGGGTGAAATGTGTTTTGAGGGCATGGGGTCAGTTGAAAAGGGGGTTTGAGGTGTTGGCGCTGGGTGAAACATGTTTTGAGGGCATGGGGGCAGTTGAAAAGGGGGTTTGAGGTGTTGGCACTGTGTGAAATATGTTTTGAGGGCATGGGGGCAGTTGAAAAGGGGGTTTGAGGTGTTGGCACTGTGTGAAATCCGCTTTGAGGGCATGGGGGCAGTTGAAAAGGGGGTTGGAGGTGTTGGCACTGGGTGAAATATGTTTTGAGGGCATGGGGGCAGTTGAAAAGGGGGGGTGTGGTGTTGGCACTGTGTGAAATATGTTTTGAGGGCATGGGGTGAGTTGAAAAGGGGGTTTGAGGTGTTGGCACTGGGTGAAATATGTTTTGAGGGCATGGGGGCAGTTGAAAAGGGGGGGTGTGGTGTTGGCACTGTGTGAAATGTGTTTTGAGGGCATGGGGTGAGTTGAAAAGGGGGTTTCAGGTGTTGGCACTGGTGGGTGAAATGTGTTTTCAGGGCATGGGGGCAGTTGAAACGGGGGTTTGAGGTGTTGGCATTGTGTGAAATGTGTTTTGAGGGCATGGGGGCAGTTGAAAAGGGGGTTTGAGGTTTTGGCACTGGCCGAAATATGTTTTGAGGGCATGGGGGGAGTTGAAAAGGGGGTTTGAGGTGTTGGCATTGGGTGAAATGTGTTTTGAGGGCATGGGGGCAGTTGAAAAGGGGGTTTGAGGTGTTGGCACTCGGTGAAATATGTCTCGAGGGCATGGGGGCAGTTGAAAAGGGGGTTTGAGGTGTTGGCATTGTGTGAAATACGTTTTGAGGGCATGGGGGCAGTTGAAAAGGGGGTTGGAGGTGTTGGCATTGGGTGAAATATGTTTTGAGGGCATGGGGGCAGTAGAAAAGGGGGTTGGAGGTGTTGGCACTGGGTGAAATATGTTTTGAGGGCATGCGGGGAGTTGAAAAGGCGGTTCGACGTGTTGGCACCGTGTGAAATGTGTTTTGAGGGCATGGGGGCAGTTGAAAAGGGGGTTTGAGGTGTTGGCATTGGGTGAAATGTGTTTTGAGGGCATGGGGGCAGTTGAAAAGGGGGTTTGAGGTGTTGGCATTGGGTGAAATATGTTTTGAGGGCATGGGGGGAGTTGAAAAGGGGGTTTGAGGTGTTGGCACTGGGTGAAATATGTCTCGAGGGCATGGGGGTAGTTGAAAAGGGGGTTTGAGGTGTTGGCATTGGGTGAAATGTGTTTTGAGGGCATGGGGGCAGTTGAAAAGGGGGTTTGAGGTGTTGGCACTGGGTGAAATATGTTTTGAGGGCATGGGGGGAGTTGAAAAGGGGGTTTGAGGTGTTGGCACTGGGTGAAATATGTTTTGACGGCATGGGGGCAGTTGAAACGGGGGTTTGAGGTGTTTGCACTCGGTGAAATATGTTTGGAGGGCATGGGGGCAGTTGAAAAGGGGGTTTGAGGTGTTGGCATTGGGTGAAATGTGTTTTGAGGGCATGGGGGCAGTTGAAAAGGGGGTTTGAGGTGTTGGCACTGTGTGAAATGTGTTTTGAGGGCATGGGGGCAGTTGAAACGGGGGTTTGAGGTGTTGGCACTGGGTGAAATATGTCTCGAGGGCATGGGGGCAGTTGAAAAGGGGGTTTGAGGTGTTGGTACTGGGTGAAATATGTTTTGAGGGCATGGGGGCAGTTGAAAAGGGGGTTTGAGGTGTTGGCATTGGGTGAAATATGTTTTGAGGGCATGGGGGCAGTTGAAAAGGGGGTTTGAGGTGTTGGCACTGTGTGAAATGTGTTTTGAGGGCATGGGGGCAGTTGAAACGGGGGTTTGAGGTGTTTGCACTCGGTGAAATATGTTTGGAGGGCATGGGGTGAGTTGAAAAGGGGGTTTGAGGTGTTGGCATTGGGTGAAATGTGTTTTGAGGGCATGGGGGCAGTTGAAAAGGGGGTTTGAGGTGTTGGCACTGGGTGAAATATGTCTCGAGGGCATGGGGGCAGTTGAAAAGGGGGTTTGAGGTGTTGGCACTGTGTGAAATATGTTTTGAGGGCATGGGGGCAGTTGAAAAGGGGGTTTGAGGTGTTGGCATTGGGTGAAATATGTTTTGAGGGCATGGGGGCAGTTGAAAAGGGGGTTTGAGGTGTTGGCACTGGGTGAAATATGTTTTGAGGGCATGGGGGCAGTTGAAAAGGGGGTTTGAGGTGTTGGCATTGGGTGAAATATGTTTGGAGGGCATGGGGTGAGTTGAAAAGGGGGTTTGAGGTGTTGGCATTGGGTGAAATGTGTTTTGAGGGCATGGGGGCAGTTGAAACGGGGTTTTGAGGTGTTGGCACTGGGTGAAATATGTCTTGAGGGCATGGGGGCAGTTGAAAAGGGGGTTTGAGGTGTTGGCACTGGGTGAAATATGTTTTGAGGGCATGGGGTCAGTTGAAAAGGGGGTTGGAGGTGTTGGCATTGGGTGAAATATGTTTTGAGGGCATGGGGGCAGTTGAAAAGGGGGTTTGAGGTGTTGGCACTGTGTGAAATATGTTTTGAGGGCATGGGGGCAGTTGAAAAGGGGGTTTGAGGTGTTGGCACTGGGTGAAATATGTTTTGAGGGCATGGGGGCAGTTGAAAAGGGGGTTTGAGGGGTTGGCACTGGGTGAAATATGTTTTGAGGGCATGAGGGGAGTTGAAAAGGGGGTTTGAGGTGTTGGCACCGTGTGAAATGTGTTTTGAGGGCATGGGGGCAGTTGAAAAGGGGGTTTGAGGTGTTGGCATTGGGTGAAATGTGTTTTGATGGCATGGGGGCAGTTGAAAAGGGGGTTTGAGGTGTTGGCATTGGCTGAAATGTGTTTTCAGGGCGTGGGGGCAGTTGAAAAGGGGGTTTGAGGTGTTGGCATCGGGTGAAATGTGTTTTGAGGGCATGGGGGCAGTTGAAAAGGGGGTTTGAGGTGTTGGCACTGGGTGAAATATGTTTTGAGGGCATGGGGGCAGTTGAAAAGGGGGTTTGAGGTGTTGGCATTGGGTGAAATATGTTTGGAGGGCATGGGGTGAGTTGAAAAGGGGGTTTGAGGTGTTGGCATTGGGTGAAATGTGTTTTGAGGGCATGGGGGCAGTTGAAACGGGGTTTTGAGGTGTTGGCACTGGGTGAAATATGTCTTGAGGGCATGGGGGCAGTTGAAAAGGGGGTTTGAGGTGTTGGCACTGGGTGAAATATGTTTTGAGGGCATGGGGTCAGTTGAAAAGGGGGTTGGAGGTGTTGGCATTGGGTGAAATATGTTTTGAGGGCATGGGGGCAGTTGAAAAGGGGGTTTGAGGTGTTGGCACTGTGTGAAATATGTTTTGAGGGCATGGGGGCAGTTGAAAAGGGGGTTTGAGGTGTTGGCACTGGGTGAAATATGTTTTGAGGGCATGGGGGCAGTTGAAAAGGGGGTTTGAGGGGTTGGCACTGGGTGAAATATGTTTTGAGGGCATGAGGGGAGTTGAAAAGGGGGTTGGAGGTGTTGGCACCGTGTGAAATGTGTTTTGAGGGCATGGGGGCAGTTGAAAAGGGGGTTTGAGGTGTTGGCATCGGGTGAAATGTGTTTTGAGGGCATGGGGGCAGTTGAAAAGGGGGTTTGAGGTGTTGGCATTGGGTGAAATGTGTTTTGATGGCATGGGGGCAGTTGAAAAGGGGGTTTGAGGTGTTGGCATCGGGTGAAATGTGTTTTGAGGCCATGGGGGCAGTTGAAAAGGGGGTTTGAGGTGTTGGCATTGGGTGAAATGTGTTTTGAGGGTATGGGGGCAGTTGAAACGGGGGTTTGAGGTGTTGGCATTGGGTGAAATATGTTTTGAGCGCATGAGGGGAGTTCAAAAGGGGGTTTGAGGTGTTGGCACTGTGTGAAATATGTTTTGATGGCATGGGGGCAGTTGAAAAGGGGGTGTGAGGTGTTGGCATTGGGTGAAATATGTTTTCAGGGCGTGGGGGAAGTTGAAAAGGGGGTTTGAGGTGTTGGCATTGGGTGAAATGTGTTTTGAGGCCATGGGGGCAGTTGAAAAGGGGGTTTGAGGTGTTGGCATTGGGTGAAATATGTTTGGAGGGCATGGGGTGAGTTGAAAAGGGGGTTTGAGGTGTTGGCATTGGGTGAAATGTGTTTTGAGGGCATGGGGGCAGTTGAAAAGGGGGTTTGAGGTGTTGGCACTGGGTGAAATATGTCTCGAGGGCATGGGGGCAGTTGAAACGGGGGTTTGAGGTGTTGGCATTGGGTGAAATATGTTTTGAGGGCATGGAGGCAGTTGAAAAGGGGGTTTGAGGTGTTGGCACTGGGTGAAATATGTTTTGAGGGCATGGGGGCAGTTGAAAAGGGGGTTTGAGGTGTTGGCACTGGGTGAAATATGTTTTGAGGGCATGGGGGCAGTTGAAAAGGGGGTTTGAGGTGTTGGCACTGGGTGAAATATGTTTTGAGGGCATGAGGGGAGTTGAAAAGGGGGTTTGAGGTGTTTGCACTGGGTGAAATATGTTTTGATGGCATGGGGGCAGTTGAAAAGGGGGTGTGAGGTGTTGGCAGTGTGTGAAATGTGTTTTCAGGGCGTGGGGGAAGTTGAAAAGGGGGTTTGAGGTGTTGGCATTGGCTGAAATGTGTTTTGAGGCCATGGGGGCAGTTGAAAAGGGGGTTTGAGGGAGGAGGTGGGCTGTGGGAACAACTGGTTGGATATGATGCGATTTCAATACTGGTTTGTGGTCTTGGGAATCTGCCCCGCAACAGCAAGGGGTAATTTTCATGCCATAGAGGGGTAAGATTTCCACACCAGAAAGGGAGCACAATTTTGACCCCAAATTCCCACAGCTTCCTGTGTTGCAACCAGATGTGGAAAATGGGACAGAAACAAGGCCTACACATAAGATACTCAGTACGCGAGCAAGCGAGGCTAAGGCAACTGCGTAACCAGTGGTCAAATCCATTTGTTGATATTGGTGATTGTCCACTGCTTTGTGTTATTTGCCCAGCTTACAAGAAACTTGCAAGAGCTGAGGGCAAAAAGTGGAGCAGAGCCAGCGGCAACGACGTGTGCAAGTTCTTTGCAGTGCGAGAGCACAAGAAAGTATGTATCTTGTGTTCTAGTGGTCTGTGTTTGCATACCGGTACCCATCATGTGCGCGTCAGGCGCTGGTTGCAGGTGAGTGACCCCCCGCCCCCCTTTTACCCAAGCTCTGCCCGGGCCTCGAAAAACACCAACACGACAATGGCAACTGTGAGCGACAGGGCGCATGGTGTCCCTTATCCCAAAGCCACCAGAGGTCTGCGCAACACCATCAGCTTGAAGTGGTGGGTGGGTGGGTGGGTGGGGGTTCCCTTCATGTACTCAATGACTGCAACATCATCCTCATGCTCGCCCTTGATTGTAGCAGGCCACAGAGGCGTTCTTGACTGACATGTTTAAAACTATGGTGGTCTTTGGTTCGCTTGCTTTACTTTGAAGCTTGAACAACGCTCTGGGAACCAATCGATTTGGTGCGCATGTTTGTCTGCTTTGTTCATGTTTATGTGTTTGGCTTTGGCATCAAACCACGTGCTCTTGCTCTGCAGGGTGTACTGTGTATGCTACACATGCAAAGCGCGCTACCATCAAACCTGAGGACATGAAGTTGGCTGCTGCGAAGGGATCAGGTCTCCATTAAATGAAAAAAACCTGTTGTATTGTATGGTTTTAATGAGCCACGACGTCTGTCTGGTTACCACATTGACCATTCATGAGATCTGGGATCACAGTTCCAACCCTGCTTCTGCTTAAGACAGCTCAGTCTTGCACACAGATCTTCACCTGTTAGCAGACCCCCCCCCCCCCTCCTCCTGGCCTCAGCCATTTCCCCATGATGATACACTTATGCTTTTGTTTGTCCTTGACTTGAACTCCACCTGCCAAATTTCATTTCTACTGCCCCCAGATGAGAGTTTTTTGCATTCCCTACCCCTCCTGAATGGGATTTGTGCTTTTCTGGCAGCTGATAGTTTTTGCCTATCTTGCCCCCACCGCATGCAATTGCTGACAGTCGGCTGACAGCCCCCCCCCCCCACTGTTCGGGACTTCTGCATTCCTTCTCGAAACCGGAGGCGTCAGCAGATACCACTACTACGGTGTGCACTTCATGTGACTTCACAAGCCAACAATCAACAAAAAACTCTGGACTGAATGTGGTGTGGGTGGGTGGATAGGAATGGTTTCCCCCAAACCTCACGTGTATTTGTGCCCTGAGCACCGCATCACAGGAGCATGGCAGTTGGATGGTGAATGTCTGGTGGAGATGCGCACTCACTGAGAGTTTCCAATAAAGACTTAAATGGCAGTGCAGAGTGCTGAAGTTCACAGAATTTTGGACCAATTAGTTGAATTCGTTGCATCATACACATCTGCTCTTCCTCTACAATCTTCTATTTGTCCATACTCAATTTCTCTTCAGCCATGTGTCAACCCCCCCCCCCCCCCCACAACGATTCACCCCGATTTGTTGTTCAGTGGGTTGCAGGATTGAACACCAGAAAAAGGCATTTTATGGGTGGGAATTCTTCAGCTGACATACTTCAGTGTCACAGTGGTCTGGCCCCCCATGCATTTGTTTTGTTTGTTAACAGATCCGCACTGAGTTCTTGTGGCAAAGTGTGCTGCTTGTTTGAGCCAGGGGTCAGAATTGACAGCACAGACCTTGGTGGATCTCAGCAAGCGCTAATTGCAGAACGACACCCTCACCTTTCGACGGACGACAAATTGTGTACACTGTGTGTCCATTACCTCAAACCGTGTCCTTTCTTTGCGAAAACATCACCAAGAATAACATTGCCTGCAACACCAGAATCACTTGCCCAATCAACCACCGCTGTTACTCCTGCCAAGAACAAACCCGACTGAACCAAGACAGCCTGGAGCCCGCAAACATATTGCAAAGAATGTGACTGTGGACGTCTCTTATGATTCACAGATTGGGTATTTGCTTGCAATGATCAATGGTGATGTCAACAAGCGTATTCCCTCTTGGGCATTGTAGCCACAGACAGTGTTTCTGGAAATTACTTGGCAGCTTTTGCAATTGTGTTGCACTTTTTGCATCTGAGCTTGCCGCAGGGGGCCCTCGTGAGTGAAAAAATTTTCCCCACTTCGGGGGGTTGATGCGTTTGCACTTGTGAGGAGTCCCCCAGTGGGGTGAGAAAGCATTTGCTTCGTGGGACGTGGACATTGAGGTGCTGAATGGTTTCTGACCGTGCGCGATTTCCGCCGTGTGCTTGTTGATTTCATTATTTTCAGAGGTTAAAACCATTGGCGAGGGTGAAAACCAACAAGGCAGATTCATTTTGCAGACTGAACCAAATGCGGGAACCAGCGATCAATTGCGGGCATTTGCAAGTGTTGTGCGTTGAGTTCACTGGACCGGGTCAAGGGATTAAGGCAATCAACAGATCAGAGCACTGGCGGCGGCGGTGGTGGAAGACAGAATTGCAGTGGGACCGTAATTAGCAAGCAATGGTCCCGATATGGAGGTGGACACGCTGCTAGTACCACCACTGAGGGCAAGAATCCTGAGCAACTCGCAATGTTCTCGTAAGCCCTATGAGAGAACTAGCAATCAACCATGGGCTGCTGAGAGTGTTGTGCCCTGAGCTTAGTCGGCCAGCCTCAAATCGAACCAGTAAATAGCCAAACTTGTGATTAGTGCACTGGCGAAGCAGGTGGTGGAGGGTAGAATTTGAGTTCAATTGCATGCGTGGCATGCTGGGCCTCTGTGGCAAGTTGCCAGGCTAGGTTAAAGGTTGTTAAAAACAGCAAACATGGAGCAATTAGCAAGCAGTGTGACGGTGGCAGCAGAATTTCGCAATTATGGCAAGCTGATTTGGCCAAATCGTGCAACCATCATTCTTTTGCATCAGGACATGGCACAGTGAAGTGCTCGCCAATGCCGCCCAGGGAACCCACTGCAGTCATTTTTGATTGGTTGATGCCTTTGCATTACACATCTGAACACCATTGGTCACGGGTACCACATAGGTACTACCAAGATGCAAGGTATAGTGCCTTTCCTATGGAGCATAAAAAAAAAGAAACCATGGCCAGCCCTTTGTCCAGTGTCCAGTCATTAATTTCCCACGATTAGTAGTTCATTAAAATGATAGCAATTGTTCATCAGCTGCCAAGAATTGACAACAACCATGTATCGGACCACTCTGCGGATGCACTGACAGCCAAGGCATTGTGCGATATATTTGTTTGGAGTGAAAAAGCCAATTTTTTTTTGTGGTGGGACAAAGTAGTGAATACAAGAGTGTTGGGCCATACCATACAAGATATTGCAGCACTGTATGGTATGGATACCATGCCGATACCGTACAATACATATGCTGTATGGTACCAATTTTCATATCTTTGGACCGTAAGGCTCCATTGCAATTTGATGTGTTACTTGAGTTATTGATGCGCCAATTGGACTACGAATTAGTATTCATTTTTGGTTGATTATTTACTTTGTGAATTTCGGGATAGGATTTTTTGTGCATTTTGCGTACTGCTTGATGCATCATTTTCATCCAAAGTCTGATGCAACACAACGGGCAATGATGCTGTATGGAACAATTGTAATCTGGTGGGGTCCGAAAGTTCAATGAATGCGAATCTTCTAAAGTAAGGCAGATGAAGTGCAATTTTGTGGTTTCTCCCGCAGCAAATGGAATTGATGGTAGAAACGGTGGTGTTGGTTTCTATGTGATTGGTGCCAATACAAAATGTCAATTGTTATACACATGTATTTAGGTTTAAGTGCTTGCTGCATGGTTCTTTGGCTAAGGCATTAGGAAAAAAGGTTGATTGAAAAAGATAGCACAAGAGGTTAAAGACTAAAAATGCCCAATCAAAGCAAAAACATAGTTTTCATTGCGGTTTCAAAGTAAAGGCAATGATGTTGTTTGCAAAACAAAATTACACTCAAGTTGCATGGCTATAAGAGCTTCAAATTCACCTCTTTGAGACGAAGTGTTTTGTTAATTGACGTTGGTCACAAAGCAAACATTGAAGCAAAGGAAACAAATGTCTAGTACACTTTCTAAAGCGCAATGCAACTTTTGGGTTGTTGGTAATGTTCCAAGAATGATGCGGAGCGGATGTTGAAATGATGCGAAACAACAAGCACAAAGTGAAAAGCACTTAGGTTTGTTTTAGCTCCCCGAAAGACACGGACGGTGCTCCTCCGGAGCAAAATTGCTCTTCAGGAGCAATAGTGGTTCTTCCCAAGATCAGTGATTCAAAGAAACGACTTCGTTCACTGACAAAATTTTGGAGGAAACCTCTAGTTGAACCTCCAAAGCTAACAAAAATGCAACTTTTATTAGCCTTGTTGGCAATCTTGCATGCACGATGGGCACCGTGTACGAAAAAGTACACATAAGTAATCAAAAATTGGGAATAAGTCGTTTTGTTTTGGTTCCTGAGGGCCGCTTTTGTTCGGAAGCAGAATCGTTCCCAAGGAGCAGAGGTGGTGTTCTTCACGATCAATGATGTAGACATTAGGAAAGCCTGTAAGAGTCCAAAAATGCGACTTCTATCCAAGTTGTTGGTAACTTTGCAGCCACAATGGGCACCCTTTGTAGAAAATATGCAAAGTACTCAGCTAAAAGTGAAAAAACAACCTTTTTCTGTTTTGGCTCCTCAGGAGCCAGGGTCGGTGCTCCTCAGGAGCCAACTTGCTCCTCAGGAGCAGGGTCGGTGCTCCTCAGGAGCTTTGGCTCCTGAGGAGCCAGGGTCGGTGCTCCTCAGGAGCCCCCGCAGGGTCGGTGCTCCTCAGGAGCCAGGGTCGGTGCTCCTAAGGAGCACCCCAGGGTCGGAGCTCCTCAGGAGCCAGGGTCGGTGCTCCTCAGGAGCAGGAGCCAGGGGCGGCTCCTGTCAGGAGCGGCCATCTCCCACCACCCCACGCCCCCGGCGGAGCCCCCAGGAGTCGCCCCAGCGCCAGTGCCCCCTCTCTCACCGCCCCCTCTCACCACAGCGCGGGCCGCCGCAACGAGCGCGTGCCGCCCGGCAGTGGCAGTGAGGAATGGCGCGATGAGTGGCTCAGCGCGGACTACCACAACCGCCGTGCTCCACCGCGGACGCCTGTACGCCCCCGACGCCCGCCACCAGCCCCGGTGCCAATCCCTAGGGCTGGAGGACGTTATGGTGGACTCAGGGATGAGGTCCCCAGAGGAGACGTGGAGTGGGATGTCGGCGAAGGTGAGGACCTGGACCTGGACCTGGACCTGGAGGAGTTCGACATCAGCCCGCCGCGTGGTGTACGACGGGAGGCCGCTGAACGCAGCCGCCGGCGCCGTGATGAGGATGCGTACATGGATGCAGTACGGCGTGAACATTTTGGTTCAGCGTACGTGGAGGAACCGCGGCGTAGCCACAGGGACTCCATGGAGGAGATGGACGTGGCGGCCGTGGGAGTCCGTGGGCGAGGCCGATGGGAACCTCGGTCGACCTCGCGGCCGGCGTTCATGGTCTCTAAGGCCGCGGACGCCGCCGTGTGGGAAGACTTGAAGGACATCAAGCCCCCCATGTACGATGGCAACCCCCTCAACCTCGACCGCTTCTTGGAGAAGCTGGACGATTGGGGGCTGACCGTCACTGAAGACCTACCTCCCGCGGATGCGGAGAGATATGTCTTCAAACGGTTCAGGTACCGCCTGCCGGAAGTGCTCGGCGAGCTATACTTCGTGGCGACCAAGGAGGGGAAAATCAAGACCCTCAAGGACGCCAAGAAGTGGCTCAACGAGCAGGAGCGGGTGGACGCTCCGCAGGTGGCTGCCAAGCGCTGGAAGTCCATCAAGCTTGAGCATGATGGACGGGAGATCCGCCTACGGGACTGGCGTGACTTCCGAGGGAAATACACCCTCTTCCGCCGCAATGTGGAGGATTGGAACGAGGGTGACGAGCAGGCTCGCCTGCTCTCCATGCTGCCGGAAGCATGGATCAAGAGGGTCACCAAGGAGGAATCCAAGAGGGCCAAGTCCAACCACACGGTCAAGATGATGCTCCCCAAGGAGTATCATACGAACGTTGTGTCTTGGGCGAAGAAGAACGTGGCCCGGGATGTCAAACGGCACTCCCTGCGGAACGCTCTTCTCATCACCGTCTCGGGCGATCGCGAGAAGACCGCGATGTGGCGCCTTGACGATTGTGAGTTGAGCGGCCAGACCATCCGTCTGCAGCCCATCCCGGCGCGGATGAGCTGCGACGAGATCCTGGAGTGGGTTGGCGAGGAAGTACTCAAGGAGTACCGAAACCTCCACCACACCCGCGGGTTGAGGCCCGGCGACCGCGACGTCAACTACGTTGGCGAGGGACCTGGCGGGGAATCTGCCATGGACCCAGCGGGAGCCGGCGGCGATGAGACTCTCGTCGACGATGACGACGACGATGAGCCCGCCGAAGTGGCCGTTTGTGCCTTCGTGGCCAAGAACCTGAACACGGGGAGCAAGCCGGGAAACTGGAAGCCCCTGCAGCAGGGTTGGAGGAAGCAGGAGAAGAGGGATCCTCGCCGCATTGGCGACCCTCCGCTGTCCTTTGGGGAGTTCATACGAGCTCACCCTCAAAGCTGTTTCGTGTGTTATGGGAGGAAGAAAGGCTTCAACCATGACCACCGAACGTGCCCCGTCCACAAGGCCGACACGGAGGCTTACAAGAAGGCGCACGGGTCGAAGAAGCGTGCGCCCGCGGGTATCCGGGAAGCCAAAATGGAGGTCGACAAGGACGAGCTGGCCAAGCTGATGTCGTCGGTGGGGACCGAGTTGGCCAAGGAGATCCAGGAGATCAAGCGGAACTGGGTCCCCAGGTCGGACAACAAGAACAAGGAGAACAACCAGAATGACCAGAACAAGGACAAGGACAAGAAGGGTAAAGGAGGAGGTAAAGGGGGAAGAAAGAAGGGCGTCAACGACGTTGAGGCCGAGGAGAACACCCCCTCTTCCACAACCGACGCCCCCTAGCGGAGCCCCTGCAGCCAAGGGCCCCAGCTAGGGCGGTCGCAGGATGGTGACGTGGGAAGCGCCGATCCATCCCAGTCGGGAGTCGATAAGCACAAGGGGACTGCCGCGGGCGGAAGGCCCGGTCCGGCGCCCAGCCGCGGAGGCGGGGTGAGGGCAAGTGAAGGCACGAACCCTTGCACCCGTCCGTCCTTCGCGACCAAGAACGTGTTTGATGTACTACAGGATCTATCCGAGAGTATCGGAGGATCACCCGGACCGCAGCTGGATGCTGCAGATGGGCAGCCTGAGCCCATTGTCCACGACCTGCACCAGTCGCTTGTGGAGCTTCTGGAACGGCCGGAGATCCTGAGTTTGCACGCCGAGCGCCGTGTCGGTCGCGAGCGGCAGTTGCATCTTAAGGTCCGTGCCTTTTGCGGGGAAGTGGAAAAGGTTTTCGACGTGTTGGTCGACACGGGAGCTCAAGTCAGCTTGGTCAAGGCTGGCCTGCTTCCGCCAGAGTGTCTTACCGACAGTCGGAAACCTGTCAGGCTGAAGGTGGCGAACGGCCAGTACATGGTGGGAGGCACGAAGGAAGCGGCCATTGGGCTGCAGTTCGTGAACCATCGTGAGCTGAGCCGCCCAGACCTCGGCAAGGAAATCCTCCTGCACGGTAGCTTCTACGAGGCCGAGATGGACTGGGACATGATCGTCGGGTACGACTTCATGATGGAGACGGACTCCGGCGTCCTCCCGGCCCAGGCCTCCATGACCCTGTACCAGGACGACCAGCTCTCGTGGCTTTCGTCACCTGAGCACCATGTGGAATGCCAATGGATCCACCCCGAACGCAATCAGCTCGAAGTGGCCGCGCTGGACACTGAGCCCACTGGGCCAGCAAACCAGGAGTACGGCGTAAGGCCCGAAGTGGCGAACCGAGTGGTCGCGGACCTGGGAGCGTCGGATCTGGTCCTGGATGCGTTCTCCTCAGGAACCTCCGCCCATCTGCGGGTGTGTGAGAAGTACTGGAGCGCACAGGACTCCGCGTGGAAGAAGCACTGGGGTCCGCATCAGGGATTGATGTGGATCCATTGCCCCCGTTGGGACATTCCAAGAGCGATAGCGAAGATTCGCAAGGACCGCTCCAAGGCAGTGCTGGTTGTTCCTATGGGATGCACCAAGGAGGAAAGTACCCGACATTGGGTAGCCTCATTGACCAACATGACCTTAAACAAGGTCGTCCTACCGGCTGGAGAGAGTGTCTATCAAGACGCTAAGGGACAGCCCATGCCACCCCAGAGATGGCCAACGGAATTCCACTATGTGGATGGGGGCCTTGATCAGGCCGACACCACGGACTTCGTGTGTGTCAACCGCATCATAGCAGAGCCCTGGCGGCAATGCTTTGCGGTTCCCCCTGTTGACATCGAAGAATCGGACTCCGAAGACCCCCTCACTGAAGAGGAGTGGGATCTGGTTCAGGGGTATATGGATCAGCCCTTTCACGACTGGGGAAACCAGCGTGAGGGCAAAGCCCAGGACAAAGCCTGGTGGGAAGTGGACTCAATCGTCTCTGGTTCCTATGACGGGAATACCTTCGTACAGAGGGTGCTGGATCACATGTCCAGCCAAGACGAGCCGCCTGGCGGTAACCCACCCACCTACGGCGATCTGTTCCGAGGCAAGACCAGAGATGGCCCTTTGGGCCACCTGGGAAGACCACCTGAGCCGAAAGCGAGCGGAGTAGCTACCCCTCAAGTAAGCTCCGTGGTTCAAGTGCCCGGAAAAGCCAAGGCGGAGTCCGATGACTGCCCCAAGATCCAGGCGTTGAGGGCCAGGCTGAAGCAGAAGTATGGTGAGACCTTCTTCAGCGGAAAACCTGTGTTCCCCCCACCGGTGCGTGGACCGTATGGCGAGGCCAAGATACGACTGAAGCAGGACCCCCGTGTGTATCGTCACCGGGAGTTTGCCCTGAGGGGCGAGAGGAAAGAGGCCATGGAGAAGATCCTCCGTGACTTCATCCAGAGAGGCTGGCTTGAGCCGTGCCACTCCGAGTGGGCCTCTCCCTGCTTCGTCGTCCCCAAGAAGGTTGCCGGTGAGTGGCGGCTCGTGGTCGACTACCGCGGCCTGAACGCCCAAACGCAGCACGACAGCTATACGCTGCCCCTCATTGAGGATATGCTGCAAAAACAACACCGGCGGAGGATCTTCACGGTGATTGACCTGAAACATGGTTATCATCAGATGCCTCTCGCCGAGGAGTCCCGTGCCTGCACAGCCATGAGCACCCCACTTGGACCTCTCCAGTGGAAGGTGATGCCTATGGGCGTTACCAACGGCAATGCGGCTTTTCAGCGGATGCTGGAGAACCTGCTTGAGCCGGTGCGCGACTGTGCGGACCCCTTCGTGGACGACGTGATCATCGCGTCCGGGGACCCCAGCATGAGCTACGAGGAGCTCCTGGAGGCACACGAGAGGGACGTCACTCGAGTGCTGGACCTTCTGGTTCGGCACAAGCTCACGGGCAGCAGTGACAAGGCCACCATTGCGGTAAGCGAGGTGGTCTTCGCTGGCCACGTAGTCGGGAACGGGCAGCGAAAGCCCATACCTGGCAAGGTGGCTGCGATTGAGCACTGGGAAAAGCCCTAAACGGTCTCTGAGCTACGGGCGTACTTGGGGTTCTGCAACTACTACTCGGGGTATATCAAAATGTATGCCGAGTATGCAGCCCCCATGACGACCATGCTCAAGGGCAACCGAGAGGAGACCAAGAAGGGGTCCAAGAAGGCTCTGGTCTGGACTGAAGAGTCCGACCGTGCCTTCGAGGGGATGAAGCAGGCGCTGCTATCCGCAGTGGGTCTGCACCTCGTGGATCCCGACCGAGGGTTCGTCCTGCGCACCGACGCTTCCGACTACGCCATTGGCGCTGTGTTGGAGCAAGTGCTTGACGACGGGAGGCACGTGCCCGTGGCCTTCTGGAGCCGAGTCCTGGCGGAAGGCCAGAGACGGACGTGGACGCCCCGTGAAAAGGAGGCGTATGCCATCGTCATGGCTCTCAGGAAATGGGCTGGGTACATAGCCCTCCATCCCGTCAACGTCTGCACTGACCATCAGAGTCTGCAGTCGTGGCACAAGGAGCACGTGGACACCCCCTCAGGTCCCGCCTCCCGACGGGCAAGATGGCATGAGACCTTGGCCAAGTTCGACCTTACGGTTGTTTATATTCCTGGAAAGGATAACACCGTGGCGGACTGTCTCAGTAGGTGGGCCTATCCCGCCAGCAAGGGCATGCAGGATATCTCTGCCCATGGCGATGAGGCTGAGACCGCTGAGGCCAAGAAGATCATTGAAATGGAGCGCCTGATGGAGGAGGAGGATGTTAAATGCTTCGTCGTCATGGCTGCAGATGCCCCCCTCGCATCGAGGGTGAGCAGAACGGTCAGTGTACTCGCCCCTATGGGCGCCGCGGGCGGAAGGCCCGGTCCGGCACCCCCTGTGGGAGTGGAGTCCGACAAGCACCTCTTCCCGGAGTCTTGCCTCCAGGACGACTGGACCGACGATTACGCCAAGTCTGAGGCCTTTGCGGCCGAGTATAGGGCTGTGACCGACCCTGACGACGGGCAGAAGTGGCCAAAGGGGCTGACTGAGGAAGATCGCAAGCTCTACCGGAATGGTAAGCTGCTAGTCCCAGAGTCCCGGGTGCTGGAGCTGTGTGAAGCTTGGCACCACCACATGCTGCACCCAGGGGTCAGGAAGCAAGCTCTTGACATGCAGCGTCGGTTCAAGATCGACCATATCGTTCTCTACACCGCCATCAAGAAGGTCAGGAAGGGTTGCTCGGTCTGTCAGGCCTGCAATCCCGACAACCGGAACGTCAAGGGGGAACCCCAATGGACCCCGGTTCCTGACCAGCCCATGGAGAGCGTGGCCATGGACGTCTTCTCCATGCCCGAAGTGCACATTGGCAAGGAGACCTTTGACTGTGTGGTTCTCTGTGTGGACCGCCACAGCGGCTACGTTGTAGCCGTTCCGGCACGCAAAAAGGGGTTGCTTGCCAAGGAAGTGGCAGTCATGATGATTCGTCATTGGCTGACCGTCTTTGACATCCCCCGCACCATTTGCAGTGACCGAGGGCCCCAGTTTACTGGTGGCTGGTTCAAGGCTATGTGTTCCCTCATGGGAATACGACATGCCAAGAGCGTTGCCTATCTCAGCCGGTCTAACGGCCGTGCTGAAGTGGCTGGACGGCAGCTGTTCGAGAAGCTGCGCAAGATCCACATCACCAATCCACGGCGGAACTGGTTCGAGGAGATGTGGCCTGCTCTGAAGGCCCATCATGACACCCCCACTCCGGGCGGTTTGTCCCCTCACCAGATTCTGTTTGGCAGGGACCCCCTGGGTAGGGGACTTCCCTTGTCTGGTGATGGCATGGCTATGGATGCCAAGGAGTTCTTCGCGCGGCAAGAGCAAACGGCGCGGGACATCCGCCAGCAGCTTGAGAAGGAGCATGCTGAGCGTCAGAAGTCCGCCCCGAGATCGACAGCGCAGAAGTTCAGGGTGGGAGACCCGGTGTGGGTGATCAGACCCCGCCCCATGGGCACCCACCGCACCAAAACCTGGTTCACACCCGGCGAGGTGGTCCGCAGGATTGGTGAGGACACCTACCGCATCAAGGTGGGTCACGGACAGTTCCGGGAGCGCCACGAGAGTCAACTCCGTGTGCGGGAACCCGACCTCCGTGGCCGACATGTGTCCCTGGACTACGCCAAACATGAGGCCGATTCAGACGACGACTATGCTGAGCAGGACGACTATACTGTCGAGAAGATCCTGGCTCAGCGTCCGAAGGCCTCGGCACCCGGAGGTCTGGAGTTCAAGGTTCGTTGGCGAGGCTATGGGCCGTCCCACGACACCTGGGAACCCGTCTCCTTGTTTGTGCCGCGGGTCAATACTCCCTTCATGGAGTACATCCGCAAGCACAAAACCAAGATCCATGTGTCGGACTTGGCAGCACTCACCCGGGCGATTGCAGCCAGGGGTGCCTGATCAGCGCCCTGAGCTCTCCCCTGATGCGTTTTGAGCGCTTGTGAGGCCGACGAATCGTCCCTTACTTGCTTGCTCTCTTCCATCTTTTGGTGACAGAGTGGCCATATGCCCCCCCCCCTGCTGAATCCAGAGGAGGATGGCCCCTCTCTTCAATTCCATTCGTCACTCCCCCCCCCTGCTGAATCCTTGGGAAACCAGGTAGGGCGACTGACCTTCATATTTTTGAGCTCTCTGGGCCTTGAAGCCCATACGACGTTGCGCAACGGATGCCGCTGTCATCGGCATTGCGATTTTTTGGTGTGTGGTCTGGTTCCATGGCATTTGCGGAATCCAGACCAGTCGACGTGTGTCTCGAGACTATATATGCCTGAACTCAGGCGTTTTCCTGTCCATCCTCCTGCATTTGCCTTATCCTGACCGTGGCGTGGTTTGGCACTCTGTTCTGAGTGTGTTTACACGCCTATTTACCCAAATTGTTGCTTGTTTTTCTGCCCTCCAGGATATGTGCATCTGTATGTTAAGTGTCATCAGCCCATCGCTGAGGGATGGACTGTTTTTCACCACGAATCGGGATACAGAGGCGCCTTGAGTCGCCGTGTACATATCCTTACAGCCTGGTCCAGCCTGGACCAGTACTTGATTACAGATTCTACTGTTTGAGTGCCCGTGATACCGTGTTGCCCTATTCGCTGTGTATGTGGAGATCCTGATGGCGCCAGGCGGGAAGCCCAGTTGCCTGACTACACTCCCAGCGGTCCGCCACTGTCAGTCCCAGTGTGAGCCTACCGATTTGCAGACGCACTTGCATTCGGATGGCGGCCTCCGGTGCTCCTGACCTCGGTCAGTCTGCCTGGGAAACTGGTGGTTTGAGGAGTCGACGCCTCCGCCCACACTGCATGAGGACTCCCTCATGTATGGCCTTCGTGGCAGTAGGGCGAGGGAAAAGACGGCCTTGATGCCCGATCCCTTCAGGAGGAGTTCCCTTACGATTTGGGGTTCGTAAGGAGTTCGACTATGGCACTCTGGACTCGCGTCGTATGGATATGGACATGGTGCGCCCGAGGAAGGACCCGTGGGGACTCTCCCCAGTCGGCGGGCCTTGGGAACCTTGGGGTAGCCTGATGGATCTTTGTGGTCGCTCTCGACTTGTGGGGCCACCTCGGCCGTCGTGTGACGCCTATGTTGGCCGTGTATGCCACTGCCACTGTGGTGGTGACCGTAGCAGCCGGCACCCGGTGCGCCTGGTATGGGTTAACGGGTCCCTTGGATGCCGAACAATCGCCGCCAGGACCCGGGACTTGATACTTGATACTATACATGTGCTACGAGCTGTTACAGCAGCATACCTATCCCACTGTGGGATACCTATCTTACTGTGACTTACTGAAGTGAGGATGTGACACCCCCCCCCCCCTTTCAGGGAGTGGTCCTGGGTACCCGCTGCCATGCGTGGGTGTTATCGAGCCCCCCCAGAGTTTGCTCTAAGGAGGGGGGTGAAGCGGTACCCAGAACCCCATGGCCAGGTTACGGCATACAACCGGTCTCCGGTCCACTAACCCCATGCACGGCGTGTTCCGTGCCGTGAAGCCCCGCATCGGCAACCGATGCACCGCCAGCGGAGATTTGTGTATCAGAATATCAGGAATCAACAGGGTTTTATTTTCATATTGTTTCCGTCAATTTTTACGCTTCCGTTCCGATACTCACTGTTTTGACTGCTGGCGGTTGGTTCGCGACTTTACCGTAACCGCCAGTTTAACTGTTTATAATGGAAATTTTAACGCTATCCGTCACGAAGGCTCCAAAGTCGCCAGGAACTGCATGGATGCTTCCGCAATTTTCATAATTAATACTCGCAACCTTAATCCGAATTTTTCAGGATGTCGAAATCGGATTTTCGACCTCGACATCCCCGCACTTGATTTGACCTCTTTCGAGTGGACCTACGTGCTTCCGTATGCACGAATCCACTTTCCTTTTTATCCTGCCCTCCATTTGTCTTAAAGATATGGGCAAAACAAAGTTGATTCGTGAGGCCACTTGTGAAGGTCATATCTCGTGTTGCTTGCGAGGAATTACGATAAGGAAACGTGGGATGTATTCACAATACTCCCGACGTAATTTAGGAAGCATTATATGCCTTGCGTTTCCACACGTGCGCGCTAGTGTAATGGATCATGGTCAAGAGGGTAGAGTTTGCGTTATAACTCTTTGGCCATGACATTGCGTGCGTTAAGATAACTTTCGAGTGTAGCGCGCAAGTGTTGGTGTTGCATAGGAACTCTCCTTGAGTTCCTATGAGCGATTGACACAAAGTTATGCCTTTGGAGGGGCATGACATATCGTGGTGGGAGCTGCCTTTTTGGGCAATATGTGGTATGTGCCATGTGTTGTGTTGCGTGCCCATTTGGCGGGTCCATTGCTCCAAGACAAGCCCGCCAATGGACCTCATATTGTGCAAGCCCCTTCTCCATACTCCCTACGATCAATTGCAAGCCTAACCTTCGTGAAGGGAAGCTTGTGTGGTGAACCCGAAGCGATGCGTTGGGAGCAAAGTGTGTGTTTTGCAATTTTCCATATTTTCATGTGCCCACTTGGGAAGCAGCGCTCGTAACCTTTCAAGGCGCCCCAAGTGGAGCACATATGTGGGATCGAAGGTCATTGGTGTCAAGTCATTGTGTGTAGAAGGATTAAGTGATTGCACGATCCAAGCCGAAGATATTATAATGTAATTATGCACCTTTCAAGGCACTTTTGTGTGTGCTTGTGCCAATTTTGCCATTTTTGGCCCGTCATGATGTCAAGTGGCGACCGTGTATCTCAACGTTGCGCTCAATTGACATCATGACCCAAGTATGATATGAGGGTACATACTTTGGTGCCCAACATATCTTGGACCCGGCGAATAACTCCTCTTAGGCTTGGCATACCGTGGCCGCCATGTTGGCGATTTGGGACTATCCCAAATCATGGGCTCACTTGGCGACCCTGCCATTCCCAATATCGGAGGAGTTGGGCGACGCCCAAAAGATATGTTGGACCAATATGACTTGATACCAATCCTATGGCGCACTCCGGTCCGAGTCGGGCATGTGCCTCATTTGCCCCAACCGTGAGTGTGCGCATTTTTGGCCATTTTGAGCATTTTTCCACTTTTGCTGCCCGCCGTGCCCCATGTTCTAACCTTCGTGCACGCCGGACGCATGGACCAATGGACCATATATGACATGGGTGTTATGGGTAATGGTCCCCATGGTCCACACACCACGTGGGCGAAGCGGAGCCGCCTTCGTTAAGGCGCTAGGCCAAATTGAGTATGGGCAATTTTGCCATTTTTGCATTTGTGGACCCAATTGGGATCGTCACCACGCCGAGTGGCATGGAGATCTTTGAGAGCCAAGGGCATGGGAGTCTCCATTGGACTCCCGGTGGATCGCGTATGGAATGGCGGATCCGATCTCCAAGCTGGCGTGGAGATATACTATTGGGAGCACACCGAATTTTGGCTCATTTCAAGCAGCCAAAATGACCCAATTTTGGGACCCCAATTTCCCCCTTCCGTGTGGTCAATTGGCGGCCCCATTTCTCTAAGCCCATAGGGAGCCCGGACCTAAATCCAAGTTGTACACTCAGATATAAGTCCTAGGTCCTGCCTCCTACCCTGTGAGCCATTGGTCTTACCTTGGCCGGGCGAGCCACGCGTGGGAATGACGCCAATTTTGGTGATTTTGGCATCATGACCCCACATGACTCATCCGTGTTGCCCTGATGCCGGGACCTCAGAGGGAACCAGGTTGGGTGAGGGCTCCAGGGAGTTCGTACTCGAAGGGCTCAGGGTCAGTTGCCTCGTCCCTACCTCTGGCGGGTCCGGACGAGGGGTCAATTTTGGGGATTTTTGAGTTAATTTCAGTTTGGGCTGAAACAGCCCATTTTCAGCTACCAACTCCTGGGTGATAATGGCGGGGCCATATCTCTGGCTCAGAGAGGAGTTGGGACCTGCCGTTAAGGGAGCATAGGGAGCCACTGTCGGTTGGCCTTGGAGCCCATTGGTTCCCAGGAACTCGCCTGTGGCTGTGCGGGACACCTCTCCCATTGGCAGGGTTTCAGGGTCCGGACTGAGCAGGGCATGGGTTGTGTTTGAGCCCCCGCCCCCACCAGCCACTGAGAGGGTCGGACCTGGGATTGGGATACGAGTTAGGATAGAGTGTCTATTGTCCTGTGATGCCCTTACCCCAGTCCAGTCTTAACCCCATGTGTACATATCCTGATGTGTTGCTGTACATACTTTCGTTCCCTCTTTGCAGAGTGGCAAGGATTCTGAAACGCTTTGTCACATGACAACGCATTGATGCCCTTGTGAGCGTAGTGCTTTGCCTGCCTGCTCACTTGCGTGTGTCCACCGCAGCGTCCCGTGGCCGGCCCCCCACGGGAACGCGTCAATAACAACGTCCAGGGAGACTCCTCGCGTGCCTGCCCCACTGGTCTTGCCGGCCCCGAGCCCTCCGGCACCATCAACGACCCAGGGCAGCACTTTCAGGTTACACCCGCCTGACCGCCTGTGGGAGCAGACGGTTCAGAAACTCAAATTTGAGCAAGGCCAAGGCATTGCTATTGTACCCACTTGTAAGGATAGGGACTGGTGGTGGTCACTGAGCGAGGTTGCAGTAGATTGGGTGGATGTTCCTGCGGGGGAACCATTGTTTGTAAACAATAGGGGTACTGTATGCTCTAGTGATAGGGAGTATAGGATAGTAGTCATCGATGCATTTGGATGGGCGCCAGAAGGGGCAGCATCCGATCCAGTCGATACAGCCGAACAGCAGCAGGCCTTATGGTCCACAACACCCTCTCGTGGAGACAGTGTGCTTGTGGATCCACATGACTGCACAGTCTCGGCATCCTCACCCCATACCCCCCCTAAACCATCGGTATACTCGCTTCTGCACGGCGCTGATCTCACAGACAGCGATCAGGACGGCCCAGACAGTCAAGTTTGCCGACAGATGCGGCGTCGGGTTCGTCGACAGGCTCAAAAGAGGTCCACGAAGGGGGGCACAACCCAGTCAGAAAGCGAGGCATCCCCCGGCCCTGATTTTTCATCATCAGAGGAGTCTGGTGCCGAGCAGAAGCGGCAGTCGGTAACACACCCCCCGGTAATTAACCCGTTAGGTAGGAATAGGCACATGTTAGGCCCCGCTGAAACCACCCAACATGAGTGGGTACAAGGATACCGTAAACACATCCAGTCGGTCATCCAGTCTGATGAAGACTGGGATGGATGTGAGAATCTCAAAAAGAAATTCATGGAACGGTATGAAAAGTCGGTCTTCCGTCCCATAAACACCCAGGATGTGACCGAGGCAGCCAAAAGGGCTCGAGGTCCACATTCAACACTCAAATTGGAGTTGTTGCCTGAGCACGCTGGTCCCAGGGCCGATAAGCCCATTCGCGCAGTAGGGGACCGCGAAAAGGCATTATGGGACAAGATCGTCAAGTTTAAAGGCCGTGGCATGCTGCGTGATGCCAAGGGCCAGCCACAGTGGGTGGCCAGGGCGTTCCTAGTTCCCAAGCCAGGGAAGAATGACTGGCGGTTGGTCATTGACTACCGTCATCTGAATTCCTGTTTGAAGGGCAACAGCTTCCCTTTGCCAGTCATCGAGGACCAAATTGCAAATCAGGAAGGCAATTTCATATTTTCCATCATTGATTTGGAAGATGGTTTCCACCAAATGCACCTGGAAGAGGACAGTAAGCATTTGACTGCTTTTTGCACACCATTCGGAATTTTCGAATGGAATGTCCTACCCATGGGTGTCAAGGTGGGGCCAGCAACCTACCAGCAAATGGTCCAATACGTGACACGTAATTGTCCGCAGTCCCGCCCCTACATTGATGATATCCTGTCATCCACTGGCAAGGCGGTGTTGGAACCGGACAAACTTACGATTGAGCAGAAGCAGGAACCTGGAACGCTCCGAAAATACTTTGAAGCACACTATGCGGACCTGTGCAAGCTTTTTGATGCACTGGAAGAGGCACAGCTGACAGTCAAACCGGCCAAGGTCCATCTGTTTAAACGCATAGTCCAGTATGTGGGTCACATACTCAAGGACGGCTGTCGGTACCCATCTCCCACAAAAATTTCCTCAATTAAGGAATGGAAATGGGAAAATATTACCACAGCCAAGCACATGAAGGGCTTTTTGGGCCTTATGGGCTGGTATCAGGTATACATCAAGGGGTTTGCTGCCATGGCTGCCCCCTTGATGAATGCCTTGAAGGGCAAATACAAATATGAGCCTCGTGACCTAGCAGCCCCCAGATCTGCCACCGGGGTTCCTCAAAAACGCAAAAAGATTAAGTTAACGCCTAAAGAGGCTCGCATCCATTGGACCGATGAGATGAAAGAAAATTTTGAGCAACTGAAGCAGGCGTTAACTGAGAAAACTAAGTTGTACCTCCCTAAGCCAGGCTTGCCATAGCGTATCATCACTGATGCATCCAATTACGCCGTAGGCGGAGTTTTGGAACAACAGCAGGAGGATGGCAATTGGCATCCTGTTGCGTTCTACTCCAGGAAGCTACAAGGCAACAGAGCCGGCTATGATGGGTGTACAAAGCATACAGGGCAGTTTGCCTGGACTCCTAGGGAGCAGGAAACTTACGCCATAGTGTGCTGCTTGCTGAAATTTCAGTCCTGGGTCGGAAACGCTCAAGTTGAGATCCAAACGGACCATTCAGCAATCGTTAAGTGGTACAAAGAGGATCTTTGTAGCATTTCAGGACCGCTAGGACGGCACGGGCGGTGGCATGAGTTTTTGAGCCGATTCAACCTGATAATCACCTACCGTGCAGGTAAGGAGAATCAGGTTGCCGAACCCTTGTCCCGTTTTGCCTACCCCGCTGGGGATGCTCAGGACACCAATTTTCATGGTGGTAATGACGACCTGGAAGGGTGGGAACAAGCGGAACGAGAAGAATGGCAATCGGTACGCGAGTATTTGAAAACGGCAGAGCCGGCATCCTTCTTTGAAGAGCAGGCCATGGTAAATGCGTTTTGCATAGCCAAACAGGCTGCTTTGGAATCAGTAAAGTCTGTTTCCCCAGTAGAAGTTGAACCGCTGTATCAAGGACACGATGGCACCTGTTTTGATACCCTCTCAAGCCGTTTTTGCCAGGCAGTGTCTGCACTGAACGTATCTATGGACATTGCAGAGCCTTTGGGCCGTCCGGCCAAGGTGACAGGGCGCCAATATACTCGATCAATGAAGAAACGGCTCAATCTAAAGGCCACCAGCCAACATCAGGCCGCACTGAATTTGGTGCAGACCGCCTCTGAAATGAGTTGGCACATCCCGGGTCTGACCAATGTAGTCATCAATGACCTTGAGGCCATTAAAATACCGCCTGCAGTTGCTGTCTTGTATAAGGACTGGACTCCTCATTACGAAATGGATCCGTATTTTGCCCCTCATTGGGACACGTTACGGCTTCACAAGTACGTGGAGATCAAAGGCCAGTCTTATGCGCTGCATAACGGCAAGGTGCGTACGGGTGGCCGCATATGCGTGCCTTTTGACTGTGTCAAGCAAGTCATCAAGGCCTGCCACGAATATGCCCACCCAGGGGTGGATAAGACCTGGCAAATCTTCAATCGCTCATATGTCTGCTTCGGCTATAAGACAGAGGACATTAAAAGCATGATTGTGTCCGTAGTAGGACCATGTCCCGTCTGTGGTCAGAACAAGGGACGTAAGGGTCTACAGCCGGAGTCTAATCACCCCGCACCGGTACCAGAGTACCCGTTTTCGTCCATATGCGTGGATTTTTGTGACTTAAGAAGTCGTCCTTGTACGGCCAACGGACACAGTTATGACTATGTCCTAGTGGTCGTATGCCGCCTTACGGGATATGTGGTGGCTGTGCCTTGTAGTAAAACCCTGGATGCCCGTAGTCTGGCTGACATGTATCTGGAAAGGGTGGTCCCCATAATGGGTTTGCCACAGGAAATCTTTTCAGATCAGGACCATTTGGTCACTTCTGAGTTCTTCAGTGAACTTTGCAAATTGTCAGGGGTTTCTATGAAGCAGTCAACCATTAAGCGTCCCAGGTCCAATGGTCGCGCTGAACGAGCAGTTCAGGTAGTGGTTGAGTCCCTTAGGCAGTGGTTGCTGAAAACTGCCAGTAAAAATTGCGCTCAGTTGCTTCCACTTGCAGTTTGGGCATCAAATGACATACCTGGGCCCATCAGTGGGTACTCACCACACTACCTTGTCTTTGGCCGTAATCCCGTCGGATTCGGGGATTGTCCACCAGTGGTACCCCAGACTGAGTCCCGGGATGCAGTCGGTTTCTTCAGGAAGCTGGTTGCGGACCGCAAGGTGGTACAGGACGAACTAAATCGTATTCACCGCACCAAGGCAGATGAATTCCGCAAGGCACACCCGCCACATGTATATGTGTTCGGAGAACGGGTATGGTACCGTGACTACCGGTCCAGAAAGGTTACAGATAAGCTGTACCGCGTTTGGGAAGGCCCAGGAGAGGTCATGCAGCGCTTGGGCAGCAATACTTATCTGATTGCTACCGAACGCGGTGAGTTAGCGCTGGATTCTATGCGTCTAAAGCCATATTTGGCCCCTGAGGAGGGTAACCCCCCTCTTCATTACTACACCGACCAGGAATTTCTGGTGGAGTCTGATAAGTATGTCATTGAGGACATTATCTCCCACCGCCCGGTCGGACGAGGCCCGCGGAAGCGCATAGAATGGGAGGTCAAATATCGGGGTTACCCTGATACTGAGTTTCAGCCTGCCAGTGCATTCATGCATGATATCAATGATATCTGGCGGGATTACAACAAGAAACATAAAATTGACCTCCAGTTGAGCGACATTCGCTGCATAGTGGCTCATTCAGCCATAGGGTCCGCGCTGGAACCTGAATTTCAGGCACGCCTAGCAATCCACACCGAGCAGGTGAAGGCCTGGAAGCAGGAAGTGGCGAAATTTCAGATAGGGGTGCAGCACAAGTAGCCTATGCCATCTATGAGTGTCCTAGTTCAGCACTTCAGCACCGTTTTGGGTTATGGGTTCTGGGTTAGTGTGACACTTAGTCTGATGCATTGGCTGCACCCATATTTGTGATTTTAGGGCTCATTATATACCTTAGTCACCATGGCCCCCTCTCAGTCCAAGTGCCTTGGCCAGTCCAAGTGCCTTGGCTACCACATCGATGCTTCGGGTCTATTCGAAATCTTTGATCCGGACATGTGGTACCAAGTTCAGTCCGCAGGAGCCCAGCGGTTCGTCTGCTCGAGCGGACTATGGGTGGATGCCGAAATGTATTTTGCTGAAATTCTTCAGCCGGGCAACCATATTGGAATGCCCATACACAAGGCACGGATCCCGAAGGATTGGCTGCTCTATTTTTCAGCCAACATGCCCCATGGGGTATGGAGGTTGCCGGGCTGCCACGGGACCAGAGCTAGCCTCACCCACAGAGGTTATCTCACTCCTACCTTCTGGACCACAGCCCACTCCAAAAAGATTCGCAGCGAGGACTGCAGGCACCTCTACGAGATTCCCCTGGACCTGTCCTATGGTGGAATACAGATTTTTCGCCTACGGCAGGGCCTGCTCATTTACGTCGCCCCGAGGAGGCACGGACAGAAGCAGCACATGCTTAAGCAGCTGAAGACTGCCTGGGATGTGCTGCCCATGTCGCGGGGGGTGCCTGGTACACGAGAGGCCTGGCAGGCGGGCCATCTATTTCAGTTTCCAAGTGGCCCAGTGCGAGGACATGTTGATATACCTGTTGAACTCGAGGTGGATCGCACGTTCTCGGCATGGGCGCCCCCTGGGGAACAGTTTTGGGTGACAAATGTCATCTATAATTGGTACCCAGGGAATGATTTGGACCAAGGACTGGAATGGTGGGTCCGTGTGCCACAACGAGAGCGTGGAGACACCGCAAATCGTGAACGGAAGCTGCGCCGTAAAACGGTCTTCTTTGCTCTTGTTTAGGACTTTGGTATAGAGAGAGCCCACTTAATGCCACTAATTTCAGCGATATAGGACTCTGAGGCTCCCACTTCAGTAATTTTCAGCAATAGGGACTTCCAGACTAGGGGTATAGGTAGTTACGGCAGGCATAGTACACCCCTATAGCCCAGAAAAGTTAGTCTGATGTGTCCGTAGTGTCTCCTGCATTCTGCCCCCGATCAATTCCAACCCGGACTGCATTCAGCCCCATTAAGTGTGGCTCGTTGCAGAATTGGGAACCAAGGCACGACCCACGGTTGTCCTGCCAACGGTTCAGGGATTTCGGGACGACAAAAGAAAAAACCACAACAAACACTTCGTCATCGTTTGTGGGTGCGTTTGTCGTGGTGCAGTGTCATCTCTCTCTTGCAGAAGTGTGAATTGCAGGAGTAGAAATCGCGATAATCCACAGGTATTTCCCTTTGCTGAGACACACGGCCCACGGATGCCCTGTGATTCTCAGCCATTGTTCAAGGAGTGGCAGGGTAAGTAGATCACGACACGTCCCTGGAGACCTGTAGTGAGTGCTGGGCAATGGTTACGGCCCACGGCTGCCCTAACCAACCCGTGCCCTGCCATAAATGAGTGTCCACCACCTGCCCACGCGGACACACGGCCGACGGATGCCCTGTGTTGCCTTGGGATGTGCTGAGCTTGTACGGCCTACGGCTGCCCTACAAACCTCAGTCTTGGAGTCTTGGTACACAACAAATTTGAATCTCTTTCCCCTTGCATTGTCCCTGCCACTTGTCTCTCTCTCTTTGTTCTTTTTCCTTACGCGCCGGATGGAGTCCGTTCCCGAGGCCGGGGTCCGCGAGGCCGCTTATTAAGTGAATTCAGCTTGTAGTGCGTGTACCGACTTGTTCCCCAACGACATGGCCGCGTGTGCGCACGGTAAACTCGCATGGTGGGTCAGCGTCAGCCTGTGCGTGGACCGGCTTCTTGGACATGGCCATGATCGCGTGCGAGCGCGGTAAACACTCAGGGTCAGGGTCAGGGTAGTCCGGAGAGGCAAGGAGGGACGTCAGCTCCCCTTCGAGGGATTTCGCCCCCCCCCCCCTCCCGATAGGACAGAATTTCTGTCCACAGCCCCCCCCCCCCGGTGAAAATGCGTTTTTTCACTTCCGGGACTCGGGCGGGGGATATAGGGTGCCACCCCCCCTATTTCAAGGGTGCTGAGCGCAACCGTGGCGCTCTTTTGCCTTCAATTAACAACCACACATCGCTGTAGGGTCCAGATTGGGTCCAGATTGACAGTTTTTCAGCTTATCAGGGTGAAAACCAAATTTTGATGCCAAAAATGGGGTTTTTGCATTTTACGCCCAATTTGGGAAATCAACGGGTGTAACCCCCCTATTTTGGGCATCCCGAATTCATTCGTTTGGACCCGCGGGACACTATTTCCTCTTCCCCATTGCATTGTGTATTGGTTTCGTATGTTCCCCTCTCCCAAGTCATCCCTCAGCCCAGTTCCATTGATTTTTTGGGGCTGAGATCGACCACACTCATGGACGTAGCCATGGCGTAGTCTAGGAAGGGGGTGTAATGAAACCGGGCCTCGAGAGGCCTTAGGGATCGATAAATAGAACTCGCTGTGGAATTTTTAATATGCAACAGGATAGATTCCAATGCACTGCTGGAATGGACGATCGCCAGATGCCTGTGTGCGCGCGCGTGCCTGTCTGGTCGCGCTGTAATGCAGGACTGCCGATCGAAAACTCCTTCTGGCGGTGCTAATAGTGTTAGATCTATCCTGATACAATGATGCATTCATGTGTACATGCATGTGTGTTGATAAGGATGAGTGGACATGAATACTTGTTTTGGGATGTCATGACATGAGTGTGAGTGCATATAGGTTAAAGGCTTGCATGCATGAATCATTCCAAATAATCTTCGATTTCAACCGCGAGAGGTTAGTTAGGAATGATGGGATCAAGGGTCATAACACATGGGTTGAGATAAGCTTGATGCATGTATGTGCATGTGTGCCCATGCATAATCCAATATGGGTATTGCAACCATTGATCAAGTTTATTGGGTTTTCTTGCTTGTTTGCCCTCCTCGTAACTCGCAAACAAGGGTTAAAGGTCGACAACGACTCGCGCTTAGTTCGGTCCATAAATAGGCTTTCCAATTCCGAATTTGGGTTCACATGAGCAAAGATGATGACTACATTGAGGTTTGGTATGACATCTCTCCCCAATGTAAGTTCGAGTGCAATTTTCCATTTCATGCATACTCAATACCCATTATCCCAAAAATCATGAGATATGATTCCAAGTCACCATACATGTTGTTAAACATCTATAAATGATTGGCTTTCAAAATAACTTGACTTCAAGTTCAAACTCTCCATGAGGTTGGAGAACAATCCACCCCAAAATGATCATTTTGGTATGAAAATACCATATTTTCAGTTTTTGACCCATTTTGGGAGTGATGAGGTTCTATCATTCCTAGTGAAGAAAAATACTCCAAGTGGCTACATTCAAGCTTCAAGGTCCCTAGGACATGGGTACAAAAAGAGAGTTTCCAACTCTCATTTTAAGTATTTTTCCAAGGTCACTATTGGTTGAGAAATTTGTGCTTTCTCCAATTTCCTCTATTTTGGGTACATGAAGTTTTGTCATATCTCCATGCCTTTGCTGAGTTAGGTTGGAATACTTTGCCATGATTGAGAACACTCTCACCCTTACTCACTCGCCTTGTGAGACTCTTCAAGTCTCCCTAGGCTACGAGATCAATTGAGATCAATTTTGCCATTTTGTGTCATGCATGCATACATGGGCATTTCATGGGTATCACCAACTCCTCCATTCCCCCAAGGGTGCGTTGAGTCCGGAGTTGTCCTCTTGGTATGATTACATGTAGGATATGTACTTTGATCACACAAAGTAGGTTGAATTGGATCCTCATGGATATCAAGATATTTGCTTGCCATTATGGCCATTTTCACTGAATTTTCAGTGAAGGTTTGTTTGGTGGGTGTCATGAACTCCTTCAGAACTCCCCACCCCCGGTGGTCAAGGGATGCCACTTGGCATGTCAACTCAGTGGGTTTTGGCCCTTAAAGGGTGCATGTTGAGGGATTGGGAAGTAAGTTCAATTCATGGGAACTACATGCCAATTTTCGACTTTTTTTCATTTTTGGTGTCATGTAGTTTGATCATTTCCATGCATGTTTCTCATGCCACCTCATTCCTTTCCCTTACCAATCCTCCCATCTATTTTGCTTTGCTATCCCACTATCTTCCCTTACTCTCAGGACCTCCTTGTCCATCTTTGTACAATCCTCCGCTCACCCTCCAACAACCGGTAGTTCGCAACCCGAGTTCGCAACCCGAGTTCGCAACCCGAGTTCGCAACCCGAGATCGCAACCCGAGTTCGCAACCCGAGTTCGCAACCCGAGATCGCAATCCGCTGCCGATTACATTGAGCACCGGAGTGAGCCGAGTGTTTGTTGTCTTTGTGTCTTTGTCTTGTGTCCTTGTGTCTCGGGGAAGGCATTAGGGTAACAAATCATTAAGACACCAAGGGCATCATTGACTAGGCTTTTTTCTTTTTTTTACTCTGCAAGGTGGTTAAACTTAGATCTTGTGCCCTCACCAAATAAAAGGAAAGTGCTTCATAAATGGTTCTTTGATTTCCTTTGTCAAAATCTATTTTTGATTGTATTTTCCTGATGGCTGAAATAAGTGAGGTAAAGATGATAGGCTCACCACCTAGCCTATTACATCCGTGCGCTAGGTCCCGGGGCGTCCTCTAGGCGCCTCCGAGCAAGACGGTGTCCGCTAGGCGCTGCGCCTTGTTCAACCTACGGTGTAGGTTGGTATGCTGGGTCCCAGGGTGTCCCCCCGGCGCTCTTCAGCCAGGCTTGGGCGCTGCACCTGGTTGGACCTCAGCTGCGGTTAGGTGCGCTTGTGCGTGGCCTTGCGCGCCATGCTCACTGCTCCGCGTGCCGCGCGCGCTATTCCCCTTTTCATTCTTCTTCCTCCGCAAGGCTGCGTGTCTTTGTTTTAGCTGTTCTTGTATGTGCGGCGCAAGTCTGCGGCGTGTCTTGTGCCTTTCCGTTTTTCCGTGCCTCTTGGCCTTCCCGGCGTTTTGCGGTTTCACTACATGCTCCCGTGCGTGTTTTGGGCGCTGTGTGTTCGCTCTGGTTGTTGTGCGCGCTTCCTGGGTTCGCGGCACGCAGTGGCCAAGTTGCTTGGCGCCTTTTCGTGCGCCGTGGTCGTGGCAAGCGGCCCGCCTCTGTGACGTGCGTCATGGCCCCACGTGCGTCCGCCGCGTGTCGCCCCGTCTCCTTTCGCACGTTTGGCAAAATTTGGGCTCAAAAGTGGGTCCGAAATTTATGTGACTCGAATTAAAGTGGTCTGAAATTGTTGCTTGTTGTGTACTGATGACCCTTTGTTCCGGGATGGGTTTGCCACCGAGCAGTGTAGACATGGGCTTCAACTTGTCCTAAAGCTCTCGGCAGGAGCATGCAGGCCGCTGGTGCCAGGTCTACGGGGGCTGAAGTTCAATGCGAGTTGCACGGCTTCTCGGTGCGCTTCTCGCACATCACCGTGGTCTCCTCGGTAGTCTTGTGTTAACACTTGCCCCGGATGCCCGGGCAAGTTGGAGGACACAGCACGCTGTCAAGGGAGTCCACATTGCTGGCAGGCCCAGAAGCCGTTGCTGCGAAAAGAAGTTGGACCATGTCTTGCCGTGGGGCACTGCCTTGGGCTTGCGGGCGTTGTTCTTGGGGCATTTCTTTGCTTGTATGTGCCCCCTCGTGCCGGTCTCGCGCACTGGCACTTGGTGCCAAACCAAAAAAAAAAATTAGTAAAACGCCACGAAAAAAGTTCCAAATAGTTCAAAAATAGAGCCAATTAGCATACAAAACAACTAGGCAAAAAAGCGGTGAACCAAATATGTTAGAACCGGACCGAAACATTATGTGCCGTAAATAGACGAACAAATAGGGTCGTAAGCGCCGGAGCGATAACAAAAATATAACGCCGTGTCGCTCAACGGTCTACATGCCGTTTACGTAAAGAAAAACGCGTCGCCACAAGTGCATAAAACTCAAAATATTATGTAACTCACCACAATCTCTCCCTTGGGTCTTTTTCAGTTTCTGTTGTTCTCAATGTACCTTCTCTCCCACCATTGTACCGGTCCCTTGCTTTGCCATGCAACTTAGGCGGCGGCGGTAGCAGATTCCTTCCCCAGTGCAACCATGAGGCGAAGGGGCTAGGCAAAGGTCTCGGACCTGTTGAGTTCAGGGTATTTGGTGGCGGTAATGGACAACCCCCGCCAGAGGCGTGCCCATCTATCTACCGTACCGGGAGCCCGTCTACCAATGGCCAGGGCCTCATTTGAGATGACTGGATCTTCTCCTTTGGCGTCAAGTAGTGGGGAGCTGAGAAACCGGAGATAGTCAACTGAGCCGCCTCCATTGACCGCCCCTACGGCAGCATATGATACAGCGGGAGCGGGGCCGGTTGGGCTACCCATGCGACCCCGGGGCACCATTGTTGGCCGGGGAAAAGGTTTGGAAACCCGGCGGTGCAGAGGAAGCAGCTACAGGCGCATGGCACCCTTGCCAAAACCTGTGCATCACACCACATTTGCTGCGGGGATACAGGGAAGGGCCCCAGGCATTGTAGGTCCTGCCCGTCGAGTACGCAGTATACAGAGTCTGGGCACCAACTTGCGTGAAGCCGCCTTTCCGCGCGGGCGCCGGTATATTCACGGGCACGTGTTGCGATAACTGCGTCGGGCCCTATGTCGGCTGAGATGACTCAGCCGTTGAATGCTGCGGAGCTTCAGACAGTCGAGGCCTGAACGCCCGTACACCGCGGTCGCAGTCACATGCCCAATGGCCAATAATGCCACAGTGAAAACATGCTCCAGGCGGACCACCAATAGGTCGAAGTGGCACCTTAGTTGGGTCAAGCATTTGCTGCCGGCCCGAGGACGCAGAACCCGGAGAATCCGCCAAGCGATACAAAAGCCTCCAAACAGCTTTAGCCAAAGCCCATCCAGCTCGCGCGGCCTTGCTACTGTCCGTTTTGACAAAGCGCTGAAGAGCGTGGAGAGCATCGCACTGCCAGACCCAAAGCACTGGTCCACCTGCCAAACGGGTCATTGCTTCGTGCTAGAAGGCCGGTACACGCGGACCTCGGAGCTCTTGCAGGCGGTGCTAACATTCGTCGATTTGGTGTTGAAAATGAACTTGTCCAACGAACTGGGGATCATCAGAAGATCCAGTGGCAGACACATCAGAGCGCGCTGTCGGATCCATTCACCAGAAGTCACATCAAAAACAAATCCGGACAAACGCTCAAACATTGCCAAGAGCAACAGTACTTCATGAGTCTCCATGTTAGGCCCCGCCCATCTAGTCAAAAAATCAGCACTTTGCAAATCCAGGCCGTCAAGAAAGAGGTGACATGAACTACTGCGGCCATCGCCCCACAATCTTCAGGCGAAAAGAATGCAACAGCACACGAAAAAAATCAATCCCTCCATTTTTTTCACTAGAGATATGGGGCACTGTCAGCGGAAAACATTTCTCCATCGGTCGTAAACGCCGCCTGTCGTCGTTTAGCTTCTTGCATACCAAAAGAAATTGTAGCTCACTGGCAGCTCGAACTACAAACATCAACTGTGGACAGAGAAGTCCTATGCGGCGTGGTTTGATCACTCGATGGTGTCCCGTCCCTTCCATCTTGACCCCGGTTTGACCTGTACTGTTACTGCATCTCCTGTGGCAAAATAAAGTTATATATGCTTAACTTTAGTTTTTGGCCGCGCGCTGCAGCGGCTGTGCAGCCGGCTGCTACCGTGAAAGCATCAGTTCAAATCTGCCAAACAGAACACGAAGAGGAGATGCGGCTCCCGTTGGCCGGCGGTACACGTGACGGGGGGCTCTGCTGCAGATGTGCTATGCCTGGTGCCTTGTTTTTGCGATGTGATATGATCTTCTGGACTCGGGTTAATACCTGTGACATCAAGACTGGACATAACAAAAACTACAAAGACGAAACACGCCACCCATCCACCGGTGGTACCGATGGTGGAGGGGGATGCTGAAAAGGGCGCGAGCGGGGACCTCGCCAACGGGCGCCTGGACGGACGGACGAACCGGGGCTCGAACCCCGAACAACGACGAGCGCCACCCATGGCGCATACCACTGAACCGTCCATGCCTCTTATGCTATTTGACGCAAAGCAGCTTCAAACCTGACATGACATTACCCCGGGGGGGGGGGGGGTTGCAATGCTCACTGATCGAAATGGATCAATTCTTGCCCCTCAAAGAGGTGCTGTGTGTGAAGAGGTCGTAGGCCCAGCCCCTTTGTTGGAGAGCCTGGCTGTCATGACGACATGTTGGAGTCTGTGCTTCCCATGGAGACGGTTCCATAAAATTCAGTGCACATACGACCGACCTACTGTCCTCTGACGCCACATCTCAGGCTCGGTCGATAAGTGGAGGCCCAGGTACCCGGGAGTCCCCAATTGCCCCTGTGGGCGTGAAGAAGTCCATGGCTTGACTCAAACTCCGGCTGCCTGATGGGAGAGGGGAGTACCCCCCCCCCCGTGCTGCAGGTGTGGCCTGGGCAAAGCCCAGGTCTGCTTCACAATCCGTTGGTGTCATTTCAATACCAAACTTCATAGCGGATGCCGAGTCAACCGGAGGTGACTGCCGAAGGTCACCCGGCAGCAGGGCCGCCACGGGCGTGAGTAGGACTTGTGGCTGTCGTGTAGCCCTGGTGTAGAGGGGAGGACTTTCTTCCCAGCTGGGCCAGGGCATCTGCCCGTTCATTACCTTCTACTTGCATGTGGCGGGGTACCTTAATCCATTCATTCATAACTAGTGACAGAGGCGTCCAACAGTTCAAGCATTTCGATCCAGAGGTCTACATTAATCACAGGACCTTTGCTAGTGACCCATGGTTGCGCTCACCACTGGATGGCCGAGCCTTGAGCCCCGCCATATACATAGGAAGAAGACAAAGGAAAAGGGGGGGATGCTGTTTGGGGGAAATGAGTGGGGATCTTCAAAAAAGTATGGGTGGGGGGGGCATCCAAAATACAATAAATTGTATATGTTAATGGAATTGTTGGCAGGGTATTGAGGCAAACACAACATTGATATCATGGATTAAATGTAGTGCATTGTATCATACAGTAAATGACATGTATTTGGTAATTTTACCCATATTCAACGTGTTGTATTGAATTAACCCTGGGCAGTCCAGCACAAGCCTGCACGGTTCACCGTGACATCATGATTCTTTTTGGACAGAATGGGTGCAATACATCATTTGAATAAGAGGGTCAGGTCCAGGCCACACTGTGGTGTTGGGTTAAAATGAGGTTTCAAGGGCTAGATTGTCAGAATACCAATGTTTAAAGCTGTGCAGTTGGAGCATTGCTCTGTATACTCGACTCCCTGCCTGGCACTCCTTTCCGGACGTTGTGTTGAATTGATGCCATTGAGGAGGCGCCCACTGGCCACCCCCAATGATTGCATCTTCCATGTCCCAGGTGTTGAGGCCCCAGAGGATGAGAATATGGAGTCAGCCGGGGTATTCCCTGAGAGTTAATATGGCAAACACGCCTCTGTTCTCGACAAATGGGTGCAGGGGTGGGCCTGGCTTGAGCATTGTTGTGCTGATGCCCACCCTCGCTTGCCCATTTGCAGCTTGCATGAAAGAGCTCAGATTATCGCTGACAATGTCGGCACAATCCTGAACTCTGCAGGCAGTCACACTCCTTGGTTGTAGCCCCCTTCCCCTTTGTCCATGCCTATGCCTGAGCGGGAGAAGGGTAAACGGAATGGTTATACCACCCTTGTCCAAGCCTGGGGAAAATCGCGGAAAACTGCAGAAGCCCGGACAACGGTATGCATGGCAAAGGGCCACAGTACACCATGCTCAAAGGCCAAAGGCCGGGGCTTGGATAGGGATGCGCTTGGAGAAAAGGGGGGGGGAGTATCCACCTCATCAACAGGACTGCGAACTACATCTATGGTTGTGGCAAGCTCCGTGCAATCAACTTCATGTCCCGCATGCCCTTCCCTCCGGTACCCCAAACAATGCCTTGCCAAGAACCTACACCAGGCCTCAAACTGCCCCATGAGTCACCGTGGCCAAGATGTTGTCCTGCACCCCCACCATCAGTTGGCTAACCTCTCACAACATGCACACTGCCCACCTGTGGAGCCAGCCCTCAGCCACGAACCTCCCGCCCTATCTATTGCATTGCTTGCCGACGCTATTGCTTTCCAACCCGAGGGGGGGATCACTTGGGGCCCTCGCAGGCTGTGGCCGACCCACCCACCCACATCAGAAAAATTTTCCTTGGAAAAGATGAAATCGAGGTGATGTGCAAAAGAGGCCCCAAATTGCAAGCCGATTTTTCGGTACACAAACTTTTTTTTGGCGTCCGACTCCTCCTCCCCACACAGGAGGAGTTTGGCCACGAAGCAATGGCCTGATCCAGGATCCCAAAAGGCACGCACACACCTCTGGGGAAACATCCCCCTGCAATTGACACCTGCACCTGCCTCTATGAGCGTATCCCATGAGGGCGGATTGCATGCGCTCAGAAACTAGGAACTAAGGACAAGCTATGTGGGTATATGGCTGGTCTGGCAATCACACCTCCTATGAGTTGTTGTGTGAATACCACACCACAGGAACTCAACATAACAAAAGCATGGTGCCATAGGCAGGTTCTCCATTGCTGCCCAGCTGGTTTTTCAGGGTGGTGTGGTTTTCGGAGGTGGTTTTCGCCACTTCGTTGCAGGGGGCTGGCCTTTTCTTCCAGGCGCGATGAAGCCGACGGGGGCAAGAAATGTAGAGTCAGCGACACCCCCCCCCCTCCCTTTGCGCAAGTACAGGCGAAATCAGAAAAACAACGGTATGGCATGGTCACAGTAGTTAGACACGGCCATTCTTGCGTAGGAGGGTGGGGGGGGGGGGGGATCCCAAGTGCACATCAAGCCAGAGGCGCCCAAAAGCCCCTAATTTGCAGCGGAGAGATAAGGATGGTGAATATTTCGAAGAGGGAAGCCCTGGGAGGCCCAGGACTGATGCAGCACAGCCCACAAGGGCGCGTTGCCATGGATACAAGGGCCGAGGGCGCTCTACGTGGCGAGGGGGTGCCCCAGGACCCATGGTGCTGCACTTACACCAAGCCCCTTGGGCTATTTATACTGCTGTCGGATTGCAGCACCAAGCGGGCCCCGTTACACTGATCAGAGGGAGTCTGGAATCTGAGGTATACAAACCAAAAAACATTGCATTCGAAGAGCATGATTCGAGAGGAACTGAACAGCACAATGTTATGGACACACTGCCCCCCGCCGCGCACGGATGTGCAACGCGCAGCAAAAGTGCAGTCCAACGCGGGGTATCCATCATTCAATAACCAGTCATCCATCATCATGCGTCGTGCACGATGCCTGCACATCCACCAGGGTGCAATAACTTCCCAATCTCTCATCCATGGGCCCACTGGTTGCACCATACGTGCACTGTGCGCACACCACGCAGGGTTTGTACAAAACACAGTGTATCCAGCCCACCAGAAGCCTCCCAAAGAACAGTGCAAGCAAAGGGAAAGCAAAAGCGCTTGCAGCGCTGACATTATTAAAATAGCACTGGTGCACAACGATGAAGACTGATACATGCCGCGTGCATAGACAAATTGCATGTGTCACAGTGAGTGACGGATGTTTGATGGTGGCAGAAAAGATGGCACAAAACCCCATCATCAATCTCATCCACGACATCAGGAGCATATTTGGCGATGGATGGTGAATTGCACGGGCACAATCTACCAGAGGATGCACAAGATGCTGCGCGATTCTTCATGTGAGCCTGTGCAGACTGCCCACAGTCCAGCTGTGAACTTGACACTGTGTAGACACGTAATCCCAGCGCAATTTAATGGACGAACCACAACACCAACAGGAACTCTGTCATCGAAGTGGTGGCAGGACACACAATTGCTGGCGGAGGACATTGTTTCAGAGCAGGGGACATCAGCAGCTGTGTATGTACAGAGGAGGATATGTACAAAAAAAAGTCAAGAATATTGCAACTGTGGGTTGCGGCAGGTGCATGTGCCTTGTGCGTTGTGCATCCCAAGGTCAAGGTCAAGGGTGCATATCGCATGCTTGCCCTCGGGGGTCTTTGCAGAAGGGGGGCGCATGTATGGCGAAGTGTTGGCAACTAATGCGTTGATGCCTGCATGAGACTGCGCGCACTACCCCACGTCAGTTATGCCCTGTACAAGCGCAATGTCGCCATTCGTTTGCATGTCTCACCCATCTCTGAAACAGTATCAAGAACACCCCCTTTGCCACAACCCGAGACTGCTCCGACTATCAAAGGAAGATACCAACAAAACATTCAGTACCACAATGATTGCAATGATTGACTGTTTCTTGATCCCAGCGCTGTGAAGGCCATGGTTCAGAAAAGCGCAGCCCCATGGGGCGTCTGTCATGGGACAAGCCCATGCTGGGGCAACGGGCGGGGGTTAGTGTGGTCCATCAATACCGTGTGCTCACGAACAGCAGTCGTTGATTTTGGTCTCAACAAACAGGGAACTGGTTAGGCAGGCACAACATGAGCGCGTGGTGGCGGCATCATCTGACACACCGCTCTGACGTACTGAAGTATTGCGAGGTAACAGGAGAGCAGGGAACTCAATTGCAGCGAGTCGGTCAAAGGAAGGCAGTGAGACAAGGGCAGGGCATTGCTTAATAAAGTGGATGTGGGGCGCAGGGGGGATGGGGCCGTGGCCACCCACCCATCCACCCACCCACCCACCCACCCACATCAGTGAACTTTTCTCCCGCAGAAATCCGAAAATTACCCGAGGAAGAACCCGAGGCTGATTTTGCGTAAACACACTTTTGGGGGGGCCTCAGATCCTCCCCCCCCGAACCCCCTCTCGACCAGACCTTGAGCAACGCCTTGGACAAGGGCTCAGAGCATCCTCCGTCTAAGCTCATTGGCGCCACGTGTCTGTGGCTGTGATAGCATCACTCATCAATTCGCCATTACATTCAGTGCATACGCACACACAAAATTACAAACACAAACATGCGAAGATCTACGAGGACAGGCAAGTCTGCACGTTCAGAACGTACCCCAAACGGGGCGGGGGTACAGCCCCCCTCTCATCGGCCCAAACCAAGGGGCTATCGACCGAGCTCTGCTTTGACGAAAACACCTTGAACACGACCCTCACTTCGCCTTCTGCCAGACAGAAAGGCAGTCGGTCGCCTTATGGTCACCTCTTCTTACTTGTGCACCGGCCTGAATGACCAGCATCCGGCCCCACCAGTGGTACGGGCCGACGATCAAAGCCTTGGTCTGGGCACCACACCATAACCGCGAGGAGCAACTTCATGCCCTGCCCCGTACGCCGTACAATCCAGCGGACGTGGGCAATACACTGGCATTCGGTGCCACAACCGGATCTACAACCCCCGGGAGGTGCACTGGAGGGGGCAGGAGGCTGAAGGGGGGTTTTCAAAAGTGGTTGAACCCGTTGTGCCCCCGTATGGTGACGCGTCACGCGTGGCGGCGGCGGCGGCGGCGGCGGCGGCGGTGGTGGTGGTGGTGACGAAATCATGCGCAGCGATAAAGGATTAGCTTGTCCCTGACCTTTCGGCTTTAGCGGACAGGCCGATTGGCGCAGACCGATACCCTCACAACACCAGCGATTCTGAGGGCTTCATTACCTCCTGCAGCTGCAGAGAAAAGTAGCTCTTGTACGCTGCCATTTCCGCAGCATCCGATACCACAGCGCTGTCCAGGAGCGCCGCCACCTCCTGCAACGGCGGCAGCCTCGGGGGGTTGCCCCGCTGCGGCACCGCCTCCCGCGCACGGTCGGCGGCCTCGCCCTTCACGCGGATCCGGCCCAGCGCCGAGATCCTGCGCACCGACCGCGCCTTCCGGTCTCGAATGGCGAGCTCGACGTCGCGTCGGTCGTCGCGCATCAGATTCAGCAGATCGCGCCGCATATCCCGCTCCCACATCAGCAGTCGGTCGCGCTGGCCCTCCTCTTTACTGAGCAGGCGGTCCATCTTCTGCCGCGCCCACTTTGACCCGCTCAGCGGATGCCAATCGCGCTCCAGCTGCTGCATCTGCGCCCAGGCCCCGGCCTCCGCCCCCACCGCCAGCCCCTTTTCCCAGAACGCGTCGGCGAACAGTTGCGCCTGCGCGCGCCCGTCGCGCAGCTGCCGCTCCGTGTCCCTCGTCTGTGCGTCCGCGCGGGCCTGGCAGCGCTCCTCCCGGCGCCGGTCGGCCGCCTGCAGGTCCGCCTCCAGCGTCCGCAGCCGCTGCTCCTCGACCCTGCGCTTGCTCTCCCACGCGGCCTCGCGGGCGGCGGCCTCCCGCTCCTGCGCCTGTCGCTCGCTCTCGAGTTGCTCGCGACGCCGCTCGCGCTCCTCTTCGTACGCCTCGGTCTCGCGCGCGCGCACCTTCTGCTGCTCGGCGATCTCCGTCTTGAGCTTCGCCAACGCGGAGGCGGCCGCCACCTGCTCGGCCACGCGCTGCTGGTGCCGCACCTCCCGCTCCCTCGCCTCCTGCGACTGCAGCGCCGCCTGCCGGCGCTCATGCTCCTCCTCCAGCTCCCGCTCCCGCGCGGCGCACCGCGCCTCCGTCTGCCGCAGCGCCGCCTCCTGGTCGGCGATCTGCTTCGCGAGCTCCTGCCGGGTCTCGCGGTGCTGCGCGCGCGCCACCGCCAGCGCCTCGTCGTTGCGCTGCGCCGCAGCCGCGAACTCGCGCTGCTGCAGCGCCGTCACGTCGCGTACATGGGCCATCACAAGGGCCACGAAGTGCGTGCCCTCGTGCACCTCCAGACCCCCGCGCTGCTGCTGTTCACCGGCCACGAGGTCGGCGGTCTCTTGGACGTGTCGCTTCTGCTGGGCCTCTCGGAGGGCCTTCTCGTGGCTCTGCGTCAGGGCGAGTTGCTGCCGGCGGCCTTCGTCCCGTTGGAGCGCAAGGAGCTGCTCCATCTCCGCCCTCATCATGAGACACTGCTCGCGCCCTTCCGCCTCCATCCGGCGCTGCGCCGCCGCGACGCGGGCCGCGTGTCGGGCCTTGTCCGCCTGCCACTTCTCGCCGGCGAGGGCCATCTGCAGCGCATGGCACGCCATCTGCTCTTCAGCGGCCATCCACAGCCGCTCCCTCGTCTGGCTCACCTGCTCCGCCACGCCCTTGAGCTGCTGTCGGTGAAGCTTCCGTTGTGCCGCCACGTCATTCAACGCGCGCTTCCTCTCCGCCTCCAATTCCTGCGCAAGCTGCGCCCTCTCCGCCGCCATCGCGTCCCTGTGGCCCTGCTGCTCCTCGTTGACCTTGTCCTTGTGGGCCGCCCAATCCTCCTGCAGTCGCGCGCACTGCTCCGCCCGCTGCTCTTCCAGCCGGCGCTGCTGCTCCTGCTGTTGCTGATCCAGCTGCTCGTTGCGGCGGGCCAACATCTCCTTCTCTTGTTCCATCTGCGCACGGACGCCTGCCTCAAACGCCGTCTTGTCATCCTCCACTTGCTTCCGTGTGAGTTCCATCTCCTTCTCGAATGCGTTGCACTCTTCCTCGAAGGCTTGACGCTGCTCGCAGTAGAGGCGCTGCCACTCCACCTTCGCCTTGTGGAGACCTGCCTCCTCCGTTTGCTGCTGGGCCTGCCACACTTCCTGGATTACCGATGGGGGCATCAAGGGACATGAAGGCGAGAGGAAGAATATCGCGACCAACCCTTTTCGTAGCCACGGGGGGAGGGGGGGCTGAAATGAAAAAAACAGGCACCCATTTTTTGGCTTGTGGGCACAGCACTTGCCCCACCACCGCCCCCTCCACATGGGGTTGCGGCTCAGCCAAAGAGGCTGGCACCCACGCACCAAGGTACTCACTCAACATAAATAAAGTACGAAGAAAATTTCTGCCGGCGCCTTGAAAATCGGGACCAACAAGCCCTTCACCTTGGTTTACCCACGCTCCTGAGGCACCCTTCCTGGAAAGGGTCTACGCTCCACTCAGCAAAGACCTGATTGGGACACCAAGAGCAGGGCATACAGCATCAAATCCTAGACGCAAGCGCTGCTACTTGCCCCACTGCAGGACCCGGTTGCGTCGATGGTTTGTTTCAGTTTGCCGTTGTGTCCGTTGCGATTACCCAAAACACTGGGAGTCCCTGGGCGAGAACAATGGTGGCCCATGTGCACATGTGCACAATTTTGGCGATGGTGCACCCGCAGCCCTGGCGAAAGGGGGGTGGTGTGCGTCCCCCAGCAGTGACAGCGCACTGCAGAGTCTCCCAGGACAAGGACAGCATCTCAAGGGTTGAGAGACCCTTGGCCCAGGGGTTCATCCAAAACCCTGTCTATGCACGGTCCCTGTACTGCAGGCATGCGGGTCTTGTGCCACTTGCATCGCTGCGGTAGCCACGTGTCTGCAAGAAAATGTGGCTACCTGGAAGTCCTTTGTCCCCTACTCACATAAAGGAAGTGCTAGGGCCACATACCAAAAGGAACATTGCAGTGCAAAGCGCAAAAGCTACCAGAACACCCTGAGACAACTGCCAACAAATGCCAACTGGTCATCGATTCCCCAACAAATTTCGGCGGTTGGCGGTTGAGCTTTGAGGGTACGTGTGCCCAGCGCGTGCTCAGCGCGCGCCCGGCATCCAAATCAACGTTCCGGCCATCTACCCCAATGCTTTCCCACCAAACATCACTCCTCCAGCCCAGGAACCCTAAGCACGAATGACACAACAAAGCACAACTGCAGGCACACAAGAAAGCTTTCATGCCCTGCCTAGGATTGTGTTCCAAGGAAATAATATCCCCAACCCCCAATGCCACAAATGACAAAATAGCTGTTCAATCCTTGCCCTATACCAGCCGTGCACATCGTCGTATGACTGTTCGTGATCACTCAAACTCCCATTTTTTCGCCCAACAAATGGGACTATCACCCCACCCCACCCTTATAGTCCCCGTGGTGGGGAGAAATCAATATGGCTACATCACTCCTCCCTTCTCGGGGTCCCCATTGTGGGAGAGATCAACATGGCGACATCACCCCTGCCCTCTCGGGTCCCCATGGTGGGGAGAAATTAATGTGGTTACATCAACCCTGCCTTCTCGGGGTCCCATTGTGGGGAGAGATCAATATGGCTGCATCACCCCTGCCTTCTCAGGTCCCCATGGTGGGGCGAAATCAATATGGTTACATCAACCCTCCCTTCTCGGGGTCCCATTGTGGGGAGAGATCAATATGGCTACACATCCCCTACCTTCTTGGGGTCCCTATGGTGGGGAGAAATCAACCTAGAAAGGAGTGGATGTGGTGGAAATGAGCAAAAAGTCCGTACAAAGCGGTGAAAGTGGGTTAAACAGGTGGAAATCCAAATATACCATATATGCAATGCAAAAGAAGCATCAAAATACCCGTTTTCAAACAACAGCGGGTCCCCAACACAGGGACAAACAATGGGAAAAGAGGGGGAGAACTAGAGGAAAATAGGAGAAAACTTTGCCCGGCGCGACCGGCGCGCTAATGTACTCTTTTTGGCGGTTGGGAATTCCATGCTGATATCCTCGTGTTAAAACAATGGGGGTTGCAGGGGCTTGGCTGTGGCCATTTTGCGGTGGTAAGATTCGCTGTGAGACACTCAGCGGAAGCTGCCAAAAAGCCATAGCAAATTTCGCGGACCATCCCAAAATTGTAGCGGTGTGTGGAGCCTTGTAGACACAGGACTGATGAGGGGCACGGAGTGGTTTCACGGTTTCACGGCGTGTGTTCAAGGATTTGACCAAAAAGCCCATGAGGCAGACATCGAGGTCATCAAGGCTCACAAGTGGCCTGGGTGCCATGGGGGAAAGGAACCTCGTGGTGGTGGGCCAAGGGGGGGCTGTGAAGCAACTGATAGCTACCATATGACCCCCATGACGCAAGCCATACGGTCATCTCTCTTCAGACCAGTGCTGAATGTTGCCTTGAGTTTGCCCAGGCTGGGCTATCAAATGTTTTGTAGGCTGGCTTGGGTCAGTTTTCTCAGTCACCACACCTCCTCTTCACCGATCCTTCACCCAGTTCAAAGTCGCTCTCACTGTTGCTATCCTCACTCATGTACCTCTGCTCACTCGTTGAAATTCGTCTGTTGGAGCTATGACTCTCAGGCCCCCCACTGTCCCATATTGCTTCACGGTGGGCCTAGGGGAGGGGGGAAGTCGATGACTAGTCGGCATTTGTTGGCAGTTGTCTCAGGGTGCTCTAGTTGTCTCAGGGTGCTCTGGCAGTTGTTGTGCTTTGCACTGCAATTTTTCTTTCGCTACCTTCGGGGAGTGGTGCCTAATTTGGACTGCAAAGGACTGGGGCACGCTTTGTTGGTTCTTTTTTCTTGCATCTCCTCAAATATTTTGTCGTGCACTGCGTTTTTCCTGGCGTGTTTTTGGGGGAGGGCATTTCCTGCATCAATCTTTTTCTTGGCTTGTATCATGACACAACACCAATTTACGCACTGTGTGCCCACCATGCCTGAATTTTCTCGACCAAAGGATGCCCAGCAGACATCATTTATAAGGGGCTGGGGGGTTTTGGGGTTTTGATGCACCCAAGATCAAGCCACTCACCCAGACCCCCCCCCCCCGACCCTTATAAACATTTGAAAGGGGGGGGGGGGTTGAGGCGCTCAGCCCCTCCCGGGGCTGAACAGTTCTCAACCTTGCAACAAAAGCGGAGCTCAAAACAGTTTCACTGAACATGAATTAAACCAGAGGCCTCTGGGGTTCAATGCAATTGTATTACCGCTCTCCTACAATTCGGGTCTACACAATATACCTCCCATTCAGCCAATTGCCCACATTTTAAATCGAAAAAATAGCGCCATCAGCCTGCAAACTAACATTAAATGAGGGGGTCCTAGACTGCAGACCCACCCACCCAAAGTACAATTATAAGAGGGGGGGGGTCCCAGACTTTTGACCCACCCACCCAGGCTGGGGCACCCACCCAGACCCCCCTCCCCCGAGTGAACTTAATTCCTTATAAACGATGTCTGATGCCCAGGGAAGCAGGTATGCAAAACAGCATGGGGTACAAGTAGCAAAAGACAAGCACGAACTATTGACCTGCGCCTCATGAAGCTCCTTCTTCAGTACCCGGCGCTTTTCCGCACACTCCTGCTCCCAGTCCTCTTTACAGCGCGCCTTCTCTGCCTCAAACGCCGCATGCTCTTGCTCTAACATGGCATAGAATGCCTTCTTTTCCGCCTCGAGCCCTCCTCGAAAGCTTGCAAGGCTGTGCTCAGCTTCTTCTCGATCCTGTTCAAGCTCCTCCCACTCCCTTTCCCATGCACTCTTTCGTTGCTCAATCTCTTCCTCCAGCTGCTCACGTTCCTGGGCAAGCCGCTTCACATGCTCAGCAGCCCCACCACACCCACAAATTGCCTGCTGCTGACTGCTGACTGGCAGCTCGTCCCCAATGAAAGCTGGGGATTCAGGTACTGCTGCAGACCCACCGTATTGGACATCAGAAGGGAACGCATTGTCTGCTGCTGGAAGATCTGCCATGTCAGCAACATCCTCTCTTTCACTTGTACTCCAGTTGTCACCCCACTCCTGCCCCGCCCTTGGGGACGTCCATCCTTCCATCTGTGCACCAAAAAATAGGCATATGCAGGAGAAGTGATGCAAGTTCAAGCATGTGCACATGCATAGGAGGGAGCGTGCCAAAGGACGAGACCACAATCCCCAACAGGGCTACATTGGTCCCTCACACTGAATGGGTAGTTGAAATCTGGAACACTTCTTTTTGGAGTAACTGGTGCATATCTCCTTCGAACTGGGGGGAAAATGCAACACGGCATGATGTATGTGCAGGTTTTGCAGTTTATCTGTCCCAAAGCACTCTGTGATACGCAGGTCTTCAGGGCCATATTTGAAACATACCCAGTATACATGATCTCCATAAACGCTTTGGACGCACACGTTGCACACCGAACCAGCTTGGGAATAGGGCCTTCCCAGACAATGATGATATAACCTCTACTGCCCCCGTGTCCCCGGGGCAGGGAGTAATCAAACTTTGATAACCCCTACTGTTGTAGGGTCTCCACAGTGTAAACCCTGTGATCCCGGGTCTCCAAAGCAGGAAGTAATCAGTATGGTTACATAACTCCTGCTGTCTTAGGACCCCCCCCCCCCCACTACAGGGCAACAGCACGACGCTACAATTGCTCACGCCCTCCGCCATCCCAAGGCAGCACCACAACAACCGCTTCTTCAGGGGCACCAAAGGGGAGAGGTCAGCAGCACAAGAGGTAGGGGGAGGGGCAGCACGGACACCAAAAAACACCACATGCACACTAAAGTGCTTGAAGTCCCTCCATGCTCCACCTTGAACAAAACATACATGAACGTGCCCATATGACCCCTGTTTCACGCAAAACAAAAAGACACGGCTCTTTGAAAATTTGGGACCTAACACACAGGGCCGTCTAAGATTTACTGTGGGGATCCCAAGATGGCAGAGTCTATGTAGACATCGTTTGCCTCCAGCCCCCGCTTTGAAACGTAAAACATGCCCTGAACCAAAGAACCGACTCGAAATAATTGCCTTGTGGAATTGGGCACCCTGTGAAGTAGGGGGCAGCAGTTCACTTTATCACCACAGTTAAACAAAAAATCCCTTTCCAGTTTAGGACCCCATAAAATACCCCAACCCATTGTTAGACACCCAATACATAGATCAATTGACATTGCATGTTGGCTATCCGACCCTACCCCGCTTTGTCCCTCTTTTGCCAAATGGACAGGGTCCACAGGGCGGGGGACTGCACAGACGCTGCAAACACAACACATCGCTTGCAAAAACACCCCGGGATAGAAAAGCACAAGCAACACTGCCCCACCTCTTGTGCAGCACCAAGCGCCACAGCCACAGCCACAGGCTCAGGGCTTTGTTGTACTGTTCATTGTTCATCCCTCTCCTCTCACCTTCCCTATGGGCTTTGGCCCCTATGTACACTTGCTGTTGGTCACGGCTGTGGCACATTGTGCATGAGCTCTTGGTTTACTACTTTAGGTTTGATCACCGCTATACGCAGCTGGCGCACTGCACCACACGCCGCATGTCGCGGGCACAGGCCTGTCTGCCTCCTATTGCTTCTTCTCCCCATTCACTGTTGCCCCTGTGCCCCTATGGACCCTAGCCTGTTCGGCTGAATACCATATGTACACTCTGTGCTTTGGGACCTGAGCCACTTGATGTGGGCTTGAAGACCGCCATATGCTTCAGCATCTACCACCTCAATGCCTTGGCGTGCCTAGGTGCAACGTTTATTGGCGTATTGCAACTGGTCCCTCTTCCCCATTCCTGCTGACGTGGGCCATGGGCCGAGTTTGGGGTGGCAAGGCAAAGCCTTTGTATGTCTTCCCCCATCCGCCACCCATTCCATGGCCTCCAAATTCACAAGGGAATCCATCAACAACCTTGGTGCCGGCGTGCCGGGCCTGTCCACATCTATGTAGTGCCAGCTCCCCACCTGTCCCAGTGTTTGCGGATGCATTCGCCCTTTCCTATTTCTGCCTCTACATGTGCTTTTTCGTTCCCCTCAACCCCTACATGCGCCGGAACATGTATCTATTTCATTAGTCCAATCTCATGCATTTCACCAGTCCCATTTCACCAGTCCAATCTCATGCTCCAATTCCAATAATCTATTCCCCAGTCCCAATTCATTTCACAAGCAGTTCTGGATCTGAGACTGCCGACTTTGGTCCTGCTTTGTGAGGCAGTTCCGGCTGCCCTGCAAACAACTCTGCCGCATTACTTGTCCGTCAAATTCACACTCTGGCATCGCCCCCCCTGCCCCCCCACGCTCAGCTCCTAGTGTCCCATCGTTGGTGATGTAACCACCCACATCCCCTAACACCTCCTGCTTTTCTGACGACCCAGTAGAAAACATAATTGTGCATCCTTGGCAATAGCATGTGGTTTGCTCGGTCCCCACCTGCTGTAGGGCTGCTTCCATGGGTGTTCTGTGCCACTTGACTGTCACGAGCTCTACCCTTGGCTTCCTGCCCTTGTTAGTTATCACTCTCGGGTGGGCAAATGGGCGGTTGGGCGTTTTACTTTCCCCTTTTCCCATTTCCTTTGGTGGCTTGTCCACCCATCGTGTAAACACCTCAATCCACACATATATGAACAAATTCAGGATCTCCAACCGTCCCTGTCGCATTGATGCCCTATACCTCCACAATGCTTGCAGGGCTGTTCAAAGAAGTGGCGAGGTAGCCATCTCCAGGCAATAGTGCGGGGATCTAGACATGAGTTCCAAACAGGTTAACAATAGGTGAAACATCAAAAGTCCTTGGTGCAAAATACTAGATGTGTGCATGTGCATGTCCCAGTGGTGCATGGCACAATGCATACTTTGTAGTGTGCATGGGTTACAATGCAAAGTGCAACGTGTAGTGTGCAGAATCCATTCCCACGAGCTCAGTGCCATCAGTCCTGCTTTGGGTGCAGGGTGGAGCTAAGCAAGCAGCAAGCAGCAGTAGCACAAGTGGCAAAACAAATAGAACTCCATCGTTGTGGTCGTTCCAATCCGACCGAAATTTTGGCGGATGATACCTATGAGTATGAAGCACAATCAGCCTGCACAATCCTCCTCAGATTGAGCAAGAAAGAAGTGGCAGCTGGGGAGGTAAAATAAGTGCAGGTGGTGAGTGTCAAGAATGGTCAAAAAAGGGTGCTTTTTGGCAAGTTATGGCACATGAGATGTATGTGGTGGGGGACACTTTGCATAGAACCGAAGTAGATGATGAATCCACACCTTGGGGCACTCTTTGGTGGCTTTCCCATCTCATTGGTGGGCTCAATGACCCCTTTCTAGGGTTAAAAATGGCCCAAATTAGCCTTGAAAATGACCTGTTATGCCTACTTTTTCAATCCCACCTTTAATTTGCTAAGTCCGGGTTATACACCCGGGAACTCAGCTTCGAGTTTCGGGTTATATAACCCGAACTCGGTCCGAGTTCCGGGTGATACACCCGGTTTATATATAATGTTTGGCTGCCATGTAGTGCCTTGGGCACACTTGTAGGCTACTTTGACACTGCCCACATCCTTCAATGCCCCATTGCCACCAAAGATTGGTGCACCGGTCACATGCTGGAATAGGGTTATGAGGGGTGTTGGCCAATTTTGTTCTATTTTGGCACAACAAAAGATCTAACAAGGCCTAAAAATGGCCAAGTCAAAGAGGGGTTCAAAGGCATTTTCCCAAAAATGATCCGAAACCCATTGGGATGAACAAACACACAAACAAGTTTCAAATCCGTTTTGAGCCCACCTATTTGGTCCCCCAATTGCCTTGTAAAATGGGCTAATTTAGGACTATAAAGGGTCCAAAAGTGGTCAAAATCACATTTTTCCAAAGTGATCTGAATCGGGTCAAGATGTTCAAACAACTAGTTTAGGTCCCCTCACCCCCCATACACCATGGAGCAGTTGCTATGCCGTGCGCCTTGCCCAGACATGGGGAAGGGGGATTAGGCAAGAAAATGCACCATAATGTTGTCGCCAATGCCCCAAACTACACCCCTCTACACCACACCATTGTCACCGTCCCATCACACTACCCTTTGTCACGTTCTTGCGAAATGGGGCGGTAATCTGATCGTCTATGATTGATAGTAGCAGTCGCTTAGCGGATCAAGTGTGCACGGCAGGCACCAAGAGTAGCTTCATGAGTTGTCATAAGAGACGAAAAACACCCAAAAAGATGCTCAATGCTTGTAGCAGCTACAAACACACGTCATAATTTGTAGCCGGACACATCTCACATTTTCCGTCCTCTTCTTGCAAATGTACTTCCCAACATCTCAACAGGTAGATAATAGGAATCAACTCTTCAGCCAATTCAGCCAATTCAATTGATGAATGGGCATTTGCACCTTGTTCACGTTGCACTTCCTCCTTCCGTGGTGGTCCAGTGCGAGCTACACGTGTGGCTCCCTGGTTACTTTCCTTGGTGCTTACCTTGGCTAGTATTGCATGCTTTTTGCAATTTATGGCCATAAGTGTTTCTTGCTTGCGTCTCTGCCATTGAAGAGGAACCGGGGCAGTGTAAACGAACAAGATAGGAGTAGTTGCCTACCTTTGAACTGGACGTTGTGCGACATATCCACGTGCACACGGCCTGTTGCTTGGCTTTGACATGGGATCACAAGTATAGTTCAATGCAAAGGGTGTGGTCCAATAATGTGCCCTTACCAAAGGCTTCTGACCTACGAACATGGATGGTCTCGAAGGGAATTGAGCCCGCCTTGCACATCACCACATGAGCATGACTTTGAAGGTTCCAACCGGATGCCGCTGTGCCCGTTATGTGGGGGTAAGTGTGGCCCGATAGTTCCGGGCTTTTCTCCGGTCCATCTATACAACTCATCTAGTTCCCGATCACTGTCACCATCATCAAACTCAAGAACTCTGTCACCATAGATTCTCATGGTGGCTTGGTGCACCCGGTGACTTCCAAAAATGGGTGCGTTGATGAAACGGTCAAACAGCTATGACCTAAGTGAACACACACAATGGCACCGAAAGTGCCAACCATGGAACCAACGCTAGAGTGCCGGTTACAAAATCATGCAACATTAAGCAAATTATGCCAAAGCCCCATTGAGGAAAATTTTAGACAATCTACGCAAAATTATGAATTTGCATTACCCCACCAGCAACACTCGGCACTATGCATGGGCACTCAATGGATTTCAATCCATGTGACCAACGGCACATTGAAATGATTAAGCGCACCGTCACAATTAGTTTGGGGCGGCGGTCCCAACAAGCATACGGTAATGGCCTTTTCATCCAACTTAGCATCTTGGATGACAACATGCACCCGGGCCACATGTAGCTGGACTAGGAAATGGGTCCATGTAAAACTCAAGCACAACTATGAGTGAATTTGTACATGATTTAAACGGTTTGACCAAAGAAATTTTCAAACATCACACAATTATGGGGGGGGAATGCCCCCACTTTGGCCACAGGCATTGAGTACAATGACAAGACAATTCTTCAAGCATCATTAGTTGGCATTGTGACAACACAACACAGCCAAGATGGCTTTGACAATCCCTTCTGCGGGCCAAATGTCAAAAATGGGAACTACATTCTCACAATTTCATGGGCTTTTGCGTCCAATAATCCTTTCACTCACAATCACATCAACAACTATGTTCACAACATTGTGTCTTGCGTATCCATGTGTCCAAACAATTGATTAATGATTCTTAACATGCATACTCTTGCTTGTTGCTTGTTGTAGCTGATTTATGAGTTTGTTGGGAGGACATAATTTGCTAGAATTTGCTTCCACGACTTCTTGTTGTTGGTGGGTAACGTGAAGGAAGACCCCAACACGCAAAGAGTTGGTTACAATGGTTGGCATGCTTTAAATCTCATGATTGTGGAAGAGAGGCTTGAAGGACCATCAACCGAGCATGCCTTGTGGCCCTTGTGATTTGTGGCGTGCCTCTTGGCGTCCAAGCACGAAGTAATTGCGTTTGAAAGCGAACCAACTCTTAAGAAACAAGAAGGAGATGGACAATTTGTAAGATATTGTGAATGGAAAGAATCGTGAAGTGGTGCTCCTCATGAGTTTCGGTTGGTCGCATTTTCGTTTCGTCTTATGGTGGGATCTGGGACCCACATGGTCCGCATCTTCTACTGAAGAGAGAGAGAGAGAGAGAGAGAGAGAGAGAGAGAGAGAGAGAGAGAGAGAGAGAGAGAGAGAGAGAGAGAGAGAGAGAGAGAGATAGAGACTTGCGGGAGGCAAACAAAAGAGCAAAACCATGAAATTTGTTAACTCATGTGTTGTATTGCCAAACCTTGGCCTCCCACTGCCAGCATGGTTTGCTCCACCGTTGTTAGCAAACCACACAAACAGCCCTACAAACTGTGAAGTTGGCTCGGATTCTAAACGCCACCTAACTGAATGTTCAATTTGTCGCCACCGAAAGCGCCCCCGACGCTATCCGGCGAGCGGCGAATGACTTGATGCCCACTGGCTACATCGTGATACGACAAAAGCGTGCCCGGAAGTCCCATATGGTGCACAAAGAAAAAGGTGCATAAAAACAACCCCCAACCGCTCAACAACCCAAGGTAGTTTGCACTACCCGCCAGACCAACCCACGGGATAAGGCAAAGCTAATCCGTGAAGTAGGTCGGCTCCTGATATATAATAATTACATTTGTGTTCTTGCGACCTATATGCATATCATGTTTGAACTGATGAAATTGTGGGAGCAATGAGGTTATGAACTCAAGACTAACGATAGCGTCCGCTTGGTTCCAATCCTCACCAAAGGCGACTTGCAAAGGCAACTTTCGGCTTATTTTAAAGTAAAGGCGGAGCTAGTATTGGCTAAATCCTTCAATACCCAACGCCTTCTTAGCTTCTTGTGGGTCTTGGAAGCAGCTACCAAGGCGACCCAACGCCCGACCCATCGAGGACAACACCCCCTTGAATGGCCACGGTACACCTTCGAAAAGCACGTCAGGATCCAAAACGCGGCGATATTCCTCATTGTTTCTATGATACGCTTGCTCCATCTTTGTTTGCTTCATTTTCCTTCCAGAGGGCACCAATTGTCTTGGTCTCCTCTCCGCACTGACAGTGTAAGGTTCCCCTGGTTCCGTGACTATGATGTCTGTGGAAGGCGCAGCCGCTTGCTCCGTGCGTAGATACACAAAAGGCGACCTTCCAATCTCCGATTGCATAAGCACCAAGGCCCCACAACCTACGATGAGCCCCAAAACGAACAACCAACCAATCCTTCTTCCGCCATAGTCGACCCGTTCGTTGTCGTGAGAGATGTCCACAGCATGTGAGCAGTACGAGGACACCGGTGCATCTGCTAGGAGCTTGATTTCAGCCGTCGTACGGTGCACATTCTGATCCATGACGGCTCTCTCCAAACCCATAGTTCTGCAAGGAGGAAGATTACTGTGCCAGCAAGCTTGAAAATGTCGGAACTGTACTGACTGAGGATTAACCCCCACATCCCCCCAACGGCGGTTTTCAGCACTTTGGCTAAGGACTTTTGCTAAGGTAACTGCTTGCTCCTTGTCTGCACATCCCCCAATGTCGGGTTGGGTTTCATCAATCCTCAATTGTCTAGTCCCAATCCCAATCCAGTCCCCGCTACGTTGTTCGTTGCCACTGGTGGTGAACTGGCGTCGCTGCAGTACAGACAACATCGTTTGTGCCACTTGAACTATTCATGTATGCCGATCACCGTGGCAGTTTTTATGGATCTCTGCTTTTCACCGTGCACTTGAAACGTTCAGTAGCTATCCTCGAAGCCTTGCCTTTGCCTCGACGTCACGAAAATTATGGAATGACCATGCCGCTCGCGTGGTCTCAAACCTGGGCAAACCGCGTGTTCAGCTTGTTTCACACACTGGAATAAAATGTTCGATCAGAAAGCATGCGTGGATGAAAGATCTACTTCTGAAACATGTGCAGGCCCAGAACGGGTGTTCGAACTCCCTCACATGAGCAAGACGAGGGAGGAATGAGAGGAGGGGGCGGAGCACCAAGGGATTGGAGGCAGTCGGAACTCAGATATGCCAGGGGAGCTCTGGGGAGGAAGACTCGCTTGAGCCACAATGCACTGCCAGCGGTACCAGGGAGGCAGGAGCACTCTTGTCGCCGACTGTCGCGTTCACGTGAATTCGGCGTCTGAGAATGATCCAGTTGGTGTAGAGGAAAACCAAGGGACAAGAAAAAGCGGAGGGGAGAAAGCAGCAGCGAATGCTTTTGGAGAGATCGATGAAGGAGGTCTGCACGGCTTTGGTGCCATTCATAAGCCGAGGGGTACAGTTATGCAGACAGAGGCGATGCTCAAAAAGCATACAGCAAGATTGGAAGGAAGTATCGCCTACTTATTGGTAGGCTGGGGCGATCGTGCAAATACATCAAAGTTGAGTCCTAGCAAAGAAGCATTGCTTAAAAAGAAAACCCTACACAGCCGTAATCTTCGTGAGTAGAAGCAAATTTTTCAAGCAAGTGCATAACTGGAATTAGCCATCAAGATTGTTTGAAGCGTAAAACCTACCCCTAAGGATGAAAAAATGTATGTAGCCGTGGGCATGGTGAAGGCAGCATGGGGGGTACATGAACTCTTTTCATTCGTTTGGAGTAAGAAAAAGTTACTTCCACATCTTTGGTCGTAGACTTGATCGCGGCCAAGCCCCCCCAATTCTTTGGGAAGTATTCAAGACTAACACTTCATCGTTTTCACCACTGTTTTGAAGCATAACGAACTATGGCAATGACCCTAGCTCCCTCTGAGGTTCACCTCTACCACTCAAGAGAGCGGAGGTATCTTCCTTCATGGGGGTATTACCGAAATAATTTAGGCACTTCATGCCTCTTTTCTTAGAGGTTAAGCCTAGTGGTCTCCCACCTCAAAACCCAGATACTCAATTGCTTCATCTACTTAATGTGGTCCTACTTTGTAACTGATTCTGAACTCAGTTGCTTGGCCAAGGTGGCCAAGTCATATCTTGTGTGTGGCCCAACCTACTTGCCCCAGACTCTTAACCAACTCCATTGCATCCTAAACGGTGCACATGAAGTGCTTATCACTATCTATTGGGCCAAATTGTTGTCAGTTTTTACACGAAAACTATTTGCATCGTTTATAAACCATTGATGTTCTGTATTTAAGCGTGCATTATCCTTTTCAGCTCTTCTTTGCTACGTATGCTTTGATTTGGAACAAGAGAATCACTAGTCAAAGATAAAGAGTACATCACAATCTATCAAGATAGATGTGCGATGAATATGTACAGAGATTCATCGGGCCAAGGTTGGTACATGCATCAACAAGTATGTGTACCATAAGAAGGACATGCGGCCCTAGCTATGTAATTCACCGCCAACCCGACTATGGACAATCTCAAAAGCTTAACTCAGAACGTGCAGGGTAGATATATGGTGTTCCCAACAGCATCTGTCACAATAGTATGCCGTTGTTCCTCACCCGACCGCTGCACATGCGATCCGCCCACGGGCCTTTGCACCCATGGCACAGCGATGCTTGCATCCGTGTCATTTTTGAGGCCCCACTTCCACTTCCACTTCCACTTCCACTTCCACTTCCACTTCCACTTCCACTTCCACTTCCACTTCCAACACACCTTACATGAACCCGCCTATTGTAATCTTTGCCAAAATGACAAACCCCGTTTGCCCCGTTTGCCCCATTTGCCTCTGTCAATGCACTCAACACAAGATGTTTTCAATGGCTTGCCGTTGTGCATTCGTTGTTCTTTTTTGGTGACTCACTCCAAAAGTTCATACGGTACTGAAGACAATTCTTGGAAAATGGGCACACGACACAGTGGATCCTTGTAAACAAGGCACAGGGCAACAACCCATAGCTCACATGCGTGTACCGGAGACACTATTTGGTGCAACAAGTGACCGACCGCCGCACCATATGGCAACCTATTTCAAAAACACAGTATGGTATGGTTCAGTGGAGTATCTGAACTAAGAAGAAGTTTTTGCACTGTTAAACACGGTGTACAAGCTAGTGGCCCGTCATGCCACCTCCGCCCTCCAAGCCCTCATCAAAGATCACACCTTTATTCACCACAGCCAGCACGGGGGCATCCCCAATTTTCGCACCATGGACCACCTTTTCCACGTCACTGCAGAGATTGCCCGCTGTCCCCAGGCCTACCATTTTTATATCGACTTCAACAAGGCCTTCAACAGCGTCCCTCTTTCCACCCTCCGCCGGGTTTTGCACCACTATCGAATGCCAATGGGGTTAGTCGACCTGATCAGCGGTCTCTATGCTCACCCCCAGGACGCCCCCCTTGTCAACAACACCATCCCACACTGCTACCTTCAAACAAAGGGCCTCACAGAGTGTTTAGTTTGGCCACTGGACGGTCAAGACGTCACAGGAAAAATTTGGATTGTAACTTTGGAAAACTGGCCCTCCCCATCTCAGCCTCTGCGTGCGTAGTATGCACGCACAACCCTTAGCAGATGGCGACATCCAAAACTTCGCACTGTGTGCACAGCATTTCCTAAGGAGAAATTCACTAAGGGGGGGATTGCCTATAGGGAAAAACATGTAGAGCACCAGGAGTGGGTCCCACTTAGGGCTCGATATTGTGGCATGCGTGATATTATGGGAAATTGACCATAACTACCAACTCCAACATTGCAAAATTGTACATAGATGGGCATTAGTCATGTCCAGCGAGGCCAGTTATTCAAAGATGAGGAATGCAGGCTTGAAGTCATCACAAACTGTGTGCTTAGCACACTTTGGGGCATCTCTTTGCTTAGTAGTGAGACAATGTGTGGTGCCGTCTCTGTGTCATGGTTGACTCTGTCGAGGCGAATATGGCTGCATTGATGAGCATCTATCCACGGTGTTCCTTGGATGCCATTAGAGCTAATGATGGGCTACCGTGTACCCATGTGTTCCGTTGCAACGTCATGGTCAAGTAGGTCAATCAAACCTTCTGAGACAACTTTGATCAATTTGTGCATGGTTGGGTGCAAAGGATCCAGGGAAACGTAGACAACGCAGAACGCTGGACGCAATCATGATTCCACTGCAACGGTTCGAACGTCATTGAAATTGCTATGTACCGGCGGCATTTCACTATCGACAATAGTCGGATAGCTTATACGGTACCTGGTGGGCGCATAGCCTTTCGGATTTTGTTGCGGGCGTCGACAGCGGAACACTGCGGAGCAGGGCGGGGGGGGGGGGGGCATTGTCATCCTCCATGTCACCGCATGAATGGAACCACAACCCTTCGAAGGAAGTCACACTAAGTGAGGTGGCTGTGTTTCATGGTCGAAAGCCTCAAGTCCGATGGCCTTACACTCAGCATACCGGCACACCTGACACATGGCCTTTTTCTTAGGCGTCACAACCCCCCCCCCCCCCGTGCCATATGGCCCATTGATCCCCCCCATATGGCCCACGGAAGTCCGTTTTGGTGTGTAACAAAAACGATGAAAGCGGGGTGTCATTTTTGGGGTATGCAATACGCATTGGGGGAAACGGGGTAAACAAATGAGGGTAAATCAACAATATGCAAAATCCTGGTCACCAAGCTGTAGAGAATTTAATGAAGTATTGACCGCCCCCCAAATGGATTTCTGTGTCCCTGTGTCGGGGGAGGGGTTTCAGAGCTGTTTCAACCTAAACCCAATACCTCATTAATGAGGCCCAGAAAAATTAAAAGGCGAACGGCAGTGTTCGTTGGACAACGCATTCGTTGGACACGGGGGGAGGGGGGGCACCATAAAGATGCCATACCGGTTTGAGGCAATCAATCACCAACTAAACCAAGGGAATGGCACAAACACCTCCCCAAACCACATAACACACCGTGCTTGTATCTTGCCTTGCACTTTACTTACGGGTGGCCACAATTTCTTACTACAATTCTTGCTTTCGCTCCCTTGGTTGTCTCACGGGATAATAGCATAACAACCCATAACTCAAAGCAAATTTTGCCTACAGTTACTGGGGCCAAGTTTTTGCACTGCGTGGGCATTGCATGCACATTGCAGGTGAAACCCCCCACGTCCCACTGTTGGCCACGCCAACTCGAAGTTGTCCATTGTGAGGCCCCATTCATAGTTCTTGAAATCTTCAGGGTCCTTTAACTCAACAGCCTTCATCAGGACTACGAAAAATTGAGTGTGACCCGGGCCATGGAGTTGGAGACGCCGGACCACGAATACTGGCTCTATGACTATGATCAAGGTACAGCCCATCAACACTGACCGCAGACCCCGCTATTTCCAAGACGAAGAAGTGCCTAAGCCATCTAAGGTGGAGGAGCAGCCGGAGAGACAGCGGTGTGAACAACCCAAGCCGAAGCCAAGAAGAGCACACGCAGGCATGGTCTGTGCAGCTCACCTGCAAGATTATGAGCCACCACCTTCACCAAAGCCCAGCAAGCAAACGAGGAGGATGTAGTTCTACCCAAATGGCAAGTGGGTGAAAATGGGCACAGATAGGTGAAAAGAGGTGAAAATGGATAATAATTCAAATATGGCATATCCCAGCTGCATAAGAAGTGTAAAACCCCCTATTATGGAACAACAAACCTCTGCCAAAGGGCCAAAACTAGGGTTTGGGTGGTTACCAACATACAAACCTTTGCACTGTGTGCGCACTGCATGCATGGCATTCCGCAGGATTCATGGGCCTCGGAGGTCAGGTGTGGAACCGCCGCTGTGCTCCAACCCTGCTTTCCTTCACACCGCCTTCACTGCAATTCAGTTCCATTCGTGATGGTTCACTTTGTCAGTGTTCGCATCAGCATTGTCCCTGACCTCCCTGGCTGGGGTAAGAGAATTGTCACTGTTCACCAGTGCACCTCTGCACTCCCAGATCAGTCTGTTGTACCGAGGTGGGTGGTGTTGGGTCATAGCGCACATGCTATGCCTCATGCTGTGCACCCTGCTGTTGGCAGGTTGTGCTTGCAGGATCCGATGGGAGGGGTGGGGTTAGCAGTCAGCGAGCATGGGGCAGCATGTGTTTGCATGTTTGATACAGTGCAAAAACGGCAACCTGTGATCCCAGCATGCACAACAGAACTCATCGCAAAGTTGATTCTGCCATTTATTCTGCCTGTTTGCCACGTATTCCAGAATTATACACCACAGAGAAAGGAGAATCTATCCAAGAGTGACGTTGGTGAAAGCTGCAAGGGAGGGAAACAGTGCATGGGGCCCTGTGGTTTGGATAATTACAGTGTGCCTTCTTAGTGGGGGAAATCCAAAAGAAGGGCCAGGCTGTCATCCCCCCCCCTCCCCCTAGAGCAACACTAAAATTCTGAAATCTGATGAAAACAACACCTACTGGCACTCTTTAACTCTGGCGTTGTTAATGCGCGCAAGAAGGAACAAGCAGTCACGGTTGTGTCATGAATGTATGTATCTGTTCTATGTTCCATGTACTGTTCCATGTACATCATGGTGAATCTGCGCTGAACCTGCGCCCACCCCACATCTTGTAGCCATTGCATACCGTTGTCACCAGTGATTACACCAAACCACTTACTCAGCAGAATTGCTTTTGCGGGAGGGGGGGGGGGGGGCTGCAGACCAATATGAGCCAGCGAGGGCCGCTCAACATATGGTACTCATGACACCTCCGAACAAAAGGGCCAAACCACCACCCAAGGGTGCTGCCCAAAAGCATTCCTGTGGAAAGTTGTGAGCATGTTCAGCAATTCAAGGTCAAATGGAGCAGGACGAAGAAATTTTACACGGAGCCAGTCAAGGAGTAAATTTCATCACATTGGCAGCCAGTAAGCGCATGCATCATTTTCGTATTGTTGCATCACTTGCTTTCATTTGTCATTGTGTTTTGACCGTGACATACTTGATCATTTCGTTCTCTGCCGCAATTTCTGTGCCCCATAGTGTGTGTGTACGGCGGTAGTGCGATTCCCCAGGGGGTGGTGGGGGACCGTCATTTGGCAACCGTCCCCGGGGGTGGCGAAGAACCATCTTCCCTCGGTTGGGGAAGGACATTTGGCAGAAATAGGTGCTAGCAGGTCTTTGGGAACCCACTTGCCTTCGGGCATGTCTCTTGTGAAATACAACTTGTCCCCAAAACTGTGTCCCATACCCCACATACCATGACATACCACATACCGGCAGTTTTGCTCACACAATCTCTGCAGTGAGAGGCGATGGACAGATGCACAGTCATGCACCACTGCCTTGCCATCACACTCACAAGTGATGTGATGATATGTATCACCACACTCTGACCAGCCAATGACCTGCCCCAAAGCAGCTGCCCCTGTAGAGTGGGTGTGTATCACACTCGTCCCAGGGGTAAACATGGTTGTGCTATCACGTTCCATTCCAGAGAAAGTACTTCAAAGAGTCCTGCCAAAGTACAAGGGATACAAGTGGCAGTGCCTCACAACACACTGACATGCAAGACAACACACTTACCCGCAACAAAATTTTGGGGTTGACCAAGTGATGCCCCCCCCCCTCCCCCTCCCCCGGGGGATCAATGGTCGGTTCCGATAGACTGAATGTCCCCGCCATAGACAATTCCAGCCATTAGTCCAGCAGTACTGCGAAGTCCACTCCCTCCCCCGGGAAGGACAGGGGGTGGGGAAGGACACGGGGGGAATCAAGGTTCAGAGCAGTCAAATTCTGCGATTGTCCCATAGATCACTAGTGACATCCTGTGAGCGTAGGCGGAATCTGAACCCAGAAAACGCGGTGGATAACTTGCTCAGCCATAGGCTTCCCAGGATGCTCTTGAAGTGAAAAGACTGCAGGCTGAAAAAAACAGCAATGTGTAGAATATTGAGGAACAAAAGGAGGGAGCGACTAGCAATTGGATGTTCAACTGTGTGAAAGGTCAGTGACAAGAGAGGTTTTGGTGGCACTGTCTTGATGTCTCAGACTTCTGGTAGGGGGTTGGGGTGCTTGCATCTTCCCTTTGAACCTAAAATTGCGTCGCCACCAGTGCCAGAGGTGGTGTACAGTGGCTGCGCAAGCTTGATATAGATCCTCTCTGATGGGCCAGCCTTCATTCAGCGGTTGGCTGGCGGGTTTGGTGAGTGTCTGCAAGGACTGCTGCCTCCACAAAGGATCTGAACCCACCGTTAGACTTTGTCTGCCAATTATATGCACACCGATGTGCCATGGTCAAGCAGCTTTCTTCCCTGTTATTTCCAGACAAGGTAAGTGTACAGTAAGGCACCGGGAGGTAGCAATAAAGGTTTCTTGTTTATGTATAGTTTATGCACTTGGCTTATATGAGGCATATCTTGGGCACAGGACAGAGGGTGGGTTGAAAGCTGCATGTTCAGGATTATGCACAAGAACCAAACACAGATCAGTTTGTCTGTCCTTCAGCATGGATGAGCCCATCCTACAGGTCCCAAAAACCTGAGCTATAAGTCCCAAACTCCAACTAAAGCTTGCAACTGAGAGCCATTCTCATACACAGAGACGGCACACAGAAACGCTGATACCTGATGCACTCCACTTGCACTCCACCTTGCAATGCACTGCAAAGTGCTGCAGGTGGCGCAATCATCATTCAAACTGCAACTGTTCTTGTGTTCGAGAGGATATGCTATGGACAATCTAGATGAAGCACAACGTATTCATCCGTCATAAAGCTACATCCATATCTACAATCAAACGGCAACATTCGTGCGTGTTCACCTGATGACTTATATATCGGCAAGTGCTGCCTGCATGCGACATACTGTGTGTCTTACCTCCCACTGCTACTGTGCTGCAGGTGGGAGGGGGGGGGGGGTCAAGCAACAGAACATCGCCCAAGTTCCACGACCAGCCAGGATATTTTTTTTGGTGCTGACCAAGATGAGCTGACCACGACCAGCCAGGATATGCACAATCAATCTAGTTGCCTTCATGAGGGCTTGATCACCCACGCAACGATGGGCGGTGTGTATAAATGGCAGGGTCATAATCTGAGCAAGCTGATGACGTGCACATACGAGGCATTCTGATGATTGCACGCATCAACCCAAAACAGGCATCTGATATCATAAAACTCGCATGGGTGTGGTGCCTTGCAGATGCGGGGTGTGAGGCTTGTGGCTGATGCTGTGCACAGCTGGGTGCCTCCTTCACAGCAGTCTATATGCAGTACTGAAGTATCGCCCATAAACATACACCAAAACAGCTTTTGGAAGCATTAAACCCTTTCAGCATTTGTCTTCTTGACGCAGTTGCGGAGCGCACGAACAAGTGGGAGCTCATTCGCAACAAATGGCCTTTGTACTGCTTACTGCTGACCTCATTGAGCGCAGAGTGCGTGCACTGTGCAGCACTTCCTACAAAGAGAAGCGGGGCACACTGTTGAATTGGATGTCGCAGTCTGTGTAGACATGGTCAGTTTTGCAACAGCAACAGGCCTGTGAGGCATATTGAGCACCACGACCATAACTGCCGAGAACCGCCCCAGATGGTCTAAAAATACACCGACCACTACAGCCCAGCAACTGCGAGCATATGCCAACACAAGCAGCGCACCCATGAGGCAGTCTCACCAGCAGCCAAAGATGTGTCGTCACCGTGCACCGTGCATGCACTGTGCAGGCTACCAACCTACCTCCCAAATTGTCTAATGTGTATCTTGGACAAGGGTTCGGGACAGGATTGCCACCCAATGGTGCAGAGCTAAACAGAGGGCACGTTCCTCCTCAGCATGCCCGTGCTCTTGAGATGCGATACGAAGCGTTTTGTCCTAAATCGTTTTGGGGGGAAGGGAGGTGGAGACCAAGATGAGCTTGCAAGCCTATACGGTACTCAAGATGGCTCTCGGATCAAGGTTCAGAGCTGTGCAGTTTTGGGGGAATGTTTGCCCGGCGCGCGCCCGGTGCGCTACTTTTCTATTAACTATCCCGACTTCAGCCCCAGATTTGCCCTCTCATGGAGAAGCCCCCCAAGTAGACCACGTTGCACTGCACACCTTCCCTACAAAGCACGTTGCATAATAAAGCAATATCTGTGAATTCAGCAACTCCAACTGTCATCTGTATTGTACTTAACAAACAACATTGGTCCCACAAGTGTGGGTGTCAATACATTCAGTACAATCATCTACAGTGGGATGGTGTCCTTCATGTGCCTAATGTACGTGGGCGTTTAATTGCCCATTGTGCCCTCCAGTCGTCGGGTCTCCCGCGTTTTCTGCCCTTAGGGATATTCATCTGCTCGACCCGACTTTCATACCATTCTCGTTTGCGTTCCCACCAACCCTGGAGTGTGTGCCTGATGTAGTGGTGCCAGTCATCCCAGCACCTGGCGGTGTATGCTGTTGTGGTGTGGAACGCTGCGGACTTGAAAAAGTGTTCCTTGGTTTCCGTGTACCCATCAAACCAGGACTTTCGCTGGTGCAAACCCTGTAGGGCTTTGGCCTTCCATCGTGACATCTGTTGGGGCACGGGGCCGCGTACTGCAGTAAGGTACAGCCTTTTCACCTGGTGTTTATATGCCGTGTACTCGTCGGTGGACGCTCGTGGGTGCACGTCATTGTAACATTGTTGGCGGGCTGTCAAAGTGCCATTCTTTCTTCCAATGAGAGGCACAATGACATGAATCCAGCCTTTATGAGCACCATCATGGCCCCCAACTTCGAAATCACAGAAATCACCTCGGGTACGAGAAGGTCCATACCCATCCCAAATCAAAACATCTGCTGATGTCCCGGGGGCTAAGGGACAAATCCATATAATGTTGCCCAACATATCACTAGCAACAGTCCACTGATAGGGCACGGGTCAGAAAAGATGCCCGGCGCGCGCCCGGCGCGCTAACGTTCCCCCTTTATCATGATCCCACGAATGACTGTGGCAGCGGACAGCGATATGAAGCATTTTGTCCTAAATCCTTCTGTTTGCCATGAGACTGGATGTTTGTGCATTGTGTCAGTTTGCGCATTGTTCTGCCATGAACAGAGTTCAGCAAGAACAGAGTGGTGGCTGCAAGTGAAGATATAGCAAACACCACAAGATCGGAGATGGGTTTTTTTGCAAATGGGGCTAAAATGAGGCAATGATCAGCAAAGGATCAGGAAAACTCTGGTTAGTGCCTGTTTTGGAGGCCAACAATTAATAGATACATATGTGGGTGCAACAGCATGCAACCGCGGAGAGGATACAGTAACATGAGCCTTGCTGTGAAGGGCGGCAGCGACTACCTCCCCTCCCCCTTGCGATGCGCCTGCTAGTGCAACGGTTCCCTTGCAATCCCAAGTGAACATGGCCAAAAAATTTTTTTTGATCAATGGGCCAAAGTGAATGTGCCAGGGCCTTAAGGGCAAGTTCGAAGTAAGTACAGTTTCGGCAGTGCCTAGGTAAGCATACGGGATTCGGCTCCTGGCTGGTCCCCCATGGCTTCCTTGTCGGTGTTGGCGTCAGTGGAATTCCCACTCGTTGGGAGTGGCTGTAGTGGAATTTCCAACAAAGTGGGGTCCACTCTTCCCTGGGTCTCTTACGTTTGAAGAACATTTGTTGGTGCAACAGTCTTGTTTCTTCGTTGTATAAGGTGGCCAATGCTCTGTATGCATGCATTTCCATAAGTTGGCAATGTAGCCAAACTTCTTGCCGATGGAGCAGCAGCGATGCAGCCGCACCATAGGTTGCAGCAATATAACACGAAAACGCATTGCGCATCGAGACAGCAAAACAGGTAGTAAGAAAAAAAAATACACGGAGGTGACATGTGCACTGCGTCTTTCTGGGAGGTACTCAACCAACCTCCTCCTGTTATAGGCTCAAGTCAGCACACACCAACGACATGTCCGTCCTGTTGTTCTGAGGTGAGTACGGCGTGGACCGCCCGCTTCCCTTTGGAGGCTTGGTCGTATAGCTGAGGTGTCTCAGGTGCGTCATGGTGTTTTCTAAAGCACTGGTATATCAGTAAGCCTTGGTGGCGCGCCAGAACATGGCATAAAATGGCCTAAATAGCAAAAAAAAACGAAAAAAGTTGACGATCTCCTTGCCCACCCCAGGGAACTTGCAAGGAACACGTGGCACACAACAAGACCTGCACAACACCACGGCATAGCATGCATCAAATGACTATGAAAGGCCATGCAACCATGTGTGCTTAGGTTCATTGCGGAGTAGGCTCTGTGTGCCACGTTGTCTGGCGATAAAAAGTTTTTAACCTTGGAAAACTGAACATGCTCAACAGGCATACCAGCTGGGAATGTATCAGCATGATCAACAGTAATGGCTGAAATCGCAAAAAGAAAAAACTGAGTGATCTGCATGATACATGGATAAATGCATTGCCTGGGATGCAATCAGTGCATTTGCACCACAATACCACATTGCACAAATGGGATTGGGACAACTACAAAAAATATCACCAAACCTGCAAAACCACCGTTCCTCTGTAAATCAAAATGGTCAAGGTGAGTTCCCCCACCCCCTGGGGGAAAGGCTAGGGCGGATAGATTGCAAGGGGCGGGGAGGGTACATGTTCAAGGCCCCCCAGTAGCATGTTGGTTCGCTGTAGTGTGAAAAAAAAAACACTCAGCAATCCGGGGGTAGTAAACTGAACATCAATTGCCTTTTTTGAACCTCCTTGTGAGTGGCCGCGCTAATGCAAAAGTTGGCAACCAACAGGATGTAGCAACAAGATGGGCAGGAGATGAGTTGTCCCGAAATGACATCAGGGCTGTCTCTGAGAATGAGAAAATTTCTTAGTCTTTGAAATGAAACTGCCATCTCGCCAGCTCAACAGTTGAAGGGCCAGAAGAGAAATTTCCAAGGAAACAACTAGTGGGCCGGGCAAAAAAATTGGCTTTGCCAGGCAATAAGTCTAATAAGTCTGTTGGGTAGGGATGCCATGCCTTTCGTTCCGTTTTTCGTTCATAAACTCTTGTTCTCTAAAAGGCCATTTGTGTGCAAACCTGAGGGCTTGGATGCTGCTCGAAGCAGTGTGAAGTGAATGGGATGAGCTTCACCGAACAGTTTACTTCAGCTTTGTGCACAATTGCACCTGAAGAGGTCCTGACAGCAAACTTTTGCCAGACGCACAGTGGCTTCAGGAGATACCACAAGACCGAATTTTTGAAAAATGGGCAAAGGAGGCGGAGGGCACTAGAGATCCATCGTGTGCACCGTTTCCCTGTGCTCAGCGACGGGTGGCATAACATTGCCATCTTCGGCACACTTCCGCATTGAGCAGCGCTCGCTGTCTCCTTCTGTGTGACTTGCGACTCTTGCGATAAATTGCAACGTGTGCGCCAGTGCTCGGCTCATGTGTGGCATGTTTGCACCTCTTGTAGACTTCCTCTTGGTTTAGCATGCTCCGAGTACGTCCATAGAGCATTGCTCAAACGGAGAGGTGCATCATGACCATCAGATGCTGCATTGCTCGTCAGTGCAGCACCACAGGCTCAGTACCCAGAGGAGCTGCCTGTGTGAGCCAAAGAGCAGCACGTCTAACTCACCATGGAAAAGCCTGTGCAGGCCTAAACGCCTAAGTGCACGCAGTGCATGCATGCACTATCACACCCATTGCTACATTTTTTTTGGGGGGGGACTGACTTTCGAAGTGTTCGATTGTTCACATGCTCAGCGGACCAGCGGTCCAATGGGTGGAGAATTCGTCTGCGGAAAGTGCCCTGGAACAACCCTGGAAACATGTGCACATGTAGTATGATGCGCCACTCACCCCACAGTGTGAGTGAGTTTGCTCAGGGCAGGTGGTGTGCTACTCATGCCACGTTGTGTCATGCACAATCAAGAAGGCGGCTTTGCTTCGATTGCTGCAAGAAACTGGCAATGGGTGTTTTAGGCGTGACAGGCATGACAGCTTAGGCTAGGGACAGACAGGGCAGCGAGCCCCAGTGCACGTATTGGGTCATGCAAACAGGTCAAGGGCACAGATGTTTATATCTGGGATAATCACAAAGATTCTGAACGTTGGCAGCTGCTGAACATTGGAATGACAAGCACAAGTAGCACGTAGAGCAGACTGGAGGCCATGCTCAACATGCGGCCCACCGCGATGGGAATATACCTGGGGAGGACAGCATTGTGGCGTGCGCATTCAGTGGTGTGCTTATGGTCTGCATGTTTCAAAGGAATATCTCTTTTCCAAGGGAGGGAGCGTCAGGGCCAGGCTCACAGCCGTGCTGCCAGTAAGGCTCTCGAGGGGCGTTCTCGCAAGCAAGCAAGCAAGCATGAGAGGTGAACAGTGCTATGATTGCCCCACGGAAAAGAACATGGTAGCAGACATTGCACGGCTACACCTGACACAGAGAGACTGCATCTAGACTGGCACCGGGAACTACTACGCCCGAAGGCATCCCACAGTACAATGATGGTGAATCAAAGGCTGAACAAGAAACAGCAGATTGTGTGTGCATTTGTATGGAAAGTGTGCGTGTACATCTGATTGTGTAGGTGGGTACTTAGACTGCTGGAAACCTGACGAGACCGACATCCACATCTTCAGTGTTGAAATTCTGCACCGCATGTCTGCCATAGGAAGCAGAATGTGGGGAAGATTCTTCCCTTGCCCTTTTCCAGTCCCACATTGCACCGTCTTCTTATCTGTGCTGCATGGCTAACACCGCTGTGGACAAACAGGCCAAAACAACCCATTTCTCGACCCTGCTCCACCTCTCGGACACGCAGCGAAGAAAACAAATCTGATTCCCAGCCATAGCAGCAAATACACTCTTCCTCATGGGTCCCTGACTGATCTCCAACAGGTCGCAGGGCACCTGATTGGAGTGTATCAGCCGCTGGGGGCTTCGCCATAAAGGCTGAGTAAGTGTGCTGGTTGGTACTACCAGCTGTACACACTGGTGTGAATTTTCAGGGAGGAAATGTCAACAATGCGTGTCCAAAGCCAAGAAAAGTATTTTCTCCAGCAGACCTGATGGGCTGGGCCATGAAGAAATGGATACTTAGCTACTGATATTGCCCCTAACACAGGCTATACGTTCACAGCTCTTCATTCATGTTCATACCAAACCAGTGCTGAATGTTGCCTTGAGTTCGCCCAATGGGGCTATCGAATGCTGCATAGGCTGGCTTGGGTAAGCTCTGCCCCCTCCCTGAGAACCCGGTCAGCAACCTGTTGCCTACACCTGTTGGGCTGGGGGAGGGGGGGGTCAAGAGGTCAGGTGTGGACCCGCCACTTTGCTCCAGCCGCGCCTGCCTGCACACGGCCTTCATTGCTCACGGCTTAATCTGGTTCTGAGCTTATGAGACACGGATAAGGTGGGGGGGGGGGGGGGGCAACCCCTCGGTTCCCAGATGAAGCCCCTCCCTGGCCTTTTGATACACTTACTTACCCGTGCAAGCCTATTTCGAGGCCCTGACAAAGCAGATGGTAGGGCTCCATATGGGAGACCAGGCCATGGGCAAGTAGCACGCATGTTACAATTTCGCCCTTGACTGATTGGTGCCCAGCTATTATTTCGTTAAGGAACGTCTAGCTTAGTTCTGCCTCTCATGGTGTGGAGCCGAGGGACCGCCCCCCCACTGAAATTCCGGCGGATTCCCAGACGCCTTCACCTATTACCCATCCCCACATGTGCAGAGTCAATAGGTATTTTGGTTATGCTGTCAAAGACTCAACAGCTGCCATCAGGTGTTCCCAACAACCTGTTGGGCTCACACCAAACAAAAGCGTCATTTGGAATTATACAGATTTTGCACTGCTCAGCCACCGCAGACCTACAAATACTGACCAAGAGGTGTGGACATGAGTGACGCATAGGAAAACACAAACAAGTGTGAGGGGACTGCAACACTCCACTGGACTGACACATGTCGGCTTCATGAGCCTTATGGTGCCCAAGACACACGAAAACCGTCCAGCATCTCTGCAAAAGACTGTCAAATAGATTGGCTGTTTGCTACCCCCCCTTCCTTGCAAGAACAGCAGTGAAAGCACTGAAAATGACGGAACCAGCACCTCCTGCTGATTCCGCCACTAGCCTGTTTATGCGCACAGCTAGAAGACACAAGCAGTGATCGCAAAGCAAAGCAAGGAGCAGAACAGGCAAGACACACGCAAGGGTGACAGCACAGTGATCAAAATCCCCAAAATACCATCCTAGCCCCAAATCACAGAAACCAACTTGATCCTGACGGACAACCAGAAATGGACCCACCATTTTCTATGGCTCCAAAGATTGCAGAACAAGTCAGACTATCAAGGTCCTGCACACTGTGCATACAAAGGTCCGCGCGGAGGCAGCAGCGGGCTGTACCTGCATGCTACCTCCCTATGCCTCCCCCATAGTGTACGCAGCACGAGGGAAGGACCTGCGCCAATGGCTCAGGTTTGCTCACGGGATGCCCTCCTGTGCCCATCTCCTGGGCCTAGAGATTGCGTCCCCCCTCCATGGGGGGGGGGTTCTCCCTCCCCTGTGCTGCTAACGGGGTGGCCTAAAGGTCACCCCTGGTGATGCCCATGGGGAGCAGCACCCTTGATGTGGGGGAGTCTGTCTGGCCCCCCTGCCCAAGGCCATGCCCCGCACCCCACGCCGGGCCCAGTGACCCCACTGCTCCCCTAGCCGAGCCTTGTCCTTGCCCTTACCCCAAAAGTCCAAAAGTTGCAGCAACAACACTGTGTGCTGCTTTTTTCATTTTTGGTCCAAACCCAGATGAGTTGGCGAAGCTCACTCACCATGGTACTTGAGAAAAGTCTCAGAATCAAAGCCACTTCTACAATCTTGTGCTGTTTTGACCAGGGTGCTGTACTCCCTAGGGGGGCGACTGTCATCGGGAGCTGGGGGCCTTGATGCCTCTCCCTTGTCTCAGGAGGAGTTCTTGCACTGTGCGCGCACTGCGCGCTACTTTTAGACTAGGTTTCAGTGATACATGCACCAAATCAGTTCAAATATTGCACTAGCAGGAACCACCTAGGCCACAGGGCTGGTAGTAGTTCGTCGAAGCCAGTGTGTGGTACACAAACAGGAAAGGGGCGGGTGGGTGGGGCCACCGGGCTGTCTAGCCTTAAAAACAATAAACAAAATCTGACAATGATACACACACAGTGGAAAACTCCGCTGGTGCAGAAACCACCGTTCACGGAGGTAAACGATAGTTTCAGTGATACATGCACCAAATCAGTTCAAATATTGCAATAGCGGGAACCACCGAGGCCACTTTTCCCTTCTTATGTACACTCAACACTGTAGGCTGAGGATGTGCCCCTACACATAGAGCCCAATGCTTGCCACAAGCCACCATAGGTCAAAGACATGAAAGGAGAAGGAACTGAGTCTCTACGGCGAGACTCTCAAATAGCACCAATCCTTAGGCTTTCTCTGCAAGCAACTTAGCTAGCCTCAACAGTTCACCTAGGTTGTTCTCGGACACGTATTCTTTTTTTTTTTCTCAGGCTCAACAAGTTCGATGAGTATAATGAGAGCTCTCAGGCAACAGCCTGGGTCAAGAAGTAGGGCATATAGTACAAACGAGGGTTCCACATTTATCATGTGTTCCAGCTTTACCTGGGGAACTGCCTCTGTTCACTACCTCTACTGTTCTCGGACACGTATTCGACCACAACAAAGTTCAAACGCCCATCGGGCAAAAGAAATGCTGAGCAGGACTCCCAGGTGGCCTCATCCATGCCATACCCTTCCTAAAGGGTAAGGAAGCACCAAACCTGATAGTAGCAACGGCGGAGTACTCACTTCACCAAGTAGAAGCCTTCCTTAGCCATTTCTTCGGTGTTCCTGTCTGGGAGAGTTTCTTCCACTTCATTAGAGCTGGTTGCACCCTTTAACTTCAGCAAGGCTGGCAACACCCTGTAACTTCAGGACCGCTACCTCATTATTCAATTCCCATGCTTCCCCCCATCACCCCAACTCAAGGGGCCACACTGAAGTGTGTTAGTCCATCACCCCAACTCAAGGTGCCACACCGAAGTGTGGGAGTCCATCACCCCAAGTCAAGGTGCCACACCAAAGTGTGGGAGGCCATGGTGGAGATGAGCAAAAAAGTGTGAAAAGGGATGGAAATGGGTGAAAGTGGGTGGTAAGCCAAAAAATGCCATACCCCCAATGTGGAAGAAGCATCCAAACCTACGCTAGGGGCAACAATGGCTAAGTGTTTGCACTGCGTGCGCACTGCGTGCATATTGCGCACGCAGAGGCTAGGATACTCACCCAAGAATACATGTCACCTGTTTACTAGAGGGAAGACTGAAAGGTGTCAATACCATAGGGTTGGCTAGGTGACCATCGATACTTCTGGTTGTAGTTATAACCAACAGCATCGTCGAAGAAGAACTGTCCGGTCTTGGTGTCGACTCGCCACCATCGAGTATCGGCGATCGAGAGCCTTCGAGCGACGATGACCACGTTGACTTCTCTGCAGTTGTGGACGTGGCCATACCGATCGATGATCTTGAGCATCTCGGTTCGAGAATCACCTTGAAGTCGACCAAGGTTTTGGTGCACGTACTATCTGTCGGGAAGAGTACTCTGCAGGGCGAATTGAACCGCCTCTACGGATACGAGGCTCGCTGCAGTGTCGGCAATGACGACGTCGAGATCCGGGCCGTGTTGACTGTGTACACTTTGTCGATGGGCCTCTTCTAGGGGGAAATGGTTGACAATTCAAATATGCCACATCCTGAATGCTTGGGAAGCCAAAAAAACCCTGGCACGGAACCAAAAACTTGTGAAAAGGGGCCAAAACTAGGGTTCGAGTATTTGCCGACATCCAAAACTTCGCACTGCGTGCGCACTGCGTGCGCACTGCGTGCACACTGCGTGCATGGCATTCCCAATGATGCCCCTAGTATCACAAAGTATGGGTCTCCAGTACGGCTAGACGCCAAAATAGTTGCACTACGCCCGCACTACGCGCTCTGCGCTAAGGGGGAGCCCTTGCACTACGTGCTACTTTTACACTAGGTTCCTCCCGAAGAGACCCCAGGCCCACCCCTTCCAAACGCCCCTAAATTTAGGTCACCCGAACTAGCGTAGCTGAAGACAAATGCAAGCTACCTTCCCTCCATGTAAGACAGCAGGCAAAATGCGGAAAGCCATGAACAGAGGGGGATGAAATCAGAAGTGGCAGCCTGACCCCTGCCTTCTCGGGGGCCCTTGCCGCCCTTGGACCGCCACGACTCGCGCTCCAAGGTGTTCACCTTGGCCTGCAGCCTATCCCTGTCATCCTGCATGCTTGAATTCGGTGTGAATTCCACGTGAATTTGGGAGGATTCATAGTGGGTTCGACCGAAGAGCACCGAATATTCGCACATTTATAGTAGCACCGTTTTGGCGAAAGTAGCACGGGAAACGTACACAATGGCACCAAGTTAGGCGCAAAACACGGCAAAAAGTTGTCAAATTCGCGCCTCCGCGAATCCCCCATTCAAACCACCGCTTCACGAAGGGTACAAAGGGGACACAATCAGAAGTCAAAATGTACGCTAGGGGCAACAATGATGCCCCTAGTATCTCAAAGTATGGGTCTCTAGTACGGCCACACGCCGAAATAGTTGCATTGCGCGCGCACTGCGCTAAGTGCGCCCCCTAAGCGCGCCCCCTCAAGTACGCCCCAATTCTAACCTATTCTGGTGTGAACGCCCAACTAGACCTTAGACGCAACCCTATCTTGGGTGTGCACCGTTGACACATGCATCTCCATCCTCACCCCTCCCCTCTCATGGGGGCAAGCCCATGTTAGCCTGAAAACGGCTGAGTCCCACCATTGGGGCCTCTAGGGGGCCGATTTGAGATGCTGAGAGATACAGCCCGGGACCCCCACCATTAGTTGGGAAGTCCATATAGATGGAACAAATTGGCTTGGGCCTTCGTGTGGACGAAACGGTCAAGTGTGGGCCCAGAATCGGCGTTCCATGACCTAGCCCATATAGCAACATGCAAGTATACAGTCACTGTTCTGCACCTGGCCATTTCCACACGTTTGCACACTACAACTCTTGAAGCACAATCATCATCCAATCATGGCACGCACCTGCTTGCGTGTTGCACTGCCTCACCGCATCGGTTGAACCCATCTACTACGGTCCCTACCTGCGCCCATACAGGCACACAATCACATGGCTCCTGTTCCAGTGGAGCTAGATTCACGCTGCAAGGGGGGCCATGATACCTTGTGCAATGTCAAGTCGGCCTCGTGTCTCAAGTCTCATGCATTTGGTGCCGCATGGAAATCGGTACTACGTGAATACTACCTATGGGTGAATGTACAAATACGTTTGGACAGTGTGTAAGCCTCTCTCAACAACCATGGGTGTGAGTGAAGCCGTCATCCCATGATCCAACGCCACATCTAACCGCATGTGTCCCATGCACATGCCAGGGCCACCGGTGTCCGCTCTGCATGGTGCCCGGGTGGTGCGGTTACGTGAGGGTCCCGCGGTAGAATCTCTCATGTTGCTACACACAGACCGGCCAGCGAGAGAGAAGGGGTAGCAGGTGAGGAACGGGTCAACACTGTTCAGTCAGCGCGGTCTTTGATGGCCACAAAAAAAAATTGTTCGATCCGTTATGCACAAAACCCCGCAGAATTGACTAGCGATTGTCGTGAAACACCAACCGCCATCAGTGGACTGCCAACCGCCATTTGTCAATGGCCAACCCCTGCGAAGGAAGGGCCATAGGTCCCCACAATAAAGGCACAAAAGCCCTCAGCGACTTCAGCAATGGGCACTCCAACTCTTTTTTGGCACCTTGGAAAAGGGGACGGGACGGGACGGGACGCAGAAACCTTGGGGAAATCGGCAACCCTCAAACTCACGACACTCACGGAAGGGATGGAAAAAGGGAAGGGGGGGGGGGTGCATGGTTGCGTAAAGGCTGCGTGGGAGGGTTTCTCGCCTACCTGCCCTTGCCGCCTTGCAGGGAGACCATGTTTGAAGGTCGCTACCTAGACAGCAGCAATTTGGATAGACCTGCCACACCCCAACCACTCTCCCAAATGACTGGGTAGGCCAATTGGGAAAGACAAGCTCGGCAGAAAGCCAACTGTATGTATTGTATGTACAGGCGTATGTACAGTACGCATGACCAAAAGATATATATAGAGAGAGAGAGAGAGAGCGTGGACGGAGCCTCCAGAACGCTGACCCTGTCCGTCAGGAGACTAGGGCCAGGGGTGGGACAGGGAGATCATTCTTGTGCAAACCAGAGCTCAACTGGAATACCCCATCGGAGATGGAGGCAGCGCCACCCCACCGTCTGGACCAGATGCATCACCGTTGACGGCTGTCGCATGCCAATGCACACAGCGCCATGTCGTCTCTCTCTCTCTCTCTCTCTCTCTCTCTCTCTCTCTGTCGAAAATATTCGTTCTGCAGATCCACGCAACAGCAACCACACCTCATCAGCAGTGGTAGCAGGGATCACTGCCTGGGTCATCAATAACAACACTGAACACGTGACCACTGGTGTCGGCCGGTATCACCAGCAACAATGCCACACGTGTGATCTATTCTTGCGGCATGAGTAACTGGGTCCAGCACACGTGATGTGTTTCTCACAGGAAAAAACCAGGGGTATTACCTTCATGGAACCCCGATGACCCACCACTCAGACCGTTAGGGCAAAACATCGTCTGGGCGCACCATCCTTTTGAATGGCAGGAGGGGGGGGGGGGGGGGCATCCGGTAGGCAAGCCCCAAGCCCATCTAATGCAAGGCACTGGTTGGTCTCATGTACAGAAAGTTAGAAGGCGGGCAGCCCGCCAGTGTGAGCACGGTGGCGTGATAGCCACTACACACACACAGCAAAAGAGGGCAGCAGGCCATGGTGCACTCTCAAAAGCAACAAGAGGGGGGGGTCAAGAGGTCAGGTGTGGACCCACCACTTTGCTCCAGCCGCGTCTGCCTGCACACGGCCTTCATTGCTCATTGTTCAATCTGATTCCGAGCCCACGAGCCACGGGTGATGTGGTGGTGGTGGTGGTGGTGATGATGGTCCCAAGAGGTGCACCTCTGATCGCGGGAGCAAGGAAGGCAAACTAGGAGAAACAGGGTCTTCCTTCTCCTGTCACATTTTGAGGCGGTGGTTGTGTGGCCCTGTCCTCGCACCCTGTCCTATCTGCTCTTGCGGGCAGCCTAAGGGACTGCCGGAGGTGAGCCACACCCTCATAACGCACACGCCTATTACACCCTGAGCCCTGCAGTGCCTGAGTGTCCCCTGGTGGGACCGTGGACCACTTGTGTGCACCGGTGGACACGCCCGGCTGATGCTTGGAGGACTTGGGAGGGTACTCAAAAGGTCAGGTGTGAACCCGCCACTTTGCTCCAGCCGCGCCTGCCTTCACACACCCTTCATTGCATTATTGGTTCCATCTCAGATCGTCCAGCGTTCAAATGGCAATGTGCATAGCAGCCTCTCTCCCTTCCTCCCTTCCTCCCTTCCTCCCATGGGTGTTCTTTGACCTGTCCGTTCGGGTGGAGGGGTTGGGGTCGGGGGGGGGGGGGAGGAGGGGGGCGACCCCTCGGTTCCCGTACGCGTACCCCTGGCCTTCAGCCACACTCAGTTACCCAGTTGGGTGAGGAATGGGGGCTGGGCTGAAAAATGGTCAGGTATGCTGCCACGCATCGGGACAGTTGCTGTGGAAACATGCCACACGCTCGCCTCCCGTTCGCGTCCGGTCTCTCCGGTCCCAGCGAGAGACGTTCCGGCCACAGCAGAGTAGAAGAACCGGCCATGACATGATCGATTCGCAGCGGATCTTCCAGATCCCGCAGATCCTGAACCTGGCCTTCGTGGGCATCTTCCAGAGTGCCCTCGTGACCGCGGTGCTTGCGCCCTTCGCGCGCCCCCCCCCCCCTTGCCCAAAGCTATGAACCACATTCTCTATTGGATTGGAACCGGAAAAAAGATGGTTCCAAAAAAGGCCCAAAGTGCAGAAACATGGGGTCGCGGTGTTTGGACAAGCCCGTGTTAGGACAAAGTGGGGGAGGGGGGGTACTTTGGAATTCTGCTGCTCGCACCTGAAGTCCCGTGGCAGAGCCTCGGCTTCAGTACCGCAGGGCACAGGCTATTCTATTCGTGTAGGCTCTCGGAAACGGGTTCTTCTGAGCCCTGAACATCGACTCCCAACAGCATTCCCTCGAACAAAGTCAAGAGAGGCAGCACATGCGACGCCATCGTCAACCGGAGCCCGGTCAGAGAGCATCCGTCCCATTCATCGCCGGCCGCGGCGTGCGCGGCGACAGGACGTCCGGCTCCGACTCGCCCTTGAACTTGCGTGACAAATTCCTCCCTTTCCGGGCCTTGGACCCCGGACGCGGATAGTTCGCCACGCGCTCGTCGTAGAGGGCCATCCGCGCGTCCTGCTCGGCCTTCTTCTTGAGGGCCATCTCCAGCAGCTTCGGGTTCCCCTTGCCGCCCTTGCCGTCGCGGGAGTCGAGGTGCGGCTGCCGGACCACGGCGCTCTGCAGCCACGCGTGGTTGTCCAGGAAGGACCTCCAGAGCTCACGGCAGATGTGGACACTCTTGCAGTCCTGCCCGAACAGGCACTGGTTCCGCTGATGAAGCCCACAGATCTGGTGCAGGTAGATGCAGATGTGCTCCTCCTTGTCCCAGTTCTGCCGCAGGGAGGCCAGCGTGGACTGGGTGTGCGCGACATAGGCCTTAGGGACGTACAGCAGCTGCGTGCGCGGGGTGCGCAGCGTGATCACAAAGCAGCCCTGAAAAGGACAGGACGGTGCGGAGGAGGGATGGGAACGACACAGAAGACAGAGAGGGGCGGACAATGGCAATGGAGGTCAGCCACACGTGGTGCAGTGCTTCACAGGGCAGGCCCAGCGTGTAGCGCCTATACTTCAGCCTCCTCCGTCCATCCAACAACTCTCCAGCAGTCCCGGAAGCAAAAGGCAAGGAGCGTGGTGCGACAGCCTCTGTTTTGGTTAGCCCAATCTTAGCAGAGACATTGCGCACAATGACGGTGATGTATGAAATAACTAGGAACAAAGCATGGACGCATCATTGCGAACCTTAGTATACTTATCAGTGCACACCACTGCACATGTAAAAGCACACGCACCTTTACTCACATGCACGTCTGCATGCACATGTGTGCAGAGACAAGTGCACATGCCTGTGAATGTCTTCTGACACACCTCAGTGTACATGCAGCAGAAGATTAATCGGTGCATAGTGAGTGCACATATCATTTGAGCAATCATGATGCATACCAATGTGCGTATCAGTGCCGACCGCACTGTATATACCAGCGCACACAGCCCTCCCGCCTTCCCTTCATCCATCCCTCCCTCCCTCCCTCCCTTCTTATGCACCCACAGTGCTGTCTGCACTCGTATGCATAGTATTGTGTACACTTAAACACAAACAATCTCGTTGAGTTACGCCTCACCCATGAAATGCGCACACCGTCATAGAAATGGCAGCCGGGCACTGCACACAGCGAAATTTCAAATCATCCAGTAATACATCCGTCTTACGTTTGGCATTGGTAACGAGAACACATATGCACCTCACACCTGCAGTCAGTACTTGATGAACACAAAAATGGGACATAACCTGCGGGGGGTTGGTCAACAACCGGTCAAATACCGGCAGTTGGTGGCTTACTGCCGGCCCAGAGGGCCTCCTGACAGGGCGGTCCTTGGTGGAAATGACGAAAAATCCCGTTGTGAAAGGACTTATGTGTGCATTGGAATGCACAGTGCTGTGTGCACTGCGTGCGTGCGCTGATGTGCACAGCCCCATACAGCCCCACACAGCCGCTTACAAGCCACAGCCGCCTACAAAGCCACACCGCCCCGGAGGGGTAAAGGGGTTGTGTGGGGTGTATGCGGCGGTATGCGTGCATATCAGTGCACACAGCACCGTGCGTCAATCCGCACATTTTGCTCTCGCCTTTACTATAAGAACTGCGGGCCAGTATGAGGCGTATATTGTGGCTGTGCGCAGCTTTGCGGGCTGCACATGCACGGGCTCCAAGCAATTGTATGGGGCTCCCACTGCTGTTTAGGGACCCTTTTTGATATCAAAGAATGCTCCGGTCACCGGCTGCCGTCCCACTGCCATCCGTTACTCACCGGCCTGGAAGCAGCGTCGCCCTGTGGCTGTCCTCCAGGCCCCAAAGCACCAAACCCAAATTGAAAGGTTCCTGAAGCCCCGCCCTGCGACCTGGTACTTGCTCAGAAGCGTGTTGAACTCGGACAGGTGCGAGTACACGTCGCCGTGGTGCACGCAGCAGTTGTTGTTGGCGTGGGACAGGTCCCGCATGTGCGTGACGAAGCGCCGGTCCGCGTGGACCTGGCGGCAGTGCTGCTCGGCGCGGCACGTCCCGTTCTGGTACAAGAGGCAGATGGACACGTCCCGCCTGCCCTTCTGGGCGTCCGTGCAGCCCACGCTGTCCTGGCACTGCGCCAGCGGGACGAAGTACGCCCCGACCTGCGGGTCGATCGCACGGATAGAGGGCGCAAGCCCCACGAGCTCCAGCGTCTCCAGCGTCTTGTCGCTGCCGGCGACCGGGGCGCAGGCCGCGCCGCTGACGGTGTGGTGCTTGCCGCACTGCTGACACACGGGGTCCCCGTCACGGGCCCCGGGACACATCACCTGCCCGGTGGCCACCGGCGTGGGGGGCGCGTCGGGGTTGCACACGGCCCCGACCGTGACGACGCGGGCGGAGGGCGGGGAAGCCGCGGGGTCGACCGTCATGATGGGGGCGACCACGATGGGCTTGCCGAGGTACAGCCCGTCCATCTTCCCGTCCATGGCGTCCAGCTGCTGCGCAATCTCCTGCGACGCCACGACGGCCCTGTTGGGCTCGAGGATCACATGGATGCGATTCGGGGGGCCTGCGGCTGCCTTGGCCCGGGGGGTGAGGAACTGCTTGCTGTCGGCGCTGTCTTGGCGGGGTATATCATCGGTGGAGACACTGGGTGGGGCCCATGATGGACTGTAGTGCTGTACTTCTGGTTTGTCATTCGCAGCCCAAGATGGGCTGTAATGGTGGACTTCCGGTCGCTTATCGGTGACAGGGCTGTAGTGCTGGATTTCAGTTCTGTCATCGGTATTCAAGTGCTGTCTGGTTGGTGACACAGAGCTCATTCTGTCAGGATGTGAATATACACTGAGAGACAGATGGACCTGCACATGCAACACGCCTCCCCCAGGGACATTTTTCTTGCGGCGTACTGCAATGCCCTTCGCAGTGATCATTGGGTTTGGCAGTCAATGTGGGGCGGCCTAGAACAATTCGGGTGCAATTGCTAGTAGCCCCCTTTGGGGGGTTGGGCATGTTGTGCACTGTGCGTGCACTGCATGCATATTTGGCAACAGTCAGGGTAGTGCATCAACGCAAATTGGAGGTGCAATCCTGGTGCCTCGAAAATGTGATGTAGAAGAACAATGGGGTCTTCGACATGGAACAAGCAAAATACAGAGACTTGTGGGCTTCATTGAGATTACTACATATGAACACCACATGTCACAGGTGTGGTTTCAATGTCATTTTGTTCCAATACTTCACGGCGTGAGGCAGTAACGTTTGTACCTTGCTGTGTTTGCACCTTTTCTGTGTCTTGCTGCCCAATAGAGGGTACGTTTACCCGGCGCGTGCCCGGCACAACCGGCATCCAAATGAATATTCCGGCCATCTATCACAATGCTTTACCCCCAAACATCACTCCCTCCTCGAGCCCAGGAACCCTAAGCACAAACACATTGTATGACTGTTGGCGATCAATTAAATCCCCATTTTTTCGTCCAACAGATGGGACGATCACGTGCACCCTACCCTTGTAGGCCCCATCATGGCCACCCACCTCAGAATCAAAGAATCCCCCTCTTGTGCGTGACGGACCACTCAAGTGGCCACACCAAGGAGTGGGAGTCCTTAACCCCAACTTGAGGGGTCACACCAAAGCGTGGGAAAACTTTGCCCGGCGCGCTCAAAAGCATAAAAACACCCATTCCACAGCCCCCATGCAAATACAAATCTCTATGGCATGGATGGCATCAATACAATTCAATTCACTTTCCACCCAAGAAAATTGCAGGGGTCAATAAGTTCCATACCAAGAAAATCTGACTTACCAAACAGGAGGCAAAACAGAGAAAACGGGGAGAAATGGGGGAGGAAACGGTGGGGCAATGGGCAACAAAGTGGGGGGGAATGGGGGGGAAATGGCGGAAAGGGGGCGCTAAACGGGGAAATTGGGGGGAACTAAGGGGGGGGGGGGATTGCTTTCCTGTTTGCTCGTTGTTGCCTTTGTCGGCTCCTTGATCCTTTGTCACCTCGTGCAGGCAAGGGCTGATTTTTTGTAGCATAAAAATGATTGGCATGTCAAAATCTCTTTTGTCACCGCCAACCAACCTAACTCCAAGCCTTGGATCAAAGGTGAGGCTCTTGTCTAGCACAAGGCGACCAAGGGCACCCCCAACCACAAAGTGCAACGACGCCCAAACATCACATTGGCAGATTGAGTTTTAGGATGAATGCGATAGTACCTCCAATTTCAAAGAAGTAATTGCCCCACAATGTACTGCGTTGCTTGCATGTTCTGTTGCTAGCTCACTGCTTATTGAGCACTAGAGCTCGCACTACCAGGGCAAAAAGGGGGCACAAGCAGGGCCTCAGGGGTAAATTCTGAGCGGCATTCAGGGTCCCCGTTTCCCCCCGTTTTTACCCCCAACCCCCGTGTCCAACGAACAATTTGGTCCCAAATTAATACGGTCTGAACGGGAGTGTTCGTTGGACACACTGTTCAGTGCGCGCGACGATATTGTGAAACGGCGGTACCACGTCCCTAGGCACAAGATCCCCAGCCCATTCAAAGCACAATGCAGCGGAGGCCTCTAATTAGCACTTTTCAGAGTAGAAGCCCTGGTTGCGGTCCCACTTCATGCGGAAAAGCTGAACATGCTCCCCGGGCTTGGGGCCTTTCTTGTTCTTGGCACGGGCAGAAGTGGCAGCCCAATCCAGCTCAGGCACCTTCAAGACGGACAAATTTGATGGGACAGCACTGTCCTCCATCAAATCACGGGTTGGGTACAGGGTGTTCTCAAAAACATGGCACAAACCCCACACCCCACGCCCTGCCTTGGCCCAAATCACGTCACAGCGGTCATTAGTGTCACTATCGGAGTCATCCACACCACTACGATCATCGGAGTCACCTGAATCATCCGTATCAGCTTGTGACCCATCATCACAAACGGACTCAGGGTTATGCTTACGGAAGAACTCCGTGTCATCCTAGTGGGACAGTTTCAAACCACTTGGAAAATAGGTGGTGCGGCATGCTTCACGGAGAGCATCATCTGTAATGGCTGCGAAAGCACACACAACCCAATTTGCAACCTCCTTACGAGACGGTTGCGGTACGGGCCCCCTTTTCTTGGTCTGGCCCATGAAGTTTTCTGCCCACGCACGGCAACCTGAAACGTGCATGTGATAGGGTGCATCATCAACCGCATACACTCCCTTGGTGTGGTTCACATAGAACACACGTCCATCAGGAGTTTTACATTGTTCCCAACCAGGTGGAAGCGGAGGGTGTGTTGGGGGAGAAGTGGTACGGCCGCGAGACGCGGGTTGCGGTGCCCCCTCTTATGATGTTGACGACATACGTGATGGTGAACGCAAAGAAATTGCATAGCACTGAGAGGGGCGGCTAGGTTCTCATAATTATGCTCATTTTTGGTGTACTTGAGGCGCACAAAATCATCTCCTTGGAAGGCCCAAGAATTGTGGCCGGTATAAGCTCACTAGTGTGGTACCGCTTGTTCGGCACCTCCCGGCCAGGTGCAAGCAAAGAATTAGTCATGGTGGGCAATAGAGGTCCTGTAGTTGAGGGACACCATTCCCTCACAACGTGCTTTACAAATTTGCCCACCAATACTGCAAGATACATCGCAACAGCCCCTCTTTTCCCCAAACCTTTCTCCTCAAACCGCGGTTTTGGAGCCCGGTACCTAATTAAGTACCCAATGAATGAGGTCCCAAATTACTACAATCTGAATGCAAGTGTTCGTTGGACACACTGTTCGTTGGACATGGGGGGGTTTTCCCTGCCACTGACATGCCTTGTTGTTTTCCCCCATTTTTTATGTCAAAAAAATTCTATTGCCTTCGGCAGGGCACCTCGAAGAGGGGAGAGGGACAACCATTCTTCAGCTGCTGAGGCGGGAAAACTGCATAAGCAAGTTGTGCCCTAGACCCCTTGGGAGCCACCCCACCCCCAACACCCAAATAGTGTGAAAAACGCATAAAAGGGGGCTAAAACATGCTTCACATGGGATATTTGATCATTTTGGATGGTCAAAGTATCACAAAAATCAGTTTCAGAAATTTCCATTTTTGAGCTGTTGAGGCGGGAAAACTGCATAAGCAGGTTGCGCCCTAGACCCCTTGGAGCCCCCCCCCCCCCCCCCCACACCCAAATAGGGTGAAAAACACATAAAAGGGGGCTAAAACATGCTTTACATAGCATATTTCATCATTGTAAGTGGTCACAATATCAAAAAAATGTTTTGCAAAATTTTCCATTTTTGACTTGTAAAGGGTTGAAAACTGCTTAAGCGGTTTGTGCTCACACCAAATGCCATTGAACCACCTACAAACAGCAATTTTGAAGCTTTTGGGGGGCCCGTGGCACGGGCTACATAGGCCCAGCGGCCACAACGTGGGTATTGTCACTAAATCATCACCCAAACCCATCCTAGGGGCAACAGAAGGGTTTCGGAAAAGGCGAATTTCGGAAATCTTGCAGGTGTCACTAACCAGCCTACACAACGGCAATTCTATTGCCTTCGGCAAGTCCACCTCGCAGAGAATCTACCGCGAGCAACACACACCCAAAATAGGGTGGAAACTACATAAATACCGGCTAAAACATGCTTTACATACCTTGGATGATCATTTTAGGTGATCACGGTATCAAAAAAACAAGTTTCGAAAACTTCGATTTTTGAGCTGCCCAGGGTGACAAACTGCATAAGCAGGTTGTGTACCAATCCCTTGGGAGACCCCCCCCCCTTGGACCTAATACCCAAATCGGGTGAAAAACACGTAAATACGGCCTAAAACATGCTTTACATACCTTGGATGGTCATTTTGGGTGGTCACAATATCAAAAAAACAAGTTTCGAAAACTTCGATTTTTGAGCTGTCCGGGTTGAAAAGCTGCATAAGCAGGTTGTGCACCCGTCCCTTGGGAGACCCCCCCCCCCCGGACCTGATACCCAAATGAGGTGAAAAACACGTAAATACGGCCTAAAACATGCTTTGCATAGCTTGAAATGTCATTTTGGGTGGTCACAATATCAAAAAAACAAGTTTCGAAAACTTCAATTTTTGAGCTGCCCAGGGTGAAAAACTGCATAAGCAGGTTGTGTACCTCCCCATTCACTAGGCCATTATTGGTGGAAACAGTCATTTCGCGTCTTTGGCACGGGTTGTGAACGGCCATAAGCAAGGCTAGACACTGCAAAAAACGTCCTTTCGTATCCTAGTAGGCATATACTGTCACAACATCCCCACTCGCACCCCTCGGAGTGGGTACCACGGGTTCACCGAGGTTGCCAAAACCGCCAACATAGCATAAATGGCTGAAAAGTGCATAAACTGCATAAGCGCTCGTCCCACTCCGCCCCATACAAACCCTATGGAGTCGGGACCCGGAAACACTTTTTCGGCTCAAAATCGAAAAAAACCAAAAGATTCATGATTTTCGACCCAAAAAAAGGGGGGGGTCATTTTTTCAACATTTTTGACCCCCCCCCCCCACCCCCCCACCCCCCCACCCCCACCCCCACCCCCCCCCCTAAAAAGTGGGTTTCAAGTGGGGGGGGGTTTGGGGGGGTCCGGACCAAAAACTCATTGGGGGATGCGTTTATTGGACAAAATAATGATTTTACAAGGGGTTAAACTAACAATTCAACCCCTTGGGGTAGGGTACGCGAATAGCCCCAAAATGGCCAAAATGGGGGGGTATGTGGCGTTTTCCCCATATATACGCCTGCCTGGCTTTGATCTAACAACCTCTGCGAGGTGATTTCGGGGCTTTTGGAGGGGCCATGGCTCGGGCTATATGGGCTTGGCAGCCACTACGTGGGTCCCCATGGGTGCTCAAGTACCTGTATTGTCACTAAATCATCACCCAAACCCATCCCAGGGGCGACAGCAGGGTTTCCGAAAAAGTCGAATTTTTGGAAATCTTGCAGGTGTCACTAAACAGCCTTATCCAGTGTGAAAACGGCTAAGTCCTCACTAGCAAGGGCCCATAGGGGGGGGCGACCGGGGGTACCTGGAGTTCGGACCCGGGACCCCCGCCATGGGTTAGGGGGTCCATGTACAAGAAAAAAGTTGCCCGGGACCTGGGTCCAAATCCACACACAGCACCCAGAATACGCAAAGAAGTTTTGACACCCCCCCCCCGACACCCCCCCCACCCCCCCCCACCCCCCCAAAAAGGGGTACCCGGGTACGGGGGGCTAAAGGGGTCAAAAACGAAAAATTCATTGGGGGATCATTTTCTCTCCTAAAATGATGATTTTACAAGGGGTTGGACATCCGGTACCATACCTTGGGGTATGGTACGCGAATGACCCCAAAAAAGGGGGGTATATGGCGTACGCACCTGCGCTTGATCTAACAACCCTCTTCGAGGTGATTTCAATTGCCTTAGGTTTCAAGGGATTTGGAACCTATTGACCCCTAGAAGTGGTACTTGGTAAGAAAAAGCCCAAAACTAGGGTTAAAATGTTGCAGTGCTTTAGCACTGCATGCAAAACATTCCCTTTTCTGTTCACACACCAAAGCATATTTTTTGGGGCGGGAAGAAAAAAAGTCAGCCCATCAAGTGGCTAGCCCAATAATCAAGCACACATAGACAAGAACCTTTCCACAAGTACCTTGCAAGCAGTCAAACACAAAAAAATCACCAATGGCACCTTCAATTGTAGTGCTTAATTCTTTCAGCCTTGTACAACCAGGTTTTGTCCATTATTTGCAGCTGGAATGGGTTCAATTTGGATGGTTTGTGGGACAAAATGGCTGAAAAGTAGTGTGTAGCGCACAGCCCCCCCCCCTTTTGGCATACAAGGGTGTTGATGTGGAGCGAGTTGCATCTCCTAATGGGCCTTGGAAGACATCAATAGCGTGAGAAATAGAACAAGAAGACCGAGGATGAGATGTTGGAGTAGCTCCTCGGTGTGTTTGAGAATTTGGCCCACCCTTTGCACCCGGTTTACGATGATGGTAACCACGGTGGTGTGCAGTGGCGGGAGAAGTGTTGTGACTCCACCTCTACGTACCCAAGTTGCTCACAGGTGCGGATGCATGGACTATGGAAGAAATTTGGATAAAATATGGTTATCCTCAGCTTCTTGACTTGGGAGCATTGTTTTGTTTCTTTTTTTTTTTTTGGATGAAACACACCCCACCCGTAGAAACCGGTGCTTCATGTCGGGCACCAAAGGGTGTTCGGAGGCGGCTCGCGAATATCTTAACCATGTTGTACAAGAAATTTGCTATGTTGACAAGTTAAATCCTTTCCACCATTGTCCCCATTTCCCATTCTTTATGACACATTTCACGGACTCCATGCCCATCAGTTCCATTGGTGGCATATGGAGTGCTTATGGAGTGCTGAGTTGTGGAATCCCAAGTATGCTTCGCATGCTTCACATGCTTACAAGGTAACGGTTACTGGTTACCGTTGATATGTTGGGCAAAATTATATGGATTTGCCTCTTGGCCCCTGGGACATCTGTGGATGTTTTGATTTGGGATGGGTATGGGCCGTCTCGTACCCGCGATGATTTCTTTGATTTTGATTTTGAGGTCGGGGGCCATGACAGCGCTTATAAAGGCTGGATTCATGTCATTGTGCTATTCATTGGAACAAAGAATGGAGCTTTGACGGCCCGGCAACAATGGTACAATGATTTGCATGGGTGGTATAGGGCACACATTGAGCATTTGTTTGGACGGTTGTGGCATTGGGGTTTGGTTAGGAACATCTAACGTGGTGGCCCTGATGAGTTGCACCAGTCCGTGCGTCTTTTGTTGCATTTCACGCAATTTGGCATTTAGAGGCAGCCCGTCACCCTCCTTGTGGACCATGGGACCATGTGCCGCCTCATGTTTGGATTGATAAAAGCAACTCGGCCGCCACGCAAGATAAAGGAGAGGATGACGTAGATGTCTGTGCCTTGTGTTGTCAGAAGTGCTCCACCATCACATGTTGTGGTGAGTGCCGGGAGCATTATTGTGATGCATGTATTGATGCCCACACTTGTGGGGAAAAGATTGTTTAGTAGTAGATACATGAGTAACACACTTTGATGTTGAATTCGGCTATTTCGACTCTTGCAGCGTGCTTTGTAGGGAAGGTTTGCGGTCCACTCTTGGTTGACTTGGGGGGCTTTTCTAGGGGAGGGAAAATTCGGGGTTAAAGTCGGGATAGTTGATACAAAAGTAGTGCGCCGGGTGCGCGCTGGGCAAACACTGCCCGGTTGCTTTTTAGGTTCCATGCATGTGCATGCCTAAGCTATGCCCTCAATGGATTTTCCTCTATTTTCTTCTGTGTACTCTTTCTCTCTCTCTCTCTCTCTCTCTCTCTCTCTCTCTCTCTCTCTCTCTCTCTCTCTCTCAGCAAAGGTTGGTTGCGTAGGCTTGGACTTGGGTTTGGGCTTGGGTTTCGCGGCGGTAGGTTGGGGTTTGGGCTGGGGTTCAGGATTTGAACTAGAACTGGAACTAGAACTGGAATTGGCAGTTGGGCTAAACATTCCAAAAATGCCCTGTTGCCCTTTGGCTGCCGGTAGTGGAGCCGATGAACTCCTCTTCCAAGCTTGTTTCTCAAGGTCCTCTTGTCTCTGAGTACGCAGCTGTAAGACCTCTCCATAAAAGGTTGTAGGCGCAACGGTGCCTCCCTCCAAATGCACTGTATCCTTGGGTAGGTGATGGCCCTTTCCAAAAGTGAGGATGCGCCGCACACCGTGGGCACTTGGATTTCTTGATCCGTGTGGTTGGTATGTTCCTTTGCTCAACAATCGATGTGTGCAGTTCGAAATCGGCACATGAAAAGGGTTTGTTCAAGGGCCCCCCATTTTTCAATGGGTAGTTGCGTAGGTGCTGCTAACTTAGGAAAAGTTGGTCCATGAAAGCAACTTCTCGGCGATTCAAATCACCGACCTTCTTTTGGATGTGGTCCATTTACCACAGCACGGGTGTGGCATGTAGAGTACCACTACCAGTAGGGATCTTGGACTTCCTCAAGTGGTGAGCACCGCCAGTCTTGAACACCCCCTTAGACTGCTCCGCTTTGTGTCTGCAACCGCTTGGGGTTTGTGACGGTATGCCATCCAATTTGGATTTCGACTAGTCGCTAGCCCAAAGTGGGGTAATCAGACCGTACTTGCTTGGTTGAACGGCTTGTGACCCGTAGAGGGAGTGTTGTCTTCGACCCATTCCAAAACCTCAACCCATTGGACATCCAATAGTGGCAATGGCAATGTCTTTGCCACTTGGCAATTTTCGTTTTCCCGTGCACAAGCCTTCGCCGACATTTGCGAGGCACACTGTTCTGCTTGTACATGCTCACCATCAGACAAGGGAGCTGGGGAGGGGACGTGACTCTGAGATGGGGAGTGTGAAGATGGTCGTGTTGGGGAGCAACCACGAACGGGGCTTCCAGTATCCTTGCCCCTGGGGGGTTCCAAAGAAAGTTCCGGAGGGACTTCTGCAGGGACACCCGTTGGGCGAACCGATGGGGATGCCGGCGGAGACTCCAAATTAGGGAGGTCGGAAAAGACTTCCACCGCCACCTCCATTGGTGGAGATGGTGGTGGAGATTGGAAAGCCCTCAAATGCATCAAACTACAAATGTATCACCATAGTACCAAATCAGGTACACTTTTTGAGTGACGTGCACAACAACACACACAAATGCAATAGAAATGTGTGACGAAGGTTGGCCCGGTTTCCTCAATAGCACTGGAAGGTTGAATCAAAGACAAGGGACGGTTGGGTTCCACATAGGTATTGAAACCACCAAAGCATAGGTTAGGACAACCTTGGGTTCCCCGAAGGTACTTCCTTAACACATGTTCCTAGAAGCGCACGGTGTATGTACTTCGGCTTCCTTAGTTGCTCATGATTGGTTGCTTAACCCCTGCCGTCTCGCGGGTCCATGTGTGGGCGGAATGGCTATGTCACCCCTACCTTCGCGGGGGTCCCCATAGGGGGACAAAATCAGAAGTGGCTACCTAAACCCTGCCTTCTCAGGGGCACTAAATTGGGTGGAATGGCTACATCAATCAATATGGCTACATCACCCTGGCCTTCTCATGCTTCCCATGGTGGGGAGAGATCAATATGGCTACATCAACCCTGCCTTCTCGGGGTCCCCATGGCGGGGAGAAATCAATATGGGTACATAACTTGCCTTCTCGGGCTCCTTATGGTGGGGAGAGATCAATATGGCTACAGCACCGCTGCCTTCTTGGGGTCCCCTTGGTGGGGAGAAATAAATATGGCTACATAACCCCTGCCTTCTTGGGGTCCCCATGGTGGGGAGAGAGATCAATATGGCTGCATCACCGCTCCCTTCTCGGGGTCCCCATGGTGGGGAGAAATTAAGATGGCTACATAACCCAGGCAAAAAGTGTGGATTAGGGCTCCATATCAAAAGTGGCCCCGGCAAGCTGACACTACCCCAATGGTGTTGGGAACTCCAAGCAAGGTCTGGCAAAGGAGATAGACGTGGACATTCGAGAGGGGGGGGGGTTAAAAGACATAATGTAAATGATTGATGACAGGGGGGGGGGGGGTTCCATCTGGGGGGTTGGGGGTTGGGGGGTGGGGGCACAGAGCAAGACGAGGTGGCGTAGCCTGCTCACTGTATGGTACTCCCGGGTTCCAAGTTCAGAGCTGTCCATTCCTGCCATGACCCAACAAATGACTGTGGTAGCGGATACTTCATGAAAGATCAGCGACCACTGCAGTTTGGTGGAGGCGAGGTAGGGGATGCTCGACTGCTTTCAAAGTCAGTGACCAGTGCACTTTGGTGGTTTCATCGGGGTGTGGGTTCGATTTTCTCACATGAAGACACACAAAACTGCCACGAATTTCCTCATCAGTCATATCTTGGTGTGGTTGCCAGTCTGTGACTACTCAAATTGTTCTGTGGCAAAGCTGTGTGTGAAAATGGATCTCGACACTATACCGAGAATATGAAAATGCAGAGGCAAAAGGACAAAATGTGCGACATTCGGGATGGTATTAGTGTTTTGAGGCAGGTTAGCATGTGGTGACACAGATGGGATAGCCTCTGCCCGCTGGTCACACCTTGGCAGGACAACCATGGCCAAGCTACTGAAATCCTAATGTTTTCAGGGTGCAGGCGTGTTTCAACAAGACGCTTGCCGGCGCAGTGTGCTACATTTGACAGAGGGCAACAACATGGGGACGCCATGCTGGTTCAAGCGAGAAGATTGGGCCACTGACAGGGGCAGATCGCGAAGTTATTTATGCACATTGCATGCGGATACGATGCACAAATATGTCAGGTAGAGATGTTCTAGACGAACCAGACAAATCAGAATTCATGGCTCTGCCAGGTCATCCGGTCAGATCGGTGCATTGCAGGAAATCGTCGTCCTTCCAGTTGGGATAAGAATCAGCAGCTGTTGTACACGGACTCCTGCGCCACTTTATGGACGCACGAGTGCCATGTACCGTCTGCATGGGATGTGAAGTAGTGCATCCAAAGTCAATTGACATCAGGGCATACTATTGGGACACCCCAGACCATGTGCCACCGAATGTGCAGCTATGTCTCATGACCTGGTGGTTAAGGGTTACTGCAACTTCTGGCGGGGAAAAGCTGTTGGTTGGGATGGGGTTTGTTTGCGTGCCAGTCACAGCTCTATGGAGTTGCTGTAACTACTCAAACTGTTATGGCAAGGCCGTGTGAAAAGGCAAACAGATGGATCACCACAATACACTGAGGATATGAATATGTAGGGGCAGAAAGGACCAAATACGTGACATTGAGGACGCACAATGTATTGGTGTGGCAGGTTATCGTGGTGGCACATATGGGCGCGTGCGCATGACCGCTCCCGAGCCCTGTGTTCTCATATGCAAGCAGTAGTAATAGGAACACATGTCCCCGTAAGAGTCAAACACCACATACAGTGGCGTAGAATTGTATGATTGGGGATATGGTGCAACATCAGCTGATATGATGTGAGGCAACGGCTGTGACCTCAGACTCGGCATGGTTGTGAGGGCTGCAGACTCAGCCTAATGTGAACATACACTCATGGTACAAAATCACAATCTGACGCCTGGATGTACTGACTTGAGTTTATCTCAAATCTGGAAAACGCGCTCGGTAGTAGCTGTTTTGGCGCAACAACTCTGTTTCTTAGGCTATAACAGCTTTAAAAATCGTTGCAATCAATGACAAACAACCGCACACCCACACCTGCACACACCCACACAAACACACACACCACATTGACAATCGCAAAAACAAGAAGAAAAGCACAAGAAAAGCGGTTGAAGAAAAATGTTCACACACACACACACACACACACACACACAACACCGAGACACACACAAACGAATGCAAAAATCCTAGAACAGTTGGTCCCAGTACTAAGGCTGCATAAGAAATGCAGCCAAGGCTAGGAATTAAAATGGCAAGACAATGGCAGGAAATGGCAGACAAATGCACTCAGACCCCTTCGGCACACAGTCCTCTGTGCAGCCATGCACAACGTTCTGGGCATAGCGCCCAAGTGCTAGTACTGCCATGTGCAGGCAACCCCGTTGCACCCCACCCCTCTGCCAGAGAGCACTCACCCTTAGCTGCAAACCGCTTACTGCTGCGCTTCTGCAATCGCCTTCTCAGCGGCTGCCGCCGTCTCCTTCTCTCGCAGCAGGTATTTCTGGAGCTTCTCAAGCTTTTTCTCCAACGCCCTCAGCTTGAATTGGCGCGCATTCACAGCTGTAAGCTTGTCCCTGACGTTGAGCTCGCGGTTGCCTGAAGTGTGAGGCACAAGTAAGTGGCAAAACTTATGTTCATGTTCGGGATCAGGTGAGAAAAAATGATCGGGGGGGGAATGGGCATGCTGCAGCACCGCACATCGCAAAGCATGCGCAGGATACGACATCCCAATGGCCTGTATTGGACACATCGTCGACAACAAAAAGATCCACCAAGATCTCAAAACCATATTTTTTTTCTTAACTTACATTTACCTGGATGTAAGATGCCTGCTGACGCAGTTGTGCCAAAAAACCCAAGGTTCATCGCGAGGTGCAGATGTTCCGAAACTTGCCTATGCCAATGGTGTGATTGTGCCTCTGAAACGTGTTTCGGAAGCCACCCACAACCAAGAGGCGGCACCCCCTTGGTTAGCCTGGATGGCTTACCCCAATCTCCTGGTTCACAGCTTGATTGCAGCTGTGGGCCACTGAAAAAGCCACCCGGGTCCCAGTCCTCACGCAACGCTGCTGCGAGGCCTTCAGGAAGGCGCCCCAGATGGTGCACGGGTCCACGCCCAGCAGCGACCACCATGCGGCCAGCACAACGCCTCAACGAATGCCCTTCGGAACTTCCAGTTTGACGCACTTGGCTGTAAACAGCGGATGCTTGGCGGTGCAGCATTTCCGCTGCTCGCCTTACTTGGGGGAAGGGGGGTGCCATGAAGGATGATGGGGGGGGTGGGGCAGGGCGTTTGGTGCAGTTTCAAGGGTGATAGTGGAATGCCTGTTCCCCTGCTCATGACTGCAGCAGAGCCTTGGAGGGGGAGCAGGCGGGGGGGGCTCCAGCCATAAAGGCAGAGGGAGCGGGAGGGGGGGGGGGGGGCATAAAGGCGAAATAAGTGTGCCGGTTGGCACTTCCAGCTGTATGCCTACTCCCCCCTGCCCAGACCCGCCCCCCACTACAACTCGGCAACTTGGCCATCAGGCGACAGGAGTAACCCCTCAGCCCGAACGGTGAACACCACCGCACAGCCACGTGTAGCCCAGTCCACTACAGGGGGAGGGCCTCTCCTCATACATGAGTTACCGCAGCCCTGGCACACAAGAAAAAACAAGGAGGGCAAATACTTAGATCTTCCTCCCACTTGTCCATGCGTTCGCTGCGGAGCACCAGCTGGTCCTGCAACTCCTCCAAATCTTGGGTTGTGTTGGCGATGACTCGTTCACTGGCAGCGCACGCATCGTAGTGCTGGTGCACGCTTTCCTCACGGGCCTGCACATCCTCTTCACGGGCCTCCAGATCCGCCTGGATGTCTTCAAGGTCTCTCTCCTGGAGGGTCAGCTGCATGTAGCGGGCCTGGCGCCACCTGCCGGACACAGGCAGGAGGTCAGGACAGGGCAGCTCAGACATCCAGTGCTATGGGCTGACCCTGCGTGTGCACAAAGGTGCAGTTTCGGAAGGAGGTATTTGTGCGCCACAGGAAAAGGGGAGCCTAGCGGTGTAAGCACAGTGTGTCTGCCCTTGCGGTCGCGCATACTACTCACACTGCTACACCCTAAGACCTGGGCGAACTGCTACACAGGCCTCAACTCATGTCAGTTGTACAGATGGAGTGATGGGGGGAGCGCATGGCAGAGGGCATGGAGGATCTCTGCAGCCAGACACCGGGTCGGGCAGAGCCAGGAAATGTTCAATGCACCCGTCAAGACTGGCAGCGTGAACCGGGAGTCTCTAAGCCTCAGAAGATCCAGTGAATCGCCTTTTCAAGGGAGAAGCTTCAAAAGGGTGACGGGCATGAAGAGATCAAACATCCCCTTCCTCCCTTGTCTTGTGGTACCATGCACGTGCTACCACTGTCAAGCATATCATCGTACTGTACTACAGGGGTGAGCTGGGTGTCCCCCATTCTGCTATGCACTCCGCTGCCTTTTTCAGGCTGCAGCCTTTTGTGCCTCATGTGCACACTGGGAAGCCTACGGGCGTGGCAGTCTCCCACTGCATAATCTGGTGTCAGAGTCCGCTCATCCTCAATACGTGTCATCCATTACCACATGTGTCAGATCCAAGCTGGCAGAGCCTCCCAGGGGAGGGAGGCTGGGGGATGAACCATAAAGGTGGGGTTTGCGTGCTGGTTGGTACCTCTGGCTCAATGCACTTGTTTGCGTTTTGGGGAGGCATGCCTGGCCGCCTCCTTGGTTTCTGATGTGACTGTCCAGAGGGGCCGGAGGGGTGTGCCTTAAAGGCTGATGCTGGTTCGTACTTCTGGGTGAACGTACACGGTTGCCTTTTGAGGGGGGAATCCTCCACTTGTGGATAGGTGGTTTGGTTGCCCACCCGTTGGGTTGGGGTGAAGAAGGAGGGTTCAAAAAAACTGCGAGAGGTGGGCAGCCTGTTGGGCTACCTAACAGCTGGGGAAATTTGTTTTTACTGCATGAGAGTGGGACAGTTGTCTCACTACCAGGGCGGTCCTTAACGGGGGAAAAAAAAAGTGTTCCGGTACCAGTTTTCCCAGAAAAGCCCGCGGGCACTCCATGTGCTCAACCATGGTTGGTGGCAGTTGGCGGTTGGTGGCGGTTGGTGGCGGTTGGCGGTTGGCAGTTGGCAACTGGCGGTTGGTGGCAGTTGGTGCTGGTTGGCGGCGGTTGGTGGTTGGTGATTGGTGGTTGGTGGCGGTTGGCAGTGGTTGGCAGTTGGCGGTCGCCGCTGGCGGTTGGCGGCAGTTGGTGGTTGGCGGTTGGTGGCGGTTGGTGGTTGGCTTGGTGGTGGTTGGCGGTTGATGGGAGTTGGCGGTTGGCGGTTGGTGGTCCCTTGGGGCGGTCCTTAAGGGCGGTCCAGAGCAAAAAAAAAAATCTGGTTCCTTAAGGACCTCCCTGCTCACTACTCACAGATGCCGCCCGTGCCCTTTGGCGTCCCTCCCATGTTGGCACCGGCATGCTCCACACAAAATCCTTCTCAAGATAGTGAATATTGGAGGGTGCTCACCACTACTCATATGGGAAATGTAACACAGGGCCAGAGGATTCCGGATCACCAAGTGGTACCCATCAGTGGTGCGCAGCATGCTCAGGCATTTTGCCATTTGTTTTGGGGATTCACTGCCCATGTAGTGTGCACTGAGTGTTTCTCCCACCAAGGCCCTACTACGGGGCCCACGCACTGCATTACAGTGGGTGTGTGACCTGTCAAGGACCGGCCGCAGGGCCTAGGCAGGGCGTTGCGGGGGGTGTTTGCCATGGGGCCTCGGCAGTGCCGCAGCGGGTGTGTGTTCCATCAACACCCTGCGGTGAGGCCAAGGTAGTGTGTGTGCGCACACAAAGGCTGGGTCCCAGACTAAGGGCTAGGTCCTCTATGACACCTCAGCTTTGAGGGCATCTAAACGCAATTGAGTGCTACCATTGCCTTTGTCTTAGCATCCTCAGCATCTGAAGAGCCAAAACACAATTCACCACTGCGTTTGTCATTTTCAGTGTCTTGGGTCTTGGAAGAGCCCAAACACAATCACATTTTGCCATTGGTCTTGTCCTAGCGTCTGTGGCATCTAAAGAGCCCTAACGTAATTTGCCATTGCCATTTGTCAATTGCTAACGTCTAGGGCGTCCGAAGACCCCGAAAGTAATTCTGTTTGGTCATTGGTCTTGGCTTGGTGTCTAGGACATCCGAAGAGCCCAAGCGCACTTTGGACTAGCTAATTATCTAGGGCATCCAAATAGCCCCAAACACTGCAACTCAGTCTAGGTTGTCCGCAGAGCCCAAGCGTTGTCATCTTTTGGTGTCTAGGGCATCTAAAGAGCCCAAACACAACCTTCACGTGCCTTCTCTTAGTGTCAGGGACATCTGAAGAGCCCCAATGCTACAACTTAGCATCCGTCTAGGTCATCTGAAGAGCCCAACTGTTGTCATCTTTTGGTGTCTAGGGCATGTGAACAGCCCAAATGCAGCCATGCGGTGCCATGCGCCTTCTCTGAGCATCATGGACATTAAGAGAGCCCCAATGCTACAATTTAGCATCCGTCTAGGTTGTCCATAGAGCCCAAACGATGTAATTTTTCGGCGTCTAGGGTATCCAAAGAGCCCAAACGCAATCTCACCTTGCCATGTGCCTTCTCTGAGCATTAGTGGCATATGAAGAGCCCAAACACTGTAGATCGGCATCCGTCTAGGTCATCTGGAGAGGCAAAATGTTGCCATCTTTTGGCATTGCGGGCATCTAGTGAGCCCAAACGCAATCTTGCTTTGTCATGAGCCGTCTCTTAGCGTCCGGGGCATCTAGAGAGCCCAAATGATGCAGCAGATTGTTTTGCAGTGGATGTGTGGCCTACCAAAGCCCTACAGTGGGGTCTGGGTGGGTGGGGAGGGTTACCACCTGTTGGGTTGGTGTGGGTGGATGGGGTCGATTGTACAGCGGTGTATGATCATAGGTGTCTACTAGTGTGCAGTAGCCACGCGCATTGGGGGGAACCAACCAGGGACTGGGGGGGGGGGGGGGGGGCAACATACATCTTGCAGCATATTCGCACGAGCAATGTATGAAACTCTATTGCCATTTGCGCAATACACATGCCTTGTAATAGTTGAAGACATTCCCCATCCCCACTCTATCAAGAAAAACAATCGCTCTTTGGGTTATGACAGTATGTAGTACAGCTTCACACACAGACTTGACAGACTTGACAGTTGTCTCACAGTAAAGAACGCTACCATACTCCAGGTGCCCCTTGCAGCCGTTGGGCATGCGATGGGGGGGGGGGGGGTGCACCTTGAAGTTAGACTTGGTTGTGTCCCCTAATATTTCAATCGAATCAAGCAAACTAAAGCGAAGAATTGGTGCTGCAGGGCAAGGGAAATGTGGTGAATCGTAAATGTTACAAGCACCTTCCGGGCACCATGTACACCATTTGTGAAGCTAAACAGCCTAAATAGGGTTGCGCATCACTGAACAACAGGGGTATAGTTTATGTTTCTGATATTGGTGCACAACACCAGGTTCTCTCCACCAGCATAATTACCCAAACTGTACGCCACACCGTGTACTGTAGGCGTTGGGGAGGGGAGGGGGTCCTCTCACCCTGACCAGACACTTGGCGGTGCAGCATTTCTGCTGCTCACCATTCGTTGGGCTTTAGTTTGTTTCTGTGCTGCCCTCACACATGGGTCCCCGTGTGTTGCTAGTGTTGGCAGTCAGCTTCCATCACCTGACGAGGGCCTGTGGGCAAGGACACAAGCTTGCCGTGGCAGTCTGGGATGGGGGCTCAAGTTCTCCTCATCGGTGGCCCAAACACCTGAACCCCGGAGGCCAGCCCAAGCCTGGGGGAGGGGGGTGAGCCTGTCTCCCCCGAGCCATGGGTCATGGCGTGATGGCCATAGCAAAGCCACATTGGGGACACGTGTTGGTCGTAGAGCTCGGAAGTAGGGGTCGCAGAGTGGACACACAGGAGATGCAGTGGTAGGGCTGTGGGCACATGAGAATCACGTTTGGTCGCAGAGAGGGCACATAGAGGATGTGCATGGGCACATAGAGATTGCATTCCATGCAGCTGTGTACTTCACTGCTTTTCACGCATAGATCCTGCGTGTAGATCCTGGCTGCGCAAAACCAGAGATACCAGACGTGGGACACACCGTTTCCTCATCTGCGTAGACTTTTCCACGGCTTCGACTTCCCGTTCGCGATGGCTCAGCTCCCTCGCAACCTCCACCAAATCCGCTTGCAGCGCAGTGCAATGCCCCTCTTGCGCTTCCACGTGCATTTCCAGGGCCTGCCAAAAGCATACAATCCCAGCACTACAAAACTCAGCTAGAAACGCAACGCCCCCTCACCAACCTCAGCCCATCCACAACATGGACGATTTCTCTCTTTCATTCTCTCTCCCTCTCTCTCTCTCTCTCTCTCTCTCTCTCTCTCTCTCTCTCGGTCTCTCTCGCTCTCTCTCTCTCTCTCTCTATGACATTCACCGTGCTGAGTTACAGATTGTTGAAATCCATTTGATCACCGTCATAAACCACAGCAATGGCAATCTTTTCCACAGGGGACGGCACCCCTTGCACGCCAGGAACCCGCCTGCACATGCACACCACAGCGTGATAATGAGGTCGGGCTCAATTTCCAATTGTCAGCATTCATTTTTTTCCCGCTCTGCAGCAGTGTTGCTCGTCGTCTGCTGCCACCAGCCCAGACACGGGTTCTCAACTGGATACGTGCTGGCTTACACACGTGTGGCTGTCGCCGCCCGGGCTGGGCACACGTCAGACCTGTCCGAGGACAGGTCGAACGACCCGAGGTGGCCGGAAATGCGGGACACGGATTGGCCAAACCGGTCCTTTCGCCCCCGGAGCCAATCACTTGGCTCCCCACATGGTCACTACTACAGAGCGCGCCTAAGTGCGTGCTTTTTGGATGACCCTGTGCGACAGAGGTCATGTGCAAAATTCGCCATTGTCAGGCTGCGAGTCTGGGTTCCAGCTGTTGGTCGCAGTGCCTCAGGCCTTCCGTGCGGTCGCCCAAACCATGTCCGCCGCACTCCGGAGCAAAACTGACCTAGAAGCGCAACAAGCAGCAGGCACCATCCCTGTCTTCATTGAATTTAGACCAAAGAGAGTGGGCTCCCAGCGAGTCCCATTTCTGAAATTGCTTCTTGCCCACCGTTCAGGCTGTAGTTGCACTGCGCGCAATGGTACGGCACTCAAATAAGACTCCCAGTGCAAAAGCACGATGCACTAGCACTCTGTCTGGCGCCTTCTCCAGCTGCAAAAAGGTCCAATTGGATGGGGTCCGAGCCAGGGGCCTGCTTTGTCATTGAGCAATGCACTGCGCTGTGTCCTGTGGCCCCAATAACAGAGGGCAACTATCACGTTTCGCCACATTGCATGGCCGCCAGGTGTGCTGCATGTCACGATGCCTTTCCCTTGCTCGTGAGTGCGTTGCCGACTGGCGAAAGACTGGGTGGACGACCTTCCGGGGCACGCTCTGTGACGCAGAGGCATGTAGACTGACATGGGTGGTGTCTCGGGTGCAGTGCCCACTCCCAAGGAACTCCGCTGATAGTGAGCAAACTGGTGTCACTCATGGGACTGGACATAAATTCCAAGGTGAAACCAAACCGGAACGACATGCACGTACGGCACCGGTAGGCGACCCCACTAAACTTACGAACAAGTTTTGGAATTCTAGATCATGGCTCACGACGGATTTTCGTGATCCGGCTCGGCACTGCTCAAGTCCGACTCTTCCCTGACCACACCCACGAACCCAGGCTTGGCATCAGCCCAAGACGAGTCCCACCACAGCAAAACAAAAAACGGACATACTTCAAGTTGTCGCTCAGCTTCGGCGAGCTGTTGCCCTGCCTCGAGGTTTGCAGCCTCTTTGGCAGTGGCTGAATCTTCGCGTGCGGAAACACGTGCCTCGCGATCCACCAATGCTAGATCCATCTTCTGCTGTTCCTCCTCCTTTTGCTGCTGCCGAATGCTGCAGCTCTGCGAAAACAACGTGGTGTGGTTGTGGGTGCGGGTGTGGGTTTGGGGCTGCGTGCGGATGCGCGTGCAACGTGCGTGTGTTTGTGAAGCTAAGCGATAGCATTCGCTATCATACATCACCCCTCTACAATTCTCTCTCTATGTGTGTGTGTGTGTGTGTGTGTTTGGAGAAACACCATATTATAGAGGCAGGCCTGCATGTGTCCATGGGGTTAGCGTGCTCTGTGGAAGGCACCAATGTCTGCCGGTGAGACATAGTCGCAGCGGCATAAAGGGCGCCCCCCTGCATCTGCCCCCTCGCCTAGGCCAGAGCCTCTGTGAGAGAGACGATTACGAGCATTCCATTCCCGCGCAGCCATGCCGCTGCACCAGGCGCCCAGCTGGGGACCTGCGCTTGCGCGGCAGCTCCCTGGGGGTGTGTTCCCACCTCCTCTTGCCCCCCTGTGTGACATTCCGTCTGGTTGTTGTTTCTTTACGGGGCCCTGGACAGTCACCCATTCTTCCCTTCGCATGTTGCATCAGGTTGTTGCTTTCTGTCGGCCGCTGCGGCCGGTGATCTTGGTGGTGTCGTTTCCGTGTTCGCGGAGCCCAGTGGTTGGTGTGCTGGGGCTGTGCTGGATGTCGCATGGTGTGCCGTTTGCGCGTCAGTGGTGCCCAGTAGTTGGCATATTGAGGTTGTGCTGGTTGTCGCCGAGGTTGTTTGACTGTTTTTGCCCCCGCCCCCCCCTCCTCCCGGGTGTGTGTGTGTGTGTGTGTGTGTGTGTGTGTGTGTGTGTGTGTGTGTGTGTGTGTGTGTGTGTGTGTGTGTGTTTGTGTGTGACACCCAGATCACAACAACAAAAAATGTTCACTGTCAATACAGCACCTCTCAACAACTCTGTTCGCACTGCAGCAATATTTGGTTATTTCATGCTGATTCTCAGCAGCCTTTCCTCCCTCTCAGCAAGACAAAAGACATGCACCCACATACAATCACGCATACACTACATTCAGACCAAAACAGAAATGCGAAAGAAATTCTCTCACTCTGGAACAGATCCCCTAGACTGCAGGGGATGTGTAGTCGGCAACCGCCAGTACACAAACAGAATGGAGTAAGGCTCAGCACTGCCACACAAACACATACATACACTCACTGCCGGCAACAGTAATAAAACCGACGAACTCACAATTAGCAAGTGGTGCTCTAGGCCTACGGCAACCGCAACCTGGGTTCACCAAGTCATCCCTCTCCATCAGCGCGAATCACACACACACACACACACACACACGGCGTGAGGTGACCAAGAAACCGAGCACAAACCCACACACACACACACACAGACACACACACTTCGTTGGGGAAACAAATGAACCAACGACCAGGGGCCCAGTGTGGATGATACAGAGCACAGCGGGGCAGGGTCACGGAGCAAACGCCTCCAAACACCTCGTCAAGCCAATCAAAACAAAGACAGAAACATTGTTCGAGGCTTGGCGCCTTTCTGCAGTAGAGGAATATTGGTGCTGTCCCGTCGTGGATCCAATGGGGAATGAGGTCACCAGCACGCACGACGTTCCCTGCGCCTTCCCACTGGCAGTCGGTCGGTTATACCCCGTGGGGCATGCTGCGTGCCGGGGTTGTGTATGCACCACGCACACACATGCATGTGACGACGACATTTCACACCCTGAGGTGATGGCGTGACAGGGACCTATATGCTCTACAAATGCGCAGTAATTTGATGCAATGGGCCGGGGTTTATCCTTTTACAGTCACAGGCCCTGCCCATTGTGGTCACCTGACTGGAGCCTGGGAGAGGGGAGTATTGCGGTATCATGGGTCGTGCAGCACTGTTCTCAGGCTGTGATCTTTCGTTGAGCCAAGGGTAACCGCCTGCTCACACACACACACACACACACACACACACACACACACACACACACACACATCTCATTGGATTTTCATAGTGTGGTTCAAGAACATGCATGGGATGGAGGTTGCGCATCATGGGCTGCCGCTTTCAAGAGCTTCCAGTCGTCCGACCAGGCTCCTGTAGTTCCATCCGGTGACACTTGCGCTGGGAGTTCCCAGCTGCTGTGGTGTGTCCCCTTCCAGTAGGCCTTGTCTGTCAGCCATTGTAGCACGAAGCATATAGCACAGCATTTTAGCATGGGTAGGCGGCCTATGACGGAATGCAGGTATTGCACTGTGCGAATCGCCTCATGGGGACTCGTTGATGGCCCTCTAATGACAGCCGAGTGAGCTGCTTTTGTAACAGCTGGGGTGGGGTATCCAGACAAAACGGCTATCTGCAGCCAGGATGTGACAGCAGTTCACCCGCCCATGACCAACACCACGTGCATTATTCAGGACGCCAAGCAGGATCCCTGGAAGATATGCCAGGTGGCTTTGGTTAGGGGTAATGAGTGGGGGGGCCAGTTTCAGGGACCACTGCGAGTTGAGGGGGCTTGGCTGGACAAAAACTGTTCCCCCGCCCTGTGTCCCTTGGTGCAGGCTATAGCCTAACACCACACACGACGTACCGTAACAAGTTGTCTTGCACACGTCCGCCTGTTTCTGTCTGCACTCACAGAGCACTGCCAGATCCCAGCTGCTTTCAAGGACTTTACAGATGAGTTCAACCAGACGGGTGGCAGGGCTGTCAGGGTAGCTGGTTGCTGTGAGGATATTATCCCTGAACTGGCACAGGGCTGCTGCACCATGTTCATTGGTCCAGTGGGCAAAACCCTCGTCAGAGATGTGCAAATCCCCCAGTGCTCGGAATTTGTGCCTGTTTTTGTACACCCCCCACAGGCTGTGCAAATCTGCTGCCTGTGCAGAAAAAGAGCCGCCAATTGGAATGCCCTCGCTACAGCATGGCGGCAGAGGCTACAGACACCTGCACCTCCTGCTCCCGATCAGTGACATGCTCCTCCCGTTGCGTTACAGCCTCCTCCCGGGAGAACACCGATTCCTCCGCAGACTGCACTGCGTTCTCACGCACTGTCACGGCCTTCTCATGGGCAGAGACATCTGCCTCCCGCCGCTGCACCTCTATTTGAGCCTGCGCCAGCTGCTTTTGGGAATCCTGCGCCTCTCGCTCGCGGTCCTGCCACTGGGCTTCGGCAGCAGCGCTTTGCTGAGCGAAGGCGGTGCGTTGCGCACGAAGCACATCCTCAGCATGCTCCCGGTCCTGACAACACGGTGGTGGAAACAAAAGCCCTGTGGGCACCACCACACATCAGCCGGGGTGGTGCAGGGGGGTCGCATTCGTTCCATATTGAGAAATCAGCATGTGCCAGAAGTTGTGCGAGAACAGTGGGAATTGAGGGGAAATGAGGTGAAGCAAGGGGGGGGGCTTTTTACTCGCCACAGGTGCCGCAAGGTTAGAGAAACCTGGTTTATCGGTTCACAACAACAAGTTCAACAGGAGTCATACGAGCAACGAACAATATTTGTAAAGCGCCCCATCTTGCTCCATCCAGTGCTCAGTAGTGTTCACAACAAGAAATTAAATACAAATCGCATGGGCTTTAGGTTTTCAACAATGCACAAACTATATTCCAGAACTCTGCGGCTTTCCCAAGCTGCGGGCCGCAGGGTGCACGCAGGGTGCGCTGCAGGCGCCGCAGGAACAGCGTTCTCCACCCCGCCTCATTGGCGAAAGAAATTCCAACAATATGGCGACCAAAACTCACCATTTGGAAAAGAGTGGGGGGGTTATGGGACATGTGCATGGTGTGTCCGGAATGTGGGGTAATCACTTTCTGCCCTGTCGCCCCCCCCCCCTCTCCCCCACAGGTCCTACAGACAAGCTTACAAATGACGTAACCATATCTGCTCCATTTTGGATGGCCGGACTTGCTGTGCTGTATTGTTGCCACATGATCCCTTTGCTATGTGGAGGGGGGGTGGGGGTGGCCTGGGACAGCTGTGATTTTGATTCATCACAGCGTTCATCAAGAGACTTCAGCAGATAAAACTGCCAGTCCAGAAGCTAACTCGTGTGTCACCAAACCAGATTTGGGCTCCGAATAAAGCATGGCTTGCTCAACTTTCCGAAAATTGTGACCCCAAGCCCAAATACGTGATGATTCGTCGGCATTGACACAAATTCTAAGACCAGTCAGCTGGTGCTGGATTTTGGGTAGCACTGAAGACACCGATAAAATTTTTCGCTCAGTGTGACCTGAGCCCATGGAGGCTAATTCACAGGGGCATAATACACCCGGTACAACCATCAGCACATTTTCAAGGCAGGTCAGACATGTCCAGCTGGCTGACAAAAAGTATGGACAAGCACCAGAAGACGCCATTGTTTGACAAAACTGTCCACCAAGAGATTCAAGAACCAGTCCACTCAGACGCACATCGCAGAGGCACATTGCTTTTGCATCTGGCACCCTCCGAGGCCCCAGTTCCCCACATCTAGCACAAAACATGGCTGTCGGCCCCAGAACGGGGTTAGGCCATAAAAGCAAAGCATGCGAAGGAGCACGAGAAAATTTGGGTACAGCTGAAGGCACCAAAGAAACTTCTTCTCGAGAACATGCGTCACCACACAAATCTACAGATCCACTTAACAAGTCAGCAGCAAATAGGGCAGGATCCCCGCAGGGAAGTACGGAAAGGCCATGTGAGCAGGTGCAGTTGTAGTGGCTTTTTTTTCACAGAGTGTCATCAACGTTTGAAAGCCTGTTCGTCCGGCCTTTTGGGACTACAAGAAACCATGAGAGACCATAGGAAAGGGGGTGGAGCGAGGCCCTCGATTCAGGCACCCCTGCAGGACGCCTTAAATGGGCCTGATCCGTAATGCATGAAATATACATCATTGGACCAGTTTTACTAACGGGGTTATGCCGTGCCCAGGGCAGATTCGGACCTGTTCCGTACGATGCCTCAACTGCTCCACAGCAATTTGCTGCTCTCGCAGGCTTTGTTGGTGCTTGTGCAAGTCCTCTTCCCGTGCGCGAGTCTCTGAAATAGCCGACTGTACTTGAGCATCGGCAGCAGCCACCCTCTCTTCCTCTTCGGACAGCCGCTCCTGCAAGAGCCGCATCAGCGGATCCAAAGACACACGGGCAACCACAGGCATGGGGATGATGCCAGAGAGCAAAAATGAAGCTTTCCGGGATCAAGCTCGTGTAGAGAAGTTGCAGGCGGACTCTCAGCCTGGGGGACCAGGGAAAAAAAGCCCCATCCCGGTTTGAGGATCGGGGGCACTGACGGTGGTGGTATTTGCCAGTCCTTTCCTTCGTCCATGATAACTCTCGGGGAATGGCATGACAAATCTGTGGCTCAACCTCTGGGCAATCTTCTGGGTCCTGAACCCCCACAATTTTGGACGCGCATCTTTTCGACTGGTCAATGGTGCCGTCGAATCTGCCAGCACGACGTGCTCTCTCTCATGAGTTTGGATTGGTTGTCATGGAACAAGGTTGGGCACCAGACCTGAGCCGCCACAAGCGATTTCTCCCGCTTAATAACCTCCTGAAGCCGCCGTTGGAAGACTTGTTCATGGTCCTTAGCATCAATCTCCACAACCGCTACCTGCCGGTGCCGCTCCTGGATCCAATCTCGCTCAATCTGCAGCTGAGTGGCAAAAAGCAATGCGCATTCTACTTGTAAAAGAAAAGAGAGGTTCTCTGGCCCACCACTGGGCAGGAAGGTGACGGGGGCAAGGGGTAAAATGAAAATGTCATGACTTTAAGCATGAATAATAATGGGATGAACCAAATGGTGAAAATTTGGGATGTAATCCACGAGTACATGAGGGGTTTAGGTGTGGATGGAACTCCCTGCATGTGAATATGCACTCCGTAGTAGTTGGCTCAATCGGGTGTGCTCCAACAGCTTTGTAAACCCCTGATGCAACAAGTCGAGAAAAATGGCTGCGTAACTTCTGCCGTGTCGGGGTCCCCAAAGCAGGGAGGAGGTAAATGCCTTCGAACTTGTGCTGTATTGGGGTGCCCAAAGTGGTGAGGATTGCATTGCCTTGGTAACGCCCACCGCACCGGTTTCCCCAAAACAGGGAAAAGGCAAATGGCTTTATCACTTTGCAGTATTGAGGCACTTCACTCTGGTCCCGATCGCCGGGTGTGTGGTCGATCAAATGCCCTGCGTTGCATGCAATCCATGACTGCATCTCTCACCCTCAAGGCCTGCCTGCTGACTACACTACTGGTCCCCACAGCGGGTTGGTACGGCTGAAGTACCCCTGCTGTATTGGGGTCCCCAAAGCAGGAACGAGGAAGATGCACTATCCTCGCCGTATTGGGGGTCTGCAAAACGGGGAGGAGGCAATTGGTTTCATGACCCCGACTGTGCTAGGGACAAATCACCACATTATTTTCAATTTTTCTGTGCATATTTCAATGCCCCATAGGATGATGAGCTTTTGAGGATAATCCAGGCATGGGGCATTTTCTGACTGTCCGTGTCTGCTTTTGGCGGTTGTGCTGTTTATTTGATGTCCAATATTATGGAGTGGCTTCCCAATGGAGCTGTGCATTGAAAGATCAATGACGCAGACAACTCAATTGCGCATTGTTCACCACGGGCAGGGGCTTTACGTGCACTGTCTGTGTTGCTGCCAGAGCGTTGGGGAAATGTCGCTTGATCATGGGCCTCTACAAAAGAGCGAGCTCCAGAGAAGACCTTCTTTGGCCCCCTGTACGAAAATAGATAAAAGGGCCCCAACCCGTCACCCGTAGTATTGCTGGACTCCTTTCGTCAGCTCTCCTGGTTTGCTTTGAATGTTCTGGTGCCGTGTGTTTGAAAAATCAATATCCTACTCAGTCTCCTGGTCCTATGTCAGGTACCTGTTGGTTCGGGGCGTTTTTTGTTCAGCGGCACCCAATACTTCCACCTGGCGGTGCCCTGTGTCCGTGCTTTCCCCTGCGTGCATTTGTCAGCATTGACCCACCAGAACGACGATAAGACACACATTTGAGATTGTATATGTTTATTGCATCACCCAATTTACTCACATGATTCAAAATTAATGCCAGCAGACAAGAACGACCAAACCAACGTATCAATTCTGTGGCCTGTGGCCTGGCATGCTCAAACTCGCTCAGAACCAATGCACTGCCCCCCTCCCCCCCACACACAGATGCTGGAACCTCAGTCTGCAACTCCAGCAGCGACTTTTCATGCTTCACATTCCGGGCCTCTCTCGCAGCCGCAGCCTCCTCTCGCTTCTGCAATGCAAGCATCTGAGCCTCTGTGGCAGAGGCCAAAGATTCAGTTTCCTCTGTCCGGCGGACCTGATCGGCCTCGAGAGCCGTCAAGCGTGCCGCCTCAGCCTCCAGCTTGACTCCCAACGCCTGCTGACTCTCCTCCTGCGCTGCAACAGCTTCCTCCCGCCTGTAGCACGACGTGGGTGGGTTTGACTCAGGCAGCGAGTGATCGAACGAGGTTCGGCGCGAACGTACCGCAGTGCATTACGACAAACACACAAATCCCGTCCGCGGTGGACGACAGATACAACGACAGATCCAGGGCAAGGGTCCTCATCTCGGAATTCCTGGAACAAAATTTCATTAAATTGTGGTAAATTCTATTTCCTTTGGTATGCCTTTTCAAGCATCCTTCGGTGCATGTTTCGCGCAAACTGGTGGCTGGTGGTAGGTGAGATCACCGATATTAGGGCCAAATCTGGCCCCATTCCAGTTGATAATCTGGTCCATCCACTTGAAACCACCGAACGAATACGATGATTCGGGATGATGGGCAGATTGCAGAGAGAGCGGATGAACGGCATCCATTCAGGGAAGAAGAATCAGAATGGCAATTTGAGGCACTCTTGTCAGCAGATCTGCTCCTGGGGCATCCAAACGGGAAAGTCGAGGTATTCACCCTCGACAAAAGACATGCACGCACAGTGGCAGGCCCGGCAACAGACAGATTACGGCCGAAATTGCAAAAGGCGTGTGATATCTTTTGCCATGCAATCCTCAGTTCACAGGAACCCATCCACATCACAGGAACTGAAAATTGGGGGGGGGGGGTTGGCTGGCGGTCATTCTGGACGCTGAGCGCTGAACCGTCCCCCACCACCATGCGCTTCGGCCGGGGTTGGGCACGTCCCCAACTTCATCACCTTCATTAAAGCGAATGCCAATACTGCAGCCCGGTCAATCAGCTAACATACGCCTGGATTTGCTGTTGGTCCTGCTTCAGCTTCTGCGATTCTGCCTCGAACTGCGCATGGCGTTGCGCAAAATCATCCTCTTTGGCTACTAGCTCTTGCTCCCGCTTGCGACACATCCGTTCCATTGCTCGCTCCCGGGGCCCAAGGTCAGCGAGTCGTTCTGCGAGGTCGGCCTCCCTTTTCCCAAGCTCATTCTCTTTGGCAATCAGAAGCTCCACCTAGTGCGAGAAGAATGGGTGCAGTAAATGTGTTGTGTCACGAGCGAAGTCAAGATGCACACAGCAGGTGAACAAGTTCAGACGAAAACAACATTTGTGCGTAGGATCGCCAGGTGACAACAGCAATAACTCATCACCAACTCGGTCTGTTCCAAAGTAGCACCGCTGTAGGGCATACAACCTCATGTTTGCTTCTGTTTGTGTTTATTTGCGTCCCATCGTGCACGCAGAATGACAATGCTGCCTCGTTCGCCTCCACCACAACTGCAGAGTGGAATTCTCGAAGGGGGCTGGAGTTGCAAGCAGATTACACACTTGTGTTCGAACGCTTTTGTTGGTGACAGCAGCAAATGCAGGGTTGTCTGCCAAAGACACCGCAGGGCCTGCAGGAGGTGCTGCCTTCCGCAACGGTGGCAAGGGGCTCTCAGGAGCGGGAGCAGGTGCAGCGGTGCTCACCCCCGATGCCCCAGACTCACGCCGAGAGTGGGCTTGAGAACTCGGTGTAGAATCCGAACTCTTCTTCCGCTTTGCTTTCTTCTTCTTCGGGACGGGTGCAGGGTCCATGATGACAATGGCACACGTGTGCACCCCTCAGGGCTTTTGGACACGCCCAACACGGCAGATCAAATTCAAAGAGGGTTCATGGATCTGGGGAAGTTAACAACACATGAAATTGTAAATCCGGGTGTCCAACCCGGGGATTCATGCAATAAACCAGATATCATACCCGGGATTGAATTCCTGGTATGACAACCGGATTTTGCTCAAAATCCCGGGTATGGAAAATTGTGTGAACTCCATGTGATGTATCATACTTGGATTCCCCCTGAATCCCGGTTGTGCACGTGGTTTACATGTAGAGTTGTGTGTTCAAGACTCACGTAAAAACAGCCGAGGGATAAGGTGAGTAAGAGGACACAGAATGCACAATCTTGAACAATCTTTTGCGAGTGCAATAGCGCAGGCACTATAGAGTGCAAAATGGCAAAGCCCTAATAGAAGGGATGCCCCCTTTGATGTGTGATGTGACGGGCATATGATGTGGCCAACGGCTAGCACCCAACACAGTGTTCTGCACATGGGCGTTTGGCTTTCACCTTACTATGTTCTCTTAAACATGGAAAGCGTGGGGTGATGGGGTGGTTAACTATGTGCTGCTGGGTGCGTGCCACTTGCCTAAGTACACCGGGACGTCACGAGGGCGAAGCACAAGCCAGCCCGAAGGACATCCCTCCCCAACCCAAAAGGGTAGGGTTCAGGTTGATGTGTACATAATGCAAAGCAAACAAACACAGGCTGAACAGTGTCCATGCAGCATAATCTGTTGAACAGTGAAGGGTCTGGGACACGAAACAAATTGCACAGTGTGAAGTCAGGAGTGAAAGCACAGCCTTGATCCACACCGTTGCATATAGCAGCAAGTGCCCATGTCCTGTCCGTGTTATGACGCCATGCACTGCATGTCAATACCACACACGGGGGTAGTTCTTGTACCCAAAACCACAAATGCAAATCATCATGGCAAAGCAATTTCTCCCTCTAACAATTCAGCAATGTGCACACAAGCACCAACTCATCAGTCAAAGACTACTGCTTGTGATAGGTCCGTGCACAGCCAACTAGTTCAGCAATGCACGCAGGCACCAACTCCTCAGCCAAAGGCTGCAAGGGGCGAGCACAAGTACAAAAACTCCTCAGACAAACACGGCCATGCCCATGAGGCTAGTGCAAACAAACAATGCAACAGTGGACAGGATGTTCTGGTGGCCCAAGGTCAGGCTGATTGCCCTCGGCACGCAAATACATAAGGACAACAACGACATTTCATCATCGGTAGGCACCTGTGGTCCCGGGCACACACCATATTCGACCCTTGGCGCCCATGGATCCTGTCCACTCTCGTTTTGTGTGGCACCAGACCCGCCTTTCGTTTCCATACCAAACTCAACCTGATTTATGTCAAAAACACACAGACTATGCGTTCACACAGGGCCATACGTCCAGTATATGTGTCGCTCGACACAAAGCACTCACACTGGCACCACAAATCAATGGGACTGCACAGCATGCGCTGAAACATCCTGAGATGAAACCACTCCCGAGCCGCTGGTCGCTGCCGCCCGTTTGCCCTCCCGAACCCATGTGGTAACAGATCCCAGGGAAAACACCTCTAGAAGGTTATACTTCCGCAGAAAACGTGTGAGACAGGGCAACCACCAATGTTTGGGGTAAGAGTGCCAGCCTACGCCCCAGAGGAGGGAGCGAAAATTAGCCTGCACATCTGCAGTGGAACCCGCATACCACAGTGACTTGAGAAACAGGGACGGCAGCATAGACGCCAGCGTAAAGCTCGCATTGGCTGAGCGGGCTGGGACCCACCTGAGCCACTCGCCCAGCTCAGCACCCTCAGCGATGTCCCAGATGACCCCTTTCCTGGTCAAAGAGAAGCCCAGGGGGAGGGGTTTCCATGAACACTCTCCCCAGGATACCCGTAAATCTGTAGGTTCCCATTTCAGGGGAACCCCATACAAACAGTCCAGGAAATGCTTCGCCGCATGGCGAACGCGAGGGAACAGGGCAGGGTGGATGTTCATAAAAATTATGTAGATGTTATCACGAAAACGTGAGAAAAGAATGCCTGGGGTGGTGGATACAGGGACAGCCGGGTCGGATGGGCGCGTCGCCCACCCCCACCACCCTCGACGGGCCTCGCTCACCACAAAGTCCATAGGGTCCAGTTCCCGAAAGAACTCGCGAAGCCGCGCCCTGTCTCGGGGGGGTGCACTTGCCATAATAGTACCCATGCGCCCATCCGGCGCTCCGTCCCAGAGGGAGGTCACCAGCAAATCAACCTGCACTCCGTCCACGTCGAGGTACCCGAAGGAGGCATCAGTAGGTCCCCACCACCCTCCGAACCCATCAGTACGCAAAGTACTGCTGTGCAGAAAGGGTCGGTATGTGCTCCCGGGTACTCTGCCCAGTTTCTGTAACCCCCTGCAAGACGGGTGACAAACTTCGATAGGTTCCCGGACACACACGGATATCGGCCAGGGACGCTGATGCTCCTTCCTCACCTTTACGTACTGTCTGATCCCACGTCTTGACAAGATCAGACCGGTGCTTTCCAAAAATATATTTAAGCTCACGGGCAAGTGCCCAGAGTTCAGCAAGCTGCGCCGACAAATGCCCACCGATCGGGACACCCCGATCGCCTTGTTTCAGCAACAGCGGGCCCAGCACCAGCCCTGTGTTGTGGTGCAGGTCCCAGGAAACAAAGTCCAGCAATTCCTGTCTGGAGATGACCCTGAAGTCAGCACTACTCGCTGTATCCAGGCGATCAAGGGCCTTCTCCCCAGACTTATGCAGTGCAAAAAACTCTGCACATCCGCGCTTCTCGCCCTCCAAAAGCTCAAACAGTTCATGCAGGGCCGGCACAACATTGCCCTTGGGGATATGCCAGAACATACAACTACTCCAACAGGCAAACAAGCACCAACTCCTCAGCCAAAATCAATTGAGCATGGTAGGGTCTGAAATAGGGTGCATGGAATGCATTCATTGCAAACAATGTACACACACATACATGCTTTTGTGCACACACACTTGCGGAAATTTTTTGTGTATGTTGTCACTCCTATTTCTCCCCATCCCTTTCGTGGTGTTGCCAAAAAACTGCTGGTATCATTTTCTGATAAGAAGGACCATGAACTGTGCACGCACTGTCCATGAAGCTTGGGAGCTTAAAAAATGATCCCACAGGGGCATGCACACAGCTCAGCACCCTATCCCTCCCCCTGGCCCCCTTGCTACGCTCCCATATAGTAGCAGGGGTCACTTCGGACTGGGCCTGCTGTCATGTACAGGCATCTGCAACTGGCTCAGTCCTGTCTTAGGACACCAGGCACACGCACACACACACGCTCACACACTCACTCACACCTATGCACTGTACCTACCTATGTCAGGTAGGCCCTGTGCATACATACACTGTCACTTCGGCATGGCCCGTCCGATCTCTTTTCCTTCGTTGAACCATCTGTCTATGTCTGTGAAGGGTATGCTGTCAACCAGTGCCAGCTCCTGCAGGAAACCCTTCACTGAATTCTTCCACCAGTCTGGGGGGTATCTGTGCCATCCTGCCCCCCTCACCAGTGACCTCACATTTGCCCTGAAACCCTCCAAATTACAGCAATAGAGGAGACTCTTGTGCAACAGGAAGGGGAAGGTGGACGTCAGGACTTGCTTGGCATTAGGGGAGGAAACAGGCAGCCACCGCTACCATTCAAAGTCTTGTCTCAGTGGCTCCTGCAGGCTGGAAACAATACCTTTTCGCCTCAGGAACACGTCTGTGGCCGGGACAAACTCGCACTCGCACAGTTGTGCTATTTCACCATGGTCCTCCCACTTCAGGCCTATCTGATATATAGACTTGAAGAAGCATTCAAGGGCCCTGAAAAGTCTAGGCTTTATTGCCTCAGGCACATGTATACATATTGCCGCCATGGGGACATTGTCTTTGAACCGCGCAAGCAACACACGGGGGACAGGTGTGGGGGTGTGGTGGTTCGGACAATATCCGTCATGTCCGCCTCATCAGGGCGGACGCTGGCCCAGACTGGGTTGAACCTGCCCAGGGACCCCAGTAAATCACGTACTCCTACCATACTCGGCATGCCCAATGTCTGGAACTGCTGGTACACTTCGCTGACAATGAGCTGTAGTGACCTGCTCATGAGGCGTGCGTACGAGCGCAGGATGTGGAGTTTAAAGGACACAATATCGCGCCATTTAACAATGGCCTGTGCCCCACGTTCAACCGTCTTCCATTTTAAAATGGAAAAATAGAGGGCGCGCCAAAAAGTGGCCGCTGATGCTTGCGTTGGGGGCCTAGGTCTAAATCTACAGTGTCTCCAGGGGAAGGTGGAGGTTCCGGGTCTGTGTAGACCGAATTAATGTGAGTTGCAGCCCACGAAAGATCTGCATACCCTTTGCGCAGGAGATTGTGATGAATCGCACAGTCCACAATCCCATGTGCTTGGGCAGAGGTCAGTGTATCATACACATTCGCTGCTTGGGCAGCAGCTTTGGACTCTGCCACGCCCCACAAAATAAAGCGGTCCCCTCCCAAGTAGGATTCCACCACATGGTCCTCTTCCAACACCCTGCATGCACCAGACATCCTGTGGAGCTGTTTGTCCCAAATCCCTGCGCGAAAGCGAAGGTCCCAGATGCGCTTAGAGAGCCCGGAAACATGTTCGCTGCCCAATGTGGGGCACTCCAGTGTATACGCAGAGATGTCCGCAAGACAGAAATTATGTACCCATTCAACAATAGGTGCTATATCGTCTCCGGAAAGCAAGGAACTCGCTGACACAGGCGGGTATAGCCCAGAGGAAGAGGACGCCGGGGCCGTGGGGAGCGAGGGAGGGATCGGGGAGAGGGAGAGAGAGGCAGAAGTCAGAGAGGGGGAGATGCTAGACGCGGAAGGAAGAAAACCCTCTGCGGGTACAGTCATGTGTTGCAGGGACGCCTGAAACAGCTCCATCTGAGCTGCCAGCACATCTATGGAAGGAATGACGCACTGACGCGCATTGCTGCTGAGGGTATCAGCCCCTTCGTCACTGAAAAGACATGCCCATTGTGACCTAGTGCGCAGGACTACATGTCCCAGATCGTTCCGTAGGGCAGGATGTTGTCGCATCAATGCAGCACATGTGCATCGTCGCCATTGCCTTCGCGCGAGCGGTTGCTGTATCTCTTGCACTACACGTGTGTACACAATGCAAAAGCAAAACGAGCAAAAGGCTCAACAGTGTTTTCGGAACATAACCTGCAGATCCACAGTGAAGCAGTGCGAAGAGTGGGTCCCTCGTCGTACGCCCACCAGATCATTCTCCGGTTTTCGCCTAAAACTCTTAACAAAGCATATGCATTTCATGTTGTTTCACATGCTATGGTGCCCACCCTGCCCTGCCCATTGTCGTCCCTGGTCGTACCACAGTTTGACTGTATGTAGAGGAATGACATGCAACAGGTTTCGTGCCTTGAACCGTACTCGTATGTGCATCCACCACCACCCCCATCTGTATTTCTTGAAGCCACACCCTTGGATAATACACCTGACATTAGCCTCTAAAGATCTCAGCGACCCATGGAGCTGGAATGTCTTATGTGTTAGGGCCGGAATCATAGATTGTAACACAGATGGGCAGTTTGGCGACCAAGGGTCAGGCCAGCGCTGCCAGAGCCGCACAGCAGGTCCCATGCCATGGCATATAGGCACCCCCTTTATACACATGTCAAAGCAGGGCTCAGTGAGCAGGCGGGTGTCACACCAATCGGCAGTTACTCCTGTGGTTTCCCACTTCATTGGTATGTCGTAGATGGCCTGGTGTAGAATTTCAACAAACAGAGCGAGTTGTGTGTGTATGTATGTGGGTATGTTCCCTAGGGCCATATAGGCGTTATCCATTTACCTGGTTTGCATCACTTCAGGGACATCGGTCGCAGGGCCCTGCACCTGCACATCTGCCATGTGGCATCGAACAATGTCAAACTGCAAAAAATAATTGCGTAAGAACGCATGCTGTGTGCGTGGGCTACGATGTATGATCTGTCCTACGCGCCCCTCGGGGTGCGAGTCCCAGAGCCCCATCGCTGTGAAGTTTACCTGTGTGTCACTGAATGTGACCTGCAGTAGAAGACGTTTGTTCGGATGGAACCACCCACGCATACCTTCCGTGTACAGCACCTGTTTGTTCCGTGGTACATATGCAGGATCAGGAAACGTGAGCACAGGGCCTGGCTTTGTCGCAGGGGTAGGCAGGTGCCTCGGCCAGGCTTTTCGCACTTTCCTGATCAGAAGTTCTTTTTTCGGGTCCTCCGGAAAAATCATCTCCTGAGTGAGTGCCCAAATGCACATCAACTGTGCACTTAAGTATCCACCAATGGGCACCCCTTGCTTGGCCTGTTGCATTACAACCCCCCACAGAGCGAACAGTGTGTTATCCTTCAGGTCCCAGTCCACAAAGTCCAGGACGTTATCGATAGTAAAAACACGGAAATTCCTGTCGGCCGCGTGTCCTATCCTGTCCAACATGCGCAGACCTCCCTTCGCAATGGAAAAGCAAAAAGTGCTGTGCATTCGCCGATATGCCTTTACCGTCGCAGCCGCCTTGCGCACAGCGTGTGCCACTTTCTTTTTGTTCAAATTCCAGTAGGCGTTGTCGATGTCCCTCTCCCAAACATCTAGGAAGCGTGGGGGGTTTCTATGGATATGGTTCCACATGTCCTTCACTCCTAACATCGAAGGGCTACCCCAGAATGGGCAGGCAATGTGCAGTTCTTTCAACAACACAGTAAGGCAACGTCCGATCTGCCTGGAGAAGCGCTTCAAGGGGTGGCCAGCATGTGTGCACGATCGCCAGCCTGAAGCGCCAGTCGCACTGCTCTTCAGCAGTTTTCCATTTCAATAAATGGAAGGCCGACGGCGCTGCGCACGACGAGCATAAAGTGGGCAGTCCTGCCCGTATTCCCTCCTCCGTCAGCAGACTTTTTGGCCACAAGCCCAAGTCGCTGGCCAAGCCCAAGATGCCTTTGCGTGCCGCAGACATCAGGGTTTCACGTATTACATACGCCCTTGCACCCTGCGCTTCTGTTTGGACCCCTATGATGTGAAAGTTGGGATCGGTGACAGTGAGATACGCCAGCTGGCGTTGCATATGTACACTGCAAGTTGCCTGGACCTTGCAAGGCTCCTTATCCCAGGTGCCTGCTTGGAGCCCGTAGTTCCTGAGCTTTTTGTTGATGCGCATAAACACGTCAGGGCACATCCGGGGGAATTGGCGTGTGTACTGCGCTCTGTGTCTGTCAATTGTATTGGTAATTGTTGCATCATCTATGATAGGCGCATCAGCTACATCAGAGAGGAACACAGATGCTGTGTGCAAGCGCTGGACAGTGTCCTGTATAAACTGTTTGGAAGGCAGCGTAACATTCCTGGCATTCTGCGTGGCGCACTGCAGCTCCATCGGTGTGAGAATACGTCCCCACTGTGCACGTGTGCGGAGGACCACATGGTCCTGGCCGCCCTGTAGCAGGCCGGGATGTCTCTGGTTCATGGACGCGCACGCACAGGGTATAGAGGACAGTACTTCCGCCACCGTTCTTTTGACGTGTGTCTGCCTGCCCTTGATAGGATATAGTTCATTCCCACTTTTTCTCGTCACGTGTGCGCGCAGTGTGTCAATCACCTGTTTCATGACCACCATGCTGTGCATACCACTGATTGCCTGTCCCACACGCACGCGGCTGAACTTCAAAGGGTTCCCTGAACACCCATGCTCGCTGCTGCCCTCCCACAAGGAAAGGCGACGCGTCGTAGGTTCCAAGTTTAATGCCAGAGATCAGCTCGTCTGCAGTCATGCGAACAGTACGTAAGGCAGCCCCTCCCCTGAAGGAAGCAAGGAGTGAAATGTGGATTCAAGTATGTGCAGGTTGGCTTCACATGGCCACATGGCATGCCAAGTTGGCACCAAATGCTTGCGACACGAGAGTATCACACATGAATACACAACAAAAAAAAACTGAAAAAAATGCATCACCGGGACCAACATTCTTTGGTGGTTAAGAAAACAGGTCACAGTGCGCAAAATTTAGTGAAACACAAGATTTCATACAATGGTACTTGCACTTGAACTCTTCGTTAGGCGGGAGGATTTGTTGGGACATCGGAGCTGCGCCTAGCCGCGGCTGGGTGGCTGGGAGGCTTTGGAACCCCCCCCTCCCCCGCCCCCCACCTGGCTGGCTGGCTGGCGCGCCCCCGGAAAACAGCCAGAATACGTAGTGCACCATTGTACCGCCTCTTCTCACGCATGGTATGGGTATGGGGATGGGTTTGCAAGGGTGGGGGGGGTCGGCCACCTTTCAAGAACACCCTTACCTCATACTCCAAGTTGCCTTGCCTTCGGAACCTCCCATAAAGACCAAGAACACATAGAATCACCGCATCAGACGTATGTTCAACTGCAAATGTTGCTGTTACCGATAACAACTACTCCAACATGCAAACAAGCACCAACTCCTCAGCCAAAATCAAAAACCTCACAGTACACAATTGTCCTCAATCCGAAATATATACCATCCATATTGCAATATATATCCCAAGGCACCGTTCCAAAGAACACTTACGTCTCCAACTCCTCATGCCGACGTTAGTTGGACACGGGGACACTACAACACAATGCAACGGCAATTGTGTAGGGTGATTGTGCAACTGGACCACAGGTCCGGATTCCCACACAAGCAAACAACCCAAAACCCCATCCCGATGCATGATGTGCCTTGTTTAAAGGGAAGGAAATTTTACCACACACTCCATGGATTGGTGACATCATCTTATATCCGTTATCGGTCTCACAATTTCTCGACGAAGAAATGTGATCACCGACCCCGCTGGCTGATAACGTTTCTTGGCGAAGAAATACAACTACTCCAACAGGCAAACAAGCACCAACTCCTCAGTGAGTAGATAACATTTCTTGGCAAAGAAATGTGAGTAGATAACATTTCTTGGCCAAGAAATGTTATCACTAGTTTTTTTCTCCCATCCTTTTAGAGTACCTCAATAATGTCCAAAAAAGATGCAAAAGACTCAGAGGCACAATTGCCAATGCCACCGGCTGTATAGGGATTCATGGGTGCTCTCGAAGATTGGAAGGGCAAGCAACCGGATGAACCTCGCAGTAGCAACATGTTTGGGCATGATTCCTATCCCGTTGCACATTTGGTTGGCTTTGAGGCACACGTGAATCGGAGAATCACTTGAATGAGAAAAATGAGGAACCGGGCTCATTCACTTATCCTCAAACGGACACCCCCCACCATGTAAATGCAAATGTAGGTGGCATTGTCTTCCATCTGATTGAGTTGCTTGACATCCCTAGGAGCGCCCTACGGTGAGTGTGTGTCCAATACTTTTGTCCATATGGGGCCTCCGCGAAAATCACCCATCTAAGAATAATCTTCACACGCACAACAAAGCGCAAGCACTACTGCTGCAAAGGCAGAGCCCTAACAAAGGGATGCCACACAAAAACCCTGCCAAAGAGAGTGACACAGTTTCGGTTTTCGCATAGCCGTGGCTAGCCGCATCTAGAGGGGGGGGGGGGGGCTTCCCCTATTCTCGACCCAACCCACCTGCTGCTTTAGCCATGGCTAGTTTTGCTCCTTTGTTTTGTTTGAATATCACTTCGTGGTCCCGTTAACTCCAAAGTTATTATTAACCGGTCGTTCTGTCTTTGGGAATTCTTCCCTCTTGTCTAATTTTGAAGAGTGCAAGAGTATGTTTCAAAAAAAATTTCGATGTATTGTCTGGAGGCGATGGCCACAATCCCTGGAAGGATACTCATGCTCACTTTTGGGCCCTAGCTTAAGTGCGTGCGCCCTTTCAAGTGGTAAAATACCGGAACACAAAGTTGAGATTTCTTGGAAAACCACCCTTTCGCATGGCAAAATACCTATTAAAAACCATGGTTGCATGGAAGAATTCAATTGCAACATCATACATACTCCACTAAAATCCTCGGCCTCAAGTGGCACAACGTTGAATACCGTATTGTGTTGCTTGCCCAATGGCGCGCGTGGGCAACAATTTTTTTTTGTGTGACTTGGCAAGCCGCTGCACACCACAAAATCATTTTGCTGCAACAAGAAGTTGAAGATTGATTTTGGATTTTTTGGAAAGTGGGGAGGAGCAATAACAAAGCCAAATGGACCACCGGTTCTCACCATATTCCATTGTGATAGCGAAAGATAGCGGGCCACATGTCGGAATGTTGGAAGGCAGAGGAAGTGACATAATGGTTCAGCACTTAAGTACCATGTTGCCATGTTGGAAATTGGAAGGTAAGACCTACATATCCAACATCCAAATGCGCAAGCCTGTGTTTTTGAACACCTTTGAATGGCCACTGCAACTTTGTATCCAAAAAAAAGCGCCATACAATTTTGCTTCCCACTTGGAAGTAGGCACATCAAATAGCACTATAAGGTAGAAGTGGGCAATGCACCGGAAGAAATGATCAATTGATCACCCAATTGATTAAGTGAATTCAATTGAAAGAGGCACAACTCGTAATTACTTAACCTACCGTTGCACAATGCCATGGTCACCATTTTGGAAAAATACTGCAGCAGGAGCAAGCAATTGAGACAAACAATTTCCATCGTATGCTCTTCAAAAAGAATAAGTCCATCAGCAAAGCAAGACAAAGAAGATCGACAATAGGAGGAGCCCCCCCCCTCCCCCCCCACATGGTGGGTTTCGCTCCAAAGATGGCAAGTGCTTCTCATGTTGATTTGTTTTTGAGTGTGGGGCCTAGAACATGTCGAAATCCCAAATTGTGTGAAGCGAAGCACCAATCATCAAGGGGGCATATTGAAATTTTGGAGGGACTAGTGCCGACGAATTTGCCGCCTTGGCCAAACGAACATCTCATTGAAACGTCCATGTATTGATGCTCATGTGGGAATGGCTTGTTCATTGGACCGCTGAACCTAAAAATGAAACCGCGGTGGAAGAATCTCATTCATGAAAGAAACACGAAAAAATAACATTGCAATTCTAGCCAAAATCCCTTTATGCCAAATCCCCAAGCCGCTTTTATCCAAGCAATTCGGTGCACATAAACAAGAGGATGGCCCAAAATCCATTTAACTTTCGTTTTCTTTGTCGGCAATATTGTGCCAACCATATCAAACATTTTAGTCAAGGCGCCAAGGAATTATGGGCACTTTGAATTACCCAAATGGATGTTGTTCGGCATGAAGAGCATCCGATTTGGAAGTCTTGAGTAGTAACGTAAGACCAAAGGCCCCGACTACTGAACTCACTAAGAACGAAATACAAAATAAACAAAATAAACCGCATGATTTTTGAGTTTTGATGCAAATTATTATTGTTAGATTGGTCAAATCGATTGCTCCCTGTCTGATGGTTGAATTGACCCTTGGCCCTTCACGCTGGCACCATTGGTGTTTCAAATGTAGGGTCGTGCCAAAGCATTCGCGACAGTCTTTTGATCGCAAGTGCAGAAAACAAAGTCTATGTCAAAAATGTGTTGGATTCTTCCCTAATTTCGGAATGAAGAAGAAAAATCTTTTGGATCGCATTTGGTTGAACCAAAATTTTCTTTGCACGTAGGGTGGGGATTAGGTCTACGTGTGAATGCGCTGGGCTTTGCCATAGCACTGCAAAGTATCCAAGGTTACATGATCAGCTTATTGGAATTTCCAAGTCAAGTATCTCTTCGCCGTGGCGTGAACACCCATCCATCGTTAAGTGCGTATTTTTTGCTTTCGCCACGAAAGGCGAAGTGCGGACACCCGGCATGCGAAGTTTTGCGTGAACGGTTGCATGCCGAATGTGCTTTGCTCCTTTGCTCCATCTGTTGGAGCCTCTTTGAGGTGCTTGTGTGGCTATTTGAGGGGCTTGTGTGGCCTATGTGGTGACCCTGTGCTCTTTTTCATTGCTTTATTTGCCATTGGGTAGCAAATGGAATGACAATTTTTTCTTTGCATTTTCCGTCATGTTTATTTACTAGGTCTAAGTGCATTGATTCCCCTGATACGATGGATGTACCCACGGTTGAGGACCAACTTGCCGCAAAACATGTGGATTTCTCGAACGCCGATGACTTGGACACCCTAAAAGCGATTTTCACGGAGCGATCCGTGGACGGCCATTTGTCGAAGGAAACGTTTATTGCCGTCTTACATGAGCTTGGCTTTGGAGACGAACTTGCGCCCGAAAGTGTGGAAACCTTGGAGTTGACGTTACTATTTGAAGCATTCGACAAAGACAAAAGTAATAGTGTTAGCATTTCTCAATTTATATCGGGGGTACAAGTGTTATTCCGAGCTAACCAATTGGAGATGTTAGAGTATGCTTTTAAAGGCCTTACCCTTGATGCCGACGGCACCGTTTGTATCCAAGAGTTCTTGGCATATTTCAAGCATTATTTTGAAGCCGTGTGCGCAGTAGAACGCCGCGAATTAGAAGTCGAAAGGTGGAATTCGGTCTCCGATTATTTGACACGAGTTTTCAATGCGAATGATACGAAGCATGTTGGGCGATTAAAGGTTGATGAGTTCAAGGCGAGCATCCAAAAGGATCCCGATCATCCATTCACATTGATTTGGGATAGTTTGATGCATGTGCGTCACTGTTCCAATTCCCGACGCTCCAGCGTGGGAAGCCCTTCAAATCATTCATTTACGTTGAGGTCTAGCACCCTCTCTGGGGTGCTCTGATCATCTTCCCGGGCGATGGACTCGTCGGGGTCGACAGGTAGCTTCCTTGTTGCTCTAATCTCCTTGATCGTCACTTCCTCACTTCAAGGATGTCGGTTGCTTCCAAGTGATCGGATGTGAGCATCGAATTCTGCGTCCCAAGGACAAATGGGATATTGGCAAGCCCGTTCGGCACCATTTGACGATGGTGCCTTATGCATGTTCATTTCACCATTGCATATTCATACATGTTCATTTCACCACTAAAGGCTCAAGATACAACTTTTCATTCATGGTGGCTTCGCGAAGTCGTAAACACGTTAGCGTCGTTGGAAGAATCATTTTAGTTTCTCAAGTGCCACTATCCCGGCCGTGTTGATGTCTCGCTTTGTGAAAGTGATGTTAATGTCGACATCATGAGGAGGGATCTGACAACCGGCATCTTTTATGGTTTGCTTGTGCAAACTCGGTTTGTGTTACCCTCAACTTGGCTCGTACTCGGTTGTGTCGTGCATGAAATAGAACCGCTCTCATGCTTCCCTCAGTTATAGTTGTCCAAATCAACCACATGAGGTGCTCGCAAGAGCCAATGTGCTTGTTGGGAGGGAGGGACAATCGCATGAAGTTTCACACACGCATGCGTTACATTTGGCATTGCGTTCAACACGCACGAGTTTTACACGCAACGCTATGATTCCTCGCTCTCCGAGCACGACTCACCGCACGTTTGCATGGTACGTGCTCTCTTATCTTCAGATACCTAGAGTGATCGGGATGGCATCCGTCCGCAAGGAAGACAAGAATGTTGTGAAGAAATTGTGTTGTGGTGTAAACGATCAATCCTCGGTTTTCGGATGCTATATACGGTATCGCAAGCCCCAAATCGGTTGGGTGATTGGGATTGCACGGAACGGGGGGTGATAATAACGGTCCAGATCTTGCCTCTAGCACTTGTTGTAGGGCGTGGGACGTGCAATGAGGCATGTTTTACGTAATTTTCCTATCGTTTAAAATCCCTGGTTCTTCCAACGAAGAGCCCATGTGTACTACCATTTCAACCTTTAGCTTTTTGCCACTCTACTTCTTCCTGCTTCTTTCTCCCCTTCCTTGTCCACGCTCTCTCTTTTCTTTCCTTGGCCACTCACCCAACTTGCTTCTTCTCGCACCATCTTCGCACCCTACATCTTGCTCTTGCTCTCGTGCTCTGGGATTTTGCATTTGATGTGCTCTCTCTCGGTCACTCCTTCTACTTCCACTCTGCTTCTACCTTGTTTACTCCTTCTCTCGTCTGCCCCCAAATCTCTCCTCCAACCCTCCCACCCCTTCATGTGCGTGTTTGTGTTTCCATTTACGTTTGCAAACCATGCAGGCACGGTTCTTGACGGTCTGCTTCTTGTACGTTTTTTTTCTAGCCGTGCTTGGGTCGCATTCGGTTTAAGTTTGTGGTCGTGTTTGCGAACCTCTCAGTAAGTCGTTTTGGGAAACCTTGATGCATCATTGGGAACAACTCGGGAACGGTACGGGAGGGCCCGGGGTTTTGAGTTTACAAGATGAGGAAGAAACGAACTTGTCTATGCTAGCCCCGAAGTTGCGGTCTATGGTACCCTCGGTGCCATCAATTGCGACACATTTGAGCAGCGCAATTCCTTGCGCCACAATCTACCTTAGTGCAATCCCTCGTTAAACCCGTTGCTCAGTGCCCGGGACGCAAGTCTAGATGCGGTTTTGATTCTTGTCCCTTTTTTGCATACCCATAGCACCTTAATCCTATGGCTTCACACGAACCCAAGGTTGCAGCTAGTCTTCAGACCGGTTGTGGTTGCTGGGCTCCCCCATCTTGGGTTGGGGTCTGTGGGTGCCTTTGAGGTGAGCATGTTGCATCCCGGTGCAATTTCCGCGTCCAAGATTCGTAGATGCCAACCACACGCAGAGACGCTCAGCATTTCCACTTTTTCTGTGCGCCTTGCATTTTTGAAAAACGCGTGTTGGCCCTGTGGCGTACTCACACCATTGGGGGAATTTCTTGGCCAAAGAGTGCAAAGTTGCACTCAGGCGCCATTGTAACAACATGCACCGGTATTCTTGGAGCATTGGGATTCTTTTTGAGTCTGCTGGAAGATTGTGCTTCTGCACAGAGCACATCATTTCTGAGCGTCGCAGTCAATCACAGTCCACAGGCAAACAGGAATATGAGTCAACAATTTCCCTTCTGGGTCTTAGCCTAGGGCACATGTATGTCGGCCAGACCTGTGAACGGATTGTATAGAAAACGTTGGTTCATGATGCTTCTGACCCTACAGTGTACGGAATGCTGGGTAATGGCTGAGACAAGCCTCTTTTGCTGGATATTCCTCATAATTTGGGGGCGGATTTCCCATTGGTTATTGGTCTAACTTTGCGCGCAGCAATAACAAAGATGTCAAGTTTTCTCGATGCGCCGCATGGCATGTGTTATTGAAAAAATATCACTTTCGGGGGCAAAGGAGTTGTCAGCTTTTTATCATGACTGGCTGAAGGAGCCTTTGCTCGAGATATGAGCGGTAGGGAAAGCCCGCTTTGTACAATGTAAAAGAATAAACAAGAATGAAGACAGCTTGGTGCAGGTGCAGGTGAGAGTTGTTCCGTTGTGTTGAGATTGCCAACGTGGCAAGTACTGTTGGTGTGGGTGTGAGTGTAATGATGGGTGGTTATAGGTCAGCAGATCCTCTTTCTCAAGTTGTCTTTAGGTGTGTAATGTGTAGATTGTGCTGCTGACGTGCAGTGGAGCCATAGGGCGCTGAGCTATCAGTTAGGACCCCCACCCCTGTCCCCGGGACAGATGGGCGATTCAAGGCAAGACTCGGTGTGCAAATTCCCGCACGTTGCCTGTACTACGGATCTACGGATTCACAGCTGATGTGGACTGAGTTGAATGCTGGACCCATATGTTGACGCCCATCACCGGTACCCCAACACACAGCACCAGGGAACTTGAACTGGGCGCCGAAGACCCCCGAGGTTTGTTCGGGCTGCCACAGGAGACAGGTTCGACAGAAGTTTCCACCGCAAAATCAGCACAAACCACTAATAATTTTGAGGTTTACTTTGCACCCCCCCCCCCCCTGGGACGCCCACCTTAGCCCAAGCCCTCACCCCACAATCAGAACCCCCATCCCACACTGCCAAGGTTGCTGTTGTGGCCCAAAACTGCACCTCAGCGCCCTGAACGAGGGGAGCTTTAGGGAGAACATGTGTGATTTTTCGTGGGGTTGCGAATGCCTGTGTGGGACCACACCGAGGGGCCAGAGACCAGATTATTGTGATGAAGTGCGTTATTGGCATGGGTTTCGGAGCCATGTTCGTGCTTGCCACTGTGCACGTGGTCTAGCTCAGCCTTGCAGTATAGTTAGGCATTTTCTGCAATCAAGCCGCCTGTGGCAAACAACCCGGCCCGATGAGGCTGTGACGGGCCAGAGCACATGTATGACCGCTGTACTGCATTTAGTTAGGACAAGTCGGGCTTTCTGCAGGTCCATGGCGTACGATGGATTTTTGTGGACGTGTACTCTTGAGAGTATATACGAGTTGAAATTTCCACATGCGCCAGTTGTTAGAATTCGCAATGGGGACTTTCAGCTGGGCCCCAAGGGGAAGTGGCTGCACTGCGCGCATCGTACTGGAGGAGTCCCATGTTTTGGGCTCCCAGCACCAAATCTGTCGTGACTGGCCACTGGACGCTTCAAATTCGCGGTACCAAGTCACACCTTCCCGATTTTGTATCCAGAAGCAAATTTGCTGTTTACTGTTGGCCCCCGCTCTGTAGGTGCCTGCACCGTGCAAGTGCTCCCTCCGGTTTCAAATAAAATGGATATTTTTTCTGAAAACTTGCGGGAAAATCCGAAAATGGAGATCCGAGCTGGACGCCTGCTACATTATTCTGATGTGTCGGATCTGGACCGTTGTTATGAAGTGTCTTGGGAACGCCCTGTTCTGTCCTGCAAAGATCTACCAGACGTTTAAGGAGTTACACGGTCCCTTGAATTCTACATGAAACAGCTAGCTGGACGCAGAACAGCAACAAAAAGGTCAAGGCGATGGGCGGAAAGAGTGGCATGGTGAGGAATGCTTTCTAGAATGCTGAGTAGGTTGCTCTGTTGTTCGGCTTGGTGTGTCTCTCTTTGTGTGTGTGTGTGTGTGTGTGTGTGTGTGTGCGTGCGTGCATGTGGGCACTTTACCGTCTTTGGTCGTTTATTCGTGGGGAATGTGGTGTGAGAAATGCTTGATGCATTTTGGGCTAGTGGCATGCAAGAGATATGGTCCAGTGCATTGATCTGGTGATTGCCCCACAATCAATGGTTCGTCCATCACTAAAGCTGTGCACACAGTAACCGAGGCCAGTGCGCTGACGTGTTCAATAAGGCTGTGGCAGCTTTTGCATCTTTGTCTTTGCTGTCTCGCTGCTTGTTGCTGTTAGGATTGGGCTTGGGTCACGGTGCAATGCGCCGTCTGCGGGGGCAGGTGTCTGCAAGACCCCCCCCCCCCCGGGACCAATCACACCTCTTTCATTTTCCCATGGTCCAAAGATGCTCCCATCTTGCTCTTGGCATCCGCCCAAAGGACCTGCCCCCAGAATCAACCATACCTCCTTGGTTTGATGCCTCATGCACCAAATCAGGGTGATATGCCAGAGCAGGCAGCAGCAGGACAGATCCTCCTGCAGCAGTGCTGCTGCTGAGGTAGAAAACCACCACCGCAATCTACCATGCCCATGATGCTTCCAAAATTTTTGTCACTATAAGCCATGGGCCTTGCTGGCTCCTATATAGGGATCACCCTCCATATTCACAACAGCCTTTAAGGACTGCTAGGGCCATGTGTGTGCTGATGAGTTGGGTTTAGGGCTAGTTTTTCGGACCATAATAAATGCCCGAGAAATTGACACCGCACCCCAGATTTGACAACGGGTGCACCCAGGCACCCTCCAACTTACAAACAGAATATTACACAAATACTGTTGAAAGTTTCAATGTGGAGGGCTGGTGAAGAGCGGAGCACGCTACCCCCAAGACTCGTGTGCACAATGTGCCATCACTGGTGGGCATATTGTCCAAAAAGATGTACGAGTGCAGAATACTACTCCTACTGCTGCTGTTTAATCTACAAGAGGCATATTTGGAATTCATGGGGTTCATCAGTCTATCCAACAGCAAAGGGTTGGTCTCCAAATTATGTCACAGCTCAAAGGGGCTGGTGTGCTGAGGAGGCTGTTCATAAGAAGAGGAAGGCTCAAGTTTTCAATTTCATGCCTGAGTTACGAAACTGCAGAAAATTGCAGGGGAACCCTCAAGGACTCCATTTTTATTATTCTGATTGCTCAAAAGTTGGCACAGCACTGGAAAGAATATGCTGTGCAGGGTGCATGCCTCGGCACACTTTTGGGCATGAACACTCCCAACCAGCACCGTCCAAGGGGGCTTTTGTAGGGTTTGGAGCAACGAACCCTCCCTACTTTACAGACCAATTTTGTGCATACAAGGGCTGGGTGCATGTCATTGTGCCCGTCATTGTGAGACAGAATGGAACTCTCAACTCCTGCCAACAGTCATGAAATGATGTACATTCATGGTGTGTTTGCCAAAAGGAGCGTGCAAGACACGCACCAAGCAAACATTACCCCTTGGATTTCCTTTTCCCAGCTGCAAAATAGGTCAAGAAGGCATTCAATACTTCAAATTCAATACCTCAAAAGTTGGGGATTTTGTCTGGTTTGGCAAAGTGCTTCATGCTTTTGGGTGTTGAACTTTTTTTGGTGCCCATGGTGTGGATGGAAATCATACCTCAATCCTGAGGCCTTCAGGGGGGGTGATGGTGCCCAAAATGTAAAAATCTTCATCCAGCCTAGCACGGCACAATCCAGGAAATTTGGAGGGCAGGGGTGGTAACACATATTCCAAAGGAAAGGTAACACATATTCCAAAGGAAAGTGGACAACCATTGAATACCTGAAGATTGCCAGGCAAAAGTGGTTCACGAACATTTTACAGCTCCACATATATGATTTGCTCATGCAATGTGTTCCCAAGCCAACAAGCTGCATACTTAAGGTAGGTCCATTTTTTTTCGATTTGCCTTTAAAGCGCTGTTGGAGACAAGCTCACACATCAGTATTGATTTTGCCAAAGTCTTCCCCTCTATGTCTAATGACTTTTTTATCGTGGCCATTGGTCCCCATAATTGTGGGCTGGTGTCTGGTTCCAGATAACTTAGGAAAATTTCGGCATTTTCAAGACAGGTTTCACAGCCTGGTGTCTGGCACTTGGTGTCATTCTGCTGGTCACTGAGCAAGGTTGTCCAGTTGCCGTTGACTGTTCTGTTCAGTGTTGTTCTGTTGAACCCTTGATGAATCAAATTGAGCAAAAACAAGTGCAACACTGATTCATACGGAGTCAGAGGCACTACGCTACCCAGGAGTGTGCATTGGCGTTTTAAATAGGAATTTCATGACGTTTATTGGGGCACAAGTAGATCAACCATTTAGCCCTGTATTGTCTGAAGCATAGGGCCCAAATGCAGGTTGGTTGGGTTTGGGTTTGAACATGTGGATTTTCATGCTCTGCACATGGATTCGTCCCGTCATTGCCTGCGCCATTCAGGTTTCTCCGCATCTTTACAACAGGGGTGGTGCAAAGTGCTGCACGGGATGTTTGGAGGTCAGAGCAGTCAAGATCCCTCTCCAATGGTGTACAGCATGTGCTCGCTGAGGGGCGATGGCAGCATTGCAGATGGCTGCCGAGGAACCAGGGAGCAAACCTGAGGCTGCAGAGCAGGAGCCTCTTGCTCTGTTGGCAGAGAGGGTGGCTTCTCTCATGCAATTTGCCTTGGAGAGCACAAAAGAGGTCACAAGCCCAAGGCCCAAGAGCTACGCTCCAAAAAATGCTTTCTTTCCTTCCCCCTCCACATCTTCACAAATTCAGTGATCACTCAAACCAATTTGGTCTTGCTAAGTTGATAGGCACTATCAAACATGGAACACAGGGGCAGGGTTTAGTTTTGCCAGACGCCTTGTTGTGGCACCATGCCTCGTTTCTATTTGTTAACCGGTTTTCCAAGCTGCCCAATTTCCCCCCCTTTGGTCAAATTTGCAACTTGGTGTGAGGAGGTGGGTTTCGCCTTTTCATTTTCCTTCCTCAGTGTGCGGTTGGGCAGCAAAACACGACAGAACTCGATTTTCTTTTCCCATTCAGCTCTGTTTCCCCTCGTTGCCTGTTCCAGCTCAATGCCATCTGTTTTCTGGAATGGAATGGAAATTGCGTAGCATTTCTGGTAGAAAAACGGAGAAAGTCGAGGAACTCAAAGAGTTGCTGGTTCTGGGTTTCCCATTTTCTCCTGCTTGCTTGCTTCTCCCCCCATTTCCTTGTTGCCCCACTTTCCCAAGGTTCCCCCTGTTTTGAACCAAAACGGCTGTCGGTTCTTGGCAAGCACACCGTGGAGCCCTAGTAGCTTACAGCTGTTGACCATTGTACCGACTGCCTCTTGGGTCAATGCTCCCTTTTTGAAAAATGTGGGACACACAGTGCTGTGCACATTCAAACAACGGGATTGTCCCTTTCTGCCCCTTGTTCTCTCACACCCGCTTTGCTAAGACATGCCTGATTTATTGGACCACCTGCTTACGGTGAGTGATGAGGGTAATCGCCCTGCAGAAGTGCTGCGGAAACTCACTCGGCAGTTGCACACGTTCGGCAAGCAACACGGACTGCAAGGGACAAAGACGTTGTACACAGACTTCGCGTTCGACTCTGAACAGATCTGGGGTCAGCTGCAGTTTCATACAAATGCTGTGCTGCCAAAACTGGACAGTGACCTCCAGGAACTGGACCAGACGCTGGAAGGTGTCGAGGAAGGTGCAGAGGAGGATGTAGTCGAGGACGATGTCGCGGGAAAGGGGGAGACGGGTGAAGAAGATGAGGAGGCCGACGACGATGTCGCGGGAAAGGGGGAGATGGGTGAAGAAGAAGACGAGGAGGAGGAGGGTGAGGACGAGGACGAGGACGAGGAGGATGAAGAGGAGGTGGCAGAAAAGGTGGTGGAAATAAGTAAGAAACGGCAAAAGGGAAGCGAAGGTGGCGATGACGAGGAGGAGGAGGAGGAAGATGAGGAGGAGGAAGATGAGGAAGACGAGGACGAGGAAACAGGTGGGTTTGCCATGGGGTCGTCTGAGCACATGGATTCGGAGGACGAAGAGCTGGAAGAGGCTCTCGCCACATATGAAGGCACACTTGAGAGGGAAGGCACGCTGAAGAAGAAGAAGGAGAAAAAGGGAATGTCCGAGGAGGATGAAGATGAAGCGGCGCTGACAGAAATGTACGGGGAAGGGGCCTTTGACCCAGACGAGGATATGAAGTTCGCAGGGGAGATGGGTGATGAGGAGGAGGAAGACGATGAGCTGGAAGATGATATGGAGGAGGACGACCTGGCTGGTGACATGGGGGAAGATGACGAAGGAGACGAAGTGGCAGAAAAGGATTTCGAAGAAGAGAGTCAGCATCCAGCGTCAGCATCCAGCATCCAGAGTCAGCATCGATTGGTGGATGCTGACGCTGAAGAAGAGGAAGTGGGGGAGGAGGATCCCAACAAGGTGTGCTCTGCGAAATTTCTGAGCACCATGCTATGGTGTGGGGGTTGAATGATCAAGCCGATGCGGAAATTTCAGGAGCTTGTGGAATTTTTTGTTCAGTATGGGTATGGATGGCTCAGTATGGTTCAGTATGGCTCCATTGCGAATCTCAGCAGTCCTGTGTATGGGAACACAGGACTTACCGTCGTCACCTTGGCCATCGGGGAAAGCGGGTCGAAAATAGACACCTTTCGCACAGCGCAGGCACAGCGCACGCTGCGCCCTGGGTGTTTGCGTGCTTCCCAGTGAACTGGTTCCTGAAATCTTGGTGGACAGCTTGGTCAGCAATGGTCAGTCGCTGGACACTGTCACTGTACACTGTCTCTCTCATTGAACAGTGTCACTCTACACTGTGGCTCTCACTTGTAACTCTACACGGTCATGCAACATTGTCACTGTATGCTGTCAATTCAGACTGTCATTTTACACTGTCGCTCTACACTGTCATTCAACATTGTCACTCCACACTGTCACTCTGCACTATCACTCTACACTGTTACTCTACACCCTCAGTGTACACTGCCATTCCACACTGTCATTCAACAGTGTCACTCTCCACTTTCACTTTGCTACCACTCCACAGTGTCACTCTGCACTGTCCCTCTACACCGTCACCGTGTGCCGTCATTCTACTGGGGGGGGGGGAATTCCGTGGGGGGAATTCTCCGCGGGGAAAATTCCGTATTTCAACTTGGTGCGGAATTTCCCCCTCATTTTTCGAGGGGAAGTGCCGGACTTTTCTTATGCGGAATTGTGCCTGTGTAAGCCACCGTAGGACCCGTTTGGGTTTTTTTCTTGGCATGATCACGCTAAATAAGGGGGCTAATGTGTGCTGGTGTCTCATCAGCAGCAAGGCGCAAGCTTGTGGGTATGCTCTGCAAATTCTCTGGCACTGAAATGCGATGTCTGCCGCCACTCGTTGTCTGCCAAAATTTCGCAATCCCAGGTTCCCCTTTGCTTCCAATGCACTCAAGATTTGGGAGGTGCGGAATTTTCCCCTTGATTTTTTGGGACAGGTGCGGAATATTCTCCATGCGGAATTTTCCCCTGCAGGAAAAACCCTGTACAGAATCCCCCCCCCCCCCGTACATCATTGTATACTGTGCACTTAACACTGTCGCTCTGCACTGCCACGCCACACTCTCTCGCTACAAACTGTCGCTCGACACTGTTGCTGTACACTGTCACTCTACTCTGCAAAGCTGTGCCGTCATTCTACACGGTTGGCCTAAAATCATACTCAGCACTGCTACTGTACACCGTCTAATTAGAGCGCCGTTTTTTGATTGGAACTTTGATGAGAGATTTGGTTTCTTTTGTCAGCGTGCGTTTCTGCAGACATGGGAGACACAGAGCTGCATTCGGGACGGGGTTCTTGGGTAACGGGGTCATGTAGTGCGAGATTCTGTCTCACGCTACGGTCTGGCTGCTGTGCAGCCTTCGGACAGAACAGGGCACTGGACGGGGGAATGCACTTCCGCAATACTTCGTGCACATTGCATGCCGTGATGAACTGTATGTTTTATCCGAGACGCCCTGAACTCTGTCCGTATTTTATCAGGAGATCAACGACAACGCAGACAATTCAGAATCGGCCCAACTTGTTGACAAATTGGAGAAGAAGCTGCTGGAGCCAAAATCCTGGGCCATGTCCGGAGAAGTGAGTGCGAAACAACGCCCCTTGAACAGTCTTCTTGAGGATGAGTTTGTTGTGGATCATGCCCTGAAACAGGTGAGACCGATAATGCCAGTGGGCGGGTACAGATGAAGAACCAGCGGATTTCTGCTTTCCGCATTCCTTGTGCGCCTGTAAATTTGGATGGCTTTACACTTGGCGCTTGCTTAAGCGTCTGGAGACAGGGAACTACACTTTCAGGGGTTGCCTTACTTTCTCCTGGTAGCTTTTTGTGGGAGCTCCATATGGAGTTGCACAGGCTTTTCCGGGTTGGGCCTTTGTCTTGAGTTGCAATGCAGGGCCGAGATTTGCCGCCATTGTCTGCCCCGTATACCAATACTTGCTAGGAGCCACCTCCACATGGTGCACTGCTGACCAATACATATCCCAGTGGCATCCATCATTCAGTAGGGCAGCCCACATCCGATGTCTGACTCAGTGGCCGTCAGCCCTCCCCATTCACCCCTCTGTGCCCAGGACAATAGTGGCAATTCTGGTGCAGCTCCACCGATTCCAATGCCCCCTCTTTCGGCATTATATTTTGCCACATTACCAGTCAGGCACGGCAACAATTGCTCACACTTTTTTGCCAAAGCTGCAGAGTATCATTCTGGGGTTCTCAGATTAGGAGACCACCACTGAACCCAAACATGCACGGCAGAGACACTGCAGTTCACTGCATCGTCCGTTAATAGGCTACACATGAAAAATGGTGGCAGTCTTAGAGACTGGGGCAAGGAACACAGGAGAATAGTAGCAGTGGTAAGGAGCCGGCCAGGACACAACATGGAGAAGCAGCGGGGAAACAAACAGCACATACACATACAGCGTGCATGTTGTACACTCCATGGTGTCCTAATCGCATATCTCAAGGATGCAACACTCTGGAAATGGAATACTTTTCTTCTCTCCTCTCCTCTGTGCTCCGCTCCTCTTGTCCCCTTTTCTCTCACCTCCTCTCCTCAAGGCTCCTCTTCTGTCGTCTCCAGTGCTCTCCTGCACTCTTCTGTGCTCTCGTTCCCTGCGTACGTTTGTCACTTTTGCGTTTTCTCCTTGGTCTGCCTGCCTGCCTGCTTGTTTTCCCCCCTGTGTGCAGGTGCCAGTGATTAGCGCTGAGATGACCAAGTCCCTTGAAGAGCGCATCAAAAAGCGGATCAAAGACAAAATCTTTGATGATGTGTACCCCAAGATTTCGATGACATCGGTGGACGATGTAGATACGAGAAAGCTACCGTTCGATTCCCAGAAAAGCGCCCTGAGCCTTGTGGACCTGTATGAAAAAGACTATGTTGACAAGATGAAATTAGAAAAGGCGAAAAACCCGAACACTGACCAGGAAGTCGCTGAGGAGCTGACTTTTGAGCAGAAGGTGTGGCCAAGAGTGTGCGGCATGGGACAAGGTCCAGCGCACTGTTCCAGTGTGATCAGTTCCTGCTGCCCACTGTTGTGGCCACGCACGGAGTAGATGGTGCCAGCTTCAATGGTCATGTGCAGACAAGAAATATCATACCGTCCAAACAAGCAGATGGCAGATGGCGCATCATGGCATCCAAATTTCCAGCGCGTGCCTTGTGTATTGCACATGGGAGTGAAGCACTGAGCAGGAGAGTACCGTCCTCCACATTAGTTTCACAACCTTGTCTACTGGGTGTTTGGTTGGAGCAAGACCGCAACGTGTTGAGCATACCAGGGGGGCCGTCTCACCCACCGGGTCTTAGACATGCACCTGCTATAGTGCAAGCGCTCTGGTAACTTCAGGACATGCCTACATGTTGTACATGCGAACAGGCAGTATTGGGTATTGTTACTATTACATGATTGTTGTTATTATTGAAGGATATTGATATGCTTCCAAGAAAGAATCCAGTCACACCGTTCGCATGTGCACATGTCGGCAGGCATTGGGGTGGGGTGGGGGTGGGGGGCGATTTCATGCCAAATCAAAGAGGAAAGGGGTCGGAATGATGCGCCTTGAAGGCTGTTGATAAACGGTGTGGGGGGGAGGCTGGTTTCGGACGAGAATTTCTGTACCCGGGCAAGTGGGCAGCTGGCCAGTGTGAGCTGCTTTTGGGAACTTTCCCTGGCGCCCCACTCGCCACCCACATTGGCACACCGAAAAGCTGGGATACGGGGTGTACGGCTGGGCTGACCGTGCACTGGCACAATTGCCACCGGATCAAGGGAACGTTTTGAGGGTACAGCTGCATGTGCACTTTTTGCTTGGGACTTATCCACAGCGATTGTTGTGTCTCTCTGGGTCCCGGTGTCCGCAGGAGGAGCGTGAAGCCCTGTACTTGTGGATGAGAGTGTCGAAGGCATTGGACACCCTGTGCAATGCGCATTACACCCCCAAGGCCCTCGGTCAGAGTGACCTCAAGTGCACGGTCATCAAGGCTCCAGCTCTGAGGATGGAAGAGGCCACCCCAACCGCCGTCAGCAATGCACAGATGCTTACGCCGGAGGAACTGTACAATATGCCAGGCAAACGCTCACATTTGGCCTTCAAATCTCAGGAAGAGCTGACTCGGCATGACCGAGCAGTCCTCCGCCGCACCGTGAAGTCATCGGTATGCACGAGAGTGTCTCTTGGGGGGTCTCTGTCGAACAGGATGCGAAGGATGCCTTGCTCATTGCCAGGTTGGCACACACATTGACTGTGTTGTGTCCTCCAGAGGAACCAGCATCTCCCCAATAGACCAATGAGCGGCCTACCGAGGCACCACAGGACTCGAGGAGGGGGTGCATCAGAAGTCTGGTATCTGCGTTCTCACCCTTTCCTTTTTTCCATTCTATGCCCTTGTTTGCTGTCGATGTGCAGATCCGCAAGAAAAACAAGCGCCAGGAAATGGAGGCAGAGCAGAAGGAGATGTCCAAGAAACTCCACAAGAAGGCAGAGCGTGAAGCAAAGATTGCACACGCGGAAGCTGCTGGCGAGGAGCCACCGGCAGCCGAGGACGAGGTGAAGATGTTGCATCCCAAACATAAGAAACGAAAGATTTGGGCGAAGCACAATGCAAGAGCAGAGGGAGCATGAGCGCAGCCATGAACTTTTGGACCCAGTGGTGGTGACAATAGGAGGCACTGCGAGTGGGAATGTGCCCGCAGCAGTCCTGGCATTTCATTCTTGGGTCGAACCATGTTGAATAGCAATGAACTCTTGCACTGAAACATGGTCACAGATGCTGACACAATTTTCTTTCTTGTTTGACCAGTCATTTCCAAATTTCCAGCCTCACTGTGAGTGGGGGGAACACCTGACATTGACCTGGTGTGCGCACAGGGCACGCACGGTGTGGCAATTAAAGCGCTATGGACCAGTTGCCGCCATGGGGGACAAGGTTTTGGGCAGAGAGTCGGTTGTGGAAGGTGTTGGGAGGGGACACATCCTGTAACCATCAATTGGTGGTTAATATTGGCCCTGCTTGCAACTGTTGTCTCTTTGTCGGGGGCAGCGTGGTTTCTCAAATTTCGGACACAAGGCAAGTGTCGGCAAACCCCCCCGTCTTTTCCACAGGACCACCAGTGATGAGTTTTTGACCGGAACGAAAAATGCTTTTGTTCATTTGGGGCACGTTGCATGTGGAGTAATGTTAAGAGATCTGCTGGAAGAACCCTTCATTACAGGATCCTTGTCTGTGTTCGTTCCTGTTTAACAAGGGAAGGAAAAGAAATTTTGCAAGCGGCACTGTCAATGCCCCCCTGTGTTTAAATGACTTTTGTTGGTACTCCGGTAGAGTTCGAGAGCAGGGGTGAGGGTTTTAGGGGTTGGTTTGCCTGTATCTGCCTGACAGGGTCCCCCCTCGCCACAGGACCTGTCGAGATCTTAAACCGCCCCCACCAGAGTCCACAGTATCTGCCGCTAGTGTGCAGGAAATTTTGTGGAAGCCCCTGGATTTTGTGTGGCAAATTTTGTGGCCAATTTGAAATGCGAAATTTCACACACGAAATTTACTGCCCACGACCCCCCCCCCCCCCTGTATGTCCACAAAACACAGAAGAGTGTAGCTCCAAATATTCATCAAGCTTTCATTCCCCTTCCGCCCACAAGGGACGGGGGGAGGGGGAGGACGCCTTGGCCCCCGCGGGGTCCAAGAGAGCAGGGTGGGGCTTAAAAGTAAACACCTGCAAGTACCTCTCCTCCCCTCCCGCTTGGGCATTCCTTTGGAGGGAGTTACGGTTTCCCTTGCCTGGGGTGTAAGTTGAATCCCACTGTCAAAGTTTGAACACATGTCAGGACCTGAGACCAATTTGACCCTCATCACTGGCAGAGTGTGGCAGATGGGTCTCCCCTGCATTGTGAGTGGCACCTGTGCGAGCCTACAAAGCCTTACCACACCATTTCTGGGAGTGTCCGCAAAATTTACCACACAAAACCCACAGGCTTCCGCGAAATTTCCCGCAGCAAAATTTACCACCACGAAATTGACTTGGCACAAGACCCCCCCCCCCTTTATGATGCAAGACCATTGCCTGGTCCACAAACAATTTGGTCCCTCTTTATCCCCTGGACAAAGGTTACGCCAGTGGCGTTGTCAACCTAAGAATTATTGGTGTGTGACCTGCGTGACATCAAATGATCACGTTCTTGCAACAAAGATGCATTATTTGTCCATGCGCAAGAGAAGATGAAGAGAGGCATGCCATGGATATTTCATACCAGGAGGTCTACTGGTGGGGCATTTGCACCATGCGACGCCATAGCCCAACGCATACCGACCCTTCCATCACTATGTGGTTTCTGTATTTTTGGGTGAGAGGACTGCTCGGTGTTGTGGCTTGAGGTCGAAAAAAAAAGCCTGCGGTGCGTATGTGAGAGAACGGTACACCAAGAATCCTCCCCCAGGAAGAAGAAGGGGGTTTTCTATTGAAGAAAAAAGCGAAGATACACGCACGCACCTCACCACTGCTGTCCCCAACCCTGCCCTGGCACAAACCAGGCGACGTACTTTTCTCTCTCCTGCCTGCAACACATGTCGGGCCAACGTGTTGCAAACCAGATCTTATCTTTCGTTTTCACAGATCATGCAGTTCCCTCTGAAACAGAGGTCAGGTTCCTTTTCTAAGCGATGGAAATCGTCTCCCATTGGGTTCCATTGGCCCTGAATACTGCCCCAAGCGGCTTGGGCAGCAGCGAATGGCGGTTGCAAAGGACAGCATGGTGGTTAGGGATGGGCAGCGCTTTGCCCACTGGGATGGGGTGGGATAGGGTTGCTCTGTGATCGATCCTTGTGTCGACCCCTTATCAGAGATGTATTTTTTGGGCACTATTCGGCGGATGTTTCGAACACCGTGGTCTCAGACTGTACACCGACGATGTTGACAGCATAGTATTGCACAGCTGATACGCAATCTGGCGCGTTAGCAGGGCGAACCTGAGTATCTCTGGTTTTTTGTTTTTTTTCCGTTTTTTTTTCACTTTTGCGCTACCTCCACAGTCAGACTTCTTCCATTGACCACCTCTTGTTCTCTGCCGTGGCAGTGGGGGCAGGGGGATGTAGTTGTGTGGATGGCAGCAGTGCTGGTTACGTCTCACTGTTTGTGAAATTATGATTTCAGGGCCTGGCAGCCTTCAGTTTTGACTACTCACTGTGGTCTGTTGTTGGGAGAAGGGTGCTTTACGCCTCCCGTGTCTTGGTGGTACAGGGTTATCGTTCCAATAGAGAGCTGGACTACAGCCGTTGGTGTGCAACGGGCCGGAAAAACGTGTCAGAGTCAGGGTCGGAATGCTCTCACTGTATGTGGGGCTGTCACAATTGACATGCAACATGCCTGAGGGTACAGGAGTGAGGGTACAACGTGCCTGACGCCGCAGGCGCCAATTTTTCATCCTCGATGTGGTCTTTGCACAGTGGCAGCACACTTCTTTTGGGTACCACGCTCCCCCAAAACCTATTCTATGCCCCAAGTGGGGCTCCAAAGGTGCCTCTTGTGCACCTGCAGGCAGGCAGTCAAACGCTGACCCATAACAGAACCCCTGCATCTAAACCAGGCATTGAGATACTGCGCTGGAGGGTATGCACAGGGGATCTTCTTGTTGTTGCATGCTGCATTAGGCTTGGAGTGGTGGAATTCGCACGGTGCGAACGAGTCTCCGCATTTGCAGTTCGGGTATCATTTCGCGATTCAGCGCTTTATTTTGTGGTATCCTCCCAGTAACCGTCTGACAGTGATGACGTTTACCCTCACCTGCACAGGTTGTTGCCCTCCTGACATACCGGAGTCGGTACACACCGGATTCGGTATGTTTAGGTATATATTTTGCTAGCCCCTCGAGATTCTTGCTTCAACGCTCATATATATCTGCCGTCATTGTTAGGTTTACTGTCGTCAGAGCCCATTTGTGGGTCGAAGACAGTCCGCAGATTCTGCCAGCCAATTTTCGTTTCGTTGTAGTAATCTTGAAGGGGTTGCCAGATCATGGACAGGCAGCCGCGGTAATTTTGGTTGGTGATGACGTATGACCCAACAGGGTAAACCCGGATTGTACGAAATGTCAGCACTCTGGAGCCCTTTTTGGGGGGGGAGGGGGCAATTTGGAGAGATTTCGTCGAGGCTAAAAGAGGCTAAAAAGGTTGTGTCGTTCAGTCTGCCAATGAAGGAGGTCAGCACAAAGATTCAGTCACACGTACCTCCACGGTGTCCTATGGCACCAATGTTTGGCAGTGTATGGGGGCAGCATGCCTGCTGATACAAGAGCGCACTGTCAGCAAATTTCCTTGCCCGAAGTGCTGCCCCCACAATGGTGAAGGTGATGACGGATGGGGGGCCTGTGACATGTACCAGATGGGGGCCTGGTCAGAAATTTTTGTGGCCAGTCATTTCATGAATTTGTTCTCTGTGGGTTTTAGCCACTCTGCAATCAGCATTTGGGCATTTATTGGCAGTGGGACTGGAAAATTTCTGAAAGATGGCAATTTCCACCGAAAATGTTTCCGGGAGTGCCTTTGGGCGGGCTTTGGTCATGATTGAGTGACTGTACAAAGGCTTTGGCACCTGCCGGAAGGCATGGAGCACTGTTGATGACCAGCCTGCTGAGGCTGCAGATATTTGCTGAATTATTCCTGGAGGAGTGGAGCACCTGGAATTCGATCCAAACTTTTGAGTTGCCTTCTCAAAAGTAATTGGGCTGACGTTAGGTGTCTAACCAGCACCCCCATCCTAACCCACCGCTCCTTGGGAGCCTTCTTCTTCTTTCCCCACCCCAGCCCCGTCGCCATTTCGGAAGCCTTCTGCTTTTGGGCCCTTGTGGGGGCGTTTGAGGGGTTGGCCACCTTGAGTTCAAAATCTAAGTGTTTCTTTTAGGCTTCAAGCTTTTTGGGGCCATGGAGTCAACGACTCCAAATTTTTGTTGGAGCTGTTGCACATGCTCATTGGGTCATCGTGAAGAATCCGTTTGGGAAGGCGTTTGAGTGTTGCACGCAATCAGCTGAGGGGTTAGGAGGCACAACAAAAGGGGGGGGGGGGTTGCTCTGACTTTCAGACAGAGGAGACACATCAAGGAGTATTCCCAACCACGGCATGTCCACGGCTTGTTTCTGCAACTTTCAGTCCTTTTACTGCGATTTGCGCGAGGGGGGGTACTAACCCTGCAACAGTTTCCCTTTGCATGCTCATGCATGCACTGACAACACCGGTTTTGGTTAACCCCGTGGCTTGCTGTCACTTGGAACCTTTGCTGCCCTCTGGAACCCACTCCTGCTGCCCCTCATTTTACCTAGGTCACATGCAATCACGGTTTAAATCTTTTGGAAAAGTGTCCTTGTGCTTTATACGTGGCAGCCATCCTCTCCAGAAAATGCTCTCAAACACTGGCTGATTTGCACAAGATGAAGGCCATGCTGAGGGGTGGTTTGTGCAAATGGGTGCGATTAGAAAAAGCTAGCAAAAGCGTGACAGGGGTGGCAAGGCTGCATCAGAGAAAGGGATGCAAAAACAATGGTGCTGCTGGAGGCTGCTGAAGGCAAGAATCATAACCCTACAGGTACAAGTTTGGATCCTGCTTGTTCTACTATCCTCTTTGTGGAGATGGACAACTGAAACTTGCAGTCCATTGTTTGATGCTGTGCTTTTATCATGGAAGGTTTGTTGATGCTGATTGCACCAGAGGATACTTCAGGGGGTGTTTGAGTTGTCCTGTTGTTTTGTCCGATCATTTAAAATCCTGGACAAAGCCCCCTTTTCTCATGGACGCTAAGGTAGTGAAGAGTTATGGAGGATTGTGGATAGCTTTGGTTGGTTTTAGCGTTGGTGGGGTGTGTTAAGGATTGTCAAAATAGGTGTTGGTTGGTCAATTTCAGGATGCTTTGGGTCCCTGACTCCATGATAAGAAGGAAGCCTCTGTGCATGGGGTATCTGTTAGACTCTGGTTTTGTGAAAAAGTGGAGATCTTTGAAATCCGGATCCAGCCCGTGGTCCCGCTCACCACTAAGGTTTATGAGATCCCGGGTGGACAATCCCGGGACCATGCGGTGGATGACATTCAATGCTGACAACAATTTTTGTGATGGCTCAGTCTAGCAATGGTGGCGGAACTACCAAATCGGGGAGGGGTGTCAACATTGTAGTTGGGAACAGTGCGCATGGGAGTCAAAACGTGGTTGCAGGCCTCTTGTTACACCTTTTCGAGGTTGCAGCAAAAAGTGTTGTCACCACCGTTGGCGGGTCCACCGATCATGCCAGTGTGGCACAATTTGTACTTTCGGGATGCAGCAGGTCAAAGTTATTATACGCCAAAGCTGATTTGTAAAGGGGTTCTGTTGCTGTCACACGTCTCTGAAGGGGGAGGGGGTGCGAGCAGATGTCAACCTCCCGCCCATTTGGCAACTACATTATCAACTTGCCGTGCCCTACCTATTGTCCTTGCCTACTCAAGATCTGCCAAGATTTTGACTGAAACCGTCACAAGTGGTTGCAATTGGCAATGCAACCACTACGGCCATGTGAATTTTCATTGGAGGGAGTTATATCACAAGCGGATGTGCGGACGGAATCGGCCGCCCGCTGCCGAGGCCCTGCTGAGTCGCGCCGCTGGCGCCTCCTCCGACAGCGACGACACGTAGGAGGCCGTCGCCCCAATCAGCGGCGCGGCCAAGCCCGTTCAGCCGGATACGCCGCCTGAGGGATCCTGGACCTGCCTTTGCATCAACGTGAACTACCCCACCAGAACGGGGATGCGGACACAGCCGGCCGACGCCCGCCACCACCTCCAACACCACCGTTACCGTTGACCCGTCCGGGAGGATCGTCTATGCCTCTGGCACAGTGGGCAGCACCGCCCCCCTGCACGACCGGCCTGCTCCCGTTGACAAGGATTGGTTTGGTGCCAACAGTGCTCGCCGCGCCCTCCCTCGCCTTGAACTTGGTGTTGCACGTTACCGCCACCTCTTCCCGCCGCAACACGACATGGAGTCCGACGTGCCAGATGTGCAAGACGTACCCGACCCAGCTGCCGCCGCCCATCGCAGTACGTCTGCCTGCCCGGCAAGTGACCTTGATGGGTGGGCAGCTGGGCGCCAAGCACCAGGCAAGGAGGTCCGGCGTTCCGCGTATGCACACGGGTGGGCTCGTCCCTATCCGCCTGTCGTGGACCGCATCACACTGTACGAGGGGGCCCCTCGCCGGGAACTAGCTCTCCCGGTAGCGCGGCTATTCCCCACGCCCATGGAGGAGATGCTCAGGGCGATCATAGCCACCCGCACTTCCACTGTATAAGGGCGACGTGAGCGGGCCCGCGGCGCACACGGTGGGTACCCCACTGCAAGTGAGGTAGTCGGCGCAATTTGGGTGGTTGTACATGCAAGGTACAAAGCGCGGTTTCATGTGAAAGGCACCATGGAAAAAATTTATGGTGGTGGCGTGCATGAAAGCAGGGTATCATCAACCAAAATGTGTGCTCTGCTTAGTATTGAAGACAGTCGGATGTTCTCTTTCGAAGTGTAAGTTTATGCCAATGGCTGCAGATGTAATGAGAAAGGCATTTGGGCCAATTTGGAGCCCAATAGCGGTTACTGCGCCCCATGCTCAAGTTGGAGGTGGATGACGTGCTGCTCTTCCTTCAAACAACTCAGGGGTTAGCCTTATGGGCGGGCGGCACGAGCATCGTGGTTGTAGCTTTGTGATGCAAAGTTCACGTCTTTCACAACCACCATCCAACATTTTGTGATAATGTGGCAGACGGTGGTGAAGATTTGGGTGACTATGCCACAAACATCTTTCATTGGGTAGGAAGCACAACACCTATGCTCATGTCTGGAGAGGTGCATTTGGGTTTCCCAAATGTTTCCCATTCAACAACCACAGGGGGTAGCAGTGCTTTCCAAAAACAGTATGAGTGCCCAAGAAACACAAGTGGGCCCACATGCTTGGAGACACCTTCAAGGCTGTTGAACAAAAGCAGCCCAGAGTTGGAGCGTTGCATTTGTGGATCGGTCGAGAGATGAGCGGGGGAGGGGGCTGGAATTTGTATAGGGTATGGCATTTGGTTTGGGGAAGGGGATAGCCGCAATGAGTAGGCTCCCATCCTCGTTTCACAACGCCAATCGATTACTAGGGCACAACTCACAGTAGCCCTGCTGCGGGCGCTCCAAAAAAGTGCCCAGGATAGCCACTGCATCTTGTGGCAGATTCGGAGTTGGTTTATGTGGGTCTCAAAGGTACATATGAAAAGTGGCGTTGGCATAAATGGTTGGGGTCACGGGGCCCGGTGGCACATGCTGACCTGTGGTCTGAGTTGTGGTCCATATGGCTACTGCTGGGGGATAGTGTGTCAATTCAGTGGGTGCCATTACACGTAGGGGTGGAAGGCATTGCATGTGCGTAGTCCTTAGCTTTACCCCCAGTGGAGAAGTAACCCTAGTGGAGGGACGCACCTCCACCATCTCCAATGTCTGGCTCACATGCTGGACAGTTGTTTTCCTCGGGTCCCCTTGGGACACGCCACCTTTGTTGTGTATAGGGTCTTTTACCTTTATGAGTTGTACCGATCCATGATCCCAGGCTTCGACACTCCGGCTTAGGCCCTCTGTCAGCGGGCACCCAGCCACTCGATAAGGCCTCGTGGCCGCGCATGAGTGGTGGCGGCCGCCGGGCAGCGCTTCCGGGCATGGTGTCGTATATAAGCGACGAACCGGCACAACCTGACTTGGGGAGTACATTCTGCAACCCCTTCGCTGCCACCCACAACACAGAGACCCAAACGAACTTGCCCGCGGACTTGGAGAATCCGTTGTACGGTCCCTTCGGCGGCGTCCACCCTGCAGGGATGGACTGGCCCCCTCGAGAGGCTTCCACTCAGCTGCTGCTCGACGCGGACCGCTCTCCTCTTGCGAGTCACGAGGCACCACTGCTGGACACGCACGCTTTCATGGTCCCGGCGAGTTGGCAGATCCCCTCGGTGCTAAACGTCAATTTTGTCGATGAGGTTGACGTGCCGCAACAAACCCACGGCTCCAACAGCATAGGCCTTGAGGCGGTTGCGGGGGCCAAGGGGAAGGGAACGGGCGCCAAGCGCGCCGCTCATGGGACTCGGGAGGCGGAGGATGAGGACCAGGGCGTGCACGCCCCTTGGCTGAGGGATGCCGTTGGCCCCAAGCAGCTGTACCAGTGGTCTGCGACCGTGGGCGTGTTTCTGGTGGTGCAGGTCGTGTTCGGGTGCACGCAGCACGGGTTTCTATCCCTCCCGCCCGCCGCCGATTGGTGTGCCGGCCTGTCGCTGTTGTACCCGTTGGCCCCGGCACTGGCCGCGCATTCCGTCCCCAAGGCCCGCCCCTTCGCCGCGTACGTGCTGGGGATAGGGTCGGTGCTAATGACCTGCCAGGTGGCGTGGCACTGGCACGCCCTCGTGGCGCAGTTCCAGCGCGACCTCCTCCTGCACCACCCTACCACTCGGCCGTTCCACATCGTCAACGCCTCCCTGGCCTCGACCAAACTGCAGTGGGTGTTCAGTTCCTCCGCGTTCGACTTCCTCGATACCGCCACGTTTCTGATCGTCACGCTGCAGAATTGCCTGCAATCCAGCTTCGTCTCCCCCGTGGGCGTCAAGACGACCGCGACAGTCAGCGGGGTCCAATCGGTGATACTCATCCTCTGGCCCCTCACGTCCCCGGGCATGCACGAAGCATGGGCGTGCCGTGTCGCCGTGTCCGTTGTCTGGACGGCCTACTTGGTGTATGCAAGTCACGTGGCGGAGTCCACGTGCAAACGGGAGTCCCAACTGTGGGACGACCTGTGCGCGGCAGTCCAAGCACTTGAGGACGGGCGACGGGCCGACAGCATGCTGAACCACATCCTGAAGAACAACATGGCCGAGCCCCAAGCGCCTTTGCTTGGGGACGGCACCCGCCCGGCGCTGTCGGACGGCCTAGGGCTGCGGGACATCCACACGGTGGCCAACGCGTGCGGTATGGAGGCTGCGCTGTGGCAGGATGAGGGCGGCAACGTGATACTGCCGATCTTCATGCTGCTGATGGGCTTGTACCCCCAGTCAGAGTCTAGGGTGCAGAAGCGGGGGCGGACATCCAGGCCATGGAGTCCGAAGAGGTACTGGTGTTCATCAAGGCCTTTGTGCCCAGGCGGAGGCAGACCGCCTGTCCCAAGGACCTGCCAGTAAGGGGGTGAGTGTTGTGCGTTTTTTGGTGGCCCCGGGCTCAGTCTTGTCAGGCGTGGGGTCTGGTTTTGGCGCTGTGCTAGGGGGTGGGCATCGGTGACAAGGCGCACCCTGCAGCACCTCAAAGAATCACAACGGTGGGCATTCCGCCGGCTGTGGGGTTGCGCCTGGTGCTGATGCTTGTCTCCCTGAAGTGCTGCAGTGCAGCGAATTTCTTTGGGCTGTGTCCCCCTGCCATTTTTGTTTTGCTGTCGGTTATTGAGCTTTACAACAGTTGTTCTGTCTTTGCAGCCAGGCCCCAGGTTGTTAGCTTGTGCCGCTCGAACACCGCCCTTGGTGTGCGGCCTTTGCGTGGTTTACCGCAAGCGTCTGGCCTAGTATGCAGCCAGTCTGCAGAACGTGCCCCTTGCGAGCGTCCGCTTTTGCTATAGCTGGGGTAGCGGTTAGTATTGCACTACAGGTGTGCAGCTGAGGGGTGGGCTGTGTGACGCAGAGGGTCGGTGTTTGTATGTGTCGGGGCGGGGAATAGGTGGGGGGGATCACACACGTGAGGGTAAGCCCTAGGCCCTAAGGTTTGGCTACCCTATGCCCGCCAAGACGGTGTGAGGTTGCGGGAATATATACCGCTGGCTGTTCCCGCAATACTCTTGGTGCTTGTGCTGCCGGCATGGGAAACATCTGTCTGGCTCACATGCTGGACAGTTGTTTTCCCCGGGTCCCCTTGGGACACGCCACCTTTGTTGTGTATAGGGTCTTTTACCTTTATGAGTGCCCACCCAATCCTAACCCGCCCAGTTCCTATTGTTTAGACCCTTTGGGTTTGAGAGCTCAAGTGGATGGACTTGTTGCCCTTTGGGGCTTTGACTGAGCTGTCCGTTGGCTGTCCCCCAGGAGGGACGCACATCCAACGGTTGTACCACCAAGGGCGGCCGCTCAGAGACGATGACCCGACCCCGACAACCGGACACGGACCCATCCACCTGACGTTGCGCCTGGTGGGTCTGAAAGGAGGTGGCACACGGTCACGCAGGGACACAGACACCGACACCGACAGCACCAGCGACAGTGACAGTGAGAGTCACATCCGCCGAAAGAAGTCCCGGAAACACAGCTCCAAGGGGGAGTTGACGCAGGCCCTGCGGGCAATGACGTCCCTCGCGGACTCAGTGGCAGGCATCTGCCCCACACTCCACACCCAACACCGACCCCAACCCGGGGCACCCGGAGGCATGCCACAGCAACAACCCAACACGGACGGGCACGGAGACCAATCCCGCGATCAACCCCAGCTGCCACATGGCGAGCCTGAGCAACCACAAGCGCGAAGGCGCTATTGCGTCAGCCTCGACACGAGGCATGATGACAGACAGGTCCTCCTGCACGACCCCGGACATCAACCACAACCCCCCCCCCCAACCAACCAACCCCAATGGTTGAACCAATGCGGTTCTACCACAACCCCTCCAGTCCGGAAATCCCCTGTGCGATCCCCGCCCTCCAACACAGCCACAGGGACACGGTCCAACAACCCCCCCCCCCCCCACAGGCAGTCCTCACGTGCCAGAGAACAAGTGCGTGACAGGGGCACGACCTGCAGGGCAAGGGTTAGAGACTAACCGGCACTGTGGGAGGGTGGTGGGTGCGAGCTGACCTCAGTGTCCAGAGGACCGAAGCCAAAGCACAGTCAGCAACCACCTGGTGTGGTACAGAACTGGTCTGCGCTGTAGTGCAGCAAGAAAAACACTGAACAATGTGGTTATGACCATGCGCCTGTGACACGGGGGCGTATGCGAGCCCAGTTTCCGTTGCCTCATGGCCCCACAGGCAGGACCACACGTGGGCCCGACGGCGGCAAAGCCGGCGCCTAACCACAGTGAGGCACCCCCCCCCCCCCCCACCACAGGCACAGTACAGGCCACAGGCACAGTACAGAGCGTTGGTGGACAGGTACGGCCAACACGTGGTACCAAGGCCAGAGGTGGGAACAGGGATTTGGGCACAGTTCAGCCAACAAAATGCCGCGGCACTGGAAGTCCTCTGCACTGAGGCCCGCACAGACACGCACGACAGCCACCTGTCAACATGGCTCTCACGGGACAGGGCCCTGCCACCGGCACAATATCCTCAGGACCCCCGACCGTGGTCCCAACAACCACAACCATTGCCCATCCAACACCAGCACCAAGGTGGTTACCTTGCGTGCGACACAGCGCAACCACTGCAACACCTGCAACCACAGCAGCATCAGATGTACCACACACCTGACGCACCGGGACTCCACTCCTCCCCCCATCACCCCAGCCCTCCGCAGCCGCATAGGGAGCGAGCGCAACAACATGGAGACCACCGACAGGAACAGCCAACATGACAAGAACAAGAACAGTCAAATTGGGGACGGTCTGGAGTTTTCCCATTCACGGGAGGTTGGGACGTTGTGGCCGCACAACAAGACCAACAGGCACGACCGCCACAGCAACCGCGATGGAAAAAGCACCGACCCAGGACCCACAAGGGGGAACTGGGGACGGTCGTCCCCAACATCCCCACCATCGCACCCCCGGACCAGCGTGTCTCCAACGCGTCTCCTGACGTGCTCAGGGAGGTATGTGCATGTGTGTGCATGAACAGGACAACACGTGAACCCGTGACCCTCTCCACCTGCCACCTCATACCCTTCTCCACATTGAACATCACCGCGGAGAGCTGATAACCATGGAACCCATACTGGTTTGAGAGGCCGAGGACTAGAGAGGATCACGCTGACGTACCAACAGCTGTGGATTTTAACCCGGCCGGCGATAAGCCAGATGGCAAAGCTGGGGAAGCCAGCTCATCATATATTGACACATCATATAACTATGGCCACCCTGAGGTGAGCCAGCGCCCTAAGGACACATCAACTTACCACACCAAACGCGTGCCCACAACGATTACCACCGCGAGGTGCCACCAACCACGGAGGCCATGCCAGCGAGAGGTACGGACTGAGGTGGAACAGGCTACCACGCCCGCTGGTGTGGAAACGGCAGATGGCCCCCAACACTTAACCTCACGACACGCCGAGGCAGGACAGGCCCAAACATGCAGGTACAGCCACCATGAGGCGAGCTACCGCCCTAAGGCCGCAGCGCCTTGGTGTTTGCAGGGCAACACACACTGCACCGAACGTGAACCAAACTGCAATGCAACTGTGATCTGTTTCTCTTTGACCCGTGCACCACCTGTTGCCGCTTGTAAACCACAGAAACAGGCAGAGCCCCCCCCCCCCCCCTCCAGAGCAACCCCCCCCAAGGAGGGGGGCTCACGCCGGAATGGACCACCACCCTGCCGAAGGGCACCCTACCCCCCTAACACGCAACAGATCCACCCCACCCAAAGTAGGAAGATACGCGACCACACCGATGACGGAGACATCGAGAAAAACCCAGGCCCCGATGACCAATAGGCGGGAGAGAACGAAATCCACCCCCACCACAGGGAGACGGTCACGAGACTGGCAAGTGAGATAGAGACGGCCTCCAACCCCCACTACCCCGTTAAATTATACAGGTATGCGATCCAAGTGGCTCCTGTGGCTCCAAGCAGCGCACGCCGCAAATGACGACGAGGCAGTGTCATGGTTTGCAAGCATACACGTCGACGCCTCGATAGTGACACCACACGGTGGGAGCACTACCTAACGGCCTCCGATAAGCTGGCTAGGTAGCAGGCACAACACGCCCGCAACACCTACTGCAACGCACACGCCGCCGAGGTAGCACGACGACACCTACAAGAACTACACACAGTATACACCAACACACTAACAGCCAAGACAGAATACCATCTGCTAGTAACAAACCTGCTCAAGGAGCGTATAGAAGCACAGCGACTACACAACACATTTACAACAATGTGCCTGGAACGCCGATAATGGTACGAAAGGCAAAACACGACACAGTGAGACGGTACGCGGATATAAAAACATCACTCCTTACATACGAGAGGTTTGAGAGGCTGCGCACAGACACCGACCTGCTGCTGGCCCACCACATGCAGCAGGCACATTACACGTGGCGTCAGCAGGAACGCATCATGAACGTGATGCAATAGATCAAAAGTAGCTACCAACAGAAAACGACACTGTATTGGGATGCGTCCAGGCACGCACGACAGACAATATACCTCATACGGAAACGACCGCAGGAACAATGGGACCCCACCTTGTGGGAAGTCCCATTGCAACCATTACCAAACGACAAAAAGCGCACTGGGGTCCAAACGAGTGGGAAATCCCGCTAACATGACAACACGTACCTCAACGGGAAAACATGGGGGCCCAGCCATGAGCTGAAGCCCGTATGCTCACCCTGGCTTTGCCGAAATCTGTATTTAGCTTTGAACTTGGCCCACAGCGGCTCCTTGCACTCTCTGAACTGGCCTATTTGATCAAAAAAAAAAAAAACCCCTGGTGGAGGGACTGGTAGAGGATTGCCAGCTGGCAATGCGCCCCCCCCCTAAATTTAGGGGTGTGCACTGAGATGATGGTGCATGAGACACCAGCATTGGGGCTATTACAGCTATTTTGCGGTTCCACAAGCAGGGGTGAAGGGGTTCCACAAGCAGGGGTGAATGGTCAAGGTCAGTGGAAACCCTGACCTTACCAAGTCCCCAACCCCCTTTTTGAATTGTCCATTTTGAGTTAAAAAGTTTGTCCATTTTTTTCTGGCCCTAACTCTGGGAACAGCCCACAGGATTCCCATGCAGTTGAACTCTTTTAGGCTGAAAATTTTCAGCCTCAAAACAATATGATGTTCTAGCCTTAGGCCTGTTTCCATCAACTCCATGTGGAAACGTGCTGTGCCAAAGATCATCGGGTACTCAGAGCATCACTTGCGAGCATGACTGCAAGATAGTGCTGCACGACCATGCATCTATTGATTGCCTGTCACTGCCCCGTGTCTGCCAGGCCTCTTGCCAAAAGGGCCAAACCACCACCCAATGCTGCCCAAAGCATTCCTGTGCACAGTGGTTAATATGTTCATGAGTTCAATCTGAAGTGGAGCAGGACCAAGAAATGGCACACTGAACACATCATCGAGTGAGTTGCGTCACACTGACAGCTTGTAGAATATTTGGATACCTTGCTTATGCTTTGCACACTGGCCCTCGTTTGCCATTGTGTTTCAGTGTAGCTTCTGTGCACCCCAATGTCCGTGTAAGGTTGTGGGGGACCATCACTTGGCAACTGCCTCCCGGGAGATAGTGGCGGACTGTTGTACGGCAGGTGGGAGATGACAAGGGGAGGCGGGGGGTGGGGCTGGGGCCAGCAACAATTGTGCACGCAGTGCGCACAGCAACACAGGTCCATCATACACATCATCGGTTGCTTTTAGGCATGGCAGTCACCTACTGCACTAGAGAGGGTCTCATGTGCACATGAGCTATCGGTTGTTGCCTTCAGGCCCTGGGCTTCCCAGGACCCAGTGCATCATTTGTATGGGACGCCTTATCCAAGACCTACTCTTGAGTAATCAAGTTGTACAATTTGAGGCGTGTGCACGCAGTGTGCACGCTAAGTCTATCTGATGCACCATGCTCTGAGGGGTCAATGTAGGATAAGGGTGTAGGGTTGAATGGCTCCTGAACCCCATGGCTGTGTTTTGGTAACTGAGGTACAGTCACCCCCATCCTACCAGTAAACCTTGTGATGGCTAGAGTTGTCCAGTGACAAGGGCCCCTTTGCATTCGCATTGCCTCGCTACTGCAGGCCATTTTTTCTCCTAAAAATGGCTTCACATTTAAGCAGCCAGCCTCATCCGGAGGAGAAGGCCAACTTCATCTCCCGCCTCACCTTCTCATGGGTCAGCCCCTTCATTGCAAGTGGTTACGAAGGGAATATGAGTAATGACACACTGTGGCCCGTGGCAAAGGTGGACAGTTCCAGCACTATCAAGTCCAATATCGATGACGCAATCGCACGCCTTCGCGCAAAAGGAGATCAGCTTCCCGCACCTCACCGTATTTTGTGGGAGGCATACGGGACACATTTCATTTTCACTGGGTTTTTGAAGCTCATCAACGACGTACTGGTGTTCGCCAACCCTATTCTAATGCAAAAGCTGCTCAAGTATCTCAAGGATCCAACAGTGAGCAATATCAACACCGGGCTATGCATCGCCGGCTTGTTCTTCCTGTGCTCCACGGTTCAATCACTGGTCATGAACCAGTATTTCCATAGGGTGCTGCGCACCGGGATCTGGTTCCGAAGCGCTCAAATCGTGAGCCTGTACCGCAAATCTCTGCACCTCAGCAACTCCACGCAACTCCGCCCAGAGTTCCACAAGGGCCGCCTGGTCACTATGATGAGCAATGATGCCCAACGGCTGCAGGACTGCGCCTTCTTCTTGCACTTGATCTGGAGCTCCCCCATGCAGTTCGTTGTGGCCTGTGTGCTGCTGTACATCCAATTGGGATGGCCCTCGCTGCTGGGGGTCTTCCTCATGGCAGTCCTGGTCCCCGTGAACAACAGAGTCATGGCGCGGATGTTCAAGTACAGCCGCCAGAGGAGTGGCCATGCTGATGAGCGTGTTAAGGGCATCGATGAGTGCCTGCAGGGCATCCGCATTGTGAAGGTTATGGCCTGGGAGCACCTGTTTTCCGAGAAGCTGTTTGACCTCCGAGGGAAAGAGATCGAGTGCTTGAGGAAGCAGCAGAACCTCCGGTTGGCGAGTTTCACCATCATCAACCTGACGCCCATCGTTGTGGCGGGCATCATCTTCACTCTGTACGCTCTGCTTGGCCGCGAGCTGACCGCAGAAATCATCTTCCCGTCCCTTGCGCTGCTCTCCATCGTGCGGTTCCCCTTGATCATGATGCCGGCGCTGCAGTCCTCTCTCAGTGACACCTGGATCTCCCTGAAGCGCATCCAGGCCTATCTGGACTGCGACGACCGCACGGAGTACCTGGAGCGACTGACCGAGGCCGAGGAGGGCGAAGGCCTGGCCGCCGTCATCGAGAAGGGCACGTTCCACTGGTATGAGGGCCAGACGGCGGACGGGCAGGTCGTGACGGAGAAGGGCCAGCCCCTGAAGTGGTACCGCAAGGCCATGAGGAGGCTCGGCTCCATCCGGCGCCTGGGCCGCAAGGGCCCGGCCCCGGACGGTAAGCCCGCCGAGAAGGAAGACTTCAGGATTGTGGAGAAGGTGGTGCTGCAGGACATCAACATCCGCATCCGGAAGGGGCAGCTGACCTTCATCGTGGGGGAGACGGGCAGCGGGAAGTCCTCCCTCTTGGCTGCCCTCATGGGGCAGATCGAGCGGTCCGACCCCGGCTGCCGCGTGGCCAACGTCGGGGACGTGGCGTATGTGGCCCAAGAGGCCTGGATCATGAACACGACGCTCCGCAACAACGTCACCTTCCAGAAGGAGTACGACCGCAAGAAGTACAACCGGATCCTGGACATCTGTCAGCTGCGGGCCGACATCCAGCAGTTGGCCGCGGGGGACCAGACCGAGATCGGCGAGAAGGGCATCAACCTTTCCGGGGGGCAGAAGCAGCGCGTCGCCCTCGCGCGGGCGCTGTACGCGGACTGCGAGCTGTACCTCATGGACGACCCGCTCAGTGCAGTGGACGCGCACGTCGGCAAGGCTCTGTTCGAGGGGTGCATTTGCGCAGGGATGAAGCACTGCACCCGCATCCTGGTCACGCATCAGGTGCAGTTCCTGGAGAAGGCCGACCACATCATTCTGGTGGCAAACAAGGGCATCGCCTTCAGCGGCACCTACCCAGAGCTGGTGGTGTCTGGCCTTATGGAAACCCTGAAGCACGACGCGCCGCCGCTACCGGAGGCGCTACCAGAGGCTGATCCAAATCCTGGAATCGTTGTGAGTGTTGATGACACCGATCTAAGCGCAGGTGTGTTTGTGTCACCCCCTACCCCCCCACTAATCAGCCCCGGGTTGCCGCTGATTCCTGCCGATTTTGGCCAATTAATGCAAGTTTCGCTTTTGGTGCGGTCAAAATGCCAAAATGTCAAAATGAATGGTCATCACTGCAGCCGGTAGCAAATTTTGTTATTCCATGTCATTTGTGTGTGTATGTCTTTGTTCACCCCGTTTAGTTGTTCCGCCTTTATGCGGTGCAACCATGGCACCCAGATGTGCACAATGCAAATCTAGAGGATTAAAACGGCAGGTTTCTATTCTGGAGGACGCTCAGCGGGATGCTGTACTGCAGAACTGGGCCTCTTTGTCTTCAACTTCTGCTATTTGTGACTTATGCATTCGGACTGCCCTCCCCAGCAAGTTCTTCATGTCCACGCAGGCTGCCACACAACCAAAGGAAAAACGCTACGGTGAATGGGAATATCACTCACCGCATACCTGATTGGGCCTACTGAGCCAACACCAAGCCTCTTCATGTTTCCATGTTCGTTAGATGTTGGTTAATGTGTGTATGTGTGTGTGTGTGTGTGTGTGTGTGTGCCTATTGGCGTTGGACATGCTCTGTTTGTCTTGTCTGATGACCAACTGACAAGCATTTTTCACTCAGCCAACAACGCTTTGTGCTGTTCAATTCGCAAATTGTGTGTGTGTGTGTGTGTGTGTGTGTGTGTGTGGCTGCACATGCCTGTTCAATGACAATTCTTGAATGAAACTGTTGGGGGGCCACTGCAAATAATACCAAATTAAAAAAGCAAGGCCCAGGGACTCTCGATTGGGATTTACGACCAGGGTCAGCAGCTGGGCACAAACAGTAATGTGGACCCTACTCAAATGCGGGGAATTGTGTGGACCTGAGTAAACAAGACCCTCATTACACCCTTTCCCCGAGTTACGGTCCCCTTCAGTAGTGAGAGCCGACCCTAGGCCTTGTTTTTCAGCTTCTTTTTTTTGTTGCCGATTAGTGCACAGGTGCCTTCGCCGATTAGTGAGTTTGGCTGTGCTGTGCTCTGGGTGTGACAGTCCCCGTGTGATGGTGCCCAGTCTCGATTCCAATTGTGAGGGTCAGGTCACCCGAGACAGCCTTGCTGGAAGGACGAAGCCATCTCAAAATCCTACAACGGGGATAAACCATGCAGGTGGCTTGGACTGAACAGAAATGACAAGCACCCATAAGAGTGTGATGACACCTTACAACATATTTCAGGTGGCCCTGACAGCCTGAAATGTTTTTGAGCGTTCCAGGACACGTCAATTTGCATGTTGAGGTGTCCTGACACTCTCCCAGCAGGATTTTGGTTTGTTGGTGTCCACTCAGAACCTAGCAGTGCCTCAGTGCGTTTTTTTTTGGCACCACGGGCATCAGTCGCACCGCAGTTGCTCACCACTGGTGTGGCACGCTTTCCTATTGGGTGACAGCTGCACAGTGCGCACGCAACTGTACTGACCCCAGTTGCTCCGTTACAGTCAGCCATTTGGCCGGGTGGTGTGCTCAGCTCAAATGAGCACAAGCACCAAAACGAAAGAGGGACTCCTCAGAACCGCATGAGTGGTCTGGACAGTGGAGATAGGCATTGGAAACTTACACAAATGGATACAAGCTATGTACGCTTCAGACATGAGCCCCCGTACAGCCATCGACAGCGATGCACTCAGAGAGCCATGTGCTCTCGGCCCCTGGCAGTGGCAGCCACCCGGCCTTCTGACCAGCCCTCTGGACTGCGTCGTCGCCCAAACGTCACCTCTGTGGTTGGCAGGTGCGCCTGTAGTTCCCATGTCTCGGCCATAAGTCCTGGACCAGTGGTGGCAGTTGCTTCACAGGCACCGCACACCCGCTCTTCCTCTGTGCAACCCCTGCGCCACGTGCAGCACTTGCCTCCGGTCGCGTGCACTCCAGACGAGGTCGATGCGTCTCAAGACGATGACGAGGAACTGATTGCCGACACTGACAGGCAGGAGACTTCCCACAAGAAGACCAAGAAGAAGGGGAGGAGCAAGAAGAAGTCGAAGAAGGAGGACAAGAAGACCCTGATCGACCAGGGCGACGCGGAACTGGACCTCGACGGGGACTACGATGACGATGACGACGACGGCCGGCTGTCGGTCGCCTCCATGGACCCCGAGGGCATGCGGCTGAGCATCGAACTTGCAGGCGAGAGGCCGAGCGCGGAAGTGCGGAAGGACAGGGAGAAGAAGGACCAAGGCAAGCTCATGAGCACCGAGACCACGAAGGAGGGGCGCGTGGCCGGCACCGTGTACGCCAGCTACATCCGGGCCGGGGGCGGGTTTCTGGTGTTCGCGTTCTTGATCATCGTGAACCTCACCTTCGAGACCTTCAAAGTGGGGGGCGACGTGTGGCTCTCCATCTGGTCGGCGCCGCCGGTCTGCGAGTCCGGCGCGCCACCGAACGCCACGGCCGTGCCGCTCACAGCCACGGAGGTCCCGCTCAACACGACGGCGCACTGCGAGTCCGCGCTGGGCCTGGGCGACGGCGGCTACATCGGCATCTACGTCAGCATCGTGGTGCTGTGCGGCGTCTTCCAGTTCCTCCGCGGCTACACGCTGTTCGCCATCATCCGCTCGGCGTCCAGCAGCCTGCACGCGAACATGCTGCACAGCGTCCTCAAGGCCCCGATGTGGTTCTTCGACACGACCCCGCACGGCCGGATCCTGAACCGGTTCACCAAAGACATTGACAGCATCGACAATACGCTGCCCCAGTCCGTGAATTTCGCCTTCAACATGATCTTCAGCACCTTCAGCGCGTTGGTGATCATCATCGCGTCGCAGCCGGTGGTCATTGTTGTGATCTTGGCCCTCGGGTGGGTGTACATCCGCATCCTGAAGTACTTCATTGTGGCCTTCCGCGACGCCAAGCGCCTGGACAGCGTCAACAAGAGCCCGATCTTCGCGCACTACTCCGAGACCCTCAACGGCCTGGGCACCATCACGGCGTACAACGGCGCGGCGGCGTTCGAGAAGGGCAACGAGGAGCGCCTCGACCTGAACATCCGGTCGAACTTCGCGTTTCTGGCGTGCCAGCGGTGGCTGTCCGTCCGCCTGGAGTTCATGTGCAACATCCTGGTGGCCGCCCTCGCGCTGTGCGCCGTGCTGCTGAAGCTGGTCCTGCACTCCCAACAGTCGCTCGGGAACGTGGGGCTCAGCATCGTCTACGCCGTCAACTTGACCTCGCAGCTCGGATTCCTCATCCGCCAGATCGCCGACGTCGAGGCGCAAATGAACGGCGTGGAGCGCGTGCTGGAGTACACGACCGACCTCCCGGCGGAGCGCATGCTGGAGTACACGGACCGGGACCCCGCCCCCCCGGGGGACTGGCCGCAGAAGGGCTGCGTCACCTTCGCTGGGGTGGACCTGCGGTACCAGCGGCACCTGCCGCTGGTGCTGAAGGAGGTGAGCTTCGCGGCGGAGGGCGGTACGAAGGTGGGGCTCGTGGGCCGGACGGGCTCCGGGAAGAGCACCACACTCCTGGCGCTGTTCCGCCTCGTGGAGGCGGAGGCCGGGCAGATCCTGATCGACGGCGTGGACATCCAGCGCCTGCGGCTGGAGGACGTGCGGTCGAAGCTGACCATCATCCCGCAGGACCCGCTGCTGTTCCAGGGCACCATCCGGTCCAACCTCGACCCCTTCGACCAGTTCACGGACGCGATGATCTGGAGCGCGCTGAAGCAGAGCAACATGCACGACCGCATCGCGGACGAGCCCATGAAGCTCGAGGCGCCGGTCGCGGAGGGGGGCGGCAACTTCAGCGTGGGCCAGCGGCAGCTGCTGTGCCTCACGCGGGCCATCCTCAAGGACGCCAAGATTCTGTGCCTCGACGAGGCGACGGCCAGCGTGGACCGCGAGACGGACCGCCTTATCCAGCAGACGATCCGCGACACCTTCTCCAAGTGCACGATCCTCACGATCGCCCACCGGCTGCAGACCATCGCGGACTATGACAAGATCGTGGTGATGGACGCGGGCCACGTCGGGGAGGCCGGCAGCCCGCGGGAGCTGCTGGAGAAGAAAGGGCTGTTCTACGCAATGGCGCAGGAGCTCGGGGAGGAGCAGTACCAGAAGCTGGAGAACATCGCGTACGGCCTCACGACGGCGGTGCCGTCGCCGCTGACGGCCTCGCCCCTGGGCCCGCCTGACTCGGCGTACGAGGACCAAGAAGAGTGAGGGGGCCGGGCAGGGCTGCCCTGAGGGGCGTTCCCCTGTCGAGGACTGCCCCGACCACTCGATTGCGTGCTCGCCAGCGGTTTCGTCTGTGTTGTACGGTCTCATGTGCAGATGCCTTTCGAATGCCTGATCTGAGGGCACCTGCATACGTTCTGCCAGGGGGAACAAGGGACGTAGTGCGCACGCGGTGCGGAAGGTGATGCGCGGCGGATTGCTCGTGGGTTGGTTGATGGCCAGTTGGGCATCAGAGTGACTGGGTGTCCCCACGGCGGTGTGGGTTGCACTGTCACAGTTGTGGTGCAGTGCAGCGGTCTGTGTAGCCCCCGTGGGGCTGGCGCCTGATTGCCGCATTGCTGCGTCATCACAATGGCGCATGTTGAGAGGCCCTGCTCGACGGATCTATGCGTTTCCCCATGGGCATCATTCGCTCTGGGCTGGGCTGGCTGTGAGGACGCCCAATCAGTAACCCACTCGAAGCCACAGATGCCGGCGTACGCGTGCGGCGTGCAGAAATCAGGCCAGACTCCAGCTTTCATGGCACGTGAGAGCAGCATCAGGAAACGAGGAGCTTGGTGGCAAGCTTTGGCGAGTTTGTCACACTCATTGTCGCACCTCCGGCAAAGAATTGTAGAGCGCACCCTAGTTGTCCGTGGATACAGCGGTCCCCGTGCGATCTTCGAGGCCCATTTCTGTGGAGGCTGTTACGGCGTCCCCCTCCCCCAATGCCCCGCTCTGAGACGCACTTGCAATCCGTGACCTGCGGCAAAATGTTGCTGTGGGGATTCATTGAGGCTGATGTTCTGGTTTTCAGCATAGGATTTATGGCTATCGGTAATACGACGGCTGGGCGGAACGGGGGCTGCGGATTGTTTGTTCCCCGTCACCAAATTGTTGGGTGCACGCGACTCCCCAATCTTCGCGACAAACCACCGTTATCAAGGGCGGACGCCGAAAGGGACCACGTCACGCGTTTCGGATTACTCTGCCCATGTTGTCCATGTGGCTGACTCCCCACAGCACCGCAGTGGGGAGGGCAGGGCACAGTCGGTGCTGTCTTTTCGGAATCAGATGACTCTTTTTCCTGCTTCACCACGGACAGCCTGGGGTTTTGGGTGTCAGAATTGCGGTCAACCAACAGTGGTTGGGGCTGAACCGACAGCGGTTGATGGTCAACCGACGCCGATTGGCTGGTACCCGACAGCAGTTCCTGGCTGGAGTGCACTGTTGAGGCCCAGACGTGCCGGACTCCGCCAGTTTTTTTCTTTTTCACTGAGGCGCAGCGTGTTTGTTTTCCTTTTAGGACTGCCCTGGCCGCTCCATTCCGGTATTGCCCAGTAGGTTTGTCTGTGTTGTACCTCTCATGTGCAGATGCATTGCGGCAGGGCCTTTCGAATGCTCTAATCTGAGGGCACCTGCATACATTCTGCCAGGGGGAACAAGGGACGTGGTGCACACACGGTGCGGAAGGTAAAGCGCAGCAGACCCGAGGCAGCCATCAGCTCCAAGGGTTTTGGCCAGTGCACACTATTTTGCTGCGGCTGAGGTTACGTTTTCATGTGTCGAGATTACATAAAAGTGTCTGCGGCTACGGCTGAGGTACTGGCCAGGCCACTGCCAAAGTGAGTACAGCAAGCTATTTTTTGCATGTCATGTCTATATGCATATTTTGCTCTTGATCTCATGTTTTATATTTTCTATTATAAATGGGGATCAGAGCATGTATTGTCACCCAATAATATGTACAAGTCTTGTTGTGTTCTTGCCCTTGCCATTACTGCTCTGTGGGACATTAGGGGGTACAAAGAGTGTGTACAAAAATTACCAACTGTGAGAATTAGCCAACAAACCCCAATTTTTGGTTAATTTAATTCTTTGGGTAATATTTTCGCACCATAGTAAAGGGGGCATCACCCTGCCCCGCCAAAATGTGGGACAGTGCAAGGGCATAAACAAGCTTTTTTGGACAGCATTTGGACTACTGGCGCCAATGGGGGGGGGGCAACATACAACACCAAATGTGGTGCTGTATGTTTCTCACCATTGAGAACACTTCATGTAGCCACTTACTCCTCTCCGCTTTGGTCAATGCACAGGTAAAATGGGGTTGGGTCCTGTTGCAATAGTTGCGCGCGGTGCAGGCAACCCCACCCCCCTCCGAAAGCAGCAGGTGATCATTGTAGGCAGCCCAAAGCACGGAACATGCCATTCCATGCCAAGCCTGTCACAGAAGGTATGGGCCTATATTATCTTTCCTCTGGGGCAGTGATATAATGGAGACATTGGACCAGCAAACGCCCTTCTGCTGCAGCAGCCGTGGCCCTCACAGTGGCTTGCCAAAGCACATGACTGGAAGGAGGCTTGCCCCAACAGAAAAGGAACAAGCTGTGGGACACAGGTGCCTTGCCGCGTTGTTCCGGTGTCATCTTGAAATCAAAGGGGGACCTGCAAAGTGCAGTCACTGGCAGGTTTGCAAGTTGCCCATGGTCACAGTCGTATCCTGCTTCTCGAGAAACTCGTTGATGGTGAATGTTGCATATGACTTTTTTTTGGCTTTCATTGTCTATGAGCCTTCATTCTTTGTTGCTTCTTGAGCAGCAGCAGATTTATCCGTTCAGAAGTCTGCGGCCGAGAGCGTCTATGTTCTAGCGGAATTCCAGAAGTGTATCCCTCCCCCACTAAAGCACTCCTGAATCTGCGAACAGTTAGTCTTCTTGTACCCAAGCCCCCTTGGCTAAGCTAGTCCAAAGATGCGGGCACTTTCCGCAACGTCGGTTGAAGCAATGGGCTTGTCCAAAGACAGGGAACAGGGGCTTTTGTTGGTGAGTGTAGCTTACTAAGTCTTGGTTGGAGCTCGGCCCCTGTCCTAGTCAGTGCAGAGCTTGGTTCTCCCGCTGCTATGCTGAAAAAAGCCCCCAAGCACGCAATTTGTGACTGAGGGGAATGCCGTGCACGCAGTGCAAAGTTTTGTATGTCGGCAACGACTTGAACCCTGGTTTTGGCCCTTTTTCAGAAGTTTGTTGTTCCATAACAGGTTTTTTTCGCCTCTTGTGCATTGAGGATGTGACCCATTTTCAGCCATTTTAGCCCATTTTCACCCGTCTAACCCTAATCAAGACTGAATATTGGGACCGAGCTAGTGGGGGAGGGAACATCAGCTCTAACTGGTGAGGGACATCAAGAATGATTCACACATTGATGACTCTTGACAAAGTGAAATCAACATGCAAGTGAACCCCATCACCACAAGGCCCACTTTCAAGGCTTTTTGGTCTTCTGAGGGGCCAAAATGCCCCAAAATGGGCTCAAAATGGGCTCAAAATGGGCTCATTCCACCCGTTTGTGCACCCCAAATGGTCTAGGATGAAGTTTGGAAAAATGGGTTTTTGAGCCATTTTTGACCCATTTTGGGTACCAAAACAACCCATTTTCAAGGCATTTGGGGGTTTTCGGAGGACCAAAATGTGCCACCACAACCTCAGAACAGTCCAAAAACACTTGTTTTAGCGTCGCACATGGTCTAGGATCATTTTTGAGAAAAGTCATCTTTTTGCCCCTACTGGACCCTGTTGACCCATTTGGGCACCCACCTGTTTAAGCTTGAGCTTGCAGCTTGCCGCAGCCTAGTGGGCCTAGGTATTGGGGTCTAGGCGTCCGTTTGGGCAATTGTGAGGGGTGGAAACCACAAAAAGTGGGGGGTTGCGGGTGGACTAGGTGCCCTCGGAATCGCATTTTGAGCCATGTAGCCCAAGATATGGCCTATTCTTGGTTTGTGGCTGTCGGCATTTGGAGCTTCTGCGGGCTTTTTGGGCTGTTTCCGGGACATATCATGGAGTTAGAGGGCCGCAAAGAGCTCGTTGACACGGGGAAGTCAAGCAGCACGTGGAGTGTACCCACCGTTCCCCTTCGTTTGGCCGTTTTGAATGGGTTCCAGGGCCTTTTTGGCCCAAAAATGGCTGTTTTAGGCCCTAAACTGCAGTTTTTGAAACCGAGGTCCGCCACTTGCGAATCCCGTTCCCGGCCGCCACCGTTGAGTTCCTTGCTCAAACTTTGTGTGATTGTACTTCACACCCATAGGTATCATCCACCAAAATTTCACCCGAATCGGAAGCACCACGACGGAGTTGTGATTTTTAGCCATTTCGCGCGTGCTGCTTGCTGCTTGCTTGCTTGCTTGCTTGCTTGCTTGCTGCTGCTAAACCTGGTAGGTCCACCCTAGACACTAAAAAGGGTTATAAAACCAAGACTGGTTCCACCAGCTCGGTGACCCTAACCCTAACCTGCTGCACGTACTTTGTTTTAGGTAAATGGTGGATTATGATGATGGGGAAGCACTGGACGTCATGTACATTCACAATGCAACAAATTGGCAGGTGGGTTGTTACACACTCCTAAGCAGATTCCAACCTTCATGGCCATTGCCTTGCTATCTCAAGGAAACAATGTCCTTTGTGGATTCTCTTTATGAGCCAACACTTGAACCATGCATCCGCACTCTCGGATCATCACAAATCAGTAGCATGGCTTTTCAGTAACGGCCCACATAGTGCTGCATATTATCAAGGCAGAATGCCTCTGTCCCCAGAAGGCTGCTACCATCTTCCAACACATTCACTCAACAACAAATTGCGCTTGGCCACAGCCACCGACCACCAAGGATATGAAGACCAGTGTGACGCCTGCATAAATGCAGGGTGGTTTCCTCCCTTCCTCCCTGGCTAGATTTCATTGCGTCTTTGTGCACGCGGTGCAACAACTTGGCCTGAGGGGTACACTGTGCACTTAGCGTGCACTTTATCCGTGCGGTGCCGGTCATCATGAAGGTGCTGAAGCCCAAAGGGTGCTCAAATGCCCATGGCAGACATGAATGAACTACTGACAAGAGGTGAGGTGATGCTGGCAAAATTTGCCACAAAACGGGTGTCATATATGTGCTCTCTGTGCGAAGTACGATTTTTGTCCCTGGTGTCCAGGAACACGTTTTTTGTCCGTGGTGTCCAGGAACACATCTGCACAGGTAGTCTGCCATGCCATCCACTTTTCCATGGGATTGAGCCGCAGGTCTCCTTGGATTGCAGGTGCATCTGTGCACACACTCAGCACACATGCACACATTCATGCGTGTGAATGCGTCTGACTGTTTTTTCAGTCTGTCATCGGCCCCTGTGTCAAGTGCAGCATTTCAGTTTTGCATCATCCTGTTTTAAGTATCTTCGGATGGCCATCAATTCATGTTGACAACGTATTGCCAGGCACTCTCGGCGAGAAACGCTTTTTAGAGGGGTTTCCTGTGCAACCAAAGCAGGAACACTGCTGGTGGCAACTGTATGCACACTAGCAGGCAACAGTTTAGGTCCAGGGTTGCATGCAGGGCTGGAAGCATGGCTGTGTCCATGGTTGGGAGCAGGGCTGCCATTATAGTGCTGCGTCAGGTATCGAATGACAACCAACAGGCATATTGGAAACAACGGGCATTTTCTGTATGCTGCTCCATCAAAGAGCTGTGCCTGCTGGTGTTCTCGCATAGGATGCCCAATTTTGCCACATTTCACAACTCTTGCTTGATCCTTGATGTATTTCGGGAATCCCTGACAGACGCACTTCCACCCATTCCATTCCAGGGAAGCCCACAGAATGAGCGAGTGCAATGGTGTGTATCCCAGCCCTCCCCCCAGGTTGGTTGAACTTGAACAGTTTCCGACCCCCAATCCCTGTCATCCTTGCACCCGGTTGGATCAGGGGTTGAATTCCGCACCCGTGATCCTTTGCCTCCCCAGCGGTGGGTTTGAGGCATAGATATCCTTCAGCTCTGATACCTATGACATTTATGATACCTCCAGGGGAAGTTGCTGGCATGTTGTGGTGCAGAGCCATCAAATGGCATACAGGGCAGTGAATTGTCGACCAGTGCACACTATGCAGACATAGGCACCCAGCTATGCAGTACTCTACATCTGCCTGAGCCCCGTTATCCCGACACACATGCACACCAACACATACATGCATGTGCACGCGCCCACACATGCATGCACTCATGCACACACACACATGCACACACCCACCCCCACCCCCCACACACATATCCCCGCCCGTGCGCACGCAAACTGGGGGGCCACAGCAGCAGCCAGAGGACCCCGGGAGGGGGGCACACTGGCAGCGAAAGCACAGCGAAGACATCCCCCCCCCCCCACAGGGTCATACGAGCTGAAGGGCGAGAGCGGAGGGCGGTGAAGAGGCCGAGGGATCCCCCCCCCCCCTCATGCAGTGATGCTGAACAAGCACACGTGCCCTTTGGGGCGCACAGTGGAGCGGCATGGCCGCGCAGGAACGGAATGCTCATAACCGTCTCCAGCACAGAGCTCTGGCCTAGGCGAGGGCTCATCTGCAGGAGGGCACTGGCAGCTCGCCCTTCACATGGGAGAGCGAGGCAGAGCGTGCCCTCAGTAAGACAGCTCGCCCACAGACCCATGCAGGCCTTCCTCTATAATATGGTGTTGTTGTTGCACACACACACACACACACACACACACACACGCACGCACGCACGCACGCACGCACACAACAGGTAGCACCAATGAACCCCGTGTTCTCTGGGCATTGGTCACCATTGATTCTTTTGGGATCATTTCACCTCTGGCCACCAAGAGTTGGCAAAATCTGTTGTTCGAAGCATAATGAGCTGCTGGACTTGAGCATTGTGGTCCTCCCTTTTGCACAGCTTTACAGCGGTGCTTTCCAGTCCATCTGTGTGTTGGCGAGGCCTGGTCAAAGAAACCACCTTGGGTGTGAAACAGTCCATACCCCTCCCAAATCAAATCATCGGCAGATGTCGCTTTCTTTGTGCTCACTGTCCACTTTAAGGCCCACACTGGGCCTCAGCAGATGTCTCTGGGGCCAATGGGCAATCCATACAATGTTGCCACACATATTTGTGGATTGTGAGTCCATATCCCCAACTCAAGAGGCCACAGAAATTTGCGGATTCTGAGTACATATCCCCAAGTCAGGGGCCACTGAATTTGTGGATTGTTTGGTGTGGATATTGGGTGAGGCAAAGCAGGGAGGGAGTTGATGGTCATGGTGAGGAATGCGCCCAAAAAGTGCCCGGTGTGCACCCTGCATGCTAGCTCTCTCCCCCAATACCGTTCATCTTTTTATCCTCCGCAAAAATTGTCATGGCACTTTGAAAACATGGTGATTGATGCCTGCAAGAACCCCTGGCATCAGAAAGATCCTTGAAGCTAGATCTAAAGCCAACCTGCCCCCAATCCATGTAATAATGTTGCTGATTCAAGACACCTCCTATGACAGCAAAATCATTGTTGGTTGCCTATCTGCATTCTGCAAGAGGGACATGTCCTATACAGCAGTGGTTAAAGTGTTCCTGGCAAACACCCGTAGATAACTTACCACGCAGGCGTACATAGCACGGTGCTTTAGTGACTGGCAACACCACATCAGGCATGCACTCAAATGGTGGTGGGAGCACAAAAGGGACTGGTATGAACACCAGGTCAGGCAGATGAATATCCCCAGGGGCAGAAAGCGCAACAGATCCAAGGACCAGAGGGCACAATGGGCAAACAAACGCCCGCGCACATGAAGGACATATTTCCGCCAGGTGCGCCCAGCAGGGTTTTTCTCTGTCTTCTCGTAGCAGAACTTTTTACACAACAACAGTTTTCTTTTCCTTTTGCCCCAGTGGCATGGCAGTTTCTGATACTGCAAGAGCAGATCACAGGTTGTTGGTGAGTCTCAAGTTTCCGTCCCGCCACCACGGGTGGTGCGCGACCCAGGTACCGCACAGGACAACATTTGTTGTGTTTAAACTGTCATTATTGATCCGGCCCATCTGGCCGAGCGCTTACGAAGAATTTGTAAGTCTGAGGTAAAAAAAAACTACTAACAACGCATTTATTTATAGCTATGGAAGCTATGCTGCAAACATGAATGTCAACGAAGCACACAGGAGAGTTGCAAGAAATAGAGCGGCGGTAAGGGGGGCAAGCAGGCTAGTGAACACCAAAAAACTCCCCATTTGGTACCAGAAAACCCCCTGTTGTGGCGCAAAATGTACACCCCCCACCCCTCTTAAAATGTAGCACAAAACCCCCCAAAATGTACCAAACGACACCCCCCCCTGGGTTTCTTTGGTTCATTTTGGAGGGTTCTTTGGTATTTGGCGGAGGGCCTTTTTGGTACATTGTGGGTGTTTTTTGGGTACATTTCGGCGGGCTTTTCGGCTTTTTTTTTTAGGCTTTTGGTATAATTAGGGGGGTTTTGTGGTGCAATGAGGGGTATTTTATGGTACAATTTAAGGGTTCAAATACATATGTGGAGTTTTTCAGTGCATTTTGTGTGGTCAGGTTCCGGGATTTTTTTAAAGACCCTCCGGTGTGGGAGCCCAAGCGGGGTGTTAGGTGCATCCTCAGAACTTTCAGCCCCCGCCTCCACCAAAAAATTGTAGGCCCAAGTGTAGCTTTGTTTGTAGTGCATGTGGCTGGTACATTCACGCAAATTTCAGGCATGGAGGTCGGAAAGGGAATGGAAGGTCAAGGAATTAAATGTAAGTGCCTTCTTAGTGTTTTGCTTGGGTGCAAGAGGGCTGTGTGAGCTATTAAAACCGGTAGAAAGGTAGAAACCCCGAGGTAACACATGGGGTATATTGATATGAAAAGGGGCAGCCAAGTTGGTTATTGGTACACAACGGTCCGCAAGTGTAGCATACATGGGGAACACAACTGGTGCTTTTTTTGTACAAAGGGTGTTTTCTAGCGCATATTGGATTTGTGGGGACCCGTTCCGGCAATGTCAACATGGGTATTCTTGGGTACAAACTGGGAGTTTGGTACCTTGGGAATGAGTGCAGACCCTGCAAGAGTAATAGAACTTTTTGGAGACTGTGTATGGTGCAAGACTTTGACAAACACCAAGAGTATGGCCCGATTGGGTATTTGCTTCGCGTTTTATGAGTTTTGCGGTGTCTTGCAGATTTACAAATTTTTGTAAAAAAGGTGCGATTTTGCGACGGCCCATAAAAGCAAACCGGAATACCATGGAGAATATCATGATAAATCAAAAAGAGAACAGCGCCTATGGGACAAGACCCATCTATGGAGAAGCAAAACCAACACAGGACCCGGTCCCGCTTTATAAAAGTTCTATCCGACCGCGTGGTCAAAGCGGTCCACCTTGCTACGCACGGACACGGCGTTAGGACAACCTTTTGGAACCGAAGGGGCGCTTGGAGTCTGACGGTGAGCATCAGAGTTGAGAGCGGTCGTCAAACATGAGCAGCAACAGCGACATCGCCACTTGCGGCGGCAGAAATGCAGCTGGACTTCCCATACTCTTGTGCCTCGAGGCAACATGATGGTCATTGGTAGGCACTCCAATAGCATTACAAGTGCACACAATGTTATCAATATCAGGGTTAACCTCAGGCGGAGGGGAGGTTATCATGGTAATTTCAACCAAAAAGCTTTGTGACACGAACGCTTCTGATTCATATTGCTGAGACCATCACATTTCGAACTATGTAAAGATTACTCGATGGGACCACAAAAATTGCGGGATGGTCGCTCAGGGGACCCTCATGGTGATCGTCTCATGTCCCACAGCTAGAATTTCGAGCGGGCTGCGGACGCAAAGGAAAAAGCCGACCGAGGGAGGGCCGCGGACACATTTGCAGACTTTGATTGAAGGCTCCGGCCGGCAGTGCACTTGACCCAAGGCAGGCTGCTTCTTGTCTCCCTTGTGTCTTGTGCCCTGCCCTCGCCTTCCTTTTGTCCCCGTCCTCCCTCGGGAGACTTCGAAAACTGCTGCCAGTAAAGAAGCTGCCTCACCAGGGAACAGTGAAGTGCTTGAACCTTAGGCTTGCCAGCCTCTCAGTTTATCCCACAAAGTCAATGGCTGAGTATTTTTTTGGTCACACAAGGTCAGGTGTGGTCCCGCTAGGTTGTGCGTTTTGTTCATGTTCAGCCCTGTCTACTCCGACTGGGGCGAAATCCACCACTACAAGACTAAAGCAATAGATGCGACGAGTGAGGCGATGATGGCATTAGAGGCATAAGTTCCACAAGTCTCGAGGCCACCATAGAACTCATAGTACACGTGTGCCATGCATAGGCTCCTCCTTCTAACTTTTTTTTCCTCCAGGTTGGATGGAATCGCATCATAGGTGATCGGGCTGCCATAACCCATGTGCTTTGCAATGCTCACCCGAAATCAAATATTGATGTCCCATGGAAAAAATTTAATTTTTGCATCCTTCAAGTTTTGTTGCAAATTGTTTATGTGCTTTGTCCTGATGTGTGAAGATAATATTTTTTTGCTTTTTATTGTTGTGCATCAAGAACTTCGTTATTGTTTTGGGATTGACCAGCCTGTGAGGGCCGCCTCTTTGGCCCCCCATGGGCAAACTTACGACGTCCCTGAGGTATCTCCCTTCTTCCACTGAGATACCAAGTTTTCCTTGTCATCAGTTGTTGCAAAATTCTCGAACCCGGACGTCGTCATTAATTGCCGTAAGTGGCACCAGGCAATCAGGAATTCCAACAATTTTATGTTGGTAATCGAATTTCATCAAAATTCGATCAGGGTCTAATTGTTGATCACATGTGTCCGTCGTTGCAGTCGCAAATGACGGCGTTCCCTGTGCCACGGCTCTGATAAGCCGAAATTTTAAAGTGATTTTTTGAGAACTTAACGGCGCAACACCTTTCGAGTGTTCCGTAATTTTTTTCTTTAAATTTTGACATAAGTCGCAGATTTTTCCCGTGAAGAAAAATCTCAAAACGCGCTTTAATCCCCCAAGTCCAATAACAAGGGATTCGCGCATTCAAGCTCCCTAGGGCTACCTAATGTGCCTCATAGGCACTATTCATGAGGGTTTGCCCCTATCACCCTCATACTGAGGCCATTGGGTCCCAAATCAATATGCCCAAAGGGTTATACATTTTTTGGATTTTCCAAAGCTTGGGCATTCTCATGTACTTGGCGCCCAACTACATGTAGAAATATGTTGAGTAGGTATATTCTCCCTCTTTGCATGCCTTAACACCCGAGTCATCTCACTTGCCTTCCCCGGAATGTACATATATGGTCTTTATATCCCACTTGGCCACTTTTTGTGCTTGCATGCCAAAAATCGACTTTCCAAAATGAGGTCGATTTCAACCCAAGCACTTGCATGTGTGTTAAAGGACGAAAGTTACATAAGAATACAGGTATACTTTGGTCCTAGGCCACTAGGTTGAGTATATAAGGCTTGGGTAGGGTTGTTGAGCAAATATGGGTCATTTCGTGTGCCCATTTGGCGGGTGTACCATTCTGAGACAAACCCGCCAATGAACCCCATATTAAATGGAGCCCTTCTTCCCAACCCAAATCAACACTCGAAAGTCGAATCTTCACCAAAGGACCCATGGAGAGCACACCCGAAGCGATGCGCTACAAGAAAAGTATGTTATTTGCATTTTTTCATTTTTCCACGTGCCCACTTGGGGAGCAGCGCAAGTAACCTTCCATGGCACCCCAAGTGGACCCCAAGCGTGGAATTGAAGGTCCATGGTACCAAGACATCGTGTGTAAAGGGAATTGCCGGCTACTCAATTCAAGCCGGAGATGTTGTAATATGTTTGTGGATATTTCAAGCTGGTCTGGGAATGTAAACAGATATGCATCAAGAATTTGTTGCGAATCAAGAATTTTGTTGTGCATTCTTAAGAACATGCTTCACTATCTTTTTTGGATCAAGAATGTCCACGCGCAACTGACATGTCCCGTGTATGCACATGGCAGCCCATTTTTTTCCCATGCAAGCAGCAGGTTTTTTCTTGGTTAGCCCATTATGGCATTAGCAATGATCTTTATTTGCTTTGTTGTGTGTTGACGTCAATCCTTGCCACATGTCGTGACGTTTTGCCGCAAGCCAAAGGAAGTGCACTCGAGGCTTGCAATGTAGAAGGTTAGTCTTGGATCGAAAGTCGCCCCCAAACGAGACAAGAACGCGAATCAATCCATTTCCCCAAGCGCCCAAGAACCACCAGACCGTCCAATGGAAGTGTGCAAATACAGAGTAAGACATTGCACTTTGTGCAAATGGCTCCGGGGGCATATGTGCCTAGAAAATCACAAAAGTCCACCGTCTTTTCAAGCACTAGGGTCCTCACAATGTCCAAATTTTCCTCTTTTTTCAAAATTTTGCCAGAGGCCGCCGTGCTCAACCTCCTTGTTTGCTCACTATGCATACTACCCTTGTTGACATCCACTTTCAACGTGCAAATGTCTTGAAAATTGTCCACAGATGCATCATGAACATTATGAGTAGGTTGTGGTTCCACATTTTGGGGCCGCGGCTCGTGTGGGGGGGGGTCACCAAATTTCTGTTCAGGGTTAGGGTTAGAGTTGCATTGCAGAAACACACCTAAATCGCTCATCCTATTCCATTACAACTACCACATGCAACAGGTTTACTGTAATGGGCACGTGCATGCATGAGACAGGAGAACATACACACACATTGCAGACACAGCGCATGCACACAAGCTGTAATATCGCAACTGCAGCATAACTGAATTGTATTGCTGTCGTTTACTTTTGTGGAATGTATGCTTAATCATTGTGTTTGCAATCATATTGCATTGCCATCTCTGTTTTGCACAGCAGACAATGATATGAATGAACTTACTTCCGATCTGAACATTGTCAGTGACCGCTCTCATCTCCATTGCTGAGGGTTGAGGTGTGCTTGCAGGGCTCTGTGGGAATTGGACTATTTTGATGAGCTGCTGTTTGTGGGATAAGCAGCTTCGTTTTGGAAATAAAGACATAACAAGATCTGAAGTCTCATTTGTATCACCACTGAGCAAGTGCATCATCCGCCCAGCTTTCAGTGGACTGCATCGTGAGAAGCCCAAAGGAGATGCTTGACTCTTTGACTCCCTTGCACCAGGACGCTCCTCTGGGATACTCAGGCCCCAGGGACACTCTTGTTGGACACTGAAGCTTCGTAAACACTCGTGTTGGACGCCAAAGTCTTCGGCTAGCCCACAACAGCTCAATTTGACGCATCTCTAAGTTCGACGCGCCCAAACAAGTCGAAGCTTCGTGCCGCAAATTGCCAAAACTGGTTTTAAGGCCCAACTTTGTACCCCAACTTGCTAAGACCTGTATTGAGTCCCATCTAAGTAATGATCGCTCTGTTTGTTTCTTCCTATCCAACAAGGCCGACCTCATTTTTGTCGGGCACCTCGGGGGCTCATCTTCAGCACGCGGCCTATCGTGAATGCGCCCGTCTTCGACGTGTTGTTCTCCTTCGGCACACTGGTCCTCTTCGATGCGCAGCGGCATTGGTCAGTTGCGCGCGCAAGCTTTGGGTATCTATGACGCGCGCCTGTAAGCTCCTGGGGTTAGTTGGCTTTTAAGGCCGCCTTGCTGCTTGTTTTTTTTTTCAATCCTCCTACTCAAACTGGTGTTGGGTGTGTGGTCCCGCCCCATAATCACTAACATAAGTTGAGCAATGTTTCGGTTACCATCATCTTGGTCTACCTGTACCTTGTCCTAAGGTTTGGTTTGAACGGTATTTGATATTTAAGTCAGTTTTTGCCTTGTTTAGCGTCTTCTTTTTTTTACTTGGGCCTGGTGTGGCTTGATTGGCATGAAGGGTGTGCTTCGCCAACCGTTTTTTAGTCAGCTTGCACAACATCACACTGTCAGTCGCCCATCGTCAGTGCGCCCATGTCGCTGTCAGGCATCCCACTGTCCGTCGTCCATCATCATCAGTGCACCAACGTTTACACTGTTGGCATTGCACCGCGCTCCTGCACTGCACGCCACCATCAGGTGATAATCTTTAGCTAGCCAGCTTGGCAGACACAAGTTTTCCTGTGGGTGACTCATATGGGTTTCGGAGAATCGGGTTGTTGTTCAGTCCACATCACACTTGTATCTTTTTCCCCACCCCCCTCTTTAGTAGCACATAGCTCCTAGTGCGAGTGGTTAGAGATTTTCCAGCTTGGTTTCTTTCCCCGGTCCTTCCCCTGTAGGGCAGGGTAGCTTGGGAGAGGCGCTAAGGCCAGCGGTACTGTAATAGAGGTAGCCATTTGCAACCTTTCCAATATGTGCAGGCGTGAGTGCGAGCATATGTATGCTGCTGGGTAAGCAATCACTGCAGTGGGGGCGACCCATATGGGAGGGTTTTCTTAGGGAATGGGGTTTTTTTCAGCTCACGGTGGCATGCATTTTTCTCCAACCCCACGCTAACAAGCAGCTACCAGACACTGCGCGTCCCTACACATACGCCTAGTGTTAGTGGGTATGTTATCATGCCCTAGTGCCCCTAGTTCTTTCCCCAGGTGTAGCGAATGGATGGGAGCCCCATTAATGGGGCTGATTCCATGCACACTGCAATGTGAAACCCAGGCACGGGTCGGAATGCAAATACACCACTGACCCCCCTCCCCCCCCTTCTTTGCGTGTACATGCACACCTTGCAGACATCACATCCTAGCCAAGATACATTACCATTTTTGTTCTTTTTCACAGCGTCTACTATTGGTTCTTTGAATGATGTTGAAGGTAAGGTTTGTAACCGGTTCTGGCGATTAACCGATTAATTGGTTAATCGCCGATTATCGTCGCTAATTTTTAAAAAATCGCATCGAATCGGTTATTTTTGTAAAAAAAATTGCCATCGCATCGATTATTTTATCAGAAGTGGCGCGGCGAAGCGCGCCGCAAACATCGCGCAGCGCAGCGCCAGAATTACGTAATAAAAAAAGACTGCCAGCAGGATTTGAACGTGTGTCCCATATTTTCATGGTCCCGTGCATTTCCGCTGAGCTACCCTCAATGCTGACCACTGCTGCAGGTAACTTGTCAGAATGCACGAACCGGAAATTGCGATCCATACCAAAAAAACAACAGATCCAAAATGTATGCTACATGTTACATCCTTGAATGTACATTTAGCGTCAGACTGCGTGCACAAACAGCGCCCGTAGCAGAAGTGAAGCTTGTAGCATTTGGCGATCGGCATCCGATGTCGCACAAAGGAAACAGCGCTCAAGGTGCAACATACATATGAGGCTTATAATTGTAGGCAGCCATCAACCGGGCTCCCAGTGTGCCTTCCTTCATTGCTTGTGCTAAATCCGAGAAAGTCAACCCAGCAGCACTGAAAAAGCGCTCAACCCCAGCCGATGTCGCAGGACACGCCAGGTATTGCCGGGCCATCTTGTTCAAGTAGGGAAAGGGATGACGGTGCTGTTGCCACCAGTCAGTGACGCAGGTGTGCATGTCAGCAACAGGCAACGAAAAGTAATCATCCAACTCATTGCGAGGAAAATCATTGTTGCGCTCGGGTGGTGCAACATGTTTTGCCATTCTCTCTGCATCAATGTCCTCCACCTCATACGTATCAGATTGTCCATGAGGATCAGCCAAGTGATGGGGTGTTCGCAGTGGTTTGCCGGTTTGACCCTTTGGTGGTAGTCTCTGTGGAGCAGCAGGTTTGGCAACACTCTTCCCACGGCGTCCCATTTTGCAACTGAAAAAAATATACAAAAAAAAACAAGTAGACAAAATAGTCCCCAAAATTTTTTAGATTTGAAAAGGAAATTGCAGTGCAGACTTTTTTTATTGCAAAACAATATATGGGTTTGGGAAAACAAAGCTACGTCAGCACTGATGTCAAAGTTTGGTGACATCCCCGATGATGTCACTCAGGTACAGAACAAAGTCCGAAAAAAACTTTTTTAAGAAAAAATTTTGAAAATTTTTTTTTAAAAAAGTTCATTGGAAACATGTTTTGTATTGGAAAACAACTTTGAAAACATGACACAGAAGTCACAAATCAGTGAAAAAAACTTCGTGTTTTCCCTTTGTAGTTCGAATAGTGTGCCTTGCTAGGTGCAATGGGAAATACAATCGGAAATAACGGATTAATAGGAAAAAACCGGCTAATTGGGTCCATCAAATGCAACAATCGCATCCAACCGGTTATTTTAGATACAATAATCGCATTGAATCGGCTATTTTCAATATAATAATCGAAAAAAACCGGTTATTTTTTTTTGGGAGGTTACAAACCTTAGTTGAAGGCCGTGTGTTTGGGTTAAGGGTAGAGGCAATGTGCCCCCCCACAGAGGGAAAAACCTCAGGGGACCTGAGGCCAGGTGAACGCATGGGTGGCCCCGCTATGGGACAAGAGGGAGCCCAAGGGTATAGGGTAGGCCACGCGGAGGAACCACACACAGACATAAATATTTACATGGGTACCCCCCCCCTGGTTGTTGGACTCAACGTGCGCCACAGGGGTATATGTAACGTACCACGACTTGACGTTAACCCTGAGATCCCAAATCCCTCAGGCGGCACCATGCAGAACAACTCCGTAATCACAGCTGATTTAACAAACAGGACATTTGGTGCCTAAAACAAGCGATAATGTTTTATAATAAAACATGCGCTATTTACAACACAGTGCGACCTCGATTTATCTACAATGCGCATGCGCGACCTGCGATGCGGGCAGTGCATTGGTCTGCTGCACGCCCACCCAAGACAGTCCAAGGGGACCAGGGGCTGGCTGACACACACAAACAGTGGCAGCCAGTGCACTGCATGCCAAAAACAGAGCAATAATGTACACAAAAAAAATAGGCACTCAGAAAAAAAATACCAAGCACACAAAAATTTCTAGAACACCCCGGTGCCCAACGATGGAACCCCACCTGGTGTCAGGGGCTCTTTGTGTGTTTAGTACACAAACAAAATAGCTATTTGCATCCTGTGGCGTCAACCTAGAAAGGAGGCTTGCCAGGCCCCTCTGCCCATCCCCCAATGGTGGCCACCCATTGGTTAGGTGGGGCAGCGTTCCTTTTTACCTGCTGACCCCATACAGGAAATTAGCAACTATTTACTGCCCACTGCCAATTTTCTTGCACCAAAAAGAAAACCCCTGCTCAGAAATCGAGGTGATTTGGTCATGTAAAAAAAAAAGACAGATTAGAAAAATACAAAACAAGCATAGCAGCACAAAGGACACAAAGAAAACAGTGAAACAATCCTCACTGGACTGACCCACAGGGTATAAAAACCCTTAACCTACTGAACAAAGCTGCTGGTCCTCCAAGGGGCTTAAGCCCCATATATCAGACTTATCTTAAAACTTGTGCGCCAACTTAACTTCTGAGCATCTCGAAGGGGGATGGTGCTTGGCTGGGGCTTCAGGGGGGGATTGGCCTGCCTTGGTGGCTTGATGGCCCCCCAATTCTGATCTGCCGATCTGCAGAGAGTCAAACAAAAGAAAACAGTGAACTATAAACATAATATAGACAACGTGCATGCAGCGCAACGTATGTAACAGCAGAGTGCAAAGTACACACACATTGCAAATCCCAGCGAACACTGCACAGTAAGCTGCCGAAGCATGCAACAAGCCGCAGGCAGAGCAATGCAGGGCAACAGCAAAATGCAAAGTACACCCTCGGAGCATAGCCCTCGGAGCAAAAAGGCTGTTGGCACCAACAAGCAGCAGCGAACAGCAAAAACTCGCTGAGCGCATACACAAACTACCTGCACAGTGGGACTCCAGAGCTGAGCTATTCCTGCTCCGTGCTCATAGTCGTCACCGCGCTGGCACCCTTGAAAAAGGGACTCTCAGATTCAGAATCTAAAAACACAAACAAGGCTGCATATCAGTGCATGCCTAAAAGCACAGCGACAGTGTTTTTTCAGAGCCACAGGTGCTTGGTGTCAAACGCAATTTTGTCATGCAACTCATTTGAGCCAGATTCAGGCCAAACCGGCGAAAACAAAAGAAACAATGGCGACGCACCCATGTTGGTCTCACAAACGACCGTGGTCGCTGACATGGCAAGTAGGGAGGCCGGGCTGGGTCTGAAACCAGTGTATGCAGTGGGAGACTGCCACCTACGTGGCCCTCCACTGTGCAAGCGCGCCCGAACACACGCACTGCACAGACACAACCTTGAACTTGTGCAAAAGCACTGATGTCGACTGCTTCGCTCCTGGCGCTCCTCAGTTCGGACTCACGAAGTCGTTGACAGCGTCGTTGGCTGGCGCCATTTTCTGCCACCACGAGCTCGGCGTTTGGGCCTGCCAGCCGCCATAACAGCTGCAGCGGGTGAAATGGCAGCCGCGACAGCAAAATTGGTCCTCCCTGACGAACTTCGAAAGTCCTTGGCGACCTGGACTGATTTGCTTTGAAACTCCACCAGAGCTTGCTCCAAAATGCAGTCGAGGTTGATCACAGCGGGCACGTCCGCAGATGCCTGATTACCTTCAAGGTCGCCTGGACCGTCGTTCGTTGGGAACGCACTGCCTGAACACATCGTCACTGCCACCAGTTCGTCCTCCAGCATAGTGTCAGGCATGAACGAAGGAACACAAAATTCACGGCAGGGAGGCACAAACCCCACAGCCCTAGGCTCACCCTCAAGGCAACGAAGCACATTTTGCGGCTGCCACACGCGCAGTTTGCGTGCGTAGTCCTGACACTCCATGTCCCACTGCGCCGCACGACGAAGAACCTCAGGAAGCGCTTCCTCCCGTCGCTCGGGCACTGACGAACTGCACAGCCGGCGCACACTGGAACTGTCCAAGCTCTTGATCTCGTCAACCGACTTGATCTTACAGCGGCGGCGCGGCATCTCCGTCCCGTGTCTCAATGCAGCCTAACGAAATCGTTCTGGTCAAGTTTGTTAAATTGTAACGTACCACGACTTGACGTTAACCCTGAGATCCCAAATCCCTCAGGCGGCACCATGCAGAACAACTCCGTAATCACAGCTGATTTAACAAACAGGACATTTGGTGCCTAAAACAAGCGATAATGTTTTATAATAAAACATGCGCTATTTACAACACAGTGCGATCTCGATTTATCTACAATGCGCATGCGCGACCTGCGATGCGGGCAGTGCATTGGTCTGCTGCAGTATAGTGTACTGAGACGTATAGGGTACTCCAGAGGATAATCCCCCACACAATCAGTGAATGGAGGTGGATATTTCATTACACTCTTTGTGCCGATTATTTTTTTTTGTCAATTCCTCCATGGGTATGTTAGGTTTGGTGAGGAGTGTGTAATGGGCACGTGCATGCATTAGACAAGAGAACACACGCACGCACTTCAGACACAACGCATGCACACAAGCTGTAATATCGCAGCTGCAGCATTATTGAATTGCATTGCTGTGGTTTACTTTTGTGGAATGTATGCTTAATCATGCCGTTTACAATCATTTATTGCATTGCCATCTCTGCTTTGCATTGCAGACAATGATATGATTGAACCTACTTCCGATCTGAACATTGTCAGTGACGGTTCTCATCGCCATTGCTGAGGGTTGAGGTGTGCTTGCAGGGCTCTGTGGGAATTGGACTATTTCGATGAGCAGCTCGTTGTCGGAAAAGCAGCTTGGTTTTGCAAATGTAAACATACCATCTATCAGAATAGTGACATTCAAATTGTTCGAAACATGCAATTGCTCTAAGCATGTCAGCAACCCGCTTTTGACATCACGACAATGTTTGTACAGTGCCCACTGTATATTGCAATCAGCATATTGTGATTCCATCGGCCCCTCGTCCGCAAAACCACAAAATCCATGGGTCCGCACGAGCTTCAGACCGTATAGGTAGGTAGGTAGGTATCTTCGGGAGCTCGGGATGCCTCCTCTGACAGTGCAGGAAGAAGGTCTTACCAAGGGGACGTCCTGTCCCTCCAACTGCCCTAGGTCAGGTGCCTTATCAGCCGCTCCCGCAGGTGCCTGGGAAGGCAGTGTCGCGGCCACCCCGTCCAGGTGTCCCAGGTGGGAGGGTGTCCCCACATGTGTCCATGGATAGGGCCACATGCCCCCTCCTTTGGGCGGCAGCTCTGGGGGCTGCCCAGCCGTGTGGAGTATCTCTCACCACAAGGGGTATTGCTCCCGCTTGTCTACGGTACGACCGCCTCACCCTTGTGGCTTGAGTTGCGGGGCCGCTCCGCTGGGCAGGCGACCCCCTCCTGGACTGTGTACCGGCTCGCCTGTCACCGGTTGCTTCCATGGCTCCGGGTGATGTTTGCCATGGTCCCCGATGCAGCCTGGCTGGGCTCGGACCAGTGGCCTGGGATTACTGCTCCTGCCACTGGCCCGGTGGGTCGGCTGGGTCACCCCAGCGTGTCCGACCCATGGGGTGTTGGTTCTTTCCTGTCCCTCGGCCGCCCTACGTGTGTGCGGAGTCCTGGGCCACTTGGCTCCTGTTCACCGGTGTGCCCGATCGGTGCGTTGCGTTGCGTCTGCGGTGTCCAGGGCCACTTGGCTCCTGTTCACCGGTGCGCCCGTTCGGTGCGTTGCTTTGCTTGTGCGGTGTCCTGGGCCACTTGGCGCCTGTTCACCGGTGTGTTCGCGTGGTTTGTCGTGTTGCGTGTGCGCTGTCCTGGGCCACTTGGCTCCTGTTCGGCGGTGCGCCCGCTCGGTGTGTTGTGTTGTGTGTGGGGTGTCCTGGGTCACTTGGCTTCTGTTCACCGGTGTGTCCGCTTGGTGTGCTGCTTTGTGTGTGCGGTGTCCTGGGCCATTTGGCTCCTGTTCACCGGTGTGCCTGGCCGTGGTGTCCCATCCCTTTGTTGTCCTTGGTGCTTGTGCGTGCGCGGTGTCCTGGCCCAGGTGGCGCCTGTTCACCAGCGTGCGCGCTGTGTGCGGTGTGTGTGTGCCGTTGGTGGTTGTGTCTCTCTTCCTCCCCCCCCCAATTTTTTTATTCTTTTTTTGTCCCTTCTCCTCTCTTTTTTTTATTTTTTCGGAAAAAATAGACACAACTTTTTTTTTTTAATTTTTTACGAAGAAGGGGGCGCGCGTACACTGCAGGCACAAGCATGGGCAACTGGTGCAGTGGTGCAATAGTGTCGTGTTCTCTGGCGTGTGTCGTCGGTGCTTTGGCGGCCGCGCCCCAGGGGTGCGGCTCGCGCGTCCTGATGTACACGGGTATGGGTCAGGGTGGGTTTGGTTAGGTGCCTCTTTGCTTTAGGTGCTGGCTGGTTAGGTGGTCGTGTGGGCTGTGGGTGTGGGCTGTGGCTATGTTGCTCCCTCGGCGGGCCTGGTTAGGAGTCAAGGGTTAGTGGTTTTGGGGTGTGGCTCGGGTTGGATTCGTGTTGGGGCTTTTGCTGGGTTAGGCGGTTGTGACGGTTGCGGGCTTGGGTTCGGTGTCATTGGGCGTAGCGGTGCCCGTTGGCGTGTGCGTTGGCGTCCTTTGGCTTCCGGTCTGTTTGGTGTCTTCCGGCCGGGGCCTGGTGTGGCGCCCTGCGGTGGTGGCTGGCTGGGCTGATTGGGCAACGGGGGTTTTTTTTTTTACGTAGACCAGTTCGAACAAAGTTCTGGGCCGGGGCACCACCCCATGCTAAGTACATTGGTTGGGGGTATAACATACAAGAGGGGAGGTAAGGTCGCGGGTCATGGGTCATGAATGGCTGTTGTGTGTAAGGTTAGCCCTGTCCCTTCTTAATTCGCTTTTTGGGTGGTGCTGAGGAAGGTTTGGGCAGAGGCCTTGACCTGGATTGCGGCGAAGGTGGTGTGGGGGAGGGTCGTGCTGGCGGTGGAGGTGCTGTGCGCTGCGGGAATGATTGAGGTCTAGTTGACTGTGACCTGGAGCTGGGCTGTGACCTCTTTCTCACCTTCAGTGGTATAGGTTGCGGTGGTGTGTACCCCTGTGGTGCACGCCGATTTTTGTGCTCTGGAAGGAAAGAAGTGCTGTAGATGGAGTTTGGTGTGCAGAAGTGGTTGATTCCTGAGCGAACAGTTGGAAGTGACGGAGGGGGGTGGTCCTGCAGCCACTGGTGACAGGTGTGGACCGCTGTGGTAATGGCTGGACGTCTGTGAACCAGAAATGCAGAGAGCTGCTCTGGCATCATTCCCATCGAGGTTTTAAGCTTGGTATGCAGTGAAGCTGGCACAAGTGCGCAAATGAGGTTTTGTTTTTCGCTGGGACGTGCGGACGACCACCAGGGGAGCACAAATTGCCAGGTACTCGAAGGCCAGGCTCTCAGGAAAAGGTCTTGCAGGAACCAAAGCGAAGTGCAGTGACTCAGCATAGATAGTGGGTCCAAAGGGTGAAGTGCATGGCACAAGTGACATCGGTAGGAGAACATGTCCTGGTGAGACGGGAAACCTTCAACCCACAAGGTCGCGGATGTCCAGAGAAATGGCAGATTGTCGAGCTTGGATGAGTGACGGTACCAGTCATAGCTAGAGAGGTGATGGAGTGCAGAGTGAACATGCATTGGGGAGACATGCGACAGATCTTTGTTTTTTAGTTTGTTCGTGAGTGAAATCCCATTGAGAGATATGCAACCTTTGGGGTGAGGTGGGATCAGGTTAGGATGTGGGGGGCAGCTGTAGTAAATCCACTTTGCAAGCGCATCAGCGACTTCATTTCCCAAAAAACCCACATTGGCCTTTATCCAGGCGACTTCTACTACTGCCTGGATATTGTGTAATTCGTTTTTGAACGCTACTAACCAGTTGTAACGATGTGTCTCTGACTTAGGATGAGTCGGGCACTGTGAAGGCTGATCGTCTGCTGCTTTACCGAACACAGATACTACCTCAGAGTTATCTGAGAGGATGCAGATGTGCTTGGCGCGGAGGTGAAGCCTGATGAAGCGCAAACAGGAAAGAAGTGCCCAAAACTCTGCATCACCCGAGCCGCGAAAGGGGGAAGGGATGGCGATGGCGAACGTAGGGCCATTGTGCGGGAAAAAAACTGCAGCTGCGCCAGTGAGTGAGTTTTTTTCGGAACCATCAATGTAAACCCATAATGCTTGAGAAGGTGCGCGGACAAGCATCTGGTATGCTTTGGAACATTTCCATTCATGCAGATCGCTGGAAAACAGGCGGTGTTGGAAGGCCGGGAGAGAGACGTGCAAACCCAGCTTGCAGGAGAGGCTTAGGGTCCCCCCGTGGGGGATAGGCGGTGAGGAGTGTGGCTTCGGTAAGTCCTGAATGAACGGTAGCAGTTGCTCTGGCGTCATGAGATGTGTGGGTATGGGAAGGTCCGTCGGTGGCTGAAAAGAAAAAGAATGCGAGTTTTTTAGTGTGAAGTTGCCGTGTGGTGTAGAAATTTGCGCTGACTTGGCCGAGGTTGATGAAACCGTTGCTGTGACCCATCCATACGATAACTCAACAAGCAGCTTGCTGTCTGTCCGCAAGTTTTGGGTGAGAGCTGGATTCAAGACTCCAAAACCGTGGATGTCAAGTTGGAGGGCATGGGCTGCATCTACCAACCTGTCTTGCAATGGATTCGGGTTGAACTGGAAGTAGTGAAGCGGTACCCAGAACCTATGGCCCATGGCCCGGAGGCCTGTGAGCCGTCACTCCCGTGCAGAAGCCGTGGACACCGGCGGGATATCCCTGTTCTCTAATCCGCGGGATCTGGAATCCGATCCTTAACCATTGAATCATTGTAGATTTACCATAACTTTATTGTTTTAGGCGATTTTCGGTCGGAAATTGGTGAAATACCCGATTTCTACCGCGATTTCCAATTGTCGTGAAATTGCCGCAGTCGCGCCGCCTGTCGTCGCCTGTTCTGTGGACTCCATTAGATTATTCTGTAATACGATTTCTCTTGAAGTTAAGACGGAAACAGTCTTCGAGTGATCCGCAATTTTTTCCTTGATATAACGGATCGCGTCCCAGATTTTCCCCAGAAAATCTGGGCGGCCGAAAGCGCTTTGAACCCCCAAGTGGAGTATCAAGGGTTACGAGTGTTCAAGCGCCCAAGGGCGAACTAACGTGCCTCATGGGCACTGTGTATGAGGTTTTGCCCCCCATAGTCATTGGATGAGGCCAAAGGATCCCAACTCAATAGGCCCAAAGGGTTATTCATTTTGAGTGTTCTCCAAGAAGTGCGCTTTTTCACGTACTTGGCGTCCAAGTACGTGTAGAAGTATGTTGAGTTGGCGTTTGTCCCACCCTTGCTTGCCTCTACATCCAGGGCATATCACCTGTCTTCCCCGGATAGTGCATATATGATCTCCATATATATATTGGCAATATATTTGGCGTGCATGCTAAAATTCGGCTTTTCGAAAGGAGGTCGATTTTCGACCAAAGCACTTGCATGCGTGTTAAGGGACCAAACTTACATTAGAATATAGGCATACTTTGATTCTAGGCCACTAGGTTGGGTGTAGAAGGCGTGGGTAGGGTTGTATGCCATATTTGGTGTCATATCGCGTGCCCATTTGGCGGGTGCACCATTCGGAGACAAACCCGCCAATGGACCCCATATCGCACGAGGCCCTTCATTGTACTCCCAACCAACACTCGCAAGCCTAACCTTCGTGAAGGGACGCTTGTGGAGCGCTCCCGAAGCGATGCGTTGCGAGCAAGGTGTGTTTTTTGCAATCTTCCATTTTTGCATGTGCCCACTTGGGAGGCAGCGCGCGCGACCTTCCAAAGCGCCCGGAGTGGAGCACATAGGTGGAATCGAAGGTCATTGGTGTAAAGTCATTGTGTTTCGAAGGATTGGTCGATTACTCAATCCAAGCCGAAGATATTATAATATATTTGTGCGCCTTTCAAGGCACTTTTGGGTGTTTTTTCGCCAATATTGCTGTTTTTTTTGCCCGTCATGATGTCAAGTGGCAACCGTGTATCTCAACGTTGCGCCCAATTGACATCATGACTCAAGTATGTCATGGGGGTACATACTTCGGTGCCCAACATATCTTGGACCCGGCGAATAATTCCTCTTCGGCTTGGCGTACCGTGGCCGCCATGTTGGCGATTTGGGACCATCCCAAATCATGGGCTCACTTGGCGACCCTGCCATTCCCGAAACCGGAGGAGTTGGGCGACGCCCAAAAGATATGTTGGACACATATGACTTGATACCAATCCTATGGCACACTCCGGTCCAAGTCGGGCATGTGCCTCATTTGCCCCAACCATGAGTGTGCGCATTTTCGGCCATCTTGGGCAATTTTCCACATTTTCTGCCCGCCGTGCACCATGTTCAGCACCCTCGTGCACGCCGGACTCATGGGCCAATGGACCATATATGACATGGGTGTTATGGACATTGGTCCCCATGGTTCACACACCACGTGGGCGAAGCGGAGCAACCTTCGTTAGGGTGCTAGCCCAAAGTGAGTGTGGGCAATTTTGCCATTTTGGCATTTGTGGACCCAATTGGGATTGTCACCACGCCAAGTGGCATGGAGATCTTTGAGAGCCAAGTGCATGGGAGTCTCCGTTGGACTCCTGGTGGATCGCGTATGGAATGGCGGATCCGATCTCCAAGCCGGCGTGGAGATATACTATTGGGAGCACCCCCGAATTTTGGCTCATTTCGAGCAGCCAAAATGACCCCCTTTTGGGACCCCAATTTCACCCCCCCGTGTGGTCAATTGGCGGCCCCATATCTCTATGCCCACAGGGAGCCCGGACCCAATTTCAAGTTGTACACTCAGATATAAGTCCTAGGTCCTGCCTCCTGTCCTCTGAGCCATTGGCCTTGCCCTGGCCGGGCAAGCCACGCGTGAAAATGACGCCAATTTTGGTGATTTTGGCATCACGGCCCCACTTGACGAACCCGTGGTGCCCTGATGCTGGGACCTCAGAGGGAACCAGGTTGGGTGAGGGCTCCAGGGAGTTTGTACTCGAAAGGCATAGGGTCAGTTGCCTCGTCCCTACCTCTGGCGGGTCCGGACGAGGGGTCAATTTTGGAGATTTTTCAGCTAATATCAGTTTGGGCTGAAACAGCCCATTTTCAGCTACCAACTCCTAGGGGATAATGGCGGAGCCATATCTCTGGCGCAGAGAGGAGTTGGATCCTGCCGTTAAGGGAGCATAGGGAGCCACTGTCGGTTGGCCCTGGAGCCTCTTGGTTGCCGGGAACTCGCCTCTGGCTGGGCGGGACACCCCCCCTATTGGCAGGGTTTCAGGGTCCGGACTTAGCAGGGCATGGGTTGTGTTTGAGCCCCCGCCCCCACCAGCCACTGAGAGGGTCGGACCTGAGATTGGGATACGAGTTGGGACTGAGTGTCTATTGTCCTGTGATGCCCTTACCCCAGTCCAGTCTTAACCCATGTGTACATATCCTGATGTGTTGCTGTACATACTTTTGTTCCCTTGTTTCAGAGTGGCAAGGATCCTGAAACGCTTTGTCACATGACACGAGCGCAATGATGCCCCTGTGAGCGTAGTGCTTTGCCTGCCTGCTCACTTGTGCGTGTCCACCGCAGCGTCCGGTGGCCAGGCCCCCCACGGGAACGCGTCAAAGGCGTTTCACCGCCGCGGGGTTACCCATCCCTCGCGTGCCACTCGGGGCCACCAACCCCGAGCAACGCGGCGCAGCAGCTCGCAGCTCGCAGCTCGCAGCGCAGCGCAGCGGCCCGCAGCGTCGCCCAGAGCATCGCCCTGAGCGACCACGGAAGCGCCGCGACCGTGAAGGAGGTGGACAGACCAGGACTCTCTCATCAGCGAGTCCTATCGGCCGACCAGCAAGGCCGCACACCCAGTCGCGTCATCCACTTCCACAACCACCGGCCGACCAGCACCGGCCGCACTCCCAGTCCAGTGCTACATCACCCACCTCAACAACCACCCCAGGACCACTCCATCGAGAACACCGATGGTGAACCGGGACGAGGCGGGCAAGACGTGGCCGCAGCCCCACCCCCATGCGGCGCGCCTACTGCGTGGGTTGCTGTGGGGGCAGCAGTAGGGCCACAGCAATCCCCAGTGCAAAGGCGGCATGCCCGGGAGCTTCGAGCTCCGCTAGGACATGGGAGAGGACCGCCTGCGGGCAGTGGAGGAGTGGCTGCGGGCGGAAGGGTATGAGTACCGCTTCCGCCGCAAGCGCTGGAGGACCTGGACCCGCCCGGACAGGCCCGGCGAAGGGCTGCGCCCCGACGGGATCGAGGAGGACGAGAAGCCCAACGAGTACCCGTTGGGCGCCTTGATCAACGTCTCCATGTGGGACATGATCGAGAAGGAGTTCCCGGAGCTGGGGAACGAGCGCAGGCTGCAGGGCAGCAGCGCGTCTCCTGGGAAGGAGAAGCGTTCCGCCGGGGACAGGAGGCGGGACAGGAAGTTGCGGGAGTACAAGGAATCCCTGGCCGCCGAAGCCGCCCAAGGCGCCAGGGGCGGAACCCCAGCCCAAAGCCTGCAACGGGCCAATGGCGGTCACCACCCGAGCCACACCACCCTTGGTGACTTCCTGGAAGTCGCCAAGCAGACCAAGGCCAAGCCCCGTACGCTGCTCCTGAGGAAGTCAGGCCTCAGCAGCGACGTGGAGTCGGCCCACCGTGGGAGGATGCCGGCCGACCAGGCCAGCTCCAGCGGCAGCGTCGCTCCCCACCAAAGGGATGTGGCGCGCGCCTGCGAGCGCACCTGTGGGGTGCCCTGCAACCTTCGGGTTGCCCGGCAACGGGCCACGCAGCAGAACGCTGCCGTGGAGGGCGCCGTCGGCATCGCCCATGAGGAGGCCACCGAGTGGGGCAGAGGCATGGACTACCACGCCTCGACCGTGGCAGCCATCGCGGCCGGTCTCACGGCTGCGGCCGCCCATGAGGCAGTGGCTGCCCGGATCAGGGTTGAGGTGGAGGCAACCGCCGAGGAAGCCCGCCTGACGCAGGAGGCCATTGCCTGCAAGGAGGCCGAGGTGAAGGCGCTGGAAGAGGCGCTTGCCCAAGAGAGGGCAACGAAGGAGGCGGAGGAGAGGGCCCACGCCGAGGCAACGGCTAAGGCCCAGGCGGACGCCGCCAAGAAGGAAGCCATCGAGGCCGCGCGACGGAAGGTCGCTGAGGAGAGGGCCAAGACGGAGGCGGAGTTGGCGGCGTTGGAAGCGGAGAAGGCTCGGCTGCAGTAGGCCCGGGAAGCCGAAGCGGCTTGTGCCCGGGAGGAAGCCGAAGGGCGAGCTGCCGCGGCCACCGCCGCCGCAATGGAGGAGGCAGAGGCCAAACTCCGCCGCGAGACTCCCCCGGGAGGATCACGAATGGAGACCCTTCGAAAGCTTTTCGAAGGGGACGCCTCCTCCAAGATGACGCTGGACGAGGCCGACACGGGCAGCAGTGGGAGCAGTGGCCCCACTGCCTACCGACGGAGGAAGGGTAAGCGGAAGAACCCCGAGAGGCCACGGAGGCCAGCGGGCGGACACCCCCACCACAGCGACCCCTTCGTCACCGCCAGCGACGGGGATGAACGAGGCCGCCCACATCGCCGAGGAGTGGCTGGCGGAGGAGGCGGAGACGTCCCCATGGAGCCAGAAGGTGAGGACGAGGATCCCCCTCCTCCCTACCGGAGCTCGGAGTCTTCCGAGACCGAGACGCCCAGGTGGGTTGACATGGACGAGAATGACGACATGGACTTCGACATCACGAAGAAGCGCCAATCCTCGGACCCACCGAGGCGACCCGGCGGAGACCCACCGGGACCCCCTGGCGGAGGACCATCAGGACCCCCTGGAGGACGCCCACCAAGTGGACCTCCTGGAGGCGGACCACCGGGCGGGGGAGGACCCCCTGGACCGGGCGGACCCGGCGGAGGCCCTCCTGGAGGACCCCCTGGGGACCCCGACGACCCACCAGGGAACAGCGACCCGGATACCACCTGGCGGTGGATTGTCTACCTCCGCAGGAGGGTCCAGTTCCTCGAGCGCGAGGTAGACACGGGCAAGGGCGAGATGACTCGCATCGCCAGGGTCGCCGCGCGCGCGCAGAGAGTGCTGGACATCGCCAAGATCGAGATGGTCAAGAGCGCCAGCGTCGCCAGCGCCACCCAGAGGCTGCTGGACATCGCCAGGGGCGAGACCAGGTCGCTGAACAAGGTCATCAGCGGCCTGCAGCAGAGGCTGGACGCGCTGGAAGCCCGTGGGAGCGTCGGCAGCGACCACCCACCCCTGGAGTCTGGCTCGTCGGACGACAGCTGGGGACCCGGACCAGATCCAGGCAGACCCCACGCCCCCGGCACAGCCCCCAGGAGTCGCCCCAGCGCCAGTGCCCCCTCTCTCAGCGCCCCCTCCCACCACAGCGCGGGCCGCCGCAACGAGCGCGTGCCGCCCGGCAGTGGCAGTGAGGAGTGGCGTGATGAGTGGCTCAAGGCGGACTACCACAACCGCCGTGCCCCACCGCGGACACCGGTACGCCCCCGACGCCCCGCACCAGCCCCGGAGCCAATCCCAATGGCTGGCGGACGTTATGGTGGACTCAGGGACGAGGTCCCCGGAGGAGACGTGGAGTGGGACGTCGGCAGAGGTGAGGACCTGGACCTGGACCTGGAGGAGTTCGACATTTCCCCGCCGCGTGGTGTACGACGGGAGGCCGCTGAACGCAGCCGCCGGCGCCGTGATGAGGAGGCATACATGGAAGGTGTACGGCGTGAACATCTAGGTTCAGCGTACATGCAGGAACCGCGGCGTAGCCACAGGGATTCCATGGAGGAGATGGACGTGGCGGCCGTGGGAGTCCGTGGGCGAGGCCGATGGGAACCTCGGTCGACCTCGCGGCCGGCGTTCATGGTCTCTAAGGCCGCGGATGCCGCCGTGTGGGAAGACTTGAAGGAGATCAAGCCCCCCATGTACGATGGCAACCCCCTCAACCTCGACCGCTTCTTGGAGAAGCTGGATGATTGGGGGGTGACCGTCACTGAAGACATGGATCCCGCGGATGCGGAGAAATATGTCTTCAGACGGTTCAGGTACCGCCTGCCGGAAGTGCTCCAAGAGCTATACTTCGTGGCCACCAAGGAGGGGAAGATCAAGACCCTCAAGGAAGCCAAGAAGTGGCTCAACGAGCAGGAGCGGGTGGACGCTCCGCAGGTGGCTGCCAAGCGGTGGAAGTCCATCAAGCTTCAGCATGATGGACGGGAGATTCGCCTACGGGACTGGCGAGACTTCCGAGGGCAATACACCCTCTTCCGGCGCAACGTGGAGGACTGGAACGAGGGTGACGAGCAGGCTCGCCTGCTCTCCATGCTGCCGGAAGCATGGATCAAGAGGGTCACCAAGGAGGAAGCCAAGAGGGCCAAGTCCAACCACAAGGTCAAGATGATGCTCCCCAAAGAGTATCATACGAACGTGGTGGCTTGGACGAGGAAGAACGTGGCCCGGGATGTCAAACGGCACTCCCTGCGGAACACTCTCCTCATCACCGTCTCGGGCGATCGCGAGAAGACCGCGATGTGGCGCCTTGACGAGTGTGACGTGAGCGGCCAGACCATCCGTCTGCAGGCCATCCCGGCGCGGATGAGCTGCGACGAGATCCTGGAGTGGGTTGGAGAGGAAGTACTCTAGGAGTACCGGAACCTCCACCACACCCGCGGGTTGAGGCCCGGCGACCGCGACGTCAACTACGTTGGCGAGGGGCCTGGCGGGGAAGCTGCCATGGACCCAGCAGCAGCCGATGGCGATGAAGCTCTCGTTGACGATGACTAAGACGATGAGCCCGCCGAGATGGTCGTTTGTGCCTTCGTGGCCCGCAACGGCGCGGGGAGCAACCGGGGAAGGTGGAAGCCCCTGCAGCCGGGTTGGAAGAAGAAGGAGATGAGGGACCCCCGCCGCATTGGCGACCCTCCGCTGTCCTTTGGGGAGTTCATACCAGCTCACCCTCAGGGCTGTTTCGTGTGTTATGGGAGGAAGAAAGGCTTCAACCATGACCACCGAACATGCCCCAGCCACCAGGCTGACACGGAGGCCTACAAGAAGGCGCACGGGTCGAAGAAGCGTGCACCTGCGGGTATCTGGGAGGCCAAAGTGGAGGTGGACAAGGACGAGCTCTCCAAGCTGATGTCGCAGGGGACCGAGTTAGCCAAGGAGATCCAGGAGATCAAGAGGAACTGGGTCCCCAGGTCGGACAACAAGAACAAGGAGAACAAAGAGAACGACCAGAACAAGGACAAGGACAAGAAGCCTAGAAATAGGCGAAGGAATAAGGGGGTCAACGAGGTTGATGCGGAGGAGAATACCCCTACTTCCACAACCGACGCCCCCTAGCGGAGCCCCTGCAGCCAAGGGCCCCAGCTGGGGCGGTCGCAGAATGGTGTCGTGGGAAGCGCCGGACCATCCCAATCGGGAGTCGGTAAGCACAAAGGGACTGCCGCGGGCGGAAGGCCCGGTCCGGCACCCGACAGTCGCGGTGGCGGGGTGAGGGCAAGTGAAGGCACGAACCCTTGCACCCGGCCATCTTTCGCGACCAAGAACGTGTTTGATGTACTTCAAGATCTTTCCGAGAGTATCGGAGGATCACCCGAACCGCAGCTGGATGCTGCAGATGGGCAGCCTGAGCCCATTGTCCACGACCTGCACCAGTCGCTTGTTGAGCTTCTGGAACGGCCGGAGATCCTGAGCTTGCACACCGTGCGCCGAGTTGGGCGTGAGCGGCAGTTGCACCTTAAGGTCCGTGCCTTATGCGGGGAAGTGGAAAAGGTCTTCGACGTGTTGGTCGACACGGGAGCTCAGGTCAGCTTGGTCAAGGCTGGCCTACTTCCGCCAGAGTGTCTGACCGACAGTCGGAAACCTGTCAGGCTGAAGGTGGCGAACGGCCAGTACATGGTGGGAGGCACAAAGGAAGCGGCCATTGGGCCGCAGTTCGTGAACCACCGTGAGCTGAGCCGCCCAGACCTCGGCAAGGAAATCCTCCTGCAAGGTCGCTTCTACGAGGCCGAGATGGACTGGGACATGATCGTTGGGTACGACTTCATGATGGAGACGGACTCCGGCGTCCTCCCGGCCCAGGCCTCCATGACCCTGTACCAGGACGACCAGCTCTCGTGGCTTTCGTCACCTGAGCACCATGTGGAATGCCAATGGATCCACCCCGAGCGCAATCAGCTCGAAGTAGCCGCGCTGGACACTGAGCCAACTGGGCCAGCAAACCAGGAGTACGGCGTAATGCCGGAAGTGGCGAGCCGAGTGGTTGCGGCCCTGGGAGCTTCGGATCTGACCCTGGATGCGTTCTCTTCAGGAACCTCCGCCCATCTTCGGGTTTGTGAGAAGTACTGGAGCGCCCAGGACTCCGCGTGGAAGAAGCACTGGGGTCCGCATCAGGGATTGATGTGGATCCATTGCCCCCGTTGGGACGTTCCAAGGGCGATGGCGAAGATTCGCAAGGACCGCTCCAAGGCAGTGCTGGTTGTTCCTATGGGATGCACCGAGGAGGAAAGTACCCGACATTGGGTAGTCTCATTGACCAACATGACCTTAAACAAGGTCGTCCTACCAGCTGGAGAGAGTGTCTATCAGGACGCTAAGGGACAGCCCATGCCACCCCAGAGATGGCCAACGTATTTCCACTATGTGGATGGGGGCCTTGATCAGGCCGACGCCACGGACTTCGTGTGTGTCAACCGCATCATAGCGGAGCCATGGAGGCAATGCTTTGCGGTTCCCCCTGTTGACATCGGAGAATCGGAAGACCCCCTCACAGAAGAGGAGTTGGATCTGGTTCAGGGGTATATGGATCAGCCCTTTCATGACTGGGGAAACCAGCGTGAGGGCAAGGGCCAGGACAAAGCCTGGTGGGAAGTGGACTCCATCGTCTCCGGTTCCTATGATGGGAATACCTTCGTACAGAGGGTGCTGGATCACATGTCCAGCCAGGACAAGCCAATCGGCGGGAACTCACCCACCTACGGTGACTTGTTCCAGGGCAAGACCAGAGATGGCCCTTTGGACCACCTGGGAAGACCGCCTGAGCCGAAGACGAGCGGGGTCGCTACCCCTCAAGTAAGCTCAGTGGTCGGGGTGCCCGGAAAAGCCAAGGCGGAGTCCGATGATTGCCCCAAGATCCAGGCATTGAGGGCGAGGCTGAAGCAGAAGTATGGGGACACCTTCTTCAGCGGAAAGCCTGTGTTTCCCCCACCGGTGCGTGGACCGTATGGCGAGGCCAAGGTACGACTGAAGCAGGACCCCCGTGTGCATCGGCAGCGGGAGTTTGCCCTGAGGGGCGAGAGGAAGGAGGCCATGGAGAAGATCCTCCGTGACTTCATCAAGAGAGGCTGGCTCGAGCCGTGCCACTCCGAATGGGCCTCTCCGTGCTTCGTCGTCCCCAAAAAGGTGGCCGGTGAGTGGCGGCTCGTGGTCGACTACCGCGGCCTAAACACCCAAACGCAGCATGATAGCTATACGCTACCCCTCATTGAGGACATGCTGCAAAAACAACACCGGCGGAGGATCTTCACGGTGATTGACCTGAAACATGGTTATCATCAGATGCCTCTCGCCGAGGAGTCCCATGCCTGCACAGCCATGAGCACCCCACTTGGACCTCTCCAGTGGAAGGTGATGCCCATGGGCGTCACCAACGGCAATGCGGCTTTTCAGCGGATGCTGGAGAACCTGCTTGAGCCGGTGCGTGACTGTGCGGACCCCTTCGTGGACGACGTGATCATCGCGTCCGGGGACCCCAGTATGAGCTAAGAGGAGCTCCTGGAGGTACACGAGAGGGACGTCACTCGAGTGCTGGACCTTCTGGTTCGGCACAAACTCACGGGCAGCAGTGACAAGGCCACCATTGCGGTAAGTGAGGTGGTCTTCGCTGGCCACGTAGTCGGGAACGGGCAGCGAAAGCCCATACCTGGCAAGGTGGCTGCGATTGAGCACTGGGAAAAGCCCAAGACGGTCTCTGAGCTACGGGCGTATCTGGGGTTTTGCAACTACTACTCGGGGTATATCAAGATGTATGCCGAGTATGCAGCCCCCATGACGACCATGCTCAAGGGCAACCGAGAGGAGACCAAGAAGGGGTCCAAGAAGGCTCTGGTCTGGAATGAAGAGTCCGACCGTGCCTTTGAGGGGATGAAGCAGGCGCTGCTATCCGCAGTTGGTCTGCACCTCGTGGATCCCGACCGAGGGTTCGTCCTGCGCACCGACGCTTCCGACTACGCCGTTGGCGCTTCTGTTGGAACAAGTGCTTGACGATGGGAGGCACGTGCCCGTGGCCTTCTGGAGCGGAGTCCTGGCGGAAGGCCAGAGACGGACGTGGACGCCCCGTGAAAAGGAGGCGTATGCCATCGTCATGGCTCTCAGGAAATGGGCTGGGTACATAGCCCTCCATCCCGTCACCGTCTGCACCGACCATCAGAGTCTGCAGTCGTGGCACAAGGAGCACGTGGACACACCCTCTGGTCCCGCCTCCCGACGGGCAAGATGGCATGAGACCTTGGCCAAGTTCAACCTTACGGTTGTTTATATTCCTCGAAAGGACAACACCGTGGCGGACTGTCTCAGCAGGTGGGCCTATCCCGCCAGCAAGGGCATGACGGATATCTCTGCCCATGGCGATGAGGCTGAGACCGCTGAGGCCAAAAGGATCATCGAAGTGGAGCGCTTGATGGAGGAGGAGGGTGTTAAATGCTTCGTCGTCATGGCTGCGGATGCCCCCCTCGGAACGAGGATGGGCAGAGGGGTCAGAGTACTCGCCCCTGATGGAGCTGAGTCCGACAAGCACCTCTTCCTGTAGTCTTGCCTCCAGGACGACTGGACCGACGACTACGCCAAGTCTGAGGCCTTTGCGGCCGAGTATAGGGCTGTGACCGACCCTGATGACGGGCAGAAGTGGCCAAAGGGGCTGACTGAGGAAGATGGCAAGCTCTACCGGAATGGTAAGCTGCTAGTACCAGAGTCCCGAGTGCTCGAGCTATGTGAAGCTTGGCACCACCACATGCTGCACCCAGGGGTCAAGAAGCAAGCCCTTGACACGTGGCGCCGGTTCGAGATCGACCATATCGTTCTCTACACCGCGATCAAGAAGGTCAGGAAGGGTTGTTCGGTCTGTCAGGCCTGCAATCCCGATAACCGGAACGTCAAGGGGGAAGCCCAATGGACCCCGGTTCCTGACCAGCCCATGGAGAGCGTGGCCATGGACGTCTTCTCCATGCCCGAAGTGCACATTGGCAAGGAGACCTTTGACTGTGTGGTTCTTTGTGTGGATCGCCACAGTGGCTACGTAGTAGCCATTCCGGCACGCAAAAAGGGGTTGCTTGCCAAGGAAGTGGCAGTCATGATGATTCGTCATTGGCTGACCGTCTTTGACATCCCCCGCACCATTTGCAGTGACCGAGGGCCCCAGTTTACTGGTGGCTGGTTCAAGGCTATGTGTTCCCTCATGGGAATACGTCACGCCAAGAGCGGCGCCTATCTCAGCCGGTCTAACGGCCGAGCTGAAGTGGCTGGACGGCAGCTGTTCGAGAAGCTGCGCAAGATTCACATCACCAATCCACGTCGGAACTGGTTTGAGGAGATGTGGCCTGCTCTGAAGGCCCATCATGACACTCCCACTCCGGGTGGTTTGTCCCCTCACCAGATTCTGTTCGGCAGGGACCCCCTGGGTCGGGGACTTCCCTTGTCTGCCGATGGTATGGCCATGGACGCCAAGGAATTCTTCGCGCGGCAAGAGCAAACGGCGCAAGACATTCGCCAGCAGCTCCAGAAGGAGCATGCTGAGCGTCAGAAGTCCGCCTCGAGCTCGACAGCGCAGAAGTTCAGGGTGGGAGACCCGGTGTGGGTGATCAGACCCCGCCCTATGGGCACCCACCGCACCAAAACCTGGTTCACACCCGGAGAGGTGGTCCGCAGGATTGGTGAGGACACCTACCGCATCAAGGTGGGTCACGGACAGTTCCGGGAGCGCCACAAGAGTCAACTCCGTGTGCGGGAACCCGACCTCCGTGGCAAACATGTGTCCCTGAACTATGCCGCACATGAGGCTGATTCGGACGATGACTATGCTGAGCAGGACGACTATACCGTCGAGAAGATCCTGGCTCAGCGTCCGAACGCCTCGGCACCCGCAGGTCTGGAGTTCAAGGTTCGTTGGCGAGGCTATGGGCAGTCCCACGACACCTGGGAACCCGTCTCCTCGTTCGTGCTGCGGATCAATACCCCCTTCATGGACTACATCCGCAGGCACAAAACCAAGATCCACGTCTCGGACTTGGCAGCACTCACCCGGGCGATTGCAGCCAGGGGCGCCTGATCAGCGCCCTGAGCTCTCCCCTGATGCATTTTGAGCGCCCGTGAGGTCGACGGATCGTCCCTTACTTGCTTGCTCTCTTCCATCTTTCGGTGACCTGCCATCAGAGTGGCCATATACCCCCCCCTGCTGCATCCAGAGGAGGATGGTCCCTCGCTTCTTCCATTCGTCACTCCCCCCCCTGCTGAATCCTTGGGAAACCAGGTAGGGCGACTGACCTTCATATTTCTGAGCTCTTGGGGCCTTGAAGCCCATACGTCGTTGCGCAACGGATGCCGCTGTCATCGGCATTGCGATTTTTTGGTGTGTGGTCTGGTCCTGTGGCACTTGCGGGATCCAGACCAGTCTACGTGTGTCGCGACTATATATGGCCTGAACTCAGGCGCTTTCTTGCCCACCCTCCGGCATATGCCTTATCCTAACCGGGGCGTGGTTTGGCGCTCTATCCAGAGTGTGTTTACACGCCTATTTACCCCGCTTATTGCTTGTTTTTCTGTTCCCCAGGATATGTGCGTCTGTATGTTAAGTGTTATCGGCCCATCACTGAGATGTGGACTGTTTTTCCCCCCCAGGGGATGCGAAACGGCATACGAAGGTGCCCTGAGTCGCCGTTTACATGCTTTTACTTAAGGTCCAGCCTGGACCAGTACCTAAGTACAGATTCTTCGGTTTGAGTGCCCGTGATACCGTGTGCCCTATTCGCTGTGATGTGGAGATCCTGATGGCGCCAGGCGGGAAGCCCAGTTGTCTGACTACACTCCCAGCGGTCCGCCACTGTCAGTCCCAGTGTGAGCCTACCGACTCGCAGACGCACTTGCAGTCGGATGGCGACCTCCGGTGTTCCTGACCTCGGTCAGTCTGCCTGGGAGACTGGTGGTTTGAGGAGTCGACGCCTCCGCCCACACTGCATGAGGACTCCCTCACGTATGGCCTTCATGGTAATAGGGCGAGGGAAAAGACGGCCTTGATGCCCGATTCCTTAAGGAGGAGCTCGTTCGGCTGTACCACTCTGGACTCGCGTCGTGGATATGGACATGGTGCGCTCGAGGAAGGACCCGTAGGGACTCTCCCCCAGCCGGCGGGCCTTGGGAAGCTTGGGGTAGCCTGATGGATCTTTGTGGTCGCTTTCAACCTGTGGGACCACCTCGGTTGTCGTGTGACGCCTATGTTGGCCGTGTATGCCACTGCCACTGTGGTAGTGACCGTCGCAGCCGGCACCCGGTGCGCCTGGTATGGGTTAACGGGTCCTTTGGATGCCGAACAATCGCCGCCAGGACCCGGGACTTGATACTTGATACTATACTTGCAGTTACTAACAGCTACAGCACCTTACCTGTCTTACTGTGGGATTTGGGCAGCTTAACCTGCAAATCGGCCTGAAGTGAGGATGTGACACCCCCCCCCCCTTCAGGGGATGGTCCTGGGTACCCGCTGCCATGCTTGGGTATTATCGAGCCCCCCCCAGGGTTTGCTCTAAGGAGGGGGGTGAAGCGGTACCCAGAACCTATGGCCCATGGCCCGGAGACCTGTGAGCCGTCACTCCCGTGCAGAAGCCGTTGACACCGGCGGGATATCCCTGTTCTATAATCCGCGGGATCTGGAATCCGATCCTTAACCATTGAATCATTGTAGATTTACCATAACTTTATTGTTTTAGGCGATTTTCGGTCGGAAATTGGTGAAATACCGGATTTCTACCGCGATTTCCAATTGTCGTGAAATTGCCGCAGTCGCGCCGCCTGTCGTCGCCTGTTCCGTGGACTCCATTAGATTATTCTGTAATACGATTTCTCTTGAAGTTAAGACGGAAACAGTCTTCAAGTGATCCGCAATTTTTTCCTTGATATAACGGATCGCGTCCCAGATTTTTCCCAGAAAATCTGGGCAGCCGAAAGCGCTTTGAACCCCCAAGTGGAGTAACAAGGGTTACGAGCGTTTAAGCGCCCAAGGGCGAACTAACGTGCCTCATAGGCACTGTGTATGAGGTTTTGCCCCCCATAGTCATTGGATGAGGCCAGAGGATCCCAACTCAATAGGCCCAAAGGGTTATTCATTTTGAGTGTTCTCCAAGAAGTGCGCTTTTTCACGTACTTGGCGTCCAAGTACGTGTAGAAGTATGTTGAGTTGGCGTTTGTCCCACCCTTGCTTGCCTCTACATCCGGGGCATATCACCTGTCTTCCCCGGATAGTGCATATATGATCTCCATATATATATTGGTAATATATTTGGCGTGCATGCTAAAATTCGGCTTTCCGAAAGGAGGTCGATTTTCGACCAAAGCACTTGCATGCGTGTTAAGGGACCAAACTTACATTAGAATATAGGCATACTTTGATTCTAGGCCACTAGGTTGGGTGTAGAAGGCGTGGGTAGGGTTGTATGCCATATTTGGTGTCATATCGCGTGCCCATTTGGCGGGTGCACCTTTCCGAGACAAACCCGCCAATGGACCCCATATCGCACGAGGCCCTTCATTGTACTCCCAACCAACACTCGCAAGCCTAACCTTCGTGAAGGGACGCTTGTGGAGCGCTCCCGAAGCGATGCGTTGCGAGCAAGGTGTGTTTTTTGCAATCTTCCATTTTTGCATGTGCCCACTTGGGAGGCAGCGCGCGCGACCTTCCAAAGCGCCCGGAGTGGAGCACATAGGTGGAATCGAAGGTCATTGGTGTAAAGTCATTGTGTTTAGAAGGATTGGTCGATTACTCAATCCAAGCCGAAGATATTATAATATATTTGTGCGCCTTTCAAGGCACTTTTGGGTGTTTTTTCGCCAATGTTGCTGTTTTTTTTGCATTTCATGATGTCAAATGGCGACCGTGTATCTCAATGTTGCGCCCAATTGACATCATGATGCAAGTATGTTTTGGGGGTACATACTTTGGTGCCCAACATGTCTTGGACCCGGCGAATAACTCCTCTTGGGCTTGGCGTACTGTGGCCGCCATGTTGGCGATTTGGGACCATCCCAAATCATGGGCTCACTTGGCGACCCTGCCATTCCCGAGACCGGAGGAGTTGGGCGACGCCCAAAAGATATGTTGGACACATATGACTTGATACCAATCCTATGGCACACTCCGGTCCAAGTCGGGCATGTGCCTCATTTGCCCCAACCATGAGTGTGCGCATTTTCGGCCATTTTGGGCAATTTCTCACATTTTCTGCCCGCCGTGCACCATGTTCAGCACCCTCGTGCACGCCGGACTCATGGGCCAATGGACCATATATGACATGGGTGTTATGGACATTGGTCCCCATGGTTCACACACCACGTGGGCGAAGCGGAGCAACCTTCGTTAGGGTGCTAGCCCAAAGTGAGTGTGGGCAATTTTGCCATTTTGGCATTTGTGGACCCAATTGGGATTGTCACCACGCCAAGTGGCATGGAGATCTTTGAGAGCCAAGTGCATGGGAGTCTCTGTTGGACTCCTGGTGGATCGCGTATGGAATGGCGGATCCGATCTCCAAGCCGGCGTGGAGATATACTATTGGGAGCACCCCCGAATTTTGGCTCATTTCGAGCAGCCAAAATGACCCCCTTTAGGGACCCCAATTTCACCCCCCCGTGTGGTCAATTGGCGGCCCCATATCTCTATGCCCACAGGGAGCCCGGACCCAATTTCAAGTTGTACACTCAGATAGAAGTCCTAGGTCCTGCCTCCTGTCCTCCGAGCCATTGGCCTTGCCCTGGCCGGGCGAGCCACGCGTGAAAATGACGCCAATTTTGGTGATTTTGGCATCATGACCCCACTTGACGAACCCGTGGTGCCCTGATGCCGGGACCTCAGAGGAAACCAGGTTGGGTGAGGGCTCCAGGGAGGTTTGTACTCGAAGGGCATAGGGTCAGTTGCCTCGTCCCTACCTCTGGCGGGTCCGGACGAGGGGTCAATTTTGGAGATTTTTCAGCTAATATCAGTTTGGGCTGAAACAGCCCATTTTCAGCTACCAACTCCTAGGGGATAATGGCGGAGCCATATCTCTGGCGCAGAGAGGAGTTGGATCCTGCCGTTAAGGGAGCATAGGGAGCCACTGTCGGTTGGCCTTGGAGCCTCTTGGTTGCCGGGAACTCGCCTGTGGCTGGGCGGGACACCCCCCCTATTGGCAGGGTTTCAGGGTCCGGACTGAGCAGGGCATGGGTTGTGTTTGAGCCCCCGCGCCCACCAGCCACTGAGAGGGTCGGACCTGGGATTGGGATACGAGTTGGGACTGAGTGTCTATTGTCCTGTGATGCCCTTACCCCAGTCCAGTCTTAACCCCATGTGTACATATCCTGATGTGTTGCTGTACATACTTTTGTTCCCTTGTTTCAGAGTGGCAAGGATCCTGAAACGCTTTGTCACATGACACGAGCGCAATGATGCCCCTGTGAGCGTAGTGCTTTGCCTGCCTGCTCACTTGTGCGTGTCCACCGCAGCGTCCCGTGGCCAGGCCCCCCACGGGAACGCGTCAGTAGGCCGAAAGGACTGCCTGATGTACTATTGGAGGACTGTCCAGCATAAGGTGACGTATGGCTCCATTGACTACAGATTTGTGCAGAAAACGCGGCAGGTCCCATAGTCTCAAGCCCCCACGTACAAAGGATGAGTGTTTGTCCTTACGGGACGTGGCCAGCGAAAGTCTGGATTTGCAGGCGAGCGATTTCCAGATGCGATGTTGCAGGGAGCAAAGTTGCGCTGGACGTAGGTCATGGGCGAGGAGTCTGTAGTTTAACGTGGAAACAAGTAACAGGTTCGTGATTGTTACCAGTTCATGAATAGGCAGATATATGTGCGACAGGCTGTTGAAGAATGAAATTATTTCATTTTTCAGCAACTCGTACAACAGAAGGGGGTTTGGGTCAGTGAAGAGAAATACGCCCAAGTATTTGTAATATGTGTGAGGAGTGCCGTTGGGGGAATGTGTGGAGAGTGATGCTTTGGAAGGCGTACAAATTGTAACTGGTGAAGCGCCGTGCATGGCGTGGAGCTCGGTCTTTGATATGTTCATATCAAGCCCTAACTGTCTTCCTTCCTGATCAAAAAAGTTAAAAACTGCCGCTGCGGTTGTGGGAGAGGTGGTCCTGAAGAGGAAGTCGTCAATAAATGTGTGAGTGGTGTCGGAATGTGACGTGGCTACATGCTGGGGGAGTGCCCATAGAATTATGTTAATGTACAAGTTGAAAAGAAGAGGTGAGAGGGGGCAGCCTTGTTTAACCCCCCTTAGCAAGGTGAAGTGGTGGTGTGTTTCACCATTAATTAATGGTATCTCTTTCGGAGAATGATACAGCATTTGTAGTGCTGTGATGAACTGGGATGGTAAATTGTAATGAATTAGCGTAGACCAGAGCGCTGAGCGGGGGATGCTGTTAAACACTTTATTAAAGTCTATATATAGGTGATAGGCCGGCGTGTTACGTGATTGAAGTGCTGTAATGTGGTGTATGTGGTCCGCTGTACGGTGGCAGGGAAGACCCCCATGTTGTGACGGGTGTAAGAGTTTGTGTGTGAGTGTGTGGCTGGACAACTGGTCCACGAGATGCGTGGATACCAGTTTGTAGAGGGAATTGAGTAAGGAAATAGGTCTGTAGTTACTTGTCAACTGTGTGCCCTAATTTTTATAAAGCAAGAATACTTGCGATTCAGTCAATTTTGGTGGCATTGTGTGAGTTAAGCTGAAATTGGTAGCGAATAAGAACCACTTGCGTACATGCTCAGGGGCAAGGAAGATCATGTATAGGTTGGAACCATCCGTGCCCCCTCGTTTGGACGGCTTGGACCTTTTCAGGATCTCAATGAATCTCTGTTCCTCCAAAGGCGGCAGTTGAGAGCTGCGGACATGATCAGGGCAAGTAGGGAGGTGCTGTAACAGAGAGGTCAGTAATTTTTGGTCCGGTTCGAAAGACGGGTCGCCCCCCAAATGCTGAAGCGTATTACAAAATGCCTTGGAAATGGAAGCCGGTGAAGCGTGTATGGTGTTGTTGGTTGGTTCTGTGACGGCGGTGAACGTGGACGGCTGTGGCTGTAGTGTCTCGGCCAATGTCCTTTTTATGGCAGTTCCTGCCAGTAATGCCCTATGCAGTTTGTTGTGCTGGGTTTTCTGAATGTCTGCACTCCACTCAGAGACCAGCGTTTCAAGCTCACGCATAGACTTGGCGAAATTGGGGTGGTCCGGCGAGGGAATGGAACGTGCTAATTTACTGAATTTCTGTTCCTCTTTCGTGGTGCGGCGCACAGGAATTCTGGTGATGTGCTGGTAGGCCACTGAGATCTCTGAAGTGATGAATGTGGTAAGCGAAAAAACCTCATCCTGAGAAAGGTGTTCAATTGACGGCTGAATGGCCTTGAGCCATTTATTCAAAGGAGAAAGGAAATGCTCGAACTGGTGAATTTCATCTTGGCTGAGCCGCCGAAAAATAGGTGCTGGTTGTGACTGTGTAGCAAGTGAGGGTATGACTGGTGCTGAACATGTAATGAACGCTGGGTGGTGGTCTGAAAAAAAATTTGAACTCTCGATGTCGGCGTCCAGAATGGGGTGGGTTGATGTAAATTGGGGAGAGGCGAAAATGTAGTCAAGTCTGGCTTGATTCTGGTGGTTGGTGGACCAGTATCTGGAAAACGTTTTGAGATTGGGGTGTTTGTCACGAAACGTGTCATGTAATGCTGGTGGCTGTTTGTTGACTTTGTTTGAAAGCCATGGCCAGGCATTTGATGATGTGATATTTTCTGTGTCCAGAGAAAAGTTAATGGACGTATCAAAGTCCCCGCCAATAATGTGAGATGGGTATTTAGGAAGCAGGACATCGAGAGCTTCTGAGATGATTTGGCGTAAGCGTGTGTCGTGTGGTGGACAGTAGAGTGAAATGTGCAGTGTGGGGGGAGATCCTGGCAGCGACAGGAGTAGGAGTGTCATGACCCCTTCTCGGTCTACGTGTTTAATGGGTGTTCAAAAAGGACCGATGCGATCAGACACATAGATTGCTGTGCCTCTGCTTTTTTCCCCTGTCTTTGGTAAGTTGTACCATGTTTTTGCAAGCGAGGAGTGGCAATATGGTGGCGGCAGCGAAGAGGGTTTGAGTAGCTCTTGTCCGAAGAGGACGTCTGTGTTTTGGTAGAGGTGGGAAAAGACTTGCGGTGCCGGTGATTTTTTTTGGAAATGGTGTGTGGTGAACTTGAGTTGTGTGGGTGGTGGTTGTTTGTGAAGATCTTAGGTTTAGCTTTGGGCGGGGAGTAATGCAATTGAGCTTTGTTTGTGGGACGTGAAACCCGTGACAGGAGGCTGCCTCCTGAGCTGGCTGGTTCAGTTGAGAAATTACTCGCGGTGAGGACGTGAAGTCGAGCTGCACAGGGAGTGCGGTAGTCAAAACTACTGTGAGGGCCAGCGTGGGCTGTGTGTTACAATATGGGAGCAAAAATCCGAGGTCGTGTAAAAAGCAGCCAACTGTCAATAGGACAAGCGGATGAACCATGGGCTCTGAAGTCGGTTCGGACCCCCGTGGCCATCTTGGGGTCACTTGGGGTGTGTATCTATGTGCCGGCAAGCCGCCATTGGCTGATATCATACTCTCCCGTCCACCTGAACTAACCCGATGTGATAGTGTGATAAGTTTTGCCATTCCGGCTACGAGCGGCCATATTCAGTACCGAGGCGCCGCCAGCGGAGATTTATATATCAGAATATCAGGAATCAACAGGGTTTTATTATCATAATGTTTCCGTAATTTTTCAGCCTTTCGTTCTGATGGTCAATGTATCGGCGACTGTCAGTTGGCTCGCGATTTTGCGTTAACCGATTCGTTAACTGTTATTTCCAGATATTTTGGCGGAAACCCCGATGAAGGGTCAGATTTCATCAGTAAAGGGTTCGTTGCTTCCGCAATTTTCTAAATAAGCACTCGAAATTTTATTCTGAATTTTTCGCGATGTCGAAATCGGATTTTCGACCTCGACATCGCCGCACTTGATTTGGTCTTCTTCGAGTGGTCATACTCTTTTCCCTATGCCCGAATCAGGTTTCCCTTATACTTGCCACCCATTCGACTTGGAGATATAAGGGAAACAAAAGTGAATCGTGGTACGACTTTGAAGAGCCATATCTACGCGCGAGTGTGAGGAAAGAGAATAAGGAAGGTTGGGTTGCAAGCGCCTTAGTCTCAACTTAATTTAGGAAGCATCAAACACCTTTGGTGTGTACACATGCCCGGTATAGCAAGGGATAATGGTCAAGAGGGTAGAAAGTGATATATAACTCTTGGACCGTGCAACCGAATATTTTATTGCGACTTTCGAGTGTACCGCATGAGTGTTGGGGTTGCATAGATACTTTCCTTGGGTTCCCACGTATTTTTAACGTGAAGTTATGTCCATGGAGGGACATGGCATACCATGGTGGGAGCCACTTTTGAGGGTATGTTTTATATGCATGGTATGTGCTTCGATATGCTCACGCCCATGTTATATATCTTCCTGTGGCCGAAGAGATGGGAAGCCACACGTGACAAGGGCCTTGCCCATGTCCCAAATGTGGAATTCAAAGCGCTAGACTAAGTCTACCGCGTATGTATTGCTCATGGTATGTTTGGCAAAGAGATCCATGAGTGCACTCCCATTTTCATGGGGCATGTAGATATGGGTGGCGAAGGTATCTCCATGCGCCTGATTGGGGATCCAAGTGGGGGAATAGTTCGTAAATGGTTCCATTCATTTGTGTATTGAACCATGAGCGGATATCATGGGTGAGCATAGAGATATACTATCATGACAACTTTGTATTTGGACATATTTTCATGTTTTTGACCTCAATTTATGCTCATTTTTGTGTTTTATGTGTTCAACTGGTCGGCTAACAGTAAGGTGCCTAGAGATCCGTGAACTATGGTATGTTGCTTATATGTTGGCATATGCTTCGGTGTTGCACCTCACCATATGCCGGATCACGGGGTCACTTTGGCTGGGCACACGAGGCCTCACAAAATTAGGTCTCAAACTCATGAGCTGACTTGTGAAGCATGCCATGTACATAACCGGAGAGGTTTCGGAGCCAATGATGGGATATTCTTGGGCATGGACCTTTGGTCTATATCACCCTTGTATATTACTTTCCGGTTTGACACGTGCATGGAGCATTTGGATATTTGCCGTATGCATTTTTGAGTATATAATTGACTTTTGGGCATAATGGTGTGATTTGCCTGATTTTGCCATGTTGTGAGGTCATCATCATGTGGCAGTTCTCCAAGCCCAATCGACTCCAAGTCCAACCAAGGTTATGTCAGGGTAGGGCATGGTCCTGAGTGCCACTCTAGGCCATGACACGCCACCTCCCCTATTGGGCTAGGATTTAGAGGCTTGGAAGTCAACACATTTTTGGGGTTTGTGTAGTGACTTTCGACACATGGCATTCAGCCATCTCATTTGACCTGGTTCAGGGCAATATGTTGGTGAGTCAAGGGAAGGTCTTGAGCCCAAGGAATGAGGGGTTTATGGCTGTGAATGTGTATGTTTACTTCTTTCCCCAACCTTGCTTTATTTGTGTTCATATGCCAATTTCAGGGCTTTCCTCTTTGGTGCAATTCTTGTACATGCCCGCCACCGTGAGACGACCGGTGTGCTGAACGGAAGCCCGCAGCCCGTATTGGATTGTGAATTGGGCTATTGCTGTATTTGTGGGATCTGGTTGCTGTTCAGGGTTGAAGGAGGATAGTATTTTCTATATTTTTGGATTTGGAACCCTGGATTTTGATAAATGCAATCGTTGATCAGGAGCAAGTCAGCAGGGGTTACAGGCGGAAGGGGCACAGCGGGGGCCGGTCCTGGTAGGGACCTTCTTTATGGTAGCAGAGGCGTACCTGCTGCCCCTACCTACCGCCGACCCGGGGACCTGGGCCCTTATGAGCCCTGCCCAAGTACGCCCCGGGTGCGTATTGTGGACTCGGTGGGGACCACGCCGGAGATTGGAGCCATAGAAGAACCGAGACGTTCAAGAGCATGGCGAACTCCGGAAGTTGAAGCCCGAAGAGAAGTACGACATTCGGGAAGAGGAGGAAGTGACATGGAGGACCTGGTCTCCATGTGTGAGCGTCGCTGCCGAAAGGCATGCAACCTCCGCTCCGCCGCGGAGGACTCTGATGAGGCCTGCCATTCAGGCAGCAGTGGAGGACGGGCCCGGCGCTACCGGAAGCGCGGGTCACCCAAGCCCGCGGCAGAGGACGCCGGGGCTATGGATACGGACCCCAGCCCAATCAGGCTGTGGGACTCCGAGCACTCCGAGGGCTATCGGACGGCCTATGAGCCACCTTCGGAGGCGGAGGAGACGGCCAGACCGCCCACAAGGGCGAACACGGCCCCTGAGCCCGCCCTGAAGCACGACGCCGAGGGCTTGGAGAGGCCAGCCAGGGCCCGGACGGCACTTGTGCCCCGGCACACGGGACCAGAGACGGACGCCTTAGGCGATACGCCCATGGGCGATGAGTCTGCGGTGCCGGGGACCGCGGGATGCGCTGAATCCGGCGGAAAGCACGCTGCGTGCCACTGCGAACACGTGTCCTTCCTCATGGGCAAGCACCCGAAGATGGGGATGGAAGCCATCGTGCATCGCCTTGACCGCCTGGACAACGCCAAGGACGGTCTAGAGGAGGACGTCGCGGGGATCCTGGATGACCAGTCGGCCGCGGAGAAAGACATGGAGGAGCTGCGAGCGGAACGGGACCGGTACCGGGAGAATCTGGAGCTGGCCCTGGAGAAGCAGCAGCGAGTGGTGGACAGCCTCCTCCACCTGGTGGAGGACATGTCGGGACGCCTGAAAGGGCTAGAGGAGCTACAGCCCCTCGCCTCGGGTCCGGAGCTCCCGGCAAAGCCGGCCGCGGCAGAGCTGGTGGAGCGGGTCAAGACCCTCGGGAGCGCCATGGATAAACCCATGGGCGGCCCTGCAGAGGCACCCTACGCGCCTCCGCGTGTTGACCCGGGTGCGCTGCCGTTTGTTCCCATGTTCAGCGAATCCACAATGCTCGGGGAACACACGGCACCGGCTGGGTCCATGCGGGAAGGGCACGTAACCACAGACCCGAGGAGCCTGACAGTACAGATGTCCCATGCCACCCAGGATCCATCGCCCACTACGACTACCTATGCAGTTTATGCGGAAGAGGAGATCCAGAACCAGACCATGCAGGGGCGAACCATGGGAAGCGCCGACGGACATGGTCGAGGCCATCCAAGCGGAAACCTGTGGGCGAAGGACCCCAATACGGGGACATGGACAGCCGATTGAGCAACTCCTTCCCGCATTCCAAACCCCATGGATTCAGGCCCAACAGGACCGCATACCATGGAGGAGAGGGATGTACGGGGAGTGTACTCACACCCCCCGGCCACAGGTGGTATCCGTCTCGGTGGAGTGGTGGCCGGTGACGTCGGAGACGCCATCAGGATTGACGACCTCAGGGGAATCAAAATCCCCTACTACGATGGCAACCCCTCCAACCTGGATGACTTCATTCTGGATTGGGAGGACTTTGCCGAGGAGCTCGTTGGCGAGATGCGGGGAGCGCCGCGGGATAAGTGGGTATGCCGGACATTCCCACACCGGCTGGCGCAGGACCTGAAGGAGGAGCTGCGGGATCAGATCCGGGAAGGACTGATCAGGACGGAGCAGGCCTGCCTCCAGTGGTTGGAGGATGAGGAGCGGGTAGACGCTCCGAATCAGAAGCTGGAGGACTTGTGGTCCATCCCGCTGCCGTTGGACCGCGGTGAGTTGAGGGTCCGGGAGTGGAACCGGTATCTGCGGAAGTACCGCAGATGCCTCAAGCTGGTGGAGGACTGGAACGAGGCCAGCGAGATCCGCCACCTCCTGAAGGACGTCCTCCCCGGCCAATGGAAGAGGCGAGTGGAGGACGAGGAGAAGAAGCGCGCCAAGAAGCGGGTGGCGGTGAGGATCATGGCGGCGGAGGATACCCATGCGGGTATCATGGAGTTCTTCAGGAGGAACCTGGGCGAGCCCAACCGGATGTTGGGACTGAAGAACGCCGTGTATGTGGAGGTGTTTGGAGACACCATGGGGCAAAGGTTGCTGCGCCTCAACAACGTGGAGTGGAGGCGCGGGGAGCCGCTGAGGATGCAGGTCATCTTCGCCCGCATGAGCCTGGACGAGATCGTGAAGTACATCACGGTGGAGTTGAAGCTCAATGCGAAGAACGAGGCCCACGTGCAGGATCGACATGGTCATGGACAACGAGGCCACCGAGAAGACCGCCATCATCGGGAGATCCAGGAGGACACGGCCAACTCCGCGGAGGATGGTAGTGGAAGTGGCCAAGACCACTGGTCCCGGGAGGATCACGAGGAGGCCCATTTCTTCGCGTTTGTGGCGCACAACGTGAAGAACAATGGGCAGGATCGGTCCAGATGGTGCCGGGTGGGACCAAGGGGCAAAGAGCCAAGGAGGATCGGGAACCCACCGCTCTCGTTCCGAGAGTACAGGTCTCAGCACGACGGGTGCTGGGTCTGTTATGGCAAGGGAAACAACCATGCACACGACCATCGTCAGTGCAAGGTGTATGAGGCGGACAAGAAGGCCTACTTCGCCGCCCACCCCGAGAAGAAGCCCAAGGAGCAGCGGATTTCCGATTGGAAGGCGAAGGGCGGAGACGGGGGAAAAGGCCAAGGCAAAGGCCAAGGAAAAGGCGGAGGAAGAGGCTATGGTGGTGGACCTGGTCAAGGCCAACGAGTGAGGTCGATCGAGGAAGTTGCTGAGGACATGTTGAGGACGTTGGAGGAACTCAAAGCCCAGCAACGTGGAGGACAAAGTCCGGGCGGATCGCAGCCGGAAGGGGCTGCGGGAAGCCAAGTCTAGAGGAGCCCCCACGGGAGTGGGACCTCGAAGGTCTCTCCTCCGAAAATCAGTGGAATCCCAGAGAAAGCGAAGGCACATCGAGTGCCGAAGAAGGCTCCAGAAGAGCCAAAACCACTGAGTTTCGCCACTCCCAACCCCTGGAGCGCCCTGCCAAGGGAAGTACATGTGGGTACGGGACATGGCAAGAAGGAAGGAGCGACCACGGAGGACCCCTTGGACGGGCAGGACCAACCCAAGATCTACACCATCCGTGACCATACCCTTGAAGTCCTGATGCACCCGGACGTGCTAGAGTTGCATGCCGTGAGAGTCGTCCATACACCTCATGGCGACGAGCGGCAGTTGCACTTGAAAGTGCGAGTACGGTGCGGACGAGAGGAGAAGGTGGTGGATGTGTTAGTGGATACGGGTGCCCAGGTGAGCCTGGTCCGGAGAGGGTTGTTCAAAGAGGAACTCCTGCAGCCCAGCCGGAGACCGGTCCGCCTGAAGGTCGCCAACGGAGAGATTATGGGTGGCGGCACCCATGAGGCCACCATCAGTATGGAATTCTGGGAGCATGAGCGCTTGAACCGCCTTGATCAGGCGAAGAGAAGCACTCTATCCGGGAACTTCTATGTGGCCGACACTACCGATTGGGATATGATCATGGGGTATGACTTCATGGTGGCAAATGCCATTGGAGCCCTTCCCCATCGTGCAACGCTGGTCCGGGAGGATGATGAATGCCTAACATGGCGGTCCACGGACTATGCATGCGGATCATCCCAATGGAATGCTGAGGAAGAGGATAGGATCGTCCAAGCGGTGCAAGCTGTGGGTGCCAAGTCCAGAGGAGACCGTGGAGTTCAGCTCACGGAGTATGGAATGGCGCCGCAAGTGTACGCCAGGATGATTCGGACGCTGGGAGCTGAAGCACCCGAGACGGACGTCTTCGCTTCCCGGGATGCCCCACTTCTGCGGAAGTGTAGGAGGCATTGGCATCGAGGAGACTCAGCCTGGCACAGGCATTCGGGTTTGAAGGAGTGGGGGCCGATGTATTGGCATGGCTCCCTGGATAACACCAGACGTATGGTGGAGAAGATCGTCGCGGATAGGGCGAAGGGGATCCTGGTCATAACCGGCATAGGATCCAACCCATGTCGGCTGGAAGGTCTCAAGTCGACGCTGGACTCCATCACCCTGAACGAGATGTCATTCAGGCCAGAGGAGGAGTTGTTCATCGACGCCAAGGGTGTATCAATGCCCTCCCTGGGTCAAGCGTGGGGTACCAAGGCTTTCCTGGTGGATGGGGCGCAAGCCCAGCCCACGGGTGATGAAGCGTTCATCCGTAGGGTGGAGGCGGTGCCCATGAAGGTCATGTTTGAGCCCAAGGAGGGAACGGATCAGCCAATTGATGGCATTGACGTCCTGTCCCACGCCGAGATCGACGACGTTGTCAACTACATGCGGATGGGGATGCACGACCGTGTGGCAGCCAAGAAGAGGCGGGCCATGGTCACATCTCCGCATTGGTGGGATGACAAGATGTTGGTCACCGGCAAGTACGAGAAGGATGAGTTCGTGGCGAGGGTCATGGATCACATTGCGGACCAATACGATGGTCCGGTTGGGTCGGACCCACCAACGTGGGGTTTTCCAAGAGTGGGAACCGGTAGCGACGAGCACCAGCCCGAGGCCGCAAATTTTCGAAGATTATCGGTGGGAAGCGCGCCCCACGACGATGAAGACGGCATATCGGACGAGGAGAAGTAGGACTCGGACCCAGAAGAGGCCTATACCGCAGTGCGGTCGGTTGTATCGATACCGCAGCAAGCGGCTGAAGAGGCCCAGGAGAAATCGAAGGTCGCCGAGCCGAAGGAGAGGCTGATCAATGCCTATCCGCGGCTATTCAGTGGCGTCGCCAACAAGAACCCTCCAGATCGTGGGAGGTTTGGTACAGCGAAGATCAAGCTGAAGCCGAACCCGAAGATCTATCGTCATCGGGAGTACCAACTTCAGGGCGATCGGGCCGAGGCCATGAAGAAGCTGTTGGCCGAGTTCATTGAGCGGGGCTGGATCGAACCCTCCGACAGTGAGTGGGCCAGCCCAGCCTTCATCGTGCCCAAGAAGGAGAAGGGCGAGTGGAGGTTGGTGGTGGATTACAGGGGTTTGAACGAGCAGACCGAGCACGACTCATACTCGCTTCCTCTGATCGACTCCATCCTCCAAAAACAACAGAAAAAGCGGATCTTCACGGTGTTGGACCTGAAACACGGTTATCACCAGATGCCGCTACACCCGGACTCCAGGCCCTGCACAGCGATGTCGACGCCGCTTGGGCCCATGCAGTGGAAAGTGGTGCCTATGGGCGCCAAGAATGGCAACGCCGCTTTCCAGCGCATGATGGAGGACCTACTCGGTCCTGTCCGGGACTGTGCCGATCCCTTCGTAGATGACATCATCATCGGGTCCGGCACGGAGAACATGACTGAGGACGAGCTCATCGACGCGCATGAGAAGGATCTGCGCCGAGTGCTCAGCGAGTTGGACAAGCACAACATGGTGTGCAAGCCCACCAAAGCCTCACTCTTCGTGAAGGAAGTGGAGTTCCCGGGTCACGTGGTTGGTCACGGGCAACGCCGTCCCATGCCTGGGAAGCTGGCGTCCCTGCACCACTGGGAGAAGCCCCAGACCATCAGCGAACTCCGGTCCTTCATGGGGTTCAGCAACTACTATTCGGGCAATGTCCGGATGTATGCAGAACTGTCGGGGCCGCTGCACCAGATGCTGCAAGTGGGCAAGTTCGATGGCCGGAAGGGGAGCAAGAAGAAGCTTGCCTGGACCCCTGAGTCCGAGGATGCGTTCAGCCGCCTGAAGGAGGGACTCCTGGGGCAGCTGGGACTATTCTTGGTGGACCCGGACAAGGGATTCGTGCTACGGACGGATGCCTCGGACTATGCTGTAGGGGCAGTCCTCGAGCAGATCCGGGACGACGGGTCACACGTACCCGTGGCGTTTTGGAGTCGGATCCTGGCCGAGGGCCAACGCCGCACCTGGACCGCGAGGGAGAAGGAGACGTACGCCATTGTTTGTGCGCTCAGGAAGTGGTCTGGCCACATCGGATTGCAACCGGTGGTGGTTTGCACGGACCATCAGTCCTTGCAGAGCTGGCACAAGGAGCACGTCGACACCCCCTCGGGACCGGCGGCAAGGAGGGCCCGATGGCATGAGACGTTCGCCAAGTTCGACCTCAGCGTCGTATATGTCCCGGGGAAGGACAACACTGTGGCAGATTGCCTCAGTCGATGGGCCTACCCCGCGGGCAAGGCTTGGATGGACATATCCAGCCATGGGGACGCCGAGGAAACCGAGGAAGCCAAGCGCATCATCGAGATGGAGAAGGCCATGGAGCAAGAGGGGGTCAAGTGCTTTGTGGTGATGGCGAACCGTACGGACCTGGCCAAGTTCTGGGGTGCCCGCGTCCAAGCTATTCGAGAGGAAACCCTCGAGCAATGGATGGTGGCCCCTGTAGAGCTAGTCAGGTCGGTGCTCACAGAGGAATGGTCGGATGACTACGCGGCATCCGAGCACTGGAGCAAGTACTGGAATGCCGTGAGCGCCCCGTCGGACGACGAGTGGCCTGAGGGCTTGACCGAGGATGGGGACAAGTTGTTCCTCAAGGACAAGCTGCTGGTGCCCGAGAACCGAGTGGAGGAGCTCATTGACCATTGGCACAACGCCCAGCTCATGCACCCTGGCCGAGGCAAGATGCAGCAGGACCTGGAGTGGCGTTTCAAGTTCCCTCCGGGGTACTACGCCATCCTGGATAGGTACTGCAGCGACTGTGCCGTGTGTCGGGCCATGAAGAGCCCCAACCACTCCACAGCGGGCAACCCGGTGTATACGGCTATACCGGAGGCCCCTATGCGGTCCGTGGCCATGGATGTGTTCGCCATGCCTGAGGTCACCGTGGACGGAGAGACCTACGACTGTGTCATCCTGGCGGTGGACAGGCACAGCGGGTATATCGTGGCAGTCCCGGGCAAGAAGTCCAGGAAGAAGGACAAGAAGGACAAGCATGGAGTGGGGCTGCAGGCCAAGACCGTCGCTAATGCCATGATCAGGCATTGGCTGACGATTTTCGATGTCCCAGCTGTCATCTGCAGCGATCGGGGCAGTCAATTTGTGGGGACGTGGTTTAAGACGATGTGCAAGCACATGGGGATTCGGCACGCCAAGACCGTGGCATACCACAGCCGGTCGAATGGCCGGGCTGAGGTGGCCGGGCGGCAGATGTTCGAGAAGGTCCACCAGCTGCATATCGACGAACCGGGCCGGAATTGGTATAATTCGCTGTGGAGAGTACTCCAAGCGTACCACGACCTTCCGGGACCCACTGGACTATCGCCCCATCGGATCCTGTTCCTACGGGATCGACTGTCACGCACTCTCCCGTGGTTGAACCATGGCAAAGTGGCCCGGGATGCGAACGCTATGATGGCTGAGGTGGACGACACGGCGGCCAAGGTGTGCAAAGCACTTCAGGACGAGCATGACAAGAGGGCCAAGTACTTCAAGCAGGGAAAGGTCCAGAAGTATGCTCTCCAAGACACCGTGTGGGTGGAGCGGCACCACAAGGATGTCCTGTCCAGGCATCGGCAGGCATCTTGGTATGTGCCGGGGGTAATCGTGCGGAAGGTCGGGCAGGATGTGTATGCGGTTCGTGTGGGGGATAACAAGATCCTGGACCTCGACCATACCCAGCTTCGTCCTCGAGCACCAGACCCCAGCGGACGTCCCGTCACCTTCGAGTTCACGGCCGGCGATGTGGACTCGGACGACGAGGGTGAGGACGACGACTTCACCGCCGAGAAGATCCTGGCGGACAAGCCGGACCCGGGGACGCCTGGGGGTAGGCTTTATAAAGTCCGTTGGAAGGGTTTCGCCGCATCCAGGGATTCGTGGGAGCCTCCGAGCAGTTTTGTGCCGAGGTACACCACGGTCTGGATGGACTACCTGAAGAAAAAGAACATTTCTTTGGATGTCAAGGACGTGTTGGTCCACTTGGTAGCTGCTGTAGCACCATAGTGGATCCCCCTTGGCATTTTGTTTGTTTCTGTGATTGGGGAGACAAGTGAGGGCGTTCATCCGGGGATTTTTCGGCCTTGATCGGCCATATACCCCCTTCACTCGATCTCCACATATATATTTCATTGTGGTATACTTATTTAGGTCGACCGACGACGTTTTTCTATCTTTGATCCCCTTGGTCCATGTTGTAGATCAAGAGGAGACCGGATATGGCGTAGGGCGCTGAGTATCAGTGTCCTCACCCCTCCCTTGGGGCGTGGGGGACGCCTACGACGTGTTTGGGGCCTCCATGTGTCCTTGGGACATGGGGGGGGGGATTGGAGCCCATTGGGGTCCTCCCGTCCTCTCTTCAATGACTTCCGAGCGGTAACAACGCTCTGAGAAGGGGGGTGAAGCCGGTTCGGACCCCCGTGGCCATCCTGGGGTCACTTGGGGTGTGTATCTATGTGCCGGCAGGCCGCCATTGGCTGATATCATACTCTCCTGTCCACCTGAACTAACCCGATGTGATAGTGTGATAACCTTGCCCATTCCGGCTACAAGCGGCCATATTCAGTACCGAGGCGCCGCCAGCGGAGATTTATATATCAGAATATCAGGAATCAACAGGGTTTTATTATCATAGTGTTTCCGTAATTTTTCAGCCTTTCGTTCTGATGGTCAATGTATCGGCGACTGTCAGTTGGCTCGCGATTTTGCGTTAACCGATTGGTTAACTGTTATTTCCAGATATTTTGGCGGAAACCCCGATGAAGGGTCAGATTTCATCAGTAAAGGGTTCGTTGCTTCCGCAATTTTCTAAATAAGCACTCGAAATTTTATTCTGAATTTTTCGCGATGTCGAAATCGGATTTTCGACTTCGACATCGCCGCACTTGATTTGGTCTTCTTCGAGTGGTCATACTCTTTTCCCTATGCCCGAATCAGGTTTCCCTTATACTTGCCACCCATTCGACTTGGGGATATAAGGGAAACAAAAGTGAATTGTGGTACGACTTTGAAGAGCCATATCTACGCGCGAGTGTGAGGAAAGAGAATAAGAAAGGTTGGGTTGCAAGCGCCTTAGTCTCAACTTAATTTAGGAAGCATCAAACGCCTTTGATGTGTACACATGCCCGGTATAGCAAGGGATAATGGTCAAGAGGGTAGAAAGTGATATATAACTCTTGGACCGTGCAACCGAATATTTTATTGCGACTTTCGAGTGTACCGCATGAGTGTTGGGGTTGCATAGATACTTTCCTTGGGTTCCCACGTATTTTTAACGTGAAGTTATGTCCATGGAGGGACATGGCATACCATGGTGGGAGCCACTTTTGAGGGTATGTCTTATATGCATGGTATGTGCTTCGATATGCTCACGCCCATGTTATATATCTTCCTGTGGCCGAAGAGATGGGAAGCCACACGTGACAAGGGCCTTGCCCATGTCCCAAATGTGGAATTCAAAGCGCTAGACTAAGTCTACCGCGTATGTATTGCTCATGGTATGTTTGGCAAAGAGATCCATGAGTGCACTCCCATTTTCATGGGGCATGTAGATATGGGTGGCGAAGGTATCTCCATGCGCATGATTGGGGATCCAAGTAGGGGAATAGTTCGTAAATGGTTCCATTCATTTGTGTATTGAACCATGAGCGGATATCATGGGTGAGCATAGAGATATACTATCATGACAACTTTGTATTTGGACATATTTTCATGTTTTTGACCGCAATTTATGCTCATTTTTGTGTTTTATGTGTTCAACTGGTCGGCTAACAGTAAGGTGCCTAGAGATCCGTGAACTATGGTATGTTGCTTATATGTTGGCATATGCTTCGGTGTTGCACCTCACCATATGCCGGATCACGGGGTCACTTTGGCTGGGCACACGAGGCCTCACAAAATTAGGTCTCAAACTCATGAGCTGACTTGTGAAGCATGCCATGTACATAACCGGAGAGGTTTCGGAGCCAATGATGGGATATTCTTGGGCATGGACCTTTGGTCTATATCACCCTTGTATATTACTTTCCGGTTTGACACGTGCATGGAGCATTTGGATATTTGCCGTATGCATTTTTGAGTATATAATTGACTTTTGGGCATAATGGTGTGATTTGCCTGATTTTGCCATGTTGTGAGGTCATCATCATGTGGCAGTTCTCCAAGCCCAATCGACTCCAAGTCCAACCAAGGTTATGTCAGGGTAGGGCATGGTCCTGAGTGCCACTCTGAGCCATGACACGCCACCTCCCCTATTGGGCTAGGATTTAGAGGCTTGGGAGTCAACACATTTTTGGGGTTTGTGTAGTGACTTTCGACACATGGCATTCAGCCATCTCATTTGACCTGGTTCAGGGCAATATGTTGGTGAGTCAAGGGAAGGTCTTGAGCCCAGGGACTGAGGGGTTTATGGCTGTGAATGTGTATGTTTACTTCTTTCCCCAACCTTGCTTTATTTGTGTTCATATGCCAATTTCAGGGCTTTCCTCTTTGGTGCAATTCTTGTACATGCCCGCCACCGTGAGACGACCGGTGTGCTGAACGGAAGCCCGCAGCCCGTATTGGATTGTGAATTGGGCTATTGCTGTATTTGTGGGATCTGGTTGCTGTTCAGGGTTGAAGGAGGATAGTATTTTCTATATTTCTGGATTTGGAACCCTGGATTTTGATAAATGCAATCGTTGATCAGGAGCAAGTCAGCAGGGGTTACAGGCGGAAGGGGCACAGCGGGGGCCGGTCCTGGTAGGGACCTTCTTTAGCTCATGGCCCTGAGGTGGTGGCATAGGTTTGCTGCTGGCGGTAATCTTGAATAGCTCATGGAGACACTGCGGGTCCGGATGCCTGAGTAAGTCCTCTTGCCAACGGAAGTTGGCTGATGATGTTGAGGAAGTAGTGGGTGGCCTACGGCTCCGGATCTTGATCTCTTGCAAACGAAGGCAGGTTCGTGGTATTATGCAGATATACAATGGGCCATGGTGCCAGAAATTGACCTCTTGCCACCGAAGGCGGGCACATGGTGTAAGAGGAGAGTCACATACAAATGATTCGCTGTGTGTTGAGCTGGTGCATGTTGGTAATGAGTGTGCAGGGATTTGGCTATCTGGTGACCACCCCTGTGGAATTTGGGTGACCACAGGCACTGTGTCTTGAAGGCTTGTGATTTCAGAAACGCTCAAGCGTAGGCGCGGCTTGGTGTTTCGGGAGCGCCCAAGCGGAAGCGCGTAGCCAGTAGTAGGGTGGCGCAATTCAGGTGCCAGACAAGCTGCAGTGAACTCAGCATAGCTCTGCGGTGGTGACGTCCATGGTAGAGCAGTGGAATGCCAAAATTCAGATGATGCCCAAGCAGTCGGTAATAGTTGTCTTCGGTTCGGGCGCAAGGGAATGGCACATATCAAAACGGGTGGTAACAGAGACCTGGTGTACGCCTGCTGCAGCTCCGGTCCAGGTTGTGATGACGCAGAAATAGGCTGTCGCTGATACAGCCTCGAGCTCACCGTAAGAAAGCTGCAAGTTGTGGCTGCCGCAAACAGCTAGTTTGCACATGTCAAAGGAGCAGGTCGGAGCTCGGCGCAGCGGTACAACGTGAACTCTTTCGCGGTGGTGGCGTGTCGAGGCACGTCTATAGCAGCCCGCGCTGTCACGATACCCCTAAGCACAGACCCCGTGGGGAGCACCGCAGCGAACTCGCCACTGGCACTCCAGCCACTAGGCGTCCGGCTTGGGGCACATTGCCGCGTGGTCGGGATTTGGCAAGGGCCTGCGGATTGGGAGCAGCATAGACCCCATTTTTGAAAGTCCACTGACGTGCGCGAAAGACATCCAAGCAGCCATGCAGGGTTTTTATGCAGGCGGGTGAAATTTGTGTGAAAGAACGATGACGCAGAGATAGGCTGTCACTGATACATCCTCGAGCGCACCGGAAGAGACCTGCAAGTGGTGGTTGCCGCAAACAGCAAATTGGCACATGTCAATGGAGCTGGTCGGAGCTCGGCGCAGCGGCAAAACGTGAACCCTTTCGCCGTGGTGGCGTGTCGGGACACGTCTGGGATTTGGCATGGGTCTGTAGACTGGGAGTAGCAGAGACCCCATTTTTGAAGATCCACTGACGTGCACGAAAGAGATCCAAGCAGCCAAACAGGGTTTTTATGCAGGCGACTGAATTTTGTGTGAAAGCACATGACATATTCGCGGTTGGTTGCTAACCAAGGTTGATAGCTTACACTGTAAACAGGGTTAGGACCAGGTGTCAGGCACCTCAGTGATGGGAGATAAAAAAATGCAAGCCCAGTGAGCCGCAAAGATGGTACTGTGGACGTAAGTGGCGGGGGAAAGACCCCCTGCGGTGCAAGAAAAGGTTCTATGAATTGGCTTTTTTCCCGTGTTGCTTTTGGGGTATGCCTGACGATTCTTTTCACGGTTCGATTGAGATGGAAGATGCCACGTGTTGCACAATGGAGCTGTAAACGTTGGCATTGGGCGAGAGTACCAATTTGGTTTGCTTTGTTTCTTTATTTGCGGTTGCTTTGTTTCTTTTTTGCTTGTTTTGAGGAGGCGAAGAGTGGGCACGTGTGCGGTGCGCAGAGGGGGCTCCGCGAGGACTTGTAGGGAGTGAGCGAGGAGAGTGGGTTGGGTCAGGGTCTGGAAGACTGCTAGGGACGGGGGATTCTGGGATTGAGGTGACCTCATTGTGAAGTATAGCAAGCACGTTGGTGTTCTGAGGAGGCGCTAGCGGTGTTTCTGGAATCTGGAGATTAACGGGATCGTCCACGAGCACTGGTTGTGATTGCTGTTGGCAAGAGTGTGTGGACGTCCCCGCTGCTTGCGCAGCGAGGTGAGAGGCTTGGTCCAGATCCATTTGGAGAGATTTTGCTGTGTCGGTAGGAAGCGATTGTTGTGGTTCGTCCCCAGGTTCTTGGGGCGAAGGCGTGGCGGCCGTGGATGGAGGTGTGCTTTTGCTATGGCGGCCTCGGCGCACCAGGCTTGAGGTTTTTTTCCTAAGACTGGAAGAGGGAGTTGGAGTGTCCACTGTCATCACCTCAGGGAGTAATCGCGAGGAGGATCCTTCCTTTTGAGCTACAGCGTGGGGGTCGGTGTCGCCGACGGAGTGGCGCGGTGATATGGAGATGGGGACAGGGGGAAGAGGCGGATGTGCACTCATTTTGTGATCGGTTGGGGTGGCATAGGGTTGGTGCACGAAGGATGGGTCAGCGGACTGTTTGTCGGACTTGGGTAAAGGTGAGTTGGTGGAGGCGGGTTTGGGTAACGAGGAGGATGAGGTGGATGAAACGGGAGTTTCTTTTAGGGGTGACGCATCAAAAGGAACGGCGAGTGACGAAGTGGCGTAATTCAAGGCTTCAACTGAACCCATTGTTTTTGCAAGCAAAAGTTTTGCGTGCCACGTGTCGTGAGGTGGGAAAGCGTTAAGTGCATTCTGAAGTGCCATGGTGTTGACGTTGGGAGTGAGGAATTTGATTGAATCAATGACTTCATCGTGCGCAAGCCATGCAGACATCTCGTTTTTGAAAGCAATTTTCCATGCATGCCCCGTGCTAAATGGGAATTTGGTTGGAATTTCCGACGGGGAGGCTGCTTTGATAGAAGATACTGTGCCCAAGAGGGCGGCGCTTTGGGAGATATGTCTGAAAGCAACACAAAGTGGGGCAAAGGCGAAGGTGACGTTGGACGGTGTAGTTTGTATACGGTTGGGAGCGAGAATTTCATTCAGTTCCTTCTTGGGGGAAGTGGTGGCAAGATGAGGTTCGGTCTCCGTGGGTGTGAAAAGGAAGGTTGCATGAAGAACCCCAAGTTTTTGCTTTTGGAGAGACTTGAAAACTTGGTATGCTTTGGAAACAAATGTTGGGTCGATAGGCAGTGTCTCAAGTTCAATGACCACGATGAGGCTGAACGCGTTGCGCCAAGTGATAGCGCGAACGGCTTTCTTCATGTTGGGAGAGCTGATGAAAAGTTCGTACAATTCCGAAAGAGACACCTTTTTTTGAAAAGAGCGGTCCGTGGAAATAGAGAAGCTATTGTGTTGTGTGGACCATGACATGGGGAGAGCGAGGACTTTTCGGGCGGAAGATGTAAAAGGGTATTTTTTAGTGACGGAAGTCATGAAATCAAACACATCGTCCTCCGAAAGCTCGATATCAATGCGAATGTACTTGGGGTGGACTCGAAAATCGTGCAAAAAAATTTCCTCTGTTTGAATGAGGCAATATTGAGAAGAAATGGAAACATCATCCGATATCTTTTTCATGGAGAGCTTGTTAATGAAAATAAAAATTTCATTTGGGGAGGCTTCGGGAAGAAGGTCTTCATGAATGTCAACTCTGACATAAACCACTTTGGTGGGTGTAGTATGAGGGGTTTCTTGTGGTTTGTCTTTGAAAACAAGGTCCATGGAAGTGAGCAAGTCGCGAGATTGGGTTAAGCCTGGGAGCATGATGTTGTTGGCAAGTAGAATATTGCGAATTGATCTTTTGGCGTGACTAGACACACGTATGGAGGCAAGACCGATGTCCATGTGAACGGGATCCATGGAGAGTGAGTCGTGGGAGTAGTTGGAGATGCGAAACATATGTACATTGTCGAAGAATTTGACATCTTTTGCAAACGTGAGCAAGTTGCGTACAATTCCTCTAGGGTCCCATGTGAAAAAGCCATGAGGTTTGGTAAGAGCGTCAAGTCTTGGTAAGACAATGACGCCTTCGATTGGCTCGTTGTTGTGTTCGTTCTTTGCAAGCATGTCGATGAGTAATTGGACTTGCGTTGTGAGGTTGATGGGGCTTGTTTTAGTGAGGTTGAGCAAAGTCGGCGTTGCAAAAAACTTTTTGCTTTGTGTAGAAGTGATGGTGGGGTAGATGCTTGACGCGTTTGGAGAGTTGTAAAAAGAGATATAGCGCGCGCTTTGCAAAAGTGTTTGTCGAGAGTCTTCGCTCAAGTTATATTCCTCAAGGTAAGGCGGCAAAAAAGCGTGTTGTGACCCCGTCAGGAAGATGTGTGTGGTGAAACCATTGAGGTCTTTGAAGCCCTCTTTTGAGAGAGAAGGTGGAACGCTTGGATTTCTAAGATCATGTACTTTAAATGAATTCCTGGAGAGCATACGAACGGTAGAAGGTAACTTTTTTTTCAAGGATGTCAAGTTCATCGTCTTCCATTCCGCTTTGGTATCTTGGACTTCAAAGTAATCGGGAATCTTAACGTCGGTGTTCTCCATTTTTAGTAGTAATTGTAGAAGAAAGGCGGCGTCGTGCAAGATAGTGACCAATAGAGAGAAGCTATGCCAGTGAAGGTCTTGGTGATAGGAAACCCAAGTTTCTAGACAGAAAAGAGGTCTGAACCGGATAGTCTGGCGAACTTGCGGAAATCGTTGGACAGCGTGTACCTTTTGGTAATGTTGTTTCGAAGATTCGTGAAATCGATGATTTTGTTGTGGATCTTGGTCAACACGTTGATTTTCTTTTTTGCTCAGCTCGAAATCGAAGAGCGCGTGACTTGTTAGGTAGGGTTAGGTGGCGGCGCCGCTGGCTGGGGGGTCAGGCGCGTCGTGTTGTGTGGCGCGCTGGGCTCTTGGGGTGCTGTGGGTTGGCGAGGGGGTGTCTGTGTGCGGGGTTGGACTTTGGGTGATGTCCCACAGGCGAATGCCGTCTCGCTGCGTCTCCTGGAGGGTCTCCCGCAGGCGCTTGAGGACATACGGGTGGTCCTGGGGCGCGGGGAGGTTGCGGGGGTGGACTCCCAGGGGGTGGAGCGCCTCAACCAGCATGGCTTCCCATGCGGCCTGCGGCATCCACCCCCCCGCCGGTTGGAGGTGGCTGTTCTCCACCGACCCCTTGCCGGGCCGGTGCACCAGGCCCTCGAGGGAGGGCTCTGTCCGGACCCACTTTCGCAGCTCCCAGAGCTGCGTGTGGGTCGAGCGCTGCCACCACTGTCCCTGGGCGGGGCCGCGGCCTTGGGTGGAGGAGTGGGCGTGGGTGGGTGTGATGGGGTCGTGGGGACTGGTGGCGGTGGCGGGCCTGGGGGATTCCTGGTAGTCCTGTTCCGTGGGGGTGCGCGGGGAGTGGGGGCGCGGGCGGATGCGGACTCGCGGGTATGCGCGCACGGTCTCCGCCTCGGGGTTGGGTTGGGACTCGCGGTGGCGGCGGTAGCGAGGCATGTGCTGTATGTGGGCTGACATTGAGTGTTGGTAGGGGGGCAGGGACGCTGCTGGTGGACCGTGGCATCAATCTGGTCCGGTCGGGGGTGGTCCGTGGGCCTGGGGTGCGGGTTTTGAGAGGTGGCGGGACGAGGTGCGTCGTGCTTCGGCCGCGGCGCGCTCAGCCATGAAGGTGGTGGTGGCGGCGTCGGTGACGGCGGGGGGGCGCCGTGCTGGGTGCTGCTGCCTCCGGGCCTGGGACGGCTGGGGCCAAACGTCATAGAGGACGTCCTCGGGAGATCGGGCTTGCGCTGCCGTCGTGGCGCCGGGCTTGGGCTTGGGTTTGGGCTTGGCTGCGGGTTGGGGTCGTGGCGCGCTGACGGGTTTGGCCGGCTGTTTGGCGGCGGTCTTGGGTTTTGGCTGGGTTGCGGGTGCGGGCCTCGTCGGGGCACGGGCCTTGGCGGCGGCGGGGTTGCTCGCGGTGGGGACGGGTTTCTGGGGCCCGTTTGGGAGGTTTCCCCCATGGCTTGGGGGGTGGAGTGCTGGATGAGGACGTGGTGGTGGTGGTGGATGAGGTGGTTGTGGAGTTGGAGGTTGTGGAGTCGGAGGCAGAGGAGAGGGCTGTGGGAGACGGCGGAGGGCCCTGGGCTTCGGGGGCGGGCGTAGGATGCTGGGTCCTGCAAGTAGTGAGAACGAGGGTGCGGGTTTGGGCACCGGGCGTGTGCGCGCGCTTTCCCCCGTGACCTGTGCGTGCTGCTGCTTGTGTGGTGGCGCTGTCTCGGCTGTGCGGGCACGCGGGTTACCCGGGGGGTGTCCATACTTGCTCCAGGATGTGCGGGTGCGTTTGCTGGAGGTAGTCGAGGGTGCGGAAGAAGCATCGCTGGATGCCGGGCATGTCCTCCTCCGTGAGGTGGGGGTAGTTTTGGATGGGGGTGTCTGGGCCCGGCCACAGCAGCGCCATGAGGCGGGCTGCCACCATGTACGGGCAGAGCGGTAGGGTGGTGGGGCGTGGGGGGGTGGGTCCCCTGCGGTTCGGGGGGGCTTCCCTCTGCTGGGGGCGCAGCGTGACCCTCCACAGCCACCGGTCCGTGGGGATCCCCCAGGTCCGTTGGGTCCACTTGGCAAGGCAATACATCGTCCTACCAAGGCCCTGGCTGCCGCTGCGGATGGAGAGCAGCGTGTCCAGGGATTTGCGTTCCCACGTGCCCCAGATGTGGGGGTCGTCCGGCTCGTCCCCCCTGGCGTACGTGTCGAGGCCTGGGTCGTGCGGGGGGGGGGGCGTAGTCGGCGGGGAGGAGGGAGTCGGTGCCGTGCACCACCCAGTGGTCAGTTGGTGCGTGGTAGTGGGTGGTGGAGAGGGTGTAGTGCAGATTGTACATGAGAGTCATGTACGTGGAGGGGGCTGGCTGCCGGTCGTCGGGGGTGGGGATGTCCCCCGGGACGTGGTGCCTGAAGTTGCTCAGGGAGGCCATCCGGGCTACCCATGTTTCCCGCTCCCACTCTTTGGTGTTGCTGGGGGTGGCGCTGGGCCGGGGGTGGGCCATGTTGGGCTCGCGGTAGCGGGTGCGGCCCTGGGTGTTCTCCCGCTCCGGCATGGGGTGTCCGACTAGGTTTTGTCCCCAGTCGATGGGGGGCACCCAGACTTGGTTCCCCATGGGGGGCGGGCTCTCGCCGTCTGGGGTGGCGCGTGGGGGGCGGTCGTGTCGGGCGACATGGAGGAAGGCGTCAAAGAGGAAATCTTGGACGCCTTCCCCCAGGGTGGCCGCCTGGACCAGGGTGATTGCCCGGATGCGCTGGGTGGTGCCAGAAGTGTGGAGGCGCAGCACCTCCTGGTCCCCGAGTCCCCGGAGGTGCTGCCGTACCGTTGCGGGGTTGTGTAGGGCGTAGGGTTCGGCCGGTGCGGCGGCTGGTGGTGCGGGGTGTGATGGGGGGGGTGGTGTGGGTTGGGGGGGCCGGTCGTCGTTGTCGTGTGTGGGGTCCGGTGATGGGGTTTCTTGTGGCGGTCCCGGGAGGGGGGACTCGCGGTGGCGTGTGTCGGCGGGGGCATCGACATCAATTGGCTGGTGCTGGCTGCCGTGTGTTGCGTCTGTGGCCTGGTCTCGGGGGGGGGGGCTGGGGGGGGTGGTGTGGGGGTGGCACTGTTGGTGGTGGGGGGGGCGGGGGTGGGTGTTGTGCTGCCTGGGGTCTGGGCGCTCTTGTGGGTCGTGTGGGTGTTGCGTGTGTGCGCCGTGCGGTCCTTGCGGTTCCTGGCTGGTTGTGGTGCCGTGGTGTGGATCGGAGGCGGCCGCATGGGCGTCCGGGTGGGGCTGTGGTCCGTATGTTATGGGTGGCTGTTGGTGGATGGTGCTCGCTGGTATGGGGTGTGGGTGGGGGGGCTGCTGGTGGTGGTGGGGCGCTTCTACTAGGTCCTGGTGTTGCTGGTGTGCGTGCGCGGCTCCCCGCGGGTCCATGGGGGTGTACCGTGGCTCGTGTGTAGTGGGCCCGTGTAGTGGGGGCGGCGGGTGGTGCTGGACCGCGTGGTGGTGGTATTGGAGGTGTGCTGGTTGTGTGTGGTACCCTGGCGTTGGTGGGTGTTGTGGTAGGGGCTGGTGGTGGTGGAATATGTGATGGTGTGGTGCGGTGATGTGTGCCATGTGGGGTGGGTGGTTCGTGGGGCCTGGTTGTGCTGGGGCGTGATGTAGCTGGTGGGGGTCGCTGTAGTATTGGGGCATCAGGTGGTAGGGGTTGGGAGGAACGGGGGCGTGGTGGTGGTGTTAGTGGTGACACGTCCCCTGGCTCTGCGCGTATGGTGGTCCTGGCATGGTGTGGATGTGTGCGGGCGGTGGTGGCTGACTGGGCTGCAGGGTTTGGGTGCTGCGGTACGGTGGTGGTGGTGGGCGCTGGTGGGGGCGGTGCTGTTGGTGTGCCCCGGGGGTCTGGGCGTGCCGTGGTGCGCTGGACCCGGGCCCTGGTCGGGGTGTCGCGCCCCGCTGGCGGGCGCGCTGGCGGGCCCCCTGACCTGTCTTGGTCTTCTTGGCCTGGTGGGTGTCGGGGGCGGGTGAACCCCCCTGTCCCCGTGGGGGCTACGGGGAGCTGGTGTGCCAGCGGTGCGCCTCTCGGAGGCGCGCCTCGAGGCTTCTGACGTAGGCGCGCTGGTCCGTGAGGCGCATTCGCGTGGCGGTGGCCTCGTCGGGGGCGGCCAGGTGGGCGTCCTGAAAGGACGCCCAGCCCTCCTGGGGCCTCAGCTGCGTGGGCTGGGGGTGGTGTGCCGGACAGAGGAGTGTGCTGAGTGGGTAGGGTGTTCCTTTCCGTCGGCCGAGGGCGGTGTTGAACCGGCGGCAAGTGTTTCGGGGGTAGGCTGCTATCTCCTCTGGTGCCGTGGTGCCCACGCTTCTGGCGTCAGGGCTGCTGCTTGGGGGGCCGGGAGCTGTGGGTCTGGGAGGTGTAGGTCACGGTGGTGGAGGTATAGGGCGAGGGGGACGTGGCGGGCCGCCACGTTCAAGCCGCCCCCGCTGTGGCGCAAGGGTGGGCTGTGGGGGGGCAGGGGTGCGCTGCCCGTGGCCACGGCTATGGTCCATGTGTGGTCTGCCGCGTCCGCCACGTAGTACCCTCCCAGGTGGTCCAGGAGGGTGTCGGTGAGTGGCCCGAAGAAGCTGGGGTGGCCGGCGAGGGGGGGTGCGGCTAGGGCCGCGGGCCGCTCGCGGTGGTGGGGGTGGAGGTCCCCGCAGTGGGGGCAGTGGGTGAGGCGGTGCGCGGCCGCCAGGCAGACCCAGTGGTCCGGGTTGTAGGGTAGGGCCGTCTGTGGTAGCCGCTGGCGTACGCAGAGGGGGCATGCGGTGGCTGGCGGCTGGTGGTACCTGTGGACCGACGGTGGCATGGGGCGATCGGGGCTGGCGGCGCGCGCATGCTGGTGGGCGTGCGTGTGGTGCCTGTGGTGCCCGTGTGTGCCGTGCCAGTGTTGTGCTCGGTGGATGGTGTGTAGGCGTGGTGGGGGTCCCGTGTTGGTGTGTCATGGGGTAGGTTCTCATGGTTGGTAGAACAGGAGTTTGAGGAGGTGGGCTTGGTCTGTTTGGGGTAGGGTTGCTGCATGCTGCAGGTACCTGTGGGTGCGGTATGTGAGCTGCCCTGCTGTCTTGGTAATGCCCATCTGTTGCATGTGCGCCGCCGTGGCTTGGGGGTCCTCCGCGTGGGTGCGTAGCAAGGTGTAGACGGCTGTGGGGATGAGTTCCCTGCGGACCGCCTCAAGTACCTCCGTCTGCTTGAGGACGGTGGCGAGTTGCTGGGTTGCCGGGGACCGCGTCAGCCATCCGGCGTGCTGTGCGACGGTGTGGGTGGGGTTCCAGTCTGTGAGGGTGTCCAGTCCTCGGCACATCGGGCACCCCTTGAAGTGGTCCCGGGTTTCTTCTTCCGCGTGGCCACAGATGCTTTTGGTGTATCTTGCGGGGACGTGGATCGAGCGGCGTGCGTACCATCGGTGGTATCGGGTGAGGAGGGGAAGCTGTTTGAGGGCGAGTTGGAGTCGGGGTTTTCGTAGGTGTGCTGGGAGGCTGTCCGGGCGTAGGGCGGAGTAGTAGAGGGGGGTGTGGACGGAGTCTTCGAGGCGTCGGAGGAGTTCGGTGTTCGCCGGGTGGCCCAGTGTGGTGGCCAGCTGCTGAATGGGTGTGGGGTAGTGGTACTGCTTGTCTCGATCTGTGTACGGCGCGTCCTCGAGCATCCATTGGGGGGCTTGTGTGGCCGAGGGTATCGGGGGTAGGTGTTGCAGGTGGCTGTGGTGTGGGTTACTAAGTGGTACATGTTTGAGCCCTGGGGTGTGGCTGGTGCTCTGGTGTTTGACATGCATGTCTGCGCGTCCGTTGCCGTATGTGTAGCGGTGTGATTCCTGTTTGACGATGTGTAGGGCGTCCTGGGGATGCATGCCCCTGAAGGCCATCCATAGTCCCAACGCCTGTGTGGTGAGGCCGGATTCGAGCGCCCTGTGGAGGGGCATGTCCGCGAGGCGCCTGGTGAGGTGGATGTCGACCGTGGCGTCCACGAATACCCAGATTTTGCGGGGCTGGATCGGTGCGGGTGGTGGTGTGGCGGTGACGGCGTCCGCCAGGGTGCGCAGTTCGCCGTGGGAAGACGCCCCAAAGATGGTGGCCCCGGTGTGGTGTTCCACGTGGAGGCCGTCCGCGCGCCGGGTGATGCGTACGGAGGCGCAACCGACCGTGGGGGTGCGTTGCTGGGTGCCGGATGCGTCAGTGAAGTAAATGATGTCGGTGTCGCTGGGTATGGGTAGGCGGGCAATTGCCCTGGGGTGATAGACGTAGACGGGGTTCCCTTGGGCGGTTCTGTCGGTGATTTGCGTGGGTTGCAGTAGCGGCGCTGCATAGGCGCCTATCCCCTGGGTGCTGATGGCCTGGGCTTGCTGGGTGAGGCGGAGGAGGCCTCTGTCCGGGCGCCCCTGGGTGATATACGCGTACATCAGGTGGAAGAGGTATCCCGTATTGGGGTGGAACATCTGGCACGTGATGGTCTGTCGCCGTTCCTTGTCGTCTTTGTCGCCGCGGAGGGTGGGGCATTTGTGCTGTATGGGGCGCATGGGTGCCTCCTGAGGTCCTGCGCGGTGTGGGTCGCAGCGGTCGTACTCCATGGCCACGCTGTCTGGGTCTGCTCGCTCATTGGTGAATGTCCACGTCGCCGTGGGCGTTCGAGTCCAGGCTACGTGTGCTGGGTGGTCTGGGGGTACCGTGTGAAACCAGGGGGAGAGCCATGCCTGCTGGTCGGCAGTGGCGGCGGCGGTGGGGGTGTGGTAGTGGGTGGAGATGAGGTGTAGCAGGGGCCACGGAGTGTCAAGGGCTGCCGGGCCGCAGTGCCAGCACGTGCGCGGTATGCCCTGGTCCCTGTGTCTGACCGGTGGTACATCGGTCTCCGGGGCGTTGTGCTTGGGGATGGACCAGGGGGTATGGTGTCGCTGGACAGTGCGGGTAGCGTGTTTGTGGCTGTTTGGCGCCAGTAGCAGGATGGTGGGTGGTGTCCAGCCTTCGGCTGACGGGGTGGGCTTCGCCTGCGTTGTGTTGCCGTCGTTTGGGGCCTCGTGCTTGCTCGGGCGGGGTCGGGGGTGCTGGCGTCGGAAAGCCTTGTACGCCGTGTCGATGTCCTTCGGCCCCGGCATGTCGCGCCCTGCCTTCGTAGCGCATGCGCGGAGGTACGCCTGGAAGACGCGGCGTGCTGGCCATTGCGGGTCGGAAAGGAACGGGGCGTGGTGGGCGTCGCACTGGGCCATGATCTTCATCTGCGTTGGGGTGCTGTAAACTATGGTGATGGTGGCTTCCAGGAGGCGCAGGGTGTCCACCTCGCCCGCCGGGTGTCGATGGATGTCGGTGTGCGTGGCCACGAGTGGCCCCTGCTGATCGCAGTGGTGGTTCGTCAGGATGGCGTGCGTGTGGTACGGTAAGAGGAGCTGCAGCTGGGCCCAGATGCCGGTGCCCACGGAGGTGTGGACACCGTGTTGTGCCAGTATCCACCGGGGGCAGGTGTTGCGGGCCATTTGCGCTTCTTTTATGCGTATGGCTGCGTATGGCAACTCTCAAGAACACCACCGAAAGCAGCACCGTCGACCGAAAGCCACGACAACCTCAGGGTACGGGTTCCCCTTCCCAGCCCCCACCATCTGCACAACCAGCTACACCATCACCAACACCAACCGGAACACCGACAACGACAGCCTCACCAACAACCGACACCCCCACTACCGCTGTCACCCACCAGTCACGCCACCCACCGTCGATGCCACCCACCAGCGCCGCACCCCGAACCACACCTACACCCGAAACCTGCACCAGCACACCCGGCCGAGCCGTCAATGGCACCGCCGCCCATGGCACCGCCTACACTCACTAGCGCCACCACCACCCCGCGCGAGGCCAGGAACCCCTGGCGTCGCCAACGGCCTCAACGAGCACCGACACCACCAACACCACCACCGCCGGACGGGGACTACCCACAATCCAGGAACATCTCCACCACCAACAACCAATACACCACCCGCGGCACCCCACCGTCGCCAACGCCACCGCGGCACCTATCACACCTCCACCACCAGAGGCGACGTGGGCCACACCACCCGTCATCTACAGCACCCTCGCCACCACCGCCACGTCCGGCCCACAAACGTTACGCCCCAACGACCAGAAACAACACCCTCACTATCGACACCACCGGCAACACCACATACGCCAAAACGTCACCCCCGCCATGCTCACCAACCACCACCTCGTCATCAGAGGCACCAACACCACCGGCGACGACGACAGCAACAACAGCTGACCCACCAGCTAACCACCATCAACCATAGCCCAGCACCAACCTCATCTACGCTAACGCCCATACCACCCTCGCCAACAACACCGCCACCGACACAATCATCCACTCCGGCGCCCACACCACCCTCACCACCAACATCACCACCACCCCCCCAGGGTCAGGGCTCGTGGGAAACGGAACGGCAGAGCGAGCACGCCACCACCCGCACGCGTCGCCCACCCTATCGTACACCGCTCCGCAACACGCCCCCCCCCGCTTCCCCTGACAGGGCGTGCGCTCCAGCCCACTGCTGGGAAGACGACTACGACGTCCTCCCGGCCATCCGACACCTACTGGCAGCCACGGCCCCGCGCCCACAAGCCCACCAGCAACCCACGGAACCGCAGGAGCCCGACCACCCCATGCCACCACGCTCCATATCCCCCGCGTCCACCGCAGACCAGAACGCGGAACACCAGCGAGAGGAGCCCGACCCCGACCGCGCCGCCACGCCCCCACCGCCCCCCCCCCCAAAGGACATCTACGCCACACTGGCCAGCACCCTAGCCCCCATGGACGCCGAGCAGTACTACCAGTCCGTCCAACCAGACCTCCCTGAGGACCACGCGACCCTCCAGGGATGGAAGCAGGAGAAAAGGAACGACAACGAGTGGGGCACAGAGGAAGACCTTCTCTGGGAAGACACCTGGAAAGGCACCGCGGACGCCTTCCTGGAGGCAGCAGCCGAAACCTACCCCCGCCCGCCCGGGGACACTAGACACGGCCTCCGAGCCCTCCTAGCGTTCCACAGCTGGAAACACCGCCACACCGTCACCCTCCACCCCCTTGACCACAAACCACACAGATGGACACCTGAAGACGACGCCACAGCCGCCATCACCGTACAGCAAATTCCCGAGAACCCGGAGGAATACCACATCACCTGGAACGATCCGGCACCCCACCCCCCCGCCTCCCAAACCCTCCCAGATGTCTTCGCCACCATCAGTGCAGAACTCCAGGAGGCGAAAGCCCCACAGCAACTGGACGAAGAGATGCCCCAGGCACCATCACCACCAACCACACAAGACCAACCCCGCACAGAGCCCCTCACCCACCCCAACACCACAATGGAGCCCCCCCCCCCAACACCGCACCACCCCAGACCGAAACGGGTTTCGAGACCTGCCACGGGAATGGGCGGTCCACATCGGCACACTCCGATGGGACGAAATCACACCGGGCCTCCAGGCCACCCGCCTCCACTCAATCACCGAGCCCACCACCACCTGGGCACTACCGACGGACCGCCACCACCTCCTCCTCACCGTCCAAGGCGATGCCACGATCACACCCACAGAGGGAGACCCCGTAACAGCAGCCCCCGCCCACGCCGTCCACATACCCCCGCAAGCATCGTCGGTACCTATGACGGTACATCCAGGCCCCACCCCATGGCAAGCCATCGTCCTCACCTACCCCGCCCCAAACGACCACACACACACCTGGCAGCAACGGTGGGAGGACATCCGGGGGGACCTCCTCCAAGAACACCTAGGGCTCACACGCACCCACCACACCCTACACCCGATACGAGGAGTAGGCCAAGCACCACATGGCATACACGCCCCGGGAGTATGGGCGTACGCCACACCCATAAACCCACATACAGCGGAGGACATCAAGACCGCCCTATCCATCCAGCAAGCCCAGACCCAAACCCCGCACCGCAACACCCAACGAGGCTACACCATTTGGTGGGCATACCAAGACCACGACACCCTCACCCCCCAACCGGGGGCCCCCCCTCTAGACACCAACACAACCGCCCTCCTCCAAGCCGCAACAGCGGCAGCCACACAGGTAGGGGCCGTGGAAACCTGGGGCCCACAATACCTGGTTGAAACCAAAGTGGCGCCCCACGCGAAGGGCCAGGACAAGCCCCCAACACCGAAGCCGCTCCACCCCCCACTTAAGCTAGACCCGACGGAACACGGCCCCCAGGACGAATGGGCGACCCACTACATCATCCCCCACACCACCACCCGCAAGAACGACGCCGCCAAGATCACCGTCACCCGCCACCTCCCCCACACCACACAGGTGTATGAGCTGACGGCCCCCAACGTCCTCGTCACCCGTCGCCGACACGACGAGCGATACACCATACAGGCGGAAGGGGCCGCCGCGACCACCCTGTACACATGGGCAACACGGGGGGACCTCCCACACCCCACCCTCCACCACGCACCCTCCTGGCCCACCCCCTTCCACACAGCAGACCGCCCCAACAAGAAGCCCAAACACACAGGTGTGCACACCCCCGCCCAGGAGGCCCAGCACCGACACGATGCGAGGCGCAAGGCCCGCACCCTCCACGACGACCACACCATCCCCCGCATCAGCGCCCCCCGCGCCAGGGTTTCAGATACCACTCACACCCGCAGGATCACAGGCATCACCACGGACTGCCTGAACCCAGCGGCGTCGCGGGCAGACGCCGTGTGGATCAGCAAAGGGCGCTCCCACACACGGGCGGTGGCGCGCCTCCACAACATCCAACCCCACAAACTCCAGCGCGCCGTTGGACCCTTCGCCGTACACGTCACCCCGTACGGCATCGACCACCCCCGGTGTGAGCACCATGACCCGCCCTGCTCCACCCCATGCACCTCGCCCCTGCGCCAACCGCTGCCGGCCCCCACCATCACGGGCAACATGTACCTGGGCACCGTACCGGGAGACCCGGGCATATACATCCTGCCCAACAGGTCCAGGGAACACGCCATCCCCCTCCACGGTGTAGAATCCCTCGCCCTGGGACCACCCCCACCAAAACACCAACACCAGCACATCCCGGGGGACAAACGGACACAGGCGCCAGACGGGGGAAAAAGGGCCCACCAACGCGCCCTGGCCCATCTCACCGTCCACCCCGCAGCCCACCTACCAAAGGACTTCGGCACGGAGCGCCACATCGTCCCCGAGGGGCAAGCCCACCACATCATCACCGCCGCCCTGTACACCCTCGCCGCCCACGAACGCCACTGGGACCCCACAACCATCCCAGCAATGCCCCCACCACCCCAGGGCCCCAAAGATCCCGTCACCCCCTTCCACATCTATCAACTCCTAAGCCGCAAGCCCCCCCCACACCTCCACCCCTCCAGGATACCACTAGCCATCGCATCGTGGGACACCCTGGACACGCCCCCCCAACAACCCGCCGTCCACATCCTCAAAGCGGACGCCCAATGGTGGGTCTTCCACTGGGCACTCGGAGTCCTCATGGCGGCCCAGGCCTATACCCCGGAAATAGACCCGGAAGACCCGCCACGGGGCCAGCAGCGACTCCTCCAGGCCACCACCCTCACAGGCCGCGAAGGCGCCCCCTGGGAAGCCCTCCACACAGCACTCTACTGGGCTCAAGGCTCCCCGGAAGGCCCGGACACACCGGAACCCACAGAGGCCTGGGTCATGCAGGCCAAGGCCATGAGGAACTACCACCTACACCACCCCTTGGACGACAGCCCGGCCGCACTGCCATGGCCAACAGATCCCCCGGAGACCGTGCGCAAGCTCGCCGGCATCGTACGCAGCCACGCGAAAGCGAAAATGCAAACACCGGCAGAACCCCCACTGAGGCATCCGGACCAGCAAGCAACGCACCCCTTCTTCAAACCCCATGCCCCCCCAGCCCCGCTACCTCCAGTCCCACCCAAGCGAACGAGACGACAAAGGGGCGCACCCGCCCCCAGCCAAGCCGGAAAAGCAGCGACCTCGCGACCCCCCGCATCCCACCCGACCCACCCGGCGAACCCAGACCAAGCATCCTCGTCATCCTCCCTCCCACCGTTACCACCGCCCCACCCGGACCAAGCATCCTCGTCATCCTCCCTCCCATCACTACCACCGCCCCACCCGGACCAGGCATCCTCATCATCCTCCCTCCCGCCAACAGCACCGCCCCCGCCCAAAGCGTACCCAGGATTTGAAAAAGGCGCGAAGGTTCAACAGCCCTTCCGCAACGACCACACAGGCGACTGGATCTGGTGTGAGGGCACGATCCAGTACCGCCTCAAGGAACCGGGGGACAACGGGGGGCCACAGATCCGGGTGATCTGGCACCGCCAAAAGGAGCTAGACCAAGGCAGCAGCGCCCCGGACAAGCCAGTCAGCTACACCCTAGAGTTCACCAGCGCCCACCCCATCCGGCTCCGCACCGAAGAGAACAAGGCCCACACAGGCACCAAATACACTGGGCAGCTCCCCCCGGAGTGGAGCCAAGGCCTCCCCCCGCCGCGCCTACCCAAACGCCCACAAACCGGCAAAAAGTCCCCGAGCCCCAGTCCCCCTCCCTGACGGGGCAAGTGCCGAGGGCACAAGCCTCCACAGCCCCGGCCCGCTCCCACCGAGGCCACCGTCAACCTCCTCGACCTCAACCACCCGGCCGTCACATACTCCAAGGACGCCACAACCGCCCTCCAAGAGCTCCCGATGGCACAGGGGCCGGGGTGGGTTCCCCACCTCCTCACCTTCCAGGAACAAGGCCTACAACACGACGACCTCCCAGAAACCACCCCCATATATACCCCGGACCAGAAAGCGTACAAATGCTACTGGCACAAGGGGACGCCCCTATTCGCCCAAACCGGCATCCACGTCCACCTCGTCCACCACCTCAGCGTCCCAGGGAGGCTAGGTGTCTATGAGGTCGTCGGGGACGGCTGGCAACTCAACGTCATCAACACCCACGTCCCCTTCGGCGAAGCCACGGAACCCTTCCTCCAAGCCCTGGCCGAGGCATACCGCCAGATGGCCATGCTCGCTCCCACAGTCATCATCGGCGACATGAACGCCGCCCCCACCCCAGCGGACCGCGGGGGACAGGCCACACCCCAGGACCAAGCAGTCCGCGACACCATCGAAATGCTGGGGCTCGTGGACCCGACAGCCAACCTCGAAGGCCAACCATCCCACTTCCCCCACCAAACAGATGCCGCCCCATCCCGCATCGACGTATGCTATGGCGACCCCACCACCATCATCCGAGCGGAGGCCCGATATGGACCCCTCCCGCTGGGACCCACAGGCCATAGCCCCCTGCACATCCGCCTCACCATCCCCAACCTTCCCCCCAGCCCCCCAGAGGATGCGGACCAAGGCCTACCACCCCCCCTGAAGATGCCCCCGCTGCATGACAAGCATGCCTGGTCCCAATATCACAGGGCCATAGACCGCGCCCGGCGCATCCAACCAGACCCCACCGACCTACTCACAGCCATGCGCACGGCCGCCGTCGCCTGCGGCTTCCAACAACACCCCCACAGACGACGACCAACCACCCACGGCCCTGGGGGACATGCTCCATGACCTCTGGCATGCGAAGCAGCAACTGGCGACCCTCCTCCACACCGACACCCCCCAAACCCGCCGCCAGATACACCACTGCAGGACACGGATAGCCCACATCAGGGCAGACCTGCAGCGGTGGCACATCCACAGGCAACAGCGCATCGCCCGGGAACACGAACGGTATGCGCAACATGAACTCCCCTACAAGGCCATCCGCCACCTCAACGACGCCATGACCGACACCGGCCACCGCACCATCACCACGGTCCGGCAGGAGGACGGCTCCCTCACCAACGACCCAGCCACAGTGCTCCAAGCCACCCAAGACAGCTTCCTCCGGCAACACACCCCCACCCAAGACACACTGGACCCAGACACCCAGGCCAACATCGACCGCCTCCCTCGGGTCTTCAACCAGGCCCAGAGGAGGCAGCTGGAAAAACGCCCCTTCACCATCCACGAAGTCCGGAAGGCCATCCACAGTCTCCGGCAACACAAAACCCCAGGCTACGACGGCCTCCCTGCAGAGGCATACTACCACCTCCCCGCCCACCTCCTCCGCATCCTCGCCCACCGCCTCTGGGACATCGTCACGGGGCGGACCCCCCTGCCACCAGAGTGGGCAAACGTAGTCCGCCCCCTCTACAAAAAAGGGGACTGGGCAAACCCGGACAACTGGCGTCCCATAGTCTGTGCGGTCACGGAGGTCAAAATCGTCTGGACCATCCTCCTGCGCCGCATCCGCCCCCACCTGGACCCCCACATACCAGCAAGCCTCTGGGGGGCCATCCCAGGCCGGTCCCCACACGAGGCCATCTTCCTTCAGGACACCATCGCAGACATGGACCCGGTGGACCTCATCATCGCCTCCCTCGACGTCAAAAGAGCCTTCCCGAACGCCCCCTGGCTCCTTCTAGAAGCGGTGTGGAAACGCCTAGGCCTCCCCTTCTACAACTGCACCTCCGGCTACATCCGCACCCGCAAATACACGGTCCGCACTGGAGCAGGCCTCACCCCCTTCCTGGAGCCAGGCAGCGGGGTCCCCCAAGGGGGAGCAGAGGGCCCCTTCCTGTACCTTCTAGTGACGCTCCCCCTGGCCCTCGCAATCGAGCAGGATTACCCGGCCTACGCACCCTACCCCCTCCACTCCCCCCTGGTGGGCTTCGCGGACGACACCAACCTCACGGTCGCGCACACTCCACACGAACCCCATGCCCCGGACCCCGGGCCAACGGTCACCCAACAGGCCAATGACTTACTGGATGTGACCGTCTCCTACCTCTCCCACAACAACCTCATCGTCCACCCCACAAAGTCAGTGGCCATGATCAAAGGGTCTGCCACACCTCCCACCCTAGGGCCACAAGGGCCCCCCATGCAAGTCGTGACAACCGGAACCCACCTGGGGGTAATCCAGGCCGCCAACCCTGAGGACGCCACCCTCCCTCCCAAGTTGCAATCACACCTCGCCCATCTCCCCAGATATGCGTCCCCGACCACCAAGGCCCTCTCCCTGTCCCACCAGAGCCTGGCGTACTACCTCACCGGGGTCTTGAACGCCTCCACAGGCTTCCAAGCACTCCACCTGACACACCCCACCACCGCCCTCCAGCCGGCCACACGCGCCGTGACCAAGGCATGGGCAGCACACGGGGGCTGGCCCACCTCCATATCCACCCGCGCCATCCGAGCGGCATGGCCCCACTATGGGGACGCCATAGGGGACGAGCTGAAAGCGGCCTACACCAGACACACCGCCCTCCTCCTTCACCGCATGACCCACAACCACTCACCGGAGGTCCGCGAGGTCACCGCAATCCGCCTCCAAGCCGCACAACGGGCCCGCAACACATGCCCGCGCTGGGTACTTCACCAGACGGGCATGCCCACCAACATGAACACGCGCCTGTGGAACCACCTGCAGCTTCTCCTCCCATCCCCACACCACGCCATACTCACCAACCACACGTGCCCAGAGGAAGGGCCACTAGCGGTCCTCTGCGGGGACCTCCAACATCACCCCAAGGGCACCATCCACACCATAGACCTTGTCGGGGCCTCCATCACCGTAGTATACGTCACCCTCCCCCAAATGCGGGTCCTGCACCACAGCGGGGTACACCACACCCCCTTTCTACAGCTTCCCGAATGGCCACAATACCGCCTCTTCCACCAGTACCTCACGCAGACGGCACGAGCAGTTGGACACACTCTACCGGGGAAGCAAAGACATGCACACAGCCTACCGAGAATTCACAAAGCAACACCCCCGACCCATCCCAGCGACACCGCCCTACGCACCCACCGGATCGAAACACGAACCCGTCCCCCCGGTGACGGGCCCAGTCCCACCACTAGCCCTACTACTGGCCCCGAATGAAGCCAAACCCACGCAGACCACCGTCATCCACCACGGGGCAAAATGGCGCATACCGAAACACCACATGACCGCCCGAGACCTACCACGGGTCCCCCATGATTCCCAGAGCATGCCACGCACATGTTGGGCCTGTGACCCCGAGGCACCAACCACACCATGGCCCGTACTACACCTCATAGCACGCCACCACACCCACCCCACAACCCACCTACCACCACAGGCCTACGCATGGATAGCCCCATGGTTCCACCGCACCGACACTAACCCCACGGTAGCATGGAACCCCGACCACGCGCCCAAATGGCTCTTCACCACTACACCCACATGGCCCCGCCCCGACCCGGCAGGGGTCGCCATCCGTTACAGCATGTACGAGCCAGGCAGAACGGGCAAGCACGAACACCCCTACTATCCGCTCCACCACTCCTGCCACACACCGGAGCACCGAACACAAACCCTCACATGCCACAACCTAAACCCCGACACGGCCTACATCCTCCACTACATCTACTCCTACCTCACACAAGGACAGCCGGAGCAGGGACTCATACCCCTGTCCCCCCAAGCGAAACACATCATCTCCAAAGGAATAGGGGTGTACGCCACCCCCATCCTGCAGCCCACAACCCCAGTAACCCACTTCGCCACGGGCCTTGCCATATACGCCTACCTGCCCATGAACCCATGCCGCCTCCCACAACCATCACCGGCGGACCGGTTCTTCTTCAGCGACGCCTCAGGCGAATCCGCCCTCACGCCCATCACCGGGGGGGCCACCCTGCAGCTAACCCACACCGGGGGACACTACCACATGGACCACCACACGGGCCACACCACCTATGGGGCCTCTTCCCAGGGGGAGCTAGGGGCCATGGCCGACGCCATCACCGAGATCGCGGCCCACCTATCCGCCCACTTCCCGCACATCGTCCGGGTCTGGTTCGTGGTAGACGCCACTGTCGACACACACCTGCTCCTCCGCATAGCAAGGCAACCACTTCACAAAGCCACCGCGATGAGCCTCGGCACCCAGGCACTGCTGCTCTGGAAAGCCCTTCGCAGCCTTCCCCCCTACGTCCAACTCCAAATCGTGAAACAAGAGTCCCACAGACACCAATACGGAAATGGTAAGGTCGACAACCAGGCAGTACACCAGCGCACAACACACCTACCAGCCCTCCAGATTCCTGACCTCGGCCGCAACCACACAAACCTCCAACACGTGCCCCCTGTACCCGAGCCCCATCAGACCCCGGACTGGGTACCAGAGGACGCCCCCTATTCCTCCCACGACAGAGCATACCACTACCCCAACCCCATCCAACATCTCGCCCGCGTGCTCGGCAACGCAGACAGCCGGGCGCACATCCAGGAGCTCCAGGACAGACTGCAAGTCCCCCTCTACCACTCAGCGCTGCGCCCAGCAAACGTCCCAGCCCACCTCCAAAAACGACGCATCCAGCTCCTCAGGGAGCAACTGCCATTCCTCACCAGGGTCGCCAGATGGCTCGCCCGCAAGCACATCCACGTCCCCGACGAACACACCCGTTGCCCGTGCGACCACACCACCCCGGAGGACTGGGAACACTTCAAGAAATGCCCCCTCCATACAGGCAGGGACACGCTAGTGGGCTGGTCCCCGGCGGAAACCCTGCGACAACACGAAGGATGGCCAACCCACAGCCACGCACACCAGGCCACCGAACACCTCTTCCGGGACCCCCCGATCAAAGAAGCCACCATGAGAGGGGCAGTGACACAGGCCCTGCACCGACACCTCACCAAACACACGGAAAGCCCCATGGAGGCAGCAGCACACCTCCAGCTAGAGGCAGTCCGCAGAGCAGCGGCCCAAATGGTACACCGCAAACACCTCCTGTTAACACACGCGGAGCAACTCACCGACCCCACCGCCAGGGAACACATGCAGCGTCTCATCCATTACCATGCCGTGCATGACCCAGACGTCCACTAACCCACTCCGCGCCCCGCACGCGCCCCCCATCTCCATCCACAGGTCTCCAAGACACCACCACAGCGCCCCGAGACCCGTCTCACACCCAAGAAGCCACCCGGCACCGCCCAGTCCGGCCGAGCCCAACCAGGGCCAACCATGCATCGACGTAGACGCGCAAGACCCCGGCAGCCCATCCAGCCCACCCCCCCCGGACCCGGGGCAACCCCCCCTCACACCGGCCACCATCCGCGACCCCGACCTCCTCCGAGCAACCCTCCAAGACAGGGCCCCGACCACCCCCCTGGGTTGGTACCGCCTACAAGAGGACTGAACCAAGCTCACCGTCAAAGCCCTCCGGGACCTGACCACCCCAGGCAGCGGCCTCCACGAGACCATCGTAGACCTCGTACTCTGGCGAGCCCGCAAACACACCCGGGGCCAGCACGTCTGGATCCCCCCCATCGAGTGGGGCCAGGCCCTGACGCACGACACCGGCATCAACGTCACGCGTCAAGGGACCGTACGCCTACGACGGGCCCCAGCGGAGACGGACCACCCAGCGGACCCGAACCGCCCGGAGCAGTGGGAGCAGGCCACCGCACCGAACCGCGACACCGCCCTCTGCGCCGCCGGCCTCCGCACCCCAGACGACGACCTCCCCCCCCCACCTACAGACAGTGACCACCCCCCGCCGGAGGTCTGGGTTACAGTCCTCGAGCGCGGCCACTACTACGTGATAGCCGCTACGGCTACGTCCCCCGGCCCGCAATGGCTCATCCAAGGGACAGACACCATGTTCGCCCCGGAGACCGCCCCGTCAGGGGCAGTGGGGGACCCCACCACCCAGCACAGGGTCCTCAGGGGCGTCCTCCAGCCAGGGGACAAGCCCCCAGCCCGCGCCCTGGCCCAAATCACCTCAGGGAAGGCGCGCTACCACCTGGGATTGGCCATGCTCTGCCTAACCCACTGGATTCCGCGCCGCTGGCCACCCACGGGGACCGTGCCCTGGGTTTGGGCCATCCCCACCGCCCACACACAAGTCTAGGCGGGCCCGGACACACGACCAACCCCCCCCCCCCCCCCAGACCGCAGCAGTCCCTCACCTGCGGCTACCACGCCATCCACAGGGTCCTAAACCGCGCGGGTCTTAGCCCAAAGCTGGCCTACCCCCTTCCCACCACAGACCAAGAGGTCCACCAGATACGCAAGCTCGTCTGCGAAATCCTTGCCGCGGCAGCAGAAGACGGCAAGCTTCTCCTCCAAACCGCCCGGCCTACAACTGCCCACGCAAGCGCGCCCCGGCAAGCGGACACATACACCGACACAGCACACCCGACCGCACAATCCCCGCCCTTGCCCCTCCCCTCTCGCTGCTCAACCGGAGACCCACACACGCCCACCATCGCGCGCACCCCCGGGCCCCGCGACACGGGCCTCCCCCACCTGCCCGAACACCAGCACACGCCCGCCACACACCCGCCCGCCGGACACCCTTCACCGCCCCCCACACTCGACAACCCACACACACCCGCCGAGAGGAGCCCCGCGCCCCGAGGCACACCCACCCCACCCAGTGGCCCGCCCGCGCCCCCCGCACACACCCCAGAGGACCGAGGCCAACCCCCCCCGGCCCCTGAATGCAGCCCACGCGAACTGTTCCCCCCCGCGGACGCCAACCCACACGACCTCACACATTGCAGGACCCGGGCCCAGCCAAGCCCAGAAGGAGAAGGCCACAGCCCCGCACCCTCTCCCCCGCCGCTGCCGACCAGATCGGCCCGCCGGGCCGCCAGGTCACGACCGGGCCCCCCCAGCCGCCCGCGCCCAACCTACAGCCCGAGGACATGCCCTCCATCCTCCCCGCCGTGGCCGCAGCAGAAGCCGCCGCCCACAAGCCCGCCCGCATCACAGCCCAAGCCGCGTCCACCACCTCCTCCTCATCCTCAGCCTCGTCCACCTCCTCCACCTCATCCTCCGACCCCCCCCTCCCCGCCGCCCTCATCCTCAAGGCCACGGCAAAAGCCAAGGCCGGGGCCGCACACACCGACCCCCCAACCCCCACACAGGCGACTCAAGCACCCCGGCAACGCACCGGGACGACCCCCGACCCGACATCGGCGCCCTCACACCTCCGGACAGAGGTACTCCTCAACCTGGAACCGGACCCCAACCCCAAACCCGGCCCCAAACCCAAGCCGGCGCCCACGCGAGCACACACAACACCACAAACGCAACGACACAAACCCACCCGACACCACCCCCGCCCGGACCCTCGCCCAAGCCAGGACTCCCCACCCACCGCAACCCGCGCCCCCCTCCCACCGGCACCCACCACAACCGCAGAGGCGGCCACCCAGCACGACCCCGTCCAAGCCCTCGTCCGCATCCCCGTCACCAAGCGCCCCGTCATCCATCCCCCACAAACCACCACCACCGCCGGCCAAACCGACCCAGGGACGTGGGACCCCTCGACCACCGTCACCGTCAAGCCCGGCCCCCGACCCGCCCCCCCTGCCCACCACATAGTGCAGCCCCGGGGACTGCCCACATGCCCAACCCCCCACCCCCACAAGGGGGACCGGAAAACCCACAAGGGGTCCATGGGCCATACCCGCAACACCGACCCCACCACTACCCACACCACCACCACCAGCGGCGCAACCACCACCACTACCAACACCACCCCCACCACTACCACTGCCCACCGCCCTACCCCACCAGGCCACAACCCCCCGTGCACGAACAGCACCAGCGGATGGGATGGCAGCCACCGAGCGCTCCACCCGCATACCCCACCTACCGCCAGGGGCCACCCCCCCCGTACCAGCCACCCCCCCCGTACCAGGAACCGTATCCGTACCCCCCCGGCCACCACGTCCACGCCGAAGGGGCCCCCCGGGCCCAACCCCGCCAAGGACAGCCACTCCACCCATACCACCAGCCGCTGCCGCCACCACACCCCTACGTGGCGGATCCATGGACGACGGGGGACCTCCCCCCCCCCCCCCCAGTACCAGGCGGCACCGCGCGAGGCCCCCCAGGGGCCGCCGACGCCTCCGGACTGGCCCGACTCGAGCGATGAGGCCCGGTCCCGCAAACGGCGGCACTCCCGCTCCCCCCCCGCACGGCACGGTCGCCCACCGCGCCCACACTCCCACCGCGCCTCAACCACCCACTCGCGCTGCTTCTGCTCCCCCAGGTGCCACCACGACCCCCCGGGACCCCACTCCCGTCGCTCCCGCTCCCCCGGGCACCACCACGAGCGCCAGCGCCGCCCCATGTCCGCCTCCCCCTCCCCCCACCGGCCATACAAGACCCCCACCCCCAGCCCCCGGCACCACCACTCCCGCTCCCCCCGACGCAGCCAGGCACGCCACCGCCGCCCCACGTCCACCTCCCCCTCCCCCCACACGCCCCGCCGGGCTCCCCGTTCCCCCCGCCGCCCGTACCCATCCACCACCCCCAGCCTCCGCCACCACCACTCCCGCTCCCCCGGACGCCACCGAGCGCGCCATCGCCGCCCCATGTCCACCTCCCCCTCCCGCTCCCCCCTCCGCCCATACCCGTCCTCCACGCCCAGCCCCCGCCACCGCCGCTCCCGCTCCCCCAGGCACCGCCACCCCCGCCACCACCGCAGGTCCACGTCCTCCCCCTGCCGCTCCAGGACCCCGGGCACGGACCCCTCCCCCCCCCGGGCCCCCGCCCACCTCGCCTGGTGGTCTCCCCCCGCTCTGCAGGAGCTCCGCCGCTGGGTGAAGTGGGCCGGGGGAGCGGGAAGGCACGAAGGGGTGCACATGGTGCATACCTTCGAGGAGGTGCGCACCCGCACCCCCGCAAACCCCAACGAGGCCGCCCCGGAGGCCATCATGCCGCAAGCGGCATGGGAGGCCCTCCTCCGCGATGCGGTCCAGGGCCTCCGCCCCCCCTACACCCCCCAAGCCCTCCGCCAGTGGCTCCAGGCCACCCACCCCCAGGCCTGGGCCGCCGGCGCCCCCTCCCCACCCCGCCCCTCCCGCCACCACCACACCAGGAAGGGGCAGGACAGGGGCAAGGGAAGGGCAAGATGCACCAAGGAGCACTCAGGCAAGAGGGCACGGAGGGGCCCCAAGTGAGGGCAGGCACTCGCAGGGACAGGACGCCGGAAGCGACACCACCTGGGGGCAGGAAACCACCCAAGAACCAGGAAGGGGCGGGAGCGGGGACCAAGACACGGAGGAAAAGGGCACCACGGCAGGCGCCACGACCCACACCCAGGAAGGGCACACCACGACGGGGGGACCAGCGCCGCCCCACCCCCACCAAACACCCCACGACACCCGGGGGCGCACCCCCCAACACACACCACCGAAGCAAACATCGGACGCCATGCGGATCACACCAGCGCACACCCACCGGCCACCGGAAACCACACGGAGAATGGAGGGCACACCTACACGGGGAGAACGAGCCACACCCACAGAGGAAGCCGCAGGGAACGCCGCCGCACGGCGCACCACCACGCCCTCACCGCCAGGCGACGACCCCGGCCACCACAAGGGCCACCTCACAGGCACCGGAAGAGGACGAAGGCACGGCCGCGGCACCCAGGACTAGGGACCGAAACCCCCAGAGGACACGGGACCAAGGCACAGGCCCCCAGGAAGGGCAACCCCACGGACCGTCACGCGATCGACCTGCCCGACCCACCAGCCCGAGCGGCACGCCCAAGCCCCCACAGCACGGACCCAGCGAGACACCCACACCTAACCGCACCCCCCAGCCACCAGCCAGCCACACTCCGGCCCGCACTCCGCACCACGACACAGGCCAGGCTGACCTCCACTGACCCACCGCGGCACCACGCGAGACCACGGCACACCGCACCACAGCGCGCCACAGTGCAACGCACCACAGCACGACGCGACGCGACGCGGCACAGAGCGGCACAACACGACACAACTGACCCTAACCTGAAGGACTAACCGAAGCCAGCCACCGCACACCCTGGAAGGCGCCGCGCCAGCACGCCACACGACAGCACCGCAGGCCACACACGGGGCCACAGCGCGCCTGGCGACAACGGTGGCGGACCACCCAGAAGATTACAGCCGGCACCGCAGAGGGGAAAGGACACGAACAACCCCAGCCCCCTAACCCAAAACCACAAGCAGCCGCCTGGCGCAGCCGCTCAGCCTGCAGAGCCAGGACCTAACCCGGCAAGAAGGGGCGCCGAGCCCACCGTGTACATAGCCCACCCGACCCATGGGGCCGGAACGCGGCCAAACAGAACGCAACTGAAAACAGCAGCCCGAAAGAAAACACTGAATGCAGGCCAGTGCGTGCGCCAGCCCAGGGAGGGCAGAGGGAGGAACAGGCAAGCCCCCCCCCCCACAAAAAAAAAGGAGGGGGGAGGGGAAAAAAGGCGCGAAAACAGCCCACAGCCGCCAAACCGCCCGCCAACACCACCAGAGGCGGCCAAACCCCCCCCCCAGAAGGCACCGAAGACAGGACCCCCAGAGAGGCACAGGGGGACCACCCACCCAAAACCGGCAACACCAAGCCAGGAACAGCGGCCCACTGGGAAAAAGGACACCGAAACGAAAAAAAAAAAAAGAGAGCCACCAGCCCAGCCTGAAAGAAAGGGGATGGAGGGACAGGGACCACAAAGCCCGGGACAGGAAAAAGAAAAAAAAGCGCAAAAAACACACCCCGACAACCCAGCCAAGAAGGGCTGGGCACAGCCCAGACCCGGGCCCAGCACACACGCCCACACCGCACGCCGGAACCGGAAACAGCGGGGGGCAAGCGGGGCGCCCACGAAACCACACACGCCCCATAAGCAGGCCGAAACCGAAATCCAACCACGAACACCACAAACAGCCGACACTAGAGGGACAACACCACAAACCGTGCCCAAACACACCCACCCAAGACCCCAGCCAGGACTGGCGGGGTTAACAAAACCCACACCCAACCGCCAACCGGACCCAAACACAAACGCCGCGCAACAGTAGAAAACCCAGTGCCCACAGCCCGGGGACTGAGGCAGCCCGTGCCATGCAGGTGACCCGGCCAAACGAGATCCGGAGACCGGTGGTAAGGCTGCATCCTAAGGCCTGCGCTGCTTTGGGACTCGAGGCGGAGCGTGCGACACCCAAGCGCCTCGGTACCCAAGTACCAAGAACGTGCATGCATGCCTTGGGAACGGGATACGCCAAGGAAGTCCGGTGAACCTCTAGGGTTCCACCCAAAGGAGGGGACGTGCGCAAGCACGGGGGCACACCCTCCCGGGAGGCAAGCACGTCACGCTGGCGGCGATCAGCCCTCCCGGTGTTGCCCGGGGCCGCTTTGTTTGGGGCCAACAGTCAGGTCTAGCGGGAAGTAAGCCGCCCCCCCTCTTCACGCGCGGAGCCTCTTCCTGCTCGTCACAGGGGCGACGCCAGGGGGAACCATGGGGCGCCTCTCCACGACCGAGTGCACCTACCTACCTACCTACCTATGGCTGCCGCTTCGCGAACCTTGGGTTGGTGGTTGTGTGTCACCCTGCGTAGGAGGTGGGCTGCGTGTTTGGCATAGGCCATGTCACCTACGGCGCCTGTATTGTCCCCGTAGTAGCGCTAGTGGGCCATCATGGCCTCCTTGGGGAAAGACGTGGGCCAGCCTCCGTGTTGCGCCCATGCCTTCGTCACTTGCTGTCGAGCGTGGTGTAGGGCGTCTTGGGGGCGTGGGAGGTGCAGGGCCTGGTACCCGATGGCTGCGTTGAGCACCGCTTCCATGAAGTATGCCAGGCCCTGCGTGGACAGGAGGTCCCCGCTGGCAAGTTGGGGTAGCCGGGCGAGGCGCCCTTCCAGCTTGCTTGGGAGTGTGATGTGGTGGTGTCCCGTGGCCTGTGTGACTCCGAGGTGGACTGTGGTGTCCTCCAGGTGTAGGGGTTCACCTTTCCGGATGTGGGGAGTGGGAGTCCCGGTGTCGGCCGGTGTCTGGCTTGAAAATTTTTTTTTAAAGAAAAGTTCAGTGGAAACATGTTTTGTATTGGAAACCAACTTTGAAAACATGACACAGAAGTCACAAATAAGTGAAAAAAACTTTGTGTTTTCCCTTTGTAGTTCGAATAGTGTGCCTTGCTAGGTGCAATGGGAAATACAATCAGAAATAACCGATTAATCGGAAAGAACCGGTTAATTGGGTCCATCAGATGCAATAATTGCATCCAACCGGTTATTTTAGATACAATAATCACATTGAATCGGTTATTTTCAATATAACAATCGAAAAAAACCGGTTATTTTTTTTTGGGAGGTTACAAACCTTGGTTGAAGGCCGTGTGTTTGGGTTAAGGGTAGAGGCAATGTGCCCCCCCACAGGGGGGAAAACCTCAGGGGACCTGAGGCCAGGTGAACGCATGGGTGGCCCCGCTATGGGACAAGAGGGAGCCAAAGGGTATAGGGTAGGCCACGCAGAGGAACCACACACAGACATAAATATTTACATGGGTACCCCCCCCCCCCCTGGTTGTTGGACTCAACGTGCACCACAGGGGTATAGTGTACTGAGGCGTATAGGGTACTCCAGAGGATAATCCCCCACACAATCAGTGAATGGAGGTGGATATTTCATTACACCCTTTGTGCCGATTTTGTTTTTTTTGTCAATTCCTCCATGGGTATGTCAGGTTTGGTGAGGAGTGTGTAATGGGCACGTGCATGCATTAGACAAGAGAACACACGCACGCACTGCAGACACAACGCATGCACACAAGCTGTAGTATCGCAGCTGCAGCATTATTGAATTGCATTGCTGTGGTTTACTTTTGTGGAATGTATGCTTAATCATGCCGTTTACAATCATTTATTGCATTGCCATCTCTGCTTTGCATTGCAGACAATGATATGATTGAACCTACTTCCGATCTGAACATTGTCAGTGACAGTTCTCATCGCCATTGCTGAGGGTTGACCTGTGCTTGCAGGGCTCTGTGGGAATTGGACTATTTCGATGAGCAGCTCGTTGTCGGAAAAGCAGCTTGGTTTTGCAAATGTAAACATACCATCTATCAGAATAGTGACATTCAAATTGTTCGAAACATGCAATTGCTCTAAGCATGTCAGCAACCCGCTTTTGACATCACGACAATGTTTGTACAGTGCCCACTGGATAATGCAATGAGCATATTGTGATTCCATCGGCCCCTCGTCCGCAAAACCACAAAATCCATGGGTTTGCACGACCTTCAGACCGTATACTGGGGCCAGGTATTGTTCGGGTATGGGCCTATCCTTAAAACTAGCCGCGAAGAGTCCCGTGTACGAGGCAACAAGAACCTACAGTTGTGTTTTTAGCAGCCCCAACCCCTGTTCACAGTAATTGATAGTGCCCCCAAGCATTTTCTGCATCATGTCCCCCTTGTGGAAACACTGCTACCACTTGTCACGCATTTTTAGACACTGCAAGAACACAGGGTTAGAATGCCATTCATGCTTCGGAGCAATGTATAAATTCCGTCCAGCTGTAAACAGTAAGAAAAAGTCACTGCCATGTCTTTCTTGGAGGGCTTGATCCAGGCCAAGCCCCCCTTAAAACCCTTTTGTTGATGCTAAGACTAACTTAAGTATTTTTGTCTCTCTTTTGAAGCCTAAAGTACACTTTCTCAAAGTAACTAGGATTGTAACCCTAGCCCCCCCATGAAGTTCACCCCTACCACTCAACTGAGCGGAGGTACCTTCCTTCATGGAGGATATACCGAAATAAAATAGGCATTTCATGCTTTAGGCCTTGGAGGTTAAGCCTAGTGGTCTCCCACCCCAAGACCCCTATACTCATTTGTTTCTACCACTTATTGTGGTTCCACTTTTTAACTGTTTCTGAATTCAGTTGCTTGGCCAAGTCATTTTGTGTGTTGGCCTGACATCGATGCCCCACATTCCTAACCAGCACCATTTCACCCAAATAAGTGCACATGAAGTGCTTGATGCTATCTTGGAGGGTAGAGTCAGACCAGTTTTCATGTAAAATCTTTTGTATTATCCATTTGTGATTGAACCTTTGTGTTTATACCTGCTTTGTCTATCTGCAGCCCTTCTGTGTTACACTGGATTTCAAAACTATTCATTGCTTCCATCCATATCCTGTTCTTGCTCTACTTGCTGCTTTGGCTTGGGTTTTCAACTTCAAAACCTGCAGGATTTCATCAAAATATCTAGGGCACTAATCAAGGACATCTTTCCAGTAGCAGAGACAGTCCCTTGTGACCTTTTGAACCGACCCTGAGAAGAAGTGCAGCACACAAAGCTCAACAACAAGTTCATCATGTCCACGCCAAGCGTCAGGACCTGGCCCATAAGAACTGTCCAAGTACAAATGGGCAGCATGGTGCACCCTATGAGTGAACCACCTTACCGAGCTCCATATCTCAGTGTCGCATCTGGATCTCAAGGAGATCCAGATCGCAGAAGGGCGGAAGAAAATACAATCCTTACCACCGAGGCCTTAGCGGCCCACGGTGGAGACAGCCTGCATCATCTCCACAGGCGCGTAGCAGCCTCAGTCTCCCGATCCGCCTGTCCGGCATCATCCTCAACAGCGATTGGAGGCCCTGAGGAATACGAGGAACTGAGGAAGAAAATGGATGAATACATCCTCCATGAGGAGTACTACAAATCCATTCGTAGAGAAGAAGGGGAGGAGCCATTGGCAGTACACGGATCCAGACCACGTACAGACCTAGGGTCCTGCACGCACTCTGGCCTGCCGTCCGACAGAGCCAAGACAGCATCCCTGCCAAGACGACCGAGACCCGAGTATCCAAGAGCATGTTGTCCAACCCGGAGGGCTCCCGAAGTAGGCCCGACTCGAGTTGAGGGACAACATCATCCAAGGCCAACCTACGGTGCCCTGGATCATACGGCCAAACTGCTGGCCAAACTTCTGTCTGGATCAGAAGATCCAGATGTGACGGCCCTATCGGAGGCCATTAAGGCGAAACTGGGTATTGCAGAACCCTTACCCAAGCCAGAGTTGTTATCCCGCTCCCCGGGACTGAGTACCCTGGCCGATGATCTTAAGAGATCAAGGGTCTCAAGGCTGTTGCCTAAGGTCACCTGCCCCAGCCCCTTTCAGCCTCGTGCCAGGACAGTCCCTATCGCTGAACTACAGGACGTGCCTGTGACAGAGACTGAGAAAAGAGGGCTGTCAGCCCTGGCACCTCTTGCCGGCGTATCACCTTCTGGCCTAACTCCGGGGGGTGGGAAGACGGGCAGACCTATTGCCCAGGCGAACATCCAGCTGGAACTGCCGGAGTTCGACCCCAAAAATCTGCCCGAATCGGCAGAAGAATTTGCTGAGTTTCTTTTGCTGACTGGCCAATCCCATGTGGATGTGGCCACCAAATGCTCACTGCTGAGACATTCATGCAAAAAGAAATTTTTGCAAAAACAGGTGAAACAGATTGTGAAAACCTGTTGCACCTGGGCAGAGGTACTCCAGAGGTTGGAGAAAACGTTCCCAGTCTATGAGACTGTCCTCAGTGTGCGCACACAGATAGAGGAGCTACCTATGCTCCCTGAGTTTCCTTCCGCTGCGGGAATCTCTGAATACGTGTGCGACTTGGAGTATCTGTTTTCGCGGATGAACGTGGGCTCCTACGGAGCCACTGAGCCCCACCTGTGGCTCATGAGTAAGATCCCCCAAAGTACGTGGGATGAGTGCCGCTCTACCTCTGAGAGGAAGAGTCGGACCCACTCGTACGATGAACTGGTGGACCTCCTGATTGAGCTAGCTCTTGAGAGGGAGAATAACTCCCACATGGAGAAATTCCTCAAGAAGCACTTGGGTCGAGGTGGTACCCCTACCCCCGAACGTGGCGAAGGGAAAAGGCCTAAAAATCCCACTAACGCCAACCAGGGAGGTGGTAAGGGAAGGGGTAACCTACGTGCCATGAATGAGGTTAAACCTGAGGCAGGTACACCCCCTTTGTTCTACTGCAAACCTGTCAATGACAAGGGGGGGCCTTGTCATGCCCCTGACTGCGATGAACGCAGTAGCTGTATGCTGCAGATGAAACGACAGCAGCATACCAAGGATGGGAAACCTGTGACCTATCAGGATCATTTCAGGTGTACCATCACCTGTGGGTATTGTGGCAAACGTCGTCACTATGAAGACGAATGTTACATAAAGAAACGCGAGAGTGATAAACTCAAGCGTCAGGAGGCCGAACGCCAGAAGACCCAAACACCCACCAACTACCGTCAGAATGGGGATAAAGGTGGTAAAGGAGGTGGCAGGGGGGGTGGCAAAAATGGACCCCCTAACCCCCAGAGGCGCTCATCAGCGCCCGTTGCTACACCCTCTCCTGCTGCTACGGCCCCTCCTGCCGCAGGTGATCCCAAGAAGCGCCCCCAGGGGGATAACGCTACCTCTGATGGGAAAAGCTCAAAGAAGAGGCGCTTGGCCTGGATGGCCAGGTCCCTCATTGCTGCAGGGGTGGATGTCAAGTTCCCTGATGAGGAGTAGGGGGGCGGCTCCGAAGAGGAGGACTTGGTTTTCTGGATCCTCGTGAAAATCGGGGATCAAGTTTTTCGAGCGGTGCTTGACACCGGTGCAACACTTTCCATAGTGGCCCGGCGCATGCTAAAGACTTTCAAGAAAACTAAGACCATGGCCATAAGAGTAGGGGATGGGCGTACCATCCATTCCTTGGAGGGGGTCGATGTGACTATATGCCTGGGCGACGAAACCGTGACCCAACACTGGAGAGTGCTGGACACCGACGCCTTTGACATCGTCATTGGTACAGACTTCCTACGAAGAAACCCCCAGGTAAAAATGCTGTCTCTCCAGCGCCCCTATTCTTTGCACTGCGACTTTGGCAGTGGGCTGTTCTCCGTACCTTTGGAGCTGTCAGGACAAAAAGAGTCTGGGCTGCGCTACGCATCCAAGACTAACTATCGTACTGAAAACTACCAATTGGCCCTTCACTTCCTTGAAAATGGACTGGCGGCCCTTCAGGTAAACCTGGATGAGATCCAGGTGGAATTGTTTGCGAGCCAACAATAGCACATCATGCAGTTGTACTGCTCGAAACAATTGAACAATGCTTTCCGTTTCTTCTGGAAAGCAATGGGCCTAGCGTATGCTAACCCTCCCTTCTCCCTGCTCGCGAAGGTTCTAACCAAAATCGCTTATGAGGGAGGAAGGGTTGTCATGTGCACCCCTGACTGGAGCTGCTCTGGTGATCATGCTTACTGCCGCCGTATGCTAGATGGAATGACCGTGGGAAGAGTGCAACTCCCCGAAGGCCCCATCTATGTGCCTGAGGACTCAGACACAGCTATGCAGGCCCCTGAGCGGGCCAGTTTCCTGTCCATCGTCGATGGATCTCTCAATCCTGTACCCCTGTAAGACCTAGACCAGGTGCTACTGAAAGAGGTAGAAAGATGTCCTTGATTAATGCCCTAGATATTTTGATGAAATCCTGCAGGTTTTGAAGTTGAAAACCCAAACCAAAGCAGCAAGTAGAGCAAGAACAGGATGTGGATCGAATCAATGAATAGTTTTGAAATCCAGTGTAACACAGAAGGGCTGCAGATAGACAATGCAGGTATAAACACAAAGATTCAATCACAAAAGGATAATACAAAAGATTTTATATGAAAACTGGTCTGACTCTTGCCTCCAAGATAGCATCAAGCACTTCATGTGCACTCTTTTGGGTGAAATGGTGCTGGTTAGGAATGTGGGGCATAGATGTCAGGCCAACACAGAAAATGACTTGGCCAAGCAACTGAATTCAGAAACAGTTAAAAAGTAGAACCACAATAAGTGGTAGAAACAATTGAGTATAGGGGTCTTGGGGTGGGAGACCACTAGGCTTAACCTCCAAGGCCTAAAGCATGAAATGCCTATTTTATTTCGGTATATCCTCCATGAAGGAAGGTACCTCCGCTCAGTTGAGTGGTAGGGGTGAACTTCATGGGGGGGGCTAGGGTTACCACCCTAGTTACTTTGAGAAAGTGTACTTTAGGCTTCACAAGAGAGATAAAAATACTTGAGGTTAGTCTTAGCATCAACAAAAGGGTTTTAAGGGGGGCTTGGCCTGGATCAAGCCCTCCAAGAAAGACATGGCAGTGACTTTTTCTTACTCCCCTCTGGAGTACTAGTTAGCTAAGCTAGTAGGACCAAGGAAAAAGGCTCAAATATTTCCAAAATTACCCCTCAAAATGCATTAAACTTACCAAAAACATCCTCATCAGTTCATAGAAGCCTATCGGACTGTAGGTACCCTCGAAAAACAGTGTAATGTACCGTGAATGATGTCCCTCCGATGGGGCATTCCTCAAAAGTCGCCGACGTGGGACAAAAACTTTTGGTAAAAATTTGGGGGTTGTGGGGTTTGAACCCAGGATTCCCTCCCTAGAGCACATGTGCTTGCCCACTAGGGTACAGTCGACCGCTCTGATGCGGACGGCGATCGCTGTATAAACAGCGTTTTAGTAAACGTCCTGACCAAGGGCCAGGGCGGAGCAATACTCCCAATGGAGGACACAAATCTCCAGGAGCTGAAAAAAATAGAAAATGTAACCAACAGGGAGTGATTCCTGCGGTGTAGCGAAAGGAGTTAGCACAATAGGGTATGGGTAAGCTGGAGATGAGGCCCCTATCCCTACTGTCGCTCTGCTTGCTGGTATGACAGCCACAAGCATCCACAATGGTCTGCATATGCAACCTCAGTTCAGTCAGGGTCAGACTAGAGTAGAAACACTCACGGAAGAAGTCCACTGAGCGATTAGCGCCAGTGTGACCAGAACTGAGATGGGACCACTGCAGGCACCCATCCAGTCGTGCCTCAGGCACCACAATTCGGTCCTCGCAGAAGAGGTACTGATTGTTTTTATACCACTGGTGCCCGTCAATGACACGGGGTTCGAGTCCAGTGCTGAGGGTTTGGGGAATTTCTTTATACTCTGACTGATAGTCGGTTAGACTCCAACCCTCCAGGATTCCAGCAGTGCGCATGGACAGGTCAAGCTGGACATCCATACGCTGGAAAGCCTCTCTGGCGAGCGCCTCAGAGCTCTCACCTATAAGCGCATCGAAGTTGTTGCGCGATATATAGTCAGACAGTTCATTCTTTATTCCGGGGATATGATGCACTGTCAGCCTGAGCTGGCTCAGGTAAGTCCACCACCGCTTTAGCTTTGCTTTCTCTGGTGATGGGCCCTTCTGAAAAGACTTCACAGGCTCCTGGTCACACAGCCAGACAATAGGGTTAGATCCCAGGAGTCGGGATTGTGACGAAAGCACCAACATACCGGCCAGGTGTTCCTGGTCATAGGTCCTGTAATTGGAACGCGCTTGGTTTCATTTCCAATTCCAGTGTCCCAGTGGCACCAGTCGCCACTCACTGGTAGGATAGTCATGTTTCAACGAACCATCACGGTTCAGTCCACTGGTACGATAATGGCAGTGGGTTAGTTCAGCGGGGTTAAGCTCCTGCCATTGGTAGATCGTACCACCCCCCCCTACATCACTGGCATCAGTGATGAAGGACTATCTCGCCCTTAGGGCGGGGTACTCCCAGGCAGTTGGAGGAGGCAATCTTCTTCTTCAACTCCTGGAAACACTCTTCCTCTCTGGTGGTTCACCTGCAGGGAATAGTTTTCTTGATTAGGTCAGTGAGGGGGGCAGAGGAGTAAGTAAAATTGTGGATGTGACGCCGATAAAAATTACAGGCGCCCACAAAACTCTTCACGTCGTGTAGACCCTTCTTAGGGTCATCGCGAATCTGCATGTCCTGTAGGGGCTGCATCTTAGACGCGGCCCGTTTCCACCAACCATACCCCACGTCGAAACCCAAATCTTCCATCTCCTCTTTCATAAACTCACATTTTTCGAGTTTGATTCGGAGTTGGTTTTCTTGACAGACAATGAAAAATTCACGGAGGAGAAGGACATGGTCCTCTTTGGTATTAGTACCCAAACTCACGTTGTCGATGTGAGCCTCCATTTCTGCACCCCGAGAAATCAACTCCTGTACTAGAGGCCTGCCCCTCAGTATGTACAAAATTTTGTTCATTACCTCCTGGAAGAGCGCTGGGGCATTAGCCACCCCGAAAGGCATAACCTTCCACTTAAAGACACGGCCCTTAAGGGTTATAAAAGCCAGCAGCTCCTGAGCTGCGGCGGTTAGGTCCACCTGCGAGAATCCAGAGCGTTTGTCCATTTTGGTCTTGTACCTGCATTTGGCAATACGCTCCAGGGTATTTTCCATGTTAGGAATACTCCCTGAGTGGTTCTGGGTTTTCTTGTTGACCTCACCATAGTCTACAACCAGTCGTAGGGCAGTCGACCCTGGTTTGGCAACCAGGAAACAGGGACTGCAGTGATGGGGGTGGTGCCCCTGCTTATATTCTTCAACGAGGCCAGCATCAATACATTCCTGGATCTGGCGCTCGATTTCTTCATCCTGTTCCTGTGGAGCGGGATAGGGACGACGCCTCACTCGCGTCTTTTCAAATTCAGGTTTCAGTTTCAGGTCCATCTGGACCAGTTTTTTACAAGAGAGGGGAGGCGACAAGGCGCCGAACACCTCCTCATAGGTTATCAGCAGTTTCTTCAGGCGGGGGTCAAGGTTAAGACTCTCAATTTTCGGCAGGAAATCCTCCTCAGCATGGAGGTTGCTCTCTCCATCTTCTTTCTTTTTCTGCTGATCAGCAGTTTGGGCAGGCACAGAACCATCGTCCCACTCAGGGGGACATTGCTGCCCGTAGTGCAGAGAATACACTAGCGGTATCTCAGGATCAGGCAGCGTATAGGATTCATCGTCCTCCTCAGACCAGATGGAGGATTTCCAGGTCTGTCTGAGGTATTGCAGCCGCTCTTGGCGCTCAATACCTTCAGCCTTCAGGTACAACAGCCGCCGGAGTTCCTGAGTGTCATGTTCAGACAATGGCATGTTATTAGCAGCAGGACGCGCCAGAGCATCAGCACTCCGGGCCACGGGTTCACCTGTGTGCATAGGCTGCATGTGTAGCACTGGCTTCCCAACAGGGGAAGCGGGTTCAGGGGTTGACTCTAGATCTACCTCCTCTAGCAACAGCTGGGCGAGGAAGGCACTGTGTTTCTGGTCAACACAGCTGGGATGAACAGGAGGGATAGTGCTGGCAATCTCAGACAGCTGGTGGTCAGCATCCTCCTTTACAGCTGCAGGTTCCAGATAGTCATCGGGGGACTGACACCCTGTAAGTGTGGCAGATAGGTGCTCAGGAGATTTATTTTTGAGATCAGAAAGGGTCAGGCCACGATTTCCGGCCATGACCTCTTTCAGTAGCACCTGGTCTAGGTCACACAGGGGTACAGGATTGAGAGATCCATTGACGATGGACAGGAAACTGGCCCGCTCAGGGGCCTGCATAGCTGTGTCTGAGTCCTCAGGCACATAGATGGGGCCGTCAGGGAGTTGCACTCTTCCCACGGTCATTTGATCTAGCATACGGCGCCAGTAAGCATGTTCACCAGAGCAGCCCCAGTCAGGGGTGCACATGACAACCCTTCCTCCCTCATAAGCGATTTTGGTTAGAACCTTCGCGAGCAGGGAGAAGGGAGGGTTAGCATACGCTAGGCCCATTGCTTTCCAGAAGAAACGGAAAGCATTATTCAATTGTTTCGAGCAGTACAACTGCATGATGTGCTATTGTTGGCTCGCAAACAATTCCACCACGATCTCATCCAGGTTTACCTGAAGGGCCGCCAGTCCATTTTCAAGAACGTGACGGGCCAATTGGTAGTTTTCAGTACGATAGTTAGTCTTGGATGCGTAGCGCAGCCCAGACTCTTTTTGTCCTGACAGCTCCAAAGGTACGGAGAACAGCCCACTGCCAAAGTCGCAGTGCAAAGAATAGGGGCGCTGGAGAGACAGCATTTTTACCTGGGGGTTTCTTCGTAGGAAGTCTGTACCAATGACGATGTCAAAGGCGTCGGTGTCCAGCACTCTGCAGTGTTGGGTCACGGTTTTGTCGCCCAGGCATATAGTCACATCGACCCCCCCCAAGGAATGGATGGTACGCCCATCCCCTACTCTTATGGCCACGTTCTTAGTTTTCTTGAAAGTCTTTAGCAGGCGCCGGGCCACTATGGAAAGTGTTGCACCGGTGTCAAGCACCCCTCGAAAAACTTGATCCCCGATTTTCACGAGGATCCGGAAAACCAAGTCCTCCTCTTCGGAGCCGCCCCCCTACTCCTCATCAGGGAACTTGACATCCACCCCTGCAGCTATGAGGGACCTGGCCATCCAGGCCAAGCGCCTCTTCTTTGAGTTTTTCCCCTCAGGGGTAGCGTTATCCCCCTGGGGGCGCTTCTTGGGATCACCTGCGGCAGGAGGGGCCGTAGCAGCAGGAGAGGGTGTAGCAACGGGCGCTGATGAGCGCCTCTGGGGGTTAGGGGGTCCATTTTTGCCACCCCCTTAGCCACCTCCTTTACCACCTTTATCCCCATTCGGGGGATTTCTGGTGGGTGTTTGGGTCTTCTGGCGTTCGGCCTCCTGACGCTTGAGTTTATCACTCTCGCGTTTCTTTATGTGACATTCGTCTTCGCAGTGACGACGTTTGCCACAATACCCACAGGTGATGGTACACCTGAAATGATCCTGATAGGTCACAGGTTTCCCATCCTTGGTATGCTGCTGTCGTTTCATCTGCAGCATACAGCTACTGCGGTGATCGCAGTCAGAGGCATGACAAGGCCCCCCCTTGTCATTGACAGGTTTGCAGTAGAACAGAGGGGGTGTACCTGCATCAGGTTTAACCTCATTCATGGCACGTAGGTTACCCCGCCCTTTACCACCTCCCTGGTTGGTGTTAGTGGGATTTTTAGGCCCTTTCCCTTCGCCAGGTTGGGGGGTAGGGGAACCTCCTCGATCCAAATGAATCTTGAGGAATTTCTCCATGTGGGAGTCATTCTCTCTCTCAAGAGCTAGCTCAATCAGGAGGTCCACCAGTTCATCGTACGAGTGGGTCCGACTCTTCCTCTCAGAGGTAGAGCGGCACTCATCCCAAGTACGTTGGGGGATCTTACTCATGAGCCACAGGTGGGGCTCAGTGGCTCCGTAGGAGCCCACGTTCATCCGCGAAAACAGATACTCCAAGTCGCACACGTATTCAGAGATTCGCGCAGCAGAAGGAAAAACTGGGAGCATAGGTAGCTCCTCTATCTGTGTGCGCACACTGAGGTCAGTTTCATATACTGGGAACGTTTTCTCCAACCTCTGGAGTACCTCTGCCCAGGTGGAACAGGTTTTCACAATCTGTTTCACCTGTTTTTGCAAAAATTTCTTTTTGCATGAGCGTTTCAACAGTGAGCATTTGGTGGCCACATCCACATGGGATTGGCCAGTCAGTAAAAGAAACTCAGCAAATTCTTCTGCCCATTCGGGCAGATTTTTGGGGTCGAACTCCGGCAGTTCCAGCTGGATGTTCGCCTGGGCAATAGGTCTGCCCGTCTTCCCACCCCCCAGAGTTAGGCCAGAGGGTGAGAGGTGCCAGGGCTGACAGCCCTCTTTTCTTAGTCTCTGTCACAGGCACGTCCTGGCACGGGGGTGAAAGGGGCTGGGGCAGGTGACCTTAGGCAACAGCCTTGAGACCCTTGATCTCTTAAGATCTTCGGCCAGGGTACTCAGTCTGGGAGAGGGGGAGGCCAACTCTGGCTTGGGTAAGGGTTCTGCAATACCCAGTTTCGCCTTAATGGCCTCCGATAGGGCCGTCACATCTGGATCTTCTGATCCAGACACAATTTTGGCCAGCAGTTCGGCCGTATGATCCAGGGCACCGTAGGTTGGCCTTGGATGATGTTGTTCCTCGACTCGAGTCGGGCCCACTTCAGGAGCCCTTGGGGTTGGACAACATGCTCTTGGATACGCGGGTCTCGGTCGTCTTGGCAGGGATGCTGTCTCGGCTCTGTCGGACGGCAGGCCAGAGTGCGTGTAGGACCCTAGGTCTGTACGTGGTCTGGATCCGTGTACTGCCAATGGCTCCTCCCCATCTTCTCCACGAATGGATTTGTAGTACTCCTCATGGAGGATGTATTCATCCAATTTCTTCCTCAGTTCCTCGTATTCCTCAGGGCCTCCAATCGCTGTTGAGGATGATGCCAGACAGGCGGATCGGGAGACTGAGGCTGCTACGCGTCTGTGGAGATGATGAAGGCTGTCTCCACCGTGGGCCGCTAAGGCCTCGGTGGTAAGGACTGTATTTTCTTCCGCCCTTCTGCGATCTGGATCTCCTTGGGACCCAGATGCGACACTGAGATGTGGAGCTCAGTAAGGTGGTTCACTCATAGGGTGGGCCATGCTGCCCATTTGTACTTGGACAGTTCTTATGGGCCAGGTCCTGACGCTTGGCGTGGACATGATGAACTTGTTGTTGAGCTTTGTGTGCTGCACTTCTTCTCAGGGTCGGTTCCAAAGGTCACAAGGGACTGTCTCTGCTACCGGAAAGATGTCCTTGATTAATGCCCTAGATATTTTGATGAAATCCTGCAGGTTTTGAATTGAAAACCCAAACCAAAGCAGCAAGTAGAGCAAGAACACGATGTGGATCGAATCAATGAATTGTTTTGGAATCCAGTGTAACACAGAAGGGCTGCAGATAGACAATGCAGGTATAAACACAAAGATTCATTCACAAAAGGATAATACAAAAGATTTTATATGAAAACTGGTCTGACTCTTGCCTCCAAGATAGCATCAAGCACTTCATGTGCACTCTTTTGGGTGAAATGGTGCTGGTTAGGAATGTGGGGCATAGATGTCAGGCCAACACAGAAAATGACTTGGCCAAGCAACTGAATTCAGAAACAGTTAAAACGTAGAACCACAATAAGTGGTAGAAACAATTGAGTATAGGGGTCTTGGGGTGGGAGACCACTAGGCTTAACCTCCAAGGCCTAAAGCATGAAATGGCTTTTTTCTTTCGGTATATCCTCCATGAAGGAAGGTACCTCTGCTCAGTAGAGTGGTAGGGGTGAACTTCCTGGGGGGGGCTAGGGTTACCACCCTAGTTACTTTGAGAAAGTGTACTTTATGCTTCAAAAGAGAGATAAAAATACTTAATTTAGTCTTAGCATCAACGAAAGGGTTTTGAGGGGGGCTTGGCCTGGATCAAGCCCTCCAAGAAAGACATGGCAGTGACTTTTACTTACTGAGGTCATGGCTGAAAATGGTGGCCTCAGCCTTTCTGATCTCAAAAATCGATCTCCTGAGCACCTATCTGCCACACTTACAGGCTGTGAGTCTCCCGATGACTATCTGGAACCTGCAGCTGTAAAGGAGGATGCTGACGACCAGCTGTCTGCGATCGCCAGCACTATCCCTCCTGTTCATCCCAGCTGTGTTGACCTAAAACACAGTGCCTTCCTAGCCCAGCTGTTGCTAGAGGAGGTAGATCTAGAGTCAACCCCTGAGCCCGCTTCCCCTGTTGGGAAGCCAGTGCTACACATGCAGCCTATGCAGACAGGTGAACCCGTGGCCCGGAGTGCTGATGCTCTGGCGCGACCTGCTTCTAATAACATGCCATTGTCTGAGCATGACACTCAGGAACTCCGGCGGCTGTTGTACCTGAAGGCTGAAGGTATTGAGCGCCAAGAGCGGCTGCAATACCTCAGACAGACCTGGAAATCCTCCATCTGGTCTGAGGAGGACGATGATTCCTATACGCTGCCTGATCCTGAGATACCGCTAGTGTATTCTCTGCACTATGGGCAGCAATGTTCCCCTGAGTGGGACGATGGTTCTGTGCCTGCCGAAACTGCTGATCGGCAGAAAAAGAAAGAACATGGAAAGAGCAACCTCCATGCTGAGGAGGATTTCCTGCAGAAAATCGAGAGTCTTAACCTTGACCCCCGACTGAAGAAACTGCTGATAACCTATGAGGAGGTGTTCGGCGCCTTGTCGCCCCCCCTCTCTTGTAAAAAACTGGTCCAGATGGACCTGAAACTGAAACCTGAATTTGAAAAGACGCGAGTGAGGCGTCGTCCCTATCCCGCTCCACAGGAACAGGTTGGAGAAATCGAGCGCCAGATCCAGGAATGTATTGATGCTGGCCTCGTTGAAGAATATAAGAAGGGGGACTACCCCCATCACTGCAGTCCCTGTTTCCTGGTTGCCAAACCAGGGTCGACTGCCCTACGACTGGTTGTTGAATATGGTGAGGTCAACAAGAAAACCCAGAACCACTCAGGGAGTATTCCTAACATGGAAAATACCCTGGAGCGTATTGCCAAATGCAGGTACAAGACCAAAATGGACAAACGCTCTGGTTTCTGGCAGGTGGACCTAACCGCCGCAGCTCAGGAGCTGCTGGCTTTTCTAACCCCTAAGGGCCGTGTCTTTAAGTGGAAGGTTATGCCTTTCGGGGTGGCTAATGCCCCAGCGCTCTTCCAGGAGCTAATGAACAAAATTTTGTACATACTGAGGCGCAGGCCTCTAGTACAAGGGTTGATTTCTCGGGGTGCAGAAATGGAGGCTCACATCGACGACGTGAGTTTGGGTACTAATACCCAGGAGGACCATGTCCTTCTCCTCCGTGAATTTTTCATTGTCTGTCAAGAAAACCAACTCCGAATCAAACTCCAAAAATGTGAGTTTATGAAAGAGGAGATGGAATATTTGGGTTTCGACGTGGGGTATGGTTGGTGGAAACCAGCCGCGTCTAAGATGCAGCCCCTACAGGACATGCAGATTCGCGATGACCCTAAGAAGGGTCTACACGACGTGAAGAGTTTTGTGGGCGCCTGTAATTTCTATCGGCGTCACATCCACAATTTTACCTACTCCTCTGCCCCCCTTACTGACCTAATCAAGAAAACTACTCCCTGGAGGTGGACCGCCAGAGAGGAAGAATGTTTCCAGGAGTTGAAGAAGAAGATTGCCTCCTCCAACTGCCTGGGAGTACCCCGCCCTAAGGGCGAGATAGTCCTGATCACTGATGCCAGTGATGTAGGGGGGGTTTTTACGATCTACCAATGGCAGGAGCTTAACCCCGCTGAACTAACCCACTGCCATTATCGTACTAGTGGACTGAACCGTGATGGTTCGTTGAAACATGACTATCCTACCAGTGAGTGGCGACTGGTGCCACTGGGACACTGGAATTGGAAATGGAACCAAGCGCGTTCCAATTACAGCACCTATGACCAGGAACACCTGGCCGGGTATGTTGGTGCTTTCGTCACAATCCCGACTCCTGGGATCTAACCCTATTGTTTGGCTGTGTGACCAGGAACCTGTGAAGTCTTTTCAGAAGGGGCCATCACCAGAGAAAGCAAAGCTAAAGCGGTGGTGGACTTACCTGAGCCAGTTCAGGCTGACAGTGCATCATATTTCGGAATAAAGAATGAACTGTCTGACTATATATCGCGCAAAAACTTCGATGCGCTTATAGGTGAGAGCTCTGAGGCGCTCGCCAGAGAGGCTTTCCAGCGTATGGATGTCCAGCTTGACCTGTCCATGCGCACTGCTGGAATCCTTGAGGGTTGGAGTCTAACCGACTATCAGTCAGAGTATAAAGAAATTCCCCAAACCCTCAGCACTGGACTCGAACCCCGTGTCATTGACGGGCACCAGTGGTATAAAAACAATCAGTACCTCTTCTACGAGGACCGAATTGTGGTGCCTGAGGCACGACTGGATGGGTGCCTGCAGTGGTCCCATCTCAGTTCTGGTCACACTGGCGCTAATCGCTCAGTGGACTTCTTCCGTGAGTGTTTCTACTCTAGTCTAACCCTGACTGAACTGAGGTCGCGTATGCTGACCATTGTGGATGCTTGTGGCTGTCATGCCAGCAAGCAGAGCGACAGTGGGGATAGGGGCCTGATCTCCAGCTTACCCATACCCTATTGTGCTAACTCTCTTCTCTACGTGGATTTCATCCACGGCCTACCACGCTTCGGCGGCTATGATAGTTGCCTAGTGGTCACCTGTGGTCTATCTCGCTTCACCCGTTTGTTCCCTTGCAATAAGAAAATCACAGGTGAGCAGACTGTGAAAATGTTGGTCGAACAATGGTTCGAACCCTATGGAGCACCTAAGCAGGTGCACTCTGATGAGGATGTACGCATCCGCAGTGACACTGGGTGGTACAAACGAGTGCTAAATGCCCTCAACGTGGAGGTAACCACAGGTGTGCCCTATACCCACACGTCTAACCCTCTCTGTGAGAGACAGAACCGTGTGGTGGAGCAAAACTTAAGAATCCTGATGAAACAGGAGCGTACCAAGGACTGGGTACGCCTAGTGCCCTGGGCAGTGCTGATCATGAACTAACAGCGGAGCTCTTCTACGGGTTTCACCCCCCACGAACTGTTCCATGGAGGACAACCTGCTTGGTTCTTCAAAACCCCCTTTCCTGAGGACTTCAAGAGCCCTGTGGGAGATTGGCTGGAACACAAGCAGTCTCTGGCTAACCAGGCTGAACTAACCTGAGACACATTCGTGACCGTGAACTGAGCCGACAGAACCGCCTACTGCGACCTGCCAGCTTCAAGGTTGGTGACCTTGTTTTGGTTCACCATTCACGCCTACCCTCGTGGCCACGTAACTGCCTACAGGACCCTTATTTTGGACCCTATCGTATCATCAGGATAGATGGATCCAGCATCCATGTCAGGTGCAGTCCACGTCTAGGTGGTGAGCTGCTGTGTGCACCTAAACAGTTGAGGCACTATCACTCGCCTGACGATTTGTCTTGGGATGAGTGGCGCCTCAGCGACAGTGAGGTCGAGCGTATAGACCTAGAGAACGCTGCCAGTCCAGAGGAGGCAGACGAACTCGAAGAGATGACTGCCGATGAGATGGCAGTCGATGGTTACTACGTGGTTGCAGGTATTGCTCGCCACGAGTATAAACAGGGCTGGAAATTCCTAACCCTGTGGGATGGCCATGGGTTATCTGAGGCGACCTGGGAACCTATGTCGGCCTTCATACAACCAGATGGGAGTATCAACCCCAACCGCACCTACCTCGTTGAGAACAACGAGGGGCAGCTCCTAACCCGTGCTGAGACTATGTCCCAGCGTAAAAAGCGAAACTAATTTCCCTGTGTTAGTCTACTGACAGGTGCAATGAGCACTCTTCTGCACACGTGCCTGTGTATGGGTGTAAGAGCAGTTGTCACAGCTGCCCCGCATTGCATCGCAGGACAGGACCGTTAGCCCCCCGTGGCAACCACTCCCTGGCCGAAGGCCATTGGTTTTTCACAGACTACTGCTTACTGAGCACTGCACTGACCCTGTCTGTGCCCTGCAGACCCATGCCTATGGTTTCCAGCGTGGGCCAGGTGGCCGCTTATCAGGATTGCAGCCACCCAGCGAGTGTATGCCTTGTTGACCATGTGTTGCATGGGGACTGCCCTGATGTAATGACCTTGAAGAGCCAACGAGAAACGGTGGCTTACTACACCAGGGGGGAATGACAAGCAAGGTGTTATGAGGCAAGGTGTGTCTTCCCTCCTTGGGGACAAGCGAGCCCACAGTTAGGACCCCTAACTGGTCCAGACCCATGGGGTTCTACCCTTCCTTACAGGGTTTACCATACCCCTATGTGTGCTACGTATGTCTGTCTGTGTCTCACTTCTCTCCCCGGCGTGGCTCCCGGAGACCGGGCTTCGCTGACGTCGGACCGAGGGTCCTAATCAGGTACTATTACCACTCCTATGGCGCCCAATTTCTGTGCTGACGCCTATCCTTGGGGGAAGACGGCAAAAGCCCTACCTACTAGAGGGGAGGGGTGGCCAAGTGTGCTAAGGGCATACAAAACGCCCATTTTTGCTAAGGGCCAAAAGCTAACGCACTCCCCTGCCCACGAGGAAAAGCACGCGGGACAGGAGACACCACTACACTACACTCACTAATGCCAGCACCGGCCTTCGAAGGCAGGGTGAGCAGTCATCACCTGCACTCAACTCCTGCCAGGCCTGCTGACCCTAACCCCTACACACGCTACTTGGTGTTGCTTTCAATGAAGTCTCGGGTCCTAATGACCCTCCTGTGAAGAAGACAAGAGAACACATCGCTGCTAAGCAACTGTGGCCTAACAGGGACGTCACAACACGTTTCCCTGCTAGGGCTTGGAGGGAAGGGGTGCTCTTGTTGCGTGCACAGCGCGGATGTCGATGGAGTCAAACTGCCCACGCCACTCCTGGCTGAGGCGCAGTCAATTGATTGTGTGATCTGCTCCCCTGTTTAGCGGGGGCAGAAAAATGGGATAGCCGCCGAAGGCAGCTGCTGCGTGCATCAATCACCCTGAACCTCTCCCACCTGTACAACAGAGGCCAATGAACTGGGTTCAAGACTGAGGAGCCAAGACACACTCCACGTATTATACGCTTCTTAGTGTGCCCTATAATACACTGTTCCTGAACCCAGTTGCAAGCAAGCAAGCTTAAGGACTTCGCCCGTTCCCTTATGGAACGTAGGGCGAAGCCCTGGGTAACCTGGCAAGGGTTCATACCGCGTGCACAGCGCGTGGCCTACTGTCAAATCCCTTTAATGCATCGTGTGCACGCATGCAGGGAAGGGAGGCGGAACCATGACCACATTGACTCAACCAGGAGGTGAGCTCCTCCTGGGCTTACCAACCTTACTCACCATGCATTCTGTGAATGCCGAAGTGAAGCGAACGCAAAACAACCCTATTGCGAGTTATAAACAAGCCTAAGCGTTTTAAGCAACCCTACTTTAACGCTACGGCTACACACGAGCAAACACTTTCTTTTCTTACTTGAGAAGAGAGAACAGGGATGAATTGCGGTACAGGATAAGCGTCACAGCGTGTGAATGCCTCAATTAGGCACATGCATCGCGAGCACAGCGCATATTCTAACCCTACGTGCGCGCTGCGCGCTCCATTCGCATCGCATACCTTTCATTCCTGTTTTGACCTGTGCAGAGCAAAGGAGATGAGCGCCCGAACCCCCAACGAACACAGCGTTGACAACCCTAACGTTTTAACGAAGCAACCAACACGAACGCAATGCATGCGTGTGAGATGACACTGGCATACCTGAGAGGTGGGTTGTCCACCTGTTGTGTGGTGTGGGTTGAGTTTGAATACTTTTCCCTAAAGTTTATAAAAATTTTGATGCAACTGTGCAAAAATTTCCTTTAGAACTTTAAAAACCACGGCTCATACCTTCTTTTTCAAAAGCCGTTTACGCTTGCGCAACCTTGTTTTTGAAGTCCGCTTCCTTTGCGCTTGTCTGCGACTTTGAGTTTCTTGTAAAAATGACAATTTCTCGCGTGATTTCGTCAATTTTTAGCGATTTGACTTGTTAAATCGCTACCCCTTTCGCTAAACCGCAGGAAATACTCTCTGTTGGTTCGTTTTCTATTTTTTTCAGCTCATGGAGATTTGTGTCCTCCACTGGGAGTATTGCTCCGCCCTGGCCCTTGGTTAGGACGTTTACTGAATTGCTGTTTATACAGTGATCGCCGTCCGCATCAGAGCGGTCGACTGTACCCTAGTGGGCAAGCACATGTGCTCCAGGGAAGGAGTCCTGGGTTCAAACCCCACTACCCCCCAAATTTTTACCAAAAGTTTTCGTCGCACGCCGGCGACTTTTGAGGAATGCCCCATCGAAGGGACATCATTCACGGTACATTACACTGTTTTTCGAGGGTACCTACAGTGTGATAGGCTTCTATGAACTGATGAGGATGTTTTTGGTAAGTTTAATCCATTTTCTGAAGTAATTTTGGGAATATTTGAGCCTTTTTCCTTGGTCCTACTAGCTTAGCTAACTAGTACTCCAGGGGGGAGTAAGAAAAAGTCACTGCCATGTCTTTCTTGGAGGGCTTGATCCAGGCCAAGCCCCCCTGAAAACCCTTTTGTTGATGCTAAGACTAACTTAAGTATTTTTATCTCTCTTTTGAAGCCTAAAGTACACTTTCTCAAAGTAACTAGGATTGTAACCCTAGCCCCCCCATGAAGTTCACCCCTACCACTCAACTGAGCGGAGGTACCTTCCTTCATGGAGGATATACCGAAATAAAATAGGCATTTCATGCTTTAGGCCTTGGAGGTTAAGCCTAGTGGTCTCCCACCCCAAGACCCCTATACTCATTTGTTTCTACCACTTATTGTGGTTCCACTTTTTAACTGTTTCTGAATTCAGTTGCTTGGCCAAGTCATTTTCTGTGTTGGCTTGACATCTATGCCCCACATTCCTAACCAGCACCATTTCACCCAAAAGAGTGCACATGAAGTGCTTGATGCTATCTTGGAGGCGAGAGTCAGACCAGTTTTCATATAAAATCTTTTGTATTATCCATTTGTGATTGAATCTTTGTGTTTATACCTGCATTGTCTATCTGCAGCCCTTCTGTGTTACATTGGATTTAAAAACTATTCATTGATTCGATCCATATCCTGTTCTTGCTCTACTTGCTGCTTTGGTTTGGGTTTTCAACTTCAAAACCTGCAGGATTTCATCAAAATATCTAGGGCACTAATCAAGGACATCTTTCTAAACTTATATGTCAGCACATCTAATTCTTCGTCACCTGTGTCCACGTCAAATGTATGCATGCCCAAAGTAAGTAGTTTTTACGAGGTTGCATGACATGAGGACACCTTTCTATTTGTGCATGTGCACACCATCCATCTTCTCAAGGCATGCACCCGAATGCTCAAGCTCCAATTGCCTAGTCAACAGCGATGCCTCTAGCCTCCCCAAGTCTCCGGTTGCTGCCATCAGTTCACTTTCCTTTGCGCGCAAGCCTTGCAGCCCTTTGCTTCTGCCGATTACTACGTGCAGCAACACATAGTACTGTGGAGCCACGCAATGTCCGTAGTCCTCACTTCCAATTCATGTGGTCCTGAGCTTCAAGTTGGCCTACAATGGACTCATCTTGCAAAGTACGAGCCACCGATTCATCCATGTCATGCTGAGCCGGTGCCAGCTCGTCCTGACCTAAAGGCTATAAACGACCGAAGTTGCACTGCGTGCGAGTTTATGTCATTTGGTGACACAATGGTTGCAAGATGACACTGAGCATTCGTATGTGCAATACTGAATTTGCTGAATCGAACCAGAATAGGCCCAGGCGCAACAGTTGACGGCCAAAAAAGGTGCCGTTGTCGACCACAGTGCTTCTGCTCGTGTCGAATAACTGAAGAGGTGGTAGAGAAGTGTCTTCGTTGTTACGAATGGTACTCCTGTGGTGCACACCAGCGAATGCAAGCAATGCCCTCAGTTCACACCCTCTGTTTGGCAAAGCATGAGGTGACAGAAACAAAGGCAAAAGAGTCAAAACAACACGGCGACAGCAGCAAGCAACAACCGGACCTTTTTTCGCCGTCCACCGCTAGGTGTAGGCCTGTTCTCAGTCCATCAGGCGAAATGTAGCACCAAATGAGCTTGGTTCACACCCTGTGTTTGGCAAAGAATGAGCTCTGATAAGAAGGTACAAGAGATTGCAAAAGACAAGTCCGTCGACGAAAGGCAACTATAAGTGCGAAATGACAAGGTCGCCGCAAAGGTATGTAGCAAAGGCAAGTACTAGAAGTTGGAAACGTCGATTCGTCTGACAAATGTGTCTGGAACATCACACCTTTCATGAAACATACCAAAACTTCTATCCTCAATTCTTGCCCACACTGCAACATTGTGGTCTCCCCCAAAAATATGATACAAGGCGAAAACAAAAATGCCGTCAACAGACACGAAATACCACATAGATACGCACAGCAACTTCTAGCAGCCACCAAATTTCAGAAATTTGTTGTCGACCGATAAATTTGAGGTGTATCAGTTCCCAAATAGTGTCAAACATGCTTCTCTGAACATGACATTTCATCTGGCATAAAAAAATTTTCATTCTGAGAACACTCAAAGTATGGACATGCAGAAATCGGCCAGCAAAGTGCTTGAAATTATGCATGGATCAATAGATCTCAGCGTCCTGTAGCCAAATATACCTGAATTATTGATAGAATCGAAAAATCACTTTGGTTCCAGGTGGTGTGGTTGTGCGGGGGACCACTATGGTGATCGTCTCATGTCCCACAGCCGGAAATTGGAGCGGGCCGCGGGCGCAAAGGAAAAAGGGCCGCGGACACATTTGCAGACTTTGATTGATTGAAGGCTCCGGCCGGCAGTGCACTTGACCCAAGGCAGGCTGCTTGTTGTCTCTCTTGTGTCTTGTGCCCTGCCCTCGCCTTCCTTTTGTCCCCGTCCTCCCTCGGGAGACTTCGAAAACTGCTGCCAGTAAAGAAGCTGCGTCACCAGGGAACAGTGAAGTGCTTGAACCTTAGGCTTGCCCGCCTCTCAGTTTATCCCACAAAGTCAATGGCTGAGTATTTTTTTGGTCACACAAGGTCAGGTGTGGTCCCGCTAGTTTGTGCGTTTTGTTCATGTTCAGCCCTGTCTACTCCGACTGGGGCGAAATCCACCACTACAAGACTAAAGCAATAGATGTGACGAGTGAGGCGATGATGGCATTAGAGGCATAAGTTCCACAAGTCTCGAGGCCACCATAGAACTCATAGTACACGTGTGCCATGCATAGGCTCCTCCTTCTAACTTTTTTTTCCTCCAGGTTGGATGGAATCGCATCATAGGTGATCGGGCTGCCATAACCCATGTGCTTTGCAATGCTCACCCGAAATCAAATATTGATGTCCCATCGAAGAAATTTAATTTTTGCATCCTTCAAGTTTTGTTGCAAATTGTTTATGTGCTTTGTCCTGATGTGTGAAGATAATATTTTATTTTTATTTTATTTTTATTGTCGTGCATCAAGAACTTCGTTATGCATCAAGAATTTGTTGCGAATCAAGAATTTTGTTGTGCATTCTTAAGAACACGCTTCACTATCTTTTTTGGATCAAGAACGTCCACTCGCAACTAACATGTCCCGTGTATGCACACGGGGACCCATTTTTTCCCCATGCAAACAGCGGGTTTTTTCTTGGTTAGCCCATTTCGGCATTAGCAATGATCTTTATTTGCTTTGTTGTGTGTTGACGTCAATCCTTGCGACATGTCGTGACGTTTTGCCGCAAGCCGAAGGAAGTGCACTCGAGGCTTGCAATGCAGAAGGTTAGTCTTGGATCGAAAGTCGACCCCAAACGAGACAAAAACGCGAATCAATCCATTTGTCCAAGCGCCCAAGAATTGTTGTGTTTGGCTTGACGAGGCTTCGCCAGCTGTGGGTCGGTTTGGTGGAACCCCCCCTTTCATATGTTCCGGATCGCGGATGAACCCCCCCACCTACCCAACCGAAATGGATTGAAACCGTAGTGCGCTTTGCGTAGTGCCATAGGAGCCCCAATCCCACCAAGTCTTCCGTCAACCTTCCAATGTACACCCACAATGGGCATGTGCAAGAGACGAGACACATTTTGGAGGAACCCAATTTTCCACCAAAAAGGCACTCATCCCGATTGTGTGAACCAACCAATTTTTAATTAGCGAAATAGTTAATGGTGTGGCAAAGTAGTTGCACACTTTGCTTCACGCTTGCTACTCGGTCGGTTATGGGCGCAAGCCATTTTGTCTCTCTTTTGCCCTGTTGCTTGCTCCAGTAAAGCTCTTTGCTTTGTTTGCCCCGCGCCTTCTATGACGACTATTTACGAGTCATGATACTTTGCAGCGTGATTCTCCAAGGAAATGACCTGGGGGACTAGGCAATGCAATCACGAGACTTCGAATGGGTCCTCGGGGACCATGGACATCCGCTAGGTGTTTCAACGGATGTGGCTCGACTTGGTGGGCAGGGTTAGCGGTTGATGAGGGTTGGGGTATGTGCCCTGATTTCTTGGATTCAAATTCTTCTAGGCTCATGGACTTGGAGTTGCTATGGGACCCCAACAACGATCCGTTGGTTGCATCCCTTGCTCATGAGGTACTTAACCCTCAGGCCAAAAAGAAGAGGCACCGAAAGCGGCACCGGCACCGGCATCGGCACCGCCACGAGCATTCGACTGACACGCAAGTCTCCGATGGGGCCCGCAAATATGAAATTCGATCTGCCACCCAATCCACACTTCCGGATGCCAACATCCATGCGCGTGGCTCAGCAAAAACCTTGAAACCCTTGCCCAAGGTCCGGGGTCAGTTCCCCTCGATTGGACCCGTGGTCCCCTCCGATTTGCTTCCTCAAAGGTCCAACACGACCACCCCACCGGGAACGCCCCCTCTTCTAGAGGTTGCAAATGAAACAGGTTTGCCTTCCTCCCTCGTGCCTTACCCCTCTGTGGTTGATTTTGGTTACGAGGGCATTGTTTGAAAATCGGCCGACGCGCGGTTGGCGTGCAAGCGCTCTTGCAGTACCAAACGTTCGTCAAAGAATTGCTTTGCGATCGTGTCCAACTCAAACACATCGTGCAGGGTAGCGTGTGTCATCTCTCTTGAATTATTATGTGGACCCATAATTTTGCTAGTGCCCCAAACAAGAGCCCAAAAGTGACATTTGTTTACGTGTTTGAGACCGTGGCAAATTCCAACCGCCCCCCCTCCCCCCCCGCGCGCACTACACCATGGCCCGCTTGGCTAGACAACCCGTAGAGCCGACAACCAAGTTTCTACGCGATGCCCACATGTATCGCCATTCCATGACCTAGTACAGCCTTTTGGCCGAGGTTAGTGACCTTTCTGATGCACATTATGATTGCGGCATTCTGCCGAGGGGCACGGAATTCACAATGCATTTCGGACCACTTGTTCATACCAAAGCTTTTAGTGAGCAGGAACCCTCCAAGGAAGCTCGGCATAAAAATGTTCCTCGGGCTTCACCCCTCCACAGGGATTATTGCGTTCGACTAGCGAATGTGCGACTCATGCCCGCACATGAGGAAGATCGGAACTGTTTAGGCGAGCAAGCGCAGTATAGATCCAAGATCACAATGAACACAACACACCAAGAAAGGCACCAGAGCATGGCAGGCATTGCCAAGCAGCCAGTACCTTTCACCCACATCAAACACTAGGCACACACACTTGGCTGTACCTCAGCTGAAGTGTTTGTGGTTCATCGTGTCCGAATCTAGAGTTAAAGGCGATTGCAGATGCAACGAGAGAGGGAGAGCGACAACAAGAGAGAGCGGCGGGAGGGAGAATAGAGGGAGGGAGAGCGCGCGCGCGCGCGCGCGAGAGAGAGAGAGAGAAGACAGACAGAGAGACAAACAGAGAGAGAGCGCCCGCCCGCGCGGATGATCGATCAGAGGAACAAAGATTTGGAGACGCTCTCCCTTTAACAACAGCCAACGGATGGGGTGAGTATGAATCTTATCAAGGCACACCTCACACAAGAAAGTTCCTAACATGTATTCGCTACCGATGGCGATACCCTGACAGACTCAATGCCGCAGCACCATTGCCTACATCTAGCTCCCCCATGCCAGACCCCAAATAATTGCGCCCAGCCCCTGACCCCCTCCCATGTTATAAGCGTGGCTCTGCCTCCCACGGGCACAACCCTTCATTTCGCCTGTATTCTCTTTCACCTGTGCAGAGCGACCGCGTGCGAAGACGAGCTTGGATGTCCGCCTTCCAATGCTGCTCGGCCTCCCGGTCGGAGGACTCGCTAATTGGCGGCCAAAAGCGCACGAACCCGAGTCCCCTCTGCCGCGGGATGCATTCGGGCGTACAGTGTACAAGCATTCCATTGTCCCCAAATACCGGACCACCTGCATGCCCAATCACAAAGGCGTCAACATGCTGTGGCACACCACCTTGTTCTAGGGGCTCGCCGTCGGCTCAGAACATGGCTGTGTGGACCAGGACGGCCCTCCGATCCGGTGGTGGGGTAGGATGCATCTTGGATTTAGATCCTGCCTCCCCGCCTCCAGTGGTCTCTTAAGACAGGCCTGGCCACACTCCCCTACAGCCCCCCAATAAAGGATCAGGGTTGCTGGGCCTGCGCAGCAGGTGCCCAATTGAGCCAAAGGTCCCCGGCCCACCTTCACTTGCGGGAGAGCGGCTCGTTTCGTGACCTGGCTTCCCATCCCTCCGCCCTTTTTGCATTTCTCTCCCCTCTTTCAGTTCCTACCGTACCATTTGCCCTAGCCTTCACACACTGCCTCTAACCCCTAACTTGTTTCCGGTCGTACTACCCTTCCCCAACAGTACTTCACAACAAGGAAATTCGGTGTGTCGAGCTCTGGGCAGGTTGACACTGGTTAAGGCTGCCCTTAGACCAGAGACGTGGTTCCAATGCACGTTCGCATGCACCCAAGCAGGGTTCCCATGCACGAGCCCGTGTGTACAACGCCAAAGAAGCACAATTCGTCTACTTTTCAGCGATTTTCATCCGTATGTAACAGTCCGCAGCATAGCTGCTCATCCGTATGTCACGTCCGCAGCATAGCTGCGCACCTGGACCACTCGTGGCAGCCGTACTTTTGTTGTGGACCGCTTCCCATGTTATGTTGATTGTTCACCCTGCCTTTGTTGTACATATTTTTCTGGCGTGCATTTCTCTATTATGGTGGCGCGAGCCAACAGTTTGTTAGCACTGCATTCCATAAGCGATGCGGACGACTCGCTGATTGCGAGCGAAACCACACGTCGACGCTCTGACAATCCGCAATGTCCGCAGGTCATGTGTCATGTCCGCCAAAAATTTTCTCGTATTCAGACAGCGCACACACAGAGTGAGCCAGCTGCATGTGTCGGAAAAGATACATGTCCGATTTCGGGCCAGTTGTGCATGAAGGGCGCATGGGCAATTGGTCAAGTTGATTTAGGTCAGGGGCAGCTGGCCACACCCTGAGGTGAAACCAAGGTTGTGGGGCGGTCGATAGCGGGGCATGTCCAAGGGCACTCCAACGTGTAGCTGAAAAAAGAAAAAAGCGAATTGATTATCGCGAAATGCCGTGTCCTTGCATCTTCCAAACCGTCCCCCCTAGGGGCCTGGCTGACGGCTTGGGAGGATTGTTGCACTGCCTTTTGCCTCTCTTCTAGTTCAGATTTACGTGATCTTTGGGAAGATCAAGAGTTCCCCCCCCCCCCCCCTCTTTTTCCGAGAGGCCTTTCGTTGTCTCTTTCCTGACGCCTGAGTCGTTTTGATTTCGTTGAGTTCATTTGCATGTTTTCTTGTACAAGCAGCCTCCCTGTTATTCAGGTGTGTTGTCTCATGATCAGGGCCATGCTGAGTTGGGGGGTTCCGGACAGCAGACACGCAGCAGACAATCAGTCTGTGATGGGGTAATCTTTTGCGCACAAATCGGTGTGTCTTTAGGCAGTGCTGATTGATGATCATGTTTCTTTCCAATGCTACCACGCGGGTCAACATGATGAATAAGTGTGGGTTTGCAACTGTCATTTTATCAACTATTGAGCTGTTTGATTTTCATTTTTAGCTTTGCCTTGAGCTTGTCATGACCACGCCCTGCCCCCCTCATGTGAGGGGATTTGCATGTATGTTCCACAGCATCAATGTACTGCTGCAGCTGCAGCTGCGGGTTTTTTTTTTCAGGCTGAAGTAACGTGGTCTCCAGGCGACCGAGCTTGTACCCTTGTTGCTGCGCTGTGGTGTCCTGCGGTGATCGCTGGTTTGCCTGACGCGATTGCTCTCTAACCTCTCGAAAGTAACTGCCAACTCTGCTAACCAGTGTCGTCTATCCGATCACGTAGGTCAGTGGCCGCAAATGGCTGTTCCGACTTTTCCCCAACTTTACCTTGGCAATACCTGCAAGTCGTGCAGAGGATAATGCTGGGCAGGCAATCCTCGTGGCAAATGCAGATGAGGTGCACCGCGGGCGCAGCAGCCGACACACGTCAACAAGGTGGGCAGCCCGCAATTTACAACAGCACGTTTGCATGTATTGACCTTTTGACCTGGAGTGGATGTAAATGGAAACATCAAAGGTGGTGCATGTGTTGCGATGCAATGCATGGAGACCATTGCTTGGTGGGCGTTGACTCTGTGCAGAGGTGTCCAGCCTCAGGGCCCCAAGTCCAACCTTGCTGGACTCAGCGTATTTTCCAAGGGCACACTATGTTCTGTCCCTTGGACAAGGACGTGCGGGATGCCGCCCGCACTGTCTGTGCGTGTGACACACGGTGAAGCACAAGGACAGTGTTGCATGTGGGCATCTCCACTGCAGCTGTACTTGTATTGATTGGATCCCCTCAAGTGCCAGCTATGTGCGATGATGGTGTCTACTAGCAATGCCATTAAACACAAGTACCACCAGCAGAAATTTTTGTCTGAAATTTGTACCACAGGTCAATGTACCCCCCCCCCCCTTTGCAAACTCCCACCCCTTGCAAACCCCCCCCCCCCGGGAGACCGTCACTTCCATGTTTTTCTAGTTAACATGTATTGTGCTGGTTTGTGTTGCCTATCTGCTTTACGCATGGCCTTGCATTGCTTTCCCATTACGTCAAATCAAGCACCTGTGTGTGTTCTGTGATATTCTCTCTCCAAAGGCGTTGTATGGGTGTGTTGTGTTGCTACTTCAGACCCAAGATGTTTTCTCCCGGCGACCATGTACGGTACCACTCACGCACGCTTGGTGCACATGTGTTGGCCACTGTTGTCGGACCTTCGCCAAATGGGCTGCAGTTTTGCCACATTCGGTACATACGCCCTGGTGGGGTCACTCCGGTGGATCATGAGAGTGCTCAACTCTCAAGGCTAGAGGCTGTGGTGGTTGAATCACCCAAGTCGGTGGCTGCCCCCAAGGCAAGAGCAAAGGCTGCCCCCCAGCCAAGAGCGAAGCCAGCCGCCAAACGGACTGGTCTGGCTCTGCAAGCGGGCGCTAAAGCGGCTGCCAAAGCAGCCCCGCGGGCCATTGCCTCCTCCTCATCGGCCAATGCAACACACCCCGTGCCTGTCATGCAAACTGATGTGCAACAGTTCAAAGTGTGTTATTCTCGTACCCAGAAGTTCTTTACCGTTCCTTTGGATCCTCAATAACATTTGTGTCGGATGAAGCACATTGGCATCAACGCGAAAGTCGCTTCAAACGTGTTCTCTTTGCTTGCATCAGTGGAGGGTACCACAGCTTGCCTTGAAATACCCTTGCAACCCCCCCCCCCCCCGGGAGACCGTCACTTGGCGACCGTCTCCCCCCCCCCCCCCGGGAGACCGTCGTCGCGCGCTAACGTGGGAGTTTGCAAGGGGGGCGGGGGGTAAGGTTGTATGCAGGTGAGATATAGTGGGTTTGCCTAGATCACTTGGTGTTTGCAGCATCATTGTGAAAGCAAAGACCAACCTCTAGGATGTCTTGCAACACGGCAACATCTCACCCAAACAATGCATCGTGAATCCCACAATCATAGTGGAGACCTCTATGGAAAGCTACAACAGTCATTCTGGAGGTGCAATCCAAAGAGATTGGGTGACTGAAAAGTTGGATGTAGAGATGGCATGTCAGGCAATTCTCCGACCTTTGTCCCTTGTCTAGGCGGGGCCCTCTTGGAACATTAATGCACCGGGCTCGCGCCACGCATCTTTTTAGGCCGAAATGCCCCCAACCAACACTATACCACTAAGGGCTATGCTCTGTAATATGCACTACCTACCAATGTACTTTGGATACCCGAGGAGGTAAGGTTATGTAGCCACTTTGCTCTTTACTTTGGGGAAACCAAGCTAGCGGTACTTACGTCGCAACTTTCGATTATGTCTGCTCATCCTTCCAGTGCTATTGGGCATGGGTTATGTAGCCATTTCAGTTGTAATTTCAGGTTTGTCACCCCCTTTATGGACCATGGGAACACGTTCCCTCTTATGTTTTGGTTCATTTTTCCTTTTGCTTGCATAGTGGCAATTGTCTCGTCTTGCAAGTCCAGCAATGTGGCATGTTTGCAGGTTTTTGGTCCAACACAATGGGGCGTTGGGCTGGGGCCCGGCCCAAGGAGGCTCTTCATGCGATATCACACCGCTTACCACGGAGGCACCGACAGGACCTCCAGCAAGTCGTCACCAAGAAGCTTGCTGCTCCCTACACCGTCAAGTACCCTCGCCCCCCCATGTCCAACCCCCCCCTTGTCCACCCCCCCCCCCCCCCTAGGGGGGGCCGTCACTGCCTAGTTCCAAAAAAAAAGTGTTGCTGCCATATTGCACAGGATTGTGCCACCGTGACACCTCGTTGTCTGAGATTATGGTCACCTCCTTTGTTCTGACCCCTTGCACTCCTCAGACCTCTGAAAATGTTCCCTCAAGGCGCTGTTGTGCGCTATGGGGGAGCCTCAAGCGCAGTGCGCGCGCAGTGCAACTGTTTGGGCGTCTGACCGTACTGGAGACCCATGCTTTGAGATCATAGGGGCATCATCGTTACCCTGTTGCTTAGGTTTTGATGCTTTTTCCACATTGGGGATATAGCATTTTTGGAATTCCACCCAATTTCACCCATTTCCACCCATTTTCACACTTTATTTGTATTTGCAAGGGCTATTTGGACCATGTCTTTGTGCACGATACTACCCATCTCTTTGAATTGTGCTATGCCTGTGATTCCAAGCCAAGTCGCATTCGAATTTGCCATCAAATTCTCGTCCGGCCGGTCGCATCAACTTACGAGGGTTGATGTGGCTGGTGAAGCGAAAGACCCGCCGGAGGGTGAGTAGTTCAACTCCGAATAATCTCGTAGCGGAAATTGCCTCCGCGGGGCTGTCGCCACAACGGTAGTCGTATTATGTCGACAAAGGTTTCGATATAATTCCGAAAGGAGGTACCCCCGGCCGCCTCCCCCTCTACATTAGAGGATGTTGAGGGGGGCAACCAATACACTGTTCATGGTTTTCCAGATGTGCATGATGTGTGTTATGTGAAGCGAAGGTAGTTTGCAACTTTCTTGAGCGGGGGCAGTTTGGGTCACCTAATTCTAAGGGCGTTTCCAAGGGGTGTGCCTAGGGGCTCTTCGGGGGGAACATTGTCTAAAAGTAGCGTGTAGTGCGCGCGCAGTGCAGCGCGCAATGCGCGCGCAGTGCAAAGATTCCCCCTATGTCCGTTTCACAAAGGAGCCTGTGCTGGCTGTTGTCCAAGTCCCTTCTCCGCATGGTGAACAGTATAGAACCATCACGTACAAACATGGTGCTGCTGAAGTTGTGCATGACCGCATTGATGAGTGGATGCTGTGCATTGAGAATTCTGCTTATTTGTATTGTGTGCATGGCATGACTGGCCAGGTACCTGCCCAATACCGAGCAAATAGTCCTTACTCCGGAGACAAGGGTCACCCAGACCGTGGAGCCGGACCCCAACATGGAGGAGAAGTTGGTGATGGCCGTGTGGGGAATCCGGTCATTGCACCTCTCTAGGACGCAAGCCTGGTACCTCGTTGGGCACATGACGTACGGCGTGGTGTGGGAATATGCGTACGGCATGCTTAGGAAGCTAGCCTCACCCGGATCCCAGACCCTCACGGCCTTAACTGATGACAACGCAACCATCCATGGAGTTGCCTGCTGGACCGGCTGGAGCATTTATACAAGCCCCCCCCCCCCGCAGCCAACCAGTGCCTATGCACAGTCAGCAACCACCTGGTGTGGTACGGAACTGGTCTGCCAGGGAGCAAGTGCATGACAGGGGCACGACCTGCAGGGCAAGGGTTAGAGACTAACCGGCACTGTGGGTGGGTGGTGGGTGCGAGCTGACCTAAGTGTCCAGAGGACCAGAGCCAATGCACAGTCAGCAACCACCTGTTGTGGCACAGAACTGGTCTACGCTGCAGTGCAGCGAGCAAAACACTGAACAATGTGGTTATGACCATGCGCCTGTGACACGGGGGCGTATGCGAGCCCAGTTTCCGTTGCCTCATGGCCCCCCAGCCATTCGACGTCATGCGGCTTGATGACCAGCACTTGCATTGGCTACCAATTGCTGTGGATGGCATGTTGAGGCTGGCCTCGTACGTCCGCAGCACACTGGGTGGGATTGCAAGACCCGACCAATCGTCCAGGGGGCAGTGAACGATGGGAGACCTTGTACACGGCCTCCCAAGAAATAAATTTTGATGATGAGCCGCGGAAGGCAACAAACGTAAGTTTCAAGGACACGTGGGGGAATGATAGGAAGTCGCTTTTCTATTTGTGTGCCGACGGTAAAGAACAACTGCTCATGGCGGGCTGCCAAACAGGAAGGTAGAATCCCCTGGAGCAACGGTGTGCATGCGCAACTGTGCCGTTGCCTTGCTGCCTTTGGTGCTGCACGTGCAATGGATGGTACGTGCCCGCCCGCCGTGGCCATAGGAGCTATATACCAAACTATCATGGGGGATTGGCATGTGCCTGATTACGGCCTACATGGGGTCCTTAGTGTCCCGTTGTGTGGCATCAATGGGACACGAGACCTCGTTGTACAGGTCCGGGGAAAGCAGCTGCCACTGTTGCCCGAACCATCTTGTGGTCAATTTTGGATGATCCATGGCTTGTGGCAAAAACGTGCACCCCGTGCCTCATTGAACAATGAGAAGGCAAACAAGAAAGGAAAGGTATGGATGGAGGGTGCTATTGCCGTACACTTCATGCGGAACGAGAGATGGGAAAGGGTCATAAATGCTTGCTTACAACACCCAGGTGTGCAGCAGCATCAGGTAGCAGGGAAAAGTTGAGAGTTAGTGTGCAAAATGTGGTGGGAGAGTTTTGCAAAAATGTGTGTGTGCTTGGCGGACCGCATGTTTCACCAAGGCCGACTTGGAGCGGCTCCGGGGACATAGTCTAGCAATGGGCACTGCCCATGGTGAGCTCCACTGGGGCAACTTTTTGTGGACGCATCTTCGGATGGACCACGTGTATTTTTTAGCAAGGAAGTGGAGAATCTTGTCAAAGTTTTCGTGCTTTGCTAGGGGGGGGGGGATTGAGGTCCGCAATTTACCGCAATTTACCGCAATTTACCGCAATTTTACCGCAATTTTTCAATGATGTCTCTATTCAAAATTTTCAACTTTCCCCTGAGAAAAAATGTTTCTCTTTCTTCGCTGTCACTAGGCACACTGTACGTTTATGTGTTCTCGTATGTCCTGCATGTCATTTGTGTGGCAGGACGCTTTTCTGTTTTTGTGTTCCCAAAATGTCGTCTACTTCTAGGGACAATGATTCTGGCAAGGGCAAAATGCCAGTGAAGCGTGGCAAAGGACAGGGTGGCCAAAAGGCACGTTATGCCACACAAATGACGCCTGCTGCTCGAGTTGCACAATACCCCAACGAACCCTTTATGGTGCAACAGATGGATGCGGGAGAGCGATTGTGGTGCTTGTGCCGTGGAAAACCAGCATCACATCAAACGAAGAGGAATGGCGGGCATATGTGGGGACAGAGTTTAGGGACATAACTGGTCCTGCACATCTCCTCAGTGGTGGGAGGCCCGCCCTGCATCACGTTTTAAAGACCATGTCGTTTTCCTCGTTTGCATGGTGATGGGGACTGGCTCTGTGGAGCGGTTCTTTTCGTTTTGCAAATATACTGACACGGACCAATGAGCGACAATGCCCGTCGTGCGGCTTTCATGGCTCATTATAATGGTTACGTGGAAGGACGGTTGGATTAGATGCTTGTGTTGAAGGCTTTGATGCACTATGCATGCTATGTGCTGAAATTGCCAATGGGGCGTGTAACTGGTCAAAAAACCTTTTTTGCCAAAAATCTTGTGCTCCATTGATGCTAATGGCTGGCATAGAGTCTGGGGACCAAAAAGAAATGTACCGCAATTTTTACCGCAATTTTACCGCAATTTTCCGCAATTTTCCGCAATTTTACCACAATTTTTCATGCTTGGGGGACCGCAATACCCCCGCCCCCCCCCCCCAGTGCTTTGCCATGGAGGGGAGCCACCGGAGGCTGAAGCGCAACTTGTGCAACGGCAGAGGCCTAAGCCTCCTCCAAGGGGGGGGGGGGGCTGTGGTTGTGGACAACTACACCATTGATAATAGCTTGGCGGCACACTGGTGGGATGTGACCAAGAGGGCACAACATGGACAAGGGCCCATCAGTGGACAAAGGTACGTGGGCCGTACAAGAAGACGGCCTCCCACCAACATGCAGCACCTTCAGACCTTAGAGAGGTGGTTCCCATGCCGCTGGAGAAAGACATAAAGATGCATCATGCACAAACACCATGGTTGCCTCTGGGATTGGGTGCATGGTGGGGTGCACAGGGTGCATAGTCCAGGTGTTTTGGCAATAGTGGGGGTGGATCCGAATGAAATTTACGTGAATTGGTACAAAGTTCGTCCGAATTTCGTGCAAATTCGTGCAAATTTATGCTCATGGCCGCCATATAGCAATGCCGGCGTTTGCCATGTACAGTTTTGGGCACCATGTGGCCGTGATGGGTCCGTTTGGGGCGGGACTCGCGTTGGATGATGTGGAATGAATTTGGCGCATGGGGTTTGCCCCCCTTCACCTTCATGGTCATATGCAAACCAAAAATATAGTGTTTTCCCGAAGAAAACACAAAATTTCGGACAAATTTGCGCGAATATGCCCGCTTCATTCCAACGACCGTTTAAGTCCCATTCAGGAAGGGTACATAGCGGCGGAACAAACACAAAAAAAAAGGAACAGTTACTTCGTGACCATTTCCCCTCCTCGTGGGGGGGGGTGGGGGCATCACAACATTAGGGGGGGGGGGGGATGCAACGGAGGTCATCATCACCATGCTATTCTTCTTAAGGAACTAATGGCATACATGGCACAAAGTTTCCCCCAAGGTGGGTAGGAGGAGGGGGAGGAGGAGGAGTGCTAGGTGGAGTGAGCTTCCTCCCGATGAGGACATTTTTGAAATAAATTGGCCAATGGCTTTTTAACCCTCCGTGGATTTTCCGGAAACCAAAGCGATCTCAACAGATAAGCACCCGCAAGCACGAGCAATGCTTCAATGTGTCCTCTGGATATGGTGTCCCCAAAGGTGAACTACGCGTTTCGTGCAAGATGACGCCCTCATCAGGTCTAAAGGAGATGAATGCACACATGTCAAGAAAAAATAGAGAAAGTAGAGTCCCAACCACAAAACTGTCCTCAAAGACACACAAAGTTAATTCCCATCGCTGGCCACTGGAGCGTGCGCGCGGAGCGCTTGCTGTGCGCAGTGCTGGAATAATGCCTTTATGTTGGGTAGGGGCTTTAAAATAGTTAAAATTTTGACATTAGGCAAGCAATTCAAATTCCTTTTAAATTTTCGGATGATGTTGGACCAAAGAATAGGCAAAGACGAATGGTGGCGGACCCTAAACACATGTATGGACGCCCTTGGTGTTGTGTGTGAATGTGGCGTCTTGTTTAGTTCCACTTGGCTTAGTGATGACTCATGCGGCTCATTTGCAACCCTCCCACCCACCACGTTGCAAACCACATCACGTTTGAGTTTCAAATACTTGTCTCTATCACATAATGCCACCGATTGATGTTGGTTTACCACAGGCAAGAAGCAAAAAGCAAATCTGGCAGACAGACATCTCGTGGCAGACATCTCATGTGACATACAACGCTCGCCATGTCCGGAGCACGACCCACCAAACCCGCGGTCAGGCTTGGACCTTTCCCTCCCGTCGATGCTGGACACGGCCGCGTAGCGCACGGTCGCCGCCACGAGTAAGGTAGGCTAGCGGCTACCATAGTCACTCATAATCTCGGCACACGGCTGCCGGGCGACAACCCTCCAACACTGGCACAGGGGCACCACCCAGGTTGGGACACGACCGGCCCGCCCTCCACCGCAAGTGGGTGGGTGGGCGGGCAGAAAGTAAAAACACACTGCCTGAGAGGGGAAGAGGGGGAGGTAAACCAACGGTGACAAGCACTGTGAGTTTACCACAGGCAAGAAGCAAAAAGCAAATCTGGCAGACAGACATCTCGTGGTTTATCTTTCTTCAGTAAAAGCGTCAGCACCACGTGGCCTCATGCAAAAATGCTCCCGGGGTGGGAGGGGTTGGGGTGGACAGGATCCGCGCGAGGGGATACACGTGAAAACACACCACTGTCAGGGCTCAGGCTGTCGTGGGGCGGGTGATACCCTGATCATCATAACAATACTGCACCCCCCGACAATCGCACAGGCCAAATCCGGCCCTCACCGAAGACCGGCGCAGGTATACCGCGCCGTACCCTCACCGGCGTACTGCACAGACCCAGAGCGCACTCACGTGGCGCAAGGCGCTACGCAACGGACAGCCACGGCACCCCAGCGCCACCGGTGGACCTCCCTCATGCTAAGGCCGAAAACATATATGCCACCCGGCGCACCAACAACAGGCCCCCTTGGATCCACAAATACGGGGGGTCCCTGCCCACTTGTTTATGCGCAGACAGCGACAGGGTCAGTTCGCGCACAAGTGTCGGCCCCTCTCGTGCTTGACATCGGGACTGCCCGCGGAGGTGAACATCTGGCGCGCAGTCCCACCAAGACGCGACGCTAAGTCCGTCACGGCGTCGCGCAGCAAGCCCGGCGCCTCCGCGGGTGCGCAGGGCCGGTCGAAGATGAGGCGTGCCTGGGTCCCCAGCCACACCCTGCGAACCGACCGACGCGCTAGATGGCGGGCCAACACGTACTGCGCCTGCCGCTGTGCCCGCAGCCGCCGCCGCCCCACCGCCTCAACTGAGCGGCGATGTCGCACGCCTCCCCGGTGCTGGCGCGGGCGCCGGTGGTGTCGGTTACGCTGAGGCATACCTCGTATAAAAACACTGCAAAAAATAGCACAGGAGCAAAGCTCACCCGCCGTAAACCACACTACAGCACCACGCCGCCCACAAACCGGCACTTGTGCAACGAACGCAGCAGCTCTCCCCACCGACACTGGGACGCTACTTCCGCCCGAGCAAGACGACCATGGAAATCTGACTGCATCCTACTCAAAGGATCACCGGGTTGCAAATGGGATGGGCACCACACGACATAAACCTGCAATCTGGAAACACATAACCGGCGCGACACCGAACGCAACATTGCATGCTGGATCTTTAACCAGGTGGATGCCTTCAGCTGAACAAGCTGGGCAGACGCCACCTCACTGTCTGTCACTAACAGCAAACAATCCCACCGCAAACGTAAGGCGAGCCGCACCGCCCAGCATAACCCCGCCAACTCCGCCGTCTGTTGCGTATGACGCGCTACGGGCACCACCCAAGATCGGGCTCCCACCTGCGGCGAAAACCCCCCCACCCTGTACGAAAACAGGTCCCACGCCGCGTCCACGCACCAGCACCATGGCCTCCGGCGTTGAAAAAGTTCAGGTACAGGGGAGCGGGAAAGCGAAACAAACTGCCGCGCCCTCTCCCAAGGCAAAGCTCTATAAGGTTCAACACACAAGCACAAAGTAGAGGCCAACGCATGCAGGATCTTCACAGGCACGTTCCTGTCATGGTCCCCCCACCGGACCCAACAATACGCGCCCGCCAGCAAGGGCGCGGAGGTCAACCGCGGCCGGATGTGCCACTGGAGGAAGCCAAGCAATTTCTCCATCAGCTTGGGCCCTGGCATGGGGGATACCGCCAACCTTAACCACGCAGCCAAAATCTGCAACCACGCGCGTCTGTGGCTATAAACCATACGGCGCTGTAAGTCCAAAAACTTTCCCAGCACAAACAGATGTTGCACCGGTTCCAAAGTGGACTTATCAGAGACGATAAACTCATTCTCAACCAGCAAACACACACACTCCTGGGTGGTGCCGTGTAGCAAGGGACGATCGGCCGAAACTAGGACGAAGTCGTCCAAGTAATGCAGTAACTCCACACTCCGTGGGATGTGTAGTCGCAACAAGTCCCCCAGGATGCGTAGGCAGAGGTATGGCGAAAACTTCCAGCCAAAAGGCAATCGCGCCGCCCCCACCACCGGTCCTCCCGGCCGTATCCTAGCCCGGAAAGCCGTGTCTACGCCCTCCGGCAGGACAAAACTCCAAAAGGCGTTGGTCAGGTCTATATGTGTGGCATATAGCCGCTGCCCGGGCGGCGTCTGGTTTAACAGTCGGCAAATACCCTCCCAGGAGGGTAAGGCAAAGTGGGGGGGATCCAGGGACTCCTCATTTAACCCCACGCAAGACAGTATAAGGCTGACCTTGCGGGACGACTTAGGGATAATGAAAGGAAAAACCGACGGTGTAGTACCGTCAGGGAGCTCCCTGAAAATGCCCAAATGCTCAACAGCGGCAAAAAACTGACCGACCAACCCCGACACCCGACCTGCCCCGCCCTGCGGATCTCGCTCCACGTCGTAACCCGCCGCGGACCCCAAAAAGTCGGCCGGCACGACCTCCCTCCACAAACTATCCGGGATCCGGTACGACCCCACGGCCCCCAGCCCGCGCTCGACCACCTCCGGGACCACCGCCGCGAGCGACGGCTTGGGCGACGTATTCAAGTGAAGCAACGCCTCCCATGCCGGTTCGGCAAACTCACACAGTGCCAGACAAATCACATCCAGTGCAGAACCCAGGGCGAAGTCCTCAGCCACCCGGAAAACCCTATCCACAAACAACTCAATCCGCTGCAAAAGTAAAGGCCCTGGCGCTGACAACTTGCGCTGTAGCCAGCACGCCGACCCCGACAACAGGGCGAGCAACCGGGCATACGGGGGCAGTGCCATCAGGAACCGCGGGACAACCGGCGGATCGCCGCCGTCCCTAGGGAACTCCGGGCCCGGTAGGCCAGGGGGGGAGCCGCCCACCAACCCATCCCCCCCCCCCACACCCAGGCTCTCTACTCCTGCCAAAACCACCGTCCCATGCGTCCGCAACTCCTCCACCGTCGCGGACGTCTCCCCAGGCGGCCGCCAGGCATATGAGTTACCCAACCCCCGCGGGGGGTGCCCCACATCCACCGCCTGCTCCGACGGCCGATCCCCTGCCACCGCCAACCGCCACCGCCATGACCACCGTCCGCCACCCTCGACCACCTTGCGCACCGCCCATAATCTCGCCCTGCCATCACCCGCGGCCCGGGCGGGGGCGGAGGGCGCGGCGTTAGACGCGTCGCAGCCGACAGCCACGGCGCCCAACCGCCCACGCGCAGACGACCCCGCCCCCTCCACGGACCTCGCGGGTGGCACGGGCACATCATGAAGATCGGGCGCCCCCCCCCCCCCCCGCTTCCACCGGAGGTGGCGGAAATCCCACGACTGGGGGCAAGACCCTGACCAACCGCGGGCCGCTTACGGGGCAGACACTCCGTAACCTCGCGACCCCGCCTCCTGGGTACAAGGCGCTGCGGCCTAACGGTCGGGGTAACCGCATCGGAGCCACCCACCCGGGACGGGGAAGGCACACGGTACTGCCGGACAGGGGGAGGGGGTGGCGCGTACTGCTGTCGCCGTGATCCCGGATCCCGCGGTCGTTTGCGTGACCCCACCCCCCCAGCACCGGGCGCGCCAACCCTGAAGGCATCCGCCGGAGCAGCGACGCTCCCCATGTTCGGCACACACTCCTTAACTCTACGAACTCCCGATCCATCTCCAACGTCTGCATCCGAGTCAGAGTCGGACAGGACGATGACTTCGGGGGGCAGCGCAGGAGAAGCGGACTGGGCGCAGGCCGGGGAAGGGGAAGTTGGTCGTGGCTCCGATGGAGGTCATGGGACGGCTGGGGATGGGCACGGCTGGGGGCCGTCGACGGCAGCGGCACCGACGCTATGCTCTTACCGAACGCCCTCCACCAGAGTACTTCCAGTAGGCCCAAGAAAAGGCGGTGGGCTCGGGTGCGGCGGGTCCATTGGAGGCTCCTCAAACCGTGAGAGGTCGTACATAGCCATACCCCACAGAGCCGCAGGTAGCACCGTACCGCGTGGGCCCAGACCCACAGCCTCGTTAACATGCGGCAGCACCAGATCGCCCACCACCTCCGGATCTCGAAACCCCAGGGCGTAACCCATGGCGGTACGCAAGCCAGCCCACCGCCCCCAGAAGAGGAAGTACTGTGCGGCGGGCTTGCGTACCCAGCATGCCGCGGAACCTCCCCTTCTGAGGGCATGCCAGCGAGCATCAGCCCACTTGGTGTCACGGAGCAGGCGGCCGATGGTGTCCTCGAGGAAGGGGGCCCCTCCCTCGAAAACGGGCTCGTCAGGCTGCTTCCCCTTAGCTTGGCAGTACACTCGGAGGAATTCCATTCAGGATCTTGCGTAAGCTGCGGCCGGTCGACAGACCCATCCGGGCTCTCCCACCTTGGTGCTGTAGAACCAGAGGCCCTCCTTGCGGTCAAGGTCACGGCACCGGATGGAGGCGGCCTCTCCAACCCGGAGCCACATCGTCCACGACAGGGCCGCCAGCGCCGCGACCGCCCGATCGTCCGGCGCGGTGGCCGCATTCCAGATGTGCACAAGGGCTCGAGGCGACACGTACGCCTGCGGGCCGGGGCCTCTTCCCGACTTTGCAATGCGCCAGTGGAGGGCCGCCACAATCCGGGGGACCAATGCCAAATCCTCCGCCGCGCGGACGGCAGACGCCAGTCCGCGCAACCCGGATGCAGAGTGGCCATCGGCTGCACGCTCCGCCATGCAGAGGGAGAGGATTTTTGGCAGGGGCCTGGCCGGGATGCATGCTTCGAACTCCGCCAGCTGGTGGATAGCCGACCCATACCGCTGCCTTGTGCGCTGCTTCCAGGAATGCATGGCCGCCACTCGAGGGTAGGCCCGCTCGTCCGATTTCGCCAGTTGCTCCCAAGCGGATGCCAAGCCTGCAAAGCTGGCAACAAACCCGGACGCAACCTCCGGGGCAACCGCCGCGGGCACTGCCCGCGAGCAAAAGGCCGCCCGCCGACCGCCCCACCCACCCCCAGCAGGGTCGTCCAGTCAGGCCCAGTGTGGGCACTGAAAGTGCCAGTGCTTGGGGGCAGTGGTCTCGGGGCTGTGGGCCTTGCAGCGGCGGCATTCCCCCGGCGCAGGGGCGGACACAGGGACTTTCCGTCCCGAGGCATTAACCCATTTGAGGACGCCTCCCTCACGCACGAACCGAACCCCTCGCCACCGAAACGAATCCGTCGGGTGGGCGGAGGCCTGAGACCACTGGAGGGCATCCAGCTGCTTGCCCTCGGCTGATTCGGCATCTTCGCGGGCTCGTTGTCGTCCTTCATACGCCTTGTGGCTGTCTCATAGGGCGTCCTAGACACGGTTCGCCAGAACCTCCCCGGGAGTCAGGTCCTCGGTGCCCTCCATGTCCGCTCTAGGCACCATGCACGTACTGCTCCAGGGACTCCGCGGTTTGCTTCATCCACCCGGCCAGGCGCTCACGGCCACGGAACTCCGCCAAGGCCTCCGTCGTGAGCCGTGGCGTCTTGGGTGAGGCCAGCTCCGCCTTCTCGAGCCTCCTGCGAAGGCCCTCCAATTCTGCTGCCTGTTGCCGGACCAAGGCCTCCAAGTCGGGATTCGTCTGCGAAGAAGGGGACGGTCCAACCGACGGCTCCACGCCGCGATTGTCCGAATCCTTCCGGGGGCTGGCCGACTTGTTGGGGGTGAAAAGGTTCATGGTACAAAAAACAGAAAGTAAAAACACACTGCCTGAGAGGCGAAGAGGGGGAGGTAAACCAACGGTGACAAGCACCGTGAGATAACCGACTTGGGGTACTTGATTATGGAGTATGGCTTAACCTTCGTGAGGCCACCCCGTCTACAGCTCATAAGACATGTGAGTTTTTAAACTCCATGAGACTGCTTCTTTTGCCTCATCTCCTGTCCCTGTTTTTGTTTTTCTTTTCTTTTGTTTGGTCCGCATTGATTCACTATCTCAAGTTCAGGTGTGGACCCCAGGGTCGTGGCAGGTTTCACCTCCTGCATATATTGTGCAGTACTAAATGGGTAGGCGCCCCCGCTGGATTCCCTGAGTCCCAGGGACATACCTCATCCGTATCCACTCCACTGGCTAAGCCTTTCTGACGGTACATACTTCCAGGCCATGGCGCCTATTCACGTTGTTGCCTGTTGGCAGACATCACCAGTGTCGGAATGCAAAAAAAAAAAGGAGTGAGCTTCCTCCCGATGAGGTGGCCACGTGCCATGCGAGAAGCGACGCCACAAATATTCGACTGAGTGCGAAGGGAGACCGCCGTAGAGCAAAAGTCCCCACACCATCCACGGTATCGTCAAACAAGGGACCAACGGTGTGGTGGTACACGCCTAGCTTTGGTTCCCGACCGGGTGGCTTGTTGGGAAGGAAGTTATGATGTAGTGCAAACCTTTCTTCTTGTGGATGGGGGGGGAAAGCAAGCTAGGAATGTTGTGGCCCGGGGACTCCCGCTCATAAATGGTCTACCCTTGCACCCGGCAGACGTTGTCCTCACGATCCACACACAGAACGCAAGCCATTGGAGTGTGGGGACTCCTGCTCATCGACGAACTACCCTTGTACCTGGCGGATTGATGGTCGTATCAGCACGATACACAAAACACAATTCAAGCCGTTGTGGTGTAGGGAGTCCCACTCATCGGTGGTCTACCCTTGCACTAGGCTAGCTGATGATGGTGTCAGCAAGACGTCTGTACAGGCATAGCACCTGTGCACAAGGTGCCCACAACAGCGCGGATGGATTGGACCGCATGCCGCCCCCACTGTGTGAATATTGACCTGGAGGACAACCATGGGCCCCCACCTTAGGGGGGTGGGGCTGGGGGGCATGACAGGAGTTGCACAGCCAAGCTACCTTTGTTTTGTCATGCTTATTGCCGACCACCTTGCCAGAATCTTATTTGTTTTTGAGCATGGGCCCGCCCTCCCTCCCATGTTAGTTGGTATGTGTGCGGCCCATCCCACCTAGAACAAGAACTGCTTGAGATAGTACCCCCCCCCCCCCGTGTCCAACACTAGGTTGGGGAACCCGCACCGCGCGGAACAGAATCATGCAACTCGTGCAGTTCGGGCAGTGAGGAAATAGGGGCAGGGTGCATGAGCGTGGGAGGATGGGTGGAAGAAATGTCTGCAGCTGAAACACTGTCCTTCAGCACGGATGTGAGTGACACAAGGCGACAGCGTAAGAGGCGAAAGTTCAGGAAAAACAGGAACCCTGGACAAGGTCGTTAGCACCTGAGCCTGTGATCCCCGCATCCTGACTGCGGAATTTCCACAGGTTTCAAACCTGCAAATGCCTGAACCCCCGAAATCTGCGTTCTGCACAGGAGCACTTTGACACGAGCCCCGCGTTCTGTCGCGAAGTACAGCAGCACAAAGGCTTGGCAACGGCAACGGCTGAACACAAACACAAACCCCGCGTCCTGTCGCGGAAGAGCTCCCTGGCGTGATGCCGCCGGGACGGCCATGGAAGAAGCAGGGGCCACATCACCAACGACATGGCCCCTACACACAAATACGTCCAGCCCCAAAGAAGGCCAAGCCCCAGCAAGAACGGCAGCGTTTCAAGGTGCAAGCACTGAGCCAGCTAGACGCCATAGCGGAGAGCAGTCAATGCCGAGCTGACCACTATGGCCTGGGCCCGCAATCAACAGATCTGGCTCCGACTGGACCAACCACACAGCACCAGGATGCACTGTGAAATTGTGGACAATCATGGAGAGCCGTTGCTGATGAGCAACCAAGAAGTCTACTCGGTGATGGTCCAAATCAACTGGACCCTGAAGACCCAGGCTCTGACGAACATGCAGGTTCAGTGGCGACCCAAGAGTGCAGGCAAGTGGCATCCGTTCCAATGGGAGGCGATCCTCCACTGTCCGACGGCAGAGGGACACAGAGCGGTGCCCTCCTCTGTGAGCAGAAATGGAGACTGCCTGCATGTGTGGCTGACGGGCCGAGCTGATCTCTTAAGGCTGTTCCAAAGAACGCTCTTCAGGCAAGCAGACCCGGTATCTGGAGACGCCGTACGGTTCCTCTACACGCCGCTGAGCACACCGCCGTGCGAACGGCGATATGCCTGACAGGGGACAGCAAGCAGGGGGGTGTAAGAAGCGGCAGAGGCACAAGGAAAAACCCCTGGGGAGGGTGAGGAGAGGGAGCAAAAGAGGGGCGAGGAGGGAGAGAGAGAGCGAGACACATACAGAGAGAGAGAGAGAGGGAGACACAGATAGAGAGCAGAACAGGTCATTGCTACAGAGCAGAAAGCATCTCTTCGTAGTACAGTGGGTACATCACACCTCTTCTGTTTCGTAGAGGAGGGTTCGAACCCCGGGGGGGATAGAGACCCACCGAACATCCCGAAACCCCCTTTATGTGTGAGAGAGAGAGCGGGTCACGGAGAGAGAGAGAGTGGGAGGAAGGCCAGAGAGAGAGAGAGAGAGAACGAGAGAGAGAGCGAGAGAGAGAGAGAGAGAGAGAGAGAGAGACCCGCAGAGCGAGCGTTAGAGACTAACCGGCACTGTGGGAGGGTGGTGGGTGCGAGCTGACCCAGATGTATAGGCAGCCAATGCACAATCAAAAACCACCTGGAGTGGTACAGAACTGGTCAGCGCTGCAGTGCAGCAAGGCGATACAATTAACAGAGTGGTGATGACCATGCGCCTGTGACAAGGGGGTGTATGTCGGCCCAGTATCCGTTGCCTCATGGCCAAGGTCTACCATTACCCGCGTGCGGGTACGCGCCAAGGGGTCCCGCTGTCCCCAGCGCTATTCTCCTTGGTAGCGTACTTTGTCGTCTTCCCACTACAAGACCTCGATCCGGGGCTCACCATCATGATGTATGCGAACGACCTCATCATTTTTTTGGACGGACGGGCAAACCCACAATTGCTAGGGAAGGTATGGAAGGTGGTATCCCGTTTTGGACACTTTTTCGGGATTGAAGATAAACTTGAACAAAACGGCTGCAATAGTCCGCAATTGTGGAGGACAGAGTTGGGGTTAGGGACTCGCAATCCACGCTTTGTTGCGTGCCCCCCCCCCCCGTCCTTCCCGAGAACGAGAGAGAGCGAGAGCGAGAGAGAGAGAGAGAGAGAGACCCGCAGAGCGAGCGTTAGAGACTAACCGGCACTGTGGGAGGGTGGTGGGTGCGAGCTGACCCAGATGTATAGGCAGCCAATGCACAATCAAAAACCACCTGGAGTGGTACAGAACTGGTCAGCGCTGCAGTGCAGCAAGGCGATACAATTGACAGAGTGGTGATGACCATGCGCCTGTGACACGGGGGCGTATGCGAGCCCAGTATCCGTTGCCTCATGGCCCGTGTCCAACACGAGAAACCCCCTTGGGAGGGTGAGGAGTAAGACAAACCCCCTTGGGAGGGTGAAGAGGACGAAACACAGAGAGAGAAAGAGGCCCGCAGAGCGAAAGGTCAGTGAGAGAGAGACCCAGAGAGCGAGAGGTTAGGGACTAACTGGCGCTGTGGGAGGGTGGTGGGTGCGAGCTGACCCAGATGCCCAGACAGCCAAAGCACATTCAAAAGCCACCCGGAGTGGCACCGAAGTGGTCTGCGCTGCAGTGAGGCAAAACATTGAACTGAGTGGTGATGACCATGCGCCTGTGACACGGGGGCGTATGCGAGCCCAGTATCCGTTGCCTCATGGCCCGTGTCCAACAAACACTATGTCCAACGAACACTTCCCGTTCGGACCGTATTTTTTGGGGACCCAATTAATTCGGTACTTAATTAGGTACCAAACGTCAGAACAGAGGTTTTAGGCTAACGTTGCGGGGAAATGAGGGGCTGTTGGGGGAACCGTAGCGTGGCGGGCGCGCGCCGGGCATCTTTTTTGACCCGTGCCCCACCGGTGGCCTTTTAGGGGGTGCACTAAGGGGGCGCACTTAGCGCAGTGCAGCTATTTGGGTGTCTCGCTGTACTAGAGACTGCCACTTCTACTCGCACCAAGAAGAGCCCCAAGCCCGGTAAGCACGTTCAGCTTTTCCGCATGAAGTGGGACCGCAACAAAGGCTTCTACTCTGAAAAGTGTTGAGTGGAAGTCTCCATCGCATTCTGCTTTGAATGGGCTGGGTGTCTTGTGCCTAGGGATGTGTTACCGTTGGTTCACAATATTGTCGCGCGCACCAAACACTGTGTCCAACGACCACTACCCGTTCGGACCGTATTTGTTTGGGACATAATTATTCGTTGGACACTGGGGGGGTATGGAGGTCTTGCCTCCTATGGTCATTGGGCACTCCGCACGGTAAATGAATGACGAGATTCTGAGTGTTGTTTTGTGTTGTGTGTGCTACCACCCCGTACATTTCTCTGCTGAGTGATGAAGTGCTTGTTGGTCTTTAGGGGCACCTCATTGAGGGGTGCCAATAGCCATGGTGAACTCCCGAATGCGTGATAGGCAACACTAGCTCGCCTCAGCCATGTGCGATGTCCTCGCTGTGCATCTGACGAGGGGGGTGGCGCCCCTTAAGCCGGCTCCCGAAGGTGCTGCCAAACCTCATGCCAAGCCTGCTTAGGCCTGCCTCGAAGCATGCCCCCAAGGCTGCCCCCAAGCATGTGCAGAAGTTTCGCATGTAGTGCTCTTATGGCAAAGGCTTCAAAGCAGAGGATTTCTTGTGTTCGTCTTTTTTTCTTGTAAATTTTCAGCATTGTAGTGCCCCATGTGTGGGGCCCTGTCACCAGAATGTGACTTTGCAGAGTTGCTTCAGTAGGTGGTTTTGTGGTTTTTGGATGCGCCTCCATAGCCATGGTCGTCTTGACCTCAATAATGCTTTTCTTTGCTATCACTGCTTGCATCTTTTGCCCCCTGCCAGTGCTGGCAGAGGCAGCACACTCTGATTCTCAGAGCATTTACCACATCTTATTGGGGAACCGTAACCCCTGGCCAGTAGATAGGGGAGATGGAGTGTTGAGTCTGCCTTTGGCTGGCTTTTTTTGGTGCTGTTGGTGCACCATGTTTCAAGCAAGCTATAAGGGCCGTCTTTTTGGGGGGGGCCGCCGGGGGGGGGGGGGGGATGTAGCTTCAACTTAGACCACTTGGGAGCGGGGCTAACACAGGTTTTTCATGTTCATTACTTATGGAAGCCTCGCAATATGTCTCTCCCCTCCGCCTCCATGGCGGTGGGTCTGGATATTGTCATTATGAGAGTTGAGAATGGAAAGTCGGTTTCATCAGTGCTAGCTGTGTTTCGCAGGGATGGGTGCTGCAATCATCTGACCTTGACTGCTGGAATAGCCAGCAAACTGTAAATGGAATTTGCCAGAAGGGTCCCAAACCCTATTTTCGGATATTGATTGCCCCACACTTGCACACTGCGCAGTGCCACTTCCCAAGAGCGTGCGCATAGTGTTTGCCCGCTCACAGGCTCCCCCGCCACATATGCGGCCAGTTGGTGGCATGTTTTACATCCCGTCCTCCCAATGCTTGGGCAGCTGGTGGGCCACCACATCCGCAGTAGCCTATGCACCACTATTGACACCCACTGAAAAACTCCGGCACCCATTCTTGGCAGCTGTGAGACTGCATGTTTTGCAGTCCAGGTACCTCCCTTCGGAGGGACGCAATGTCACCATCTCTGGAACACTGCCTCGCATTGAGGATTTGCCTGTCAAACAATTTTTTAATGCATGAGTGGCATGCAGGAGCTTCAGTGGATTGAATCGAGTTGGTTTGTTCTGTCTTGCATGTCGGATGGTGGGGACAGATGGAAATAGCTTAAATCCCTGCAGAAGCTGCTGGGTTACTGCACTACGGCATGGATGGTGCGTTACCCGAACGGCCACCTTAAGGACTCCCTAGGCTGCCCCACTGCCCGGTAGGTGTCACCGTACTTGGCACAACCCTTGTTTCAACACTATCATAGCATCATGCTACAGGATGCCTTCAATGCCGGTATGAGGTGAGGCAACAACTCCCTCCAGCACTGACATCAGGGATGGATATAATTTTGACGCCACTTGGGGGGTCCAGGTCCGGGGGGGGGGGGGGCATTTTTTGTGACTGGTCACAAAAAACATAAAGGGCCATAGTGGGAAAGTGCAAACCCGAAAAATATTGTGACCAAATAAGGTGTCTATGGTGGAATGTCGTGTGTGCCTGCCGGTACTGCAAGTTTACTTTGTCTGCTGGTTTATTGCGACTGCTGGTAGTTGTACACTGTTTCTGTATGCCGTTGTTGCGGGCCCTTTCGTTCCTTTTTGTCACAATGGGCCGCAAAAAAATTCTTGGCACTTGTGATCCACTCTGCAAGAGTGATGCTGCATGCAGGCAGAAGCGTAGCAAAGCAAAGCAAAGCGCAAGCAACAGGCATTGGCTGAGCAAGCTTTTGCATTGGCTGTGGCTGCTTGTTTTGCTGTGGGTGTGGCTGCTGTTTGTTGTGCTGCTGTTACTGCTGCGGCCCTTCTTATAGGTGCTGACAGTCAGGCCCAACAGTTTTCAGCCCTCACAGCCCTCGCAACCTACACCCATACACAGTGCTCTGTGCGTGTCAAATGTGCTATGTGTCTTATGTTGCATCACCCCCCCCCCCCCCCTCCCATGCACATGTACGGGCAGAGGGCTGCCCAAAACGGCCGGGTTTGGGTCTTTTTTTTTGTGACCAAATATTGTGACCTTTTTTGTGACCAAGGTGTGGGGTGGGGGGGGGGTCCGGCCCGGACCCCCCCCGTTATATCCATCCCTGACTGGCATACCTCCCCTGCATGTTGTAAGTATCTTTGTTTTCCTTCCATTGTCCAATTAATTGGGCATTTTTGTTGAACTCGGGGTTTTTCGGGCCCCAAAAGTAGGGTTCTAGACCCTTATTTGCCTGAAATTTGAGTATTTCGATAGGAAAATTACGTATCTACTGGCCAACTAGTAGTCCACAAATGCACTTTCTTGCCTCGCATGCCATAAGTGTCTTTGTTTTTGGCTCATTGTACGAATGATTAGGCATTTTTGTTGACATGTGTGATTTCTCCCCCCTTTTTTGGACTAACTCAACTTGTTCAAGGCAGAGCACCCAAGAAAGTGGGCATCGGACTGATTTTGATACACCGCATCCCTGGCAAAACCAGGGCACTAGGCATAGATCCATAGCTCATGGTGGACGTTATGATGCTCTCTATTGCGGTAGGCAACCACCAGGCTTGAGGCAGCCTATTCAGTAGATACGAACTCAGGAAATCACATCCTCGGAAGTTTAGTGCATGGCACACTCCTAGATAAAATGTATTGTGGTGATGATGACGTGGCATTTGGTAGGTGACTCGCATTCGTCCGTACGCCCCGTGTCTCTTTTTTCCAGGGCACCCTGCGGCTGTTGGCAAGCCCTTTTCGGTAGGGCAAGTTAGGTGACGTGTGCATTCTACAATCCACAAACTGGACATGAGGTAATAGTGCTCTATCCGGTACTACTAGTAGGCCAATGGGTACCGAATTTCCCATCCAAGTACTCAAGTTTCGGGCAAGTAAGGGTCCAAGACCCCACTTTCAGCCATCGGCGGCATAGCGAACCGTAGCTGTAAGTCCGTAATGGACCTTTGCCCGCCAATTTTCTCAAAATTCTTGTGATGGATATGGTTAAAAGCGTTCAAGATTGTGGATTTGATTGGTAAATCAACAATCTTGAAAGTTTCCAGACAGTTTGTCACAGCAAAATGGAGAAATGACCTCACAAAGGTACATTACAAACCTACGAAACGATGATGATACCCTCCGGTATTGAGCTGTTGTTGTGGCCAAACTAGCACTCCTTGACTCCACGGAGGCACGTGCGGTGCCTCTGGAACTTCTAGCCGAGTCTGCCTCTAGGTTACAGAAACCCCCTTTCTAGCCAGCAGGCAATAGTGGCCTGTGGGGATGGCATGCAATACATCACCAAGCTAACCCGCAGCTTTATGCCTCCTCTCTGCAAGGAAGGCGGGTACGTAACAGGGAACGGTAATGTACTGTCTTGGACCATGTGTTTGAAGTGCCGAGCAATCTCGAACACTGATCCAAAAAAAAAACTAGCACTCCTTGACACCATGTCAGGGGCATAGGTGGCGTTGTGTTCGGCACATGGCCCAGAATTTCTGGCATGCCACTGCAAGTGGCTGGTGAAGAATTTTTCTTTGGGGCACCAGGGGACCGATGGGATGTGCCAAGCATCCCCGACCCCAATGCCAAACTAGAACGGCGAACCTAGAACGTGAATCCACTTTGGGCGTTGCCCTATGGCTGATTAAGACCAAGAGGCACAAAGTCCAAATGGCCCCTCTTTAGCGAGGGGGAGGGAGGTCTCCTTTATGGTCCAATATGGGTGTGCAAAGCAGTATATCTCCCCCGTCACAAAACACAAAAAGTGCTCTCTACCCTGAATGTGATCTACAAGATGGCACTAGGGCTTCACACATGGGGCCTCACACTGGCGATGGTGGCAAAACCTCCGAAGGCTGGAGGGGTGGGCTTGTACCCCCTGCTTGTGTGGGTCCGCTTTCAGTTTGGTCAATTGTTTCAACGCGTGCTCCGAGATAAATTGCGGTATTAAGGGACGGGGTGCAAGAATTTGAGGAGTGGGCGCAAAAGGTGGACATGTCGTTGAACCCGGTGTTTGTCCCCTATTTGCAGATGGCACTAGTGAGAACACGCCTCAAAACTTGGTTGTAGGCTTCTTGTCATGTGTTTTCAAAACTTCGAAAAAAGCCTCCGCCCCTCACAGCACCGCCACATGGAATTCCAGTTTGGCATAATGTCTTCTTCCGCTCTCCTCCTTCTCACCTACCTACCAGTACGCCTGTATCTGTGCTCATGCCATGAAACACCTGAGGGACCTTAGATTACTCTAGGACAGTGCCCTTGCGGCACAATGGGCTTACCATGCACTACTCTCATCGCACCTACAGGACCAAATTCACATCGCCCACAAGCACCGCTGCCTTCAACAACATGCCGGTGACTGAGGCCTACCATGCAGCTAAACACATGGTCTAGTCACTCACACGGAGAGTGTAGCGGCTGTTGGCCTTGCCCGACGATGTTGAACGCACTTGCTCACGCTACATGCACTAACAAACACGCGCCAACACTACACCCAACACCTCGTCTGCCATGCTCAAGCCTGCGCCCACCGCCAAAGGCTCAAGTAGTATGCGTACCAGACCCTGCACGCACAACGAGACACAATAGATACGACAATAGCTATACGTGCACCCTAAATGACCAAGAGAGGAATGGGACCTAGCCTTGTGGGAGATCCCCGTGCGTCCTCTACCGAAGTGGCACCAAGCACGCTGGGACCCCAACGAGTGGGAAATATACCTGCACCAATGTGCACCAGTCCGGCACAAACAGGCGTTGACTGATGGCCACACACAGACAACACACTCACACACACCGAACACGGACCCACGACAACACAACTGATGGCGGGCAATTTGCCTAGCATACGGCGAGTGCTAGCTCCTTAACGACGACATCATCAAGGATCCAGCGACAACACAGACAACAAGGGACCCATGGGGGACCAGGCACGAGCAGAATCCCGCATGCAGACCCAGGCATTGCCAAACTCTGTACAATGATGAACTTGCCCGACGGGCCTTGGCACTCTCAGTTTTGGCCAATTTGATCACAAAAAAAAAACAAAGGCTCTCCTGCTTCTGAGCATAGCTAGTGCAAAAAGGGGTGCTCATAGTCCAGCACATTCACCAGCACAGAGAGTTGAGTGATAAAGTGTGCTTGCTGCCAACATGGTAGCTGATTTACGCTAAAGGATTGAAGGACATTTTTGCCCTCCCGCTGCAGGACATGCGTTTTGTTTGGAACTAACCCGCACAAAAATTGCTGGTGGCTGTACAACCCCTGCAAAAGCAGCACAAGCGACAATCACAGGATGTGTGGTTGTAGATGCATCGTCTGGAGATGCTTTGTGCAAAGCTGGATTTTATGCGCAGGGTTCTTTGGTAGAAGCTCACGGTAGGGGCATGCACAAAAAAGGCTTACTGAATGCCCCCGTGTCACAGGAGACCGGTCATAGCTCGTGAATGTTCTGCTGCACTGCAGCACTTCCAAACCAATACTGAATGTTGCCTTAAGTTCGCCCTGTGGCTATCGAATGTCTCTTAGGCTTGTTTGGGTTATCTCTCACGCCCCCCCCCCCCCCACGAAACCCCGGTTATGCATACTTGAAGTGTGGTGAGTCGTAGCAGGCTGTGGAAGCACACATGCTCACTGCTCCATCATGGTAGCACGCGACATCACTCTTGCCTACTTACCACCTGATGTTATGCATGCATTCAAAACGGGGGATGCAGGCCGTTCGGTGCATCCCAACCCCCCCCCATTGCGGGATTCAAACCACTGATCATACCCCACACTGACCCAGAGGATTACCATTCTACTATGGACGAGGGTGGCCCTCATCGTGTCCTTGTCATCGGAGCATCGGGGGGGGGGGGGCATTTGTGTCCCCTACTCAAAGCGCTCAAGACAAGCACTGAGATGTTGTGCCTCTTATCGGATGAATGAAGTCTGCGGGGTAGATGCCCAACCCTCAACACTTGTGCGCCACGTCGTGGCAAAATCAAAAACCGTTGGATCCGCTGCTCTGAAATAAGCCTCACATCTTGACACCAACGTTGCCCGTGCTGCCGCCCACAAAGCCAGCCCCTTAGGTATCTTGAGGGAGTGCAGAGGCTCCTTTACCAACAATTTTTGCGTCTCACACAATGCCCCTGTGACCACCCACACAAGCCCAAACGCCTTGAGTACCATATGTCGGTTGCTGAAGGATGAAACTTGCAAGAGGTTACAACATGGCTCACTGTAGCTGAGTATCCGTTGCTTCATGGCCCCTGATGCTCCCACAAGGAGCACTGACTCGAGCCAAGTGGGTGTCAGTGCCCAAGAAGGACACGTGGGCACATATGCTTCCGGATATGGAGCAACAGATTGCTGAAAAGTTGGGGGCCGGGTGGCATGTTGCGTTTGTTGATGGGTCACGAGAATCTTAGCGTGGGGTCGAGTTTGCGGGGTACGGGGTGTGGTTTGGGGAGAGAGATGACAAGAATGAGTCCTCCTCCTTGAAACTTTGAGGGCACTGCAGAAAACGTGCCCAGGAATCCCATTACAGTTGGTCACAGATTCGGATTTGGTTTTCATGGAATTACAGGGGAAATGTGATAAATGGTCACGACACAAGTGAATGGGATCACGAGGGCCGTTGGCTCATGCAGAGCTGTGGCAGCAACTGTGGTCTGAGTGGCTCCTGCTAGGAGATAGTGTCTCAATTCAGGGGGTGCCGTCACATGTGGGGCTGGAAGGTAATGAACAGGGCGACATGCTTGCCAAGGGTGCATGCAATGAGTGCACACAAGTCGGCCACAGACATTTGGGCTCACTATCAGCAGACAAACACGAGCCCCCGACACATTCGAGTCAGAATCAGATTCATATGTGTTTGGCATTTCTTGCAACCCTAGGTCAATCCTTTTCAGACTGGTCAGGGAATAAACGACAGAAAATCTCAAGCCCTGGTTCTTAACCCATCATCCCATGAAACATTCAATAGTTACCTGTGAGGGTGACGAATTCAAGGCAACATTCGGAACTGATGGTTGGCGATGACTGTAAGCCTTGTGACATGGGGGTTTCCGGTAGCTGAGTATCCGGTGCTTCATCCCCCCCTCCCCCCCAACACCACCATTACAAGTGCAGGCGTCCCATTAAATTGACCTTCCAGACTTTACCATCAATTGATTTGCCAGCAATTGTCAGTTTTGGTGGCGGTCAATAGAATTTCCACTGAGAAATCAATTTGGGGCAATTCAGATGCATGCTTCAAGCCTTTGAGGTCTCAAATGCTACCGAGGTTGGGCAATAGAACTGCTTGTGGTCAAAGGATAGGTGGGCAGGATAAGCCCTCCCAAACCTATCCAAGATATCCCCGAAAAACCCATTTTTACCCTATTCTAGGTAGTGTGTAATTGTATGTGCTCCAACTGGGCTACTGCAGCCGGCAGGAGCCACCCTTAGCTTCTGCTCCTCGGGAGCCCCGCCTTTGGCTTCCAAGGAGCAGTGCTGTTGCAAATTGTTGCCTGGGCCAACTCGGGGGCAGAACAGGCAGGATTCTGCACCCCTACACTACATTATGGTGTGCTGCATGAGCTTGCCCAGAGGTGAAACAAGTGCAGGCGGCCATTGCCAGGCATCCTGGGGCAGACCTGAGGCTGTGAAAGGGTGGAGCCTCTTGTTCTGTGGCGAAGAGGCCGTGTTCTCTTATGCTATCCGACTCAGGACAGCAGGAGGGGGTGTGCAACACCCACCTACGCTCCTTAATATGCATTCTTTCCTGTGGTAGCTTTGGTGCATAGGCCTGGAAAAAAAGAAGCAGGGAGAGGTGTGGGCCGCCATACCTTCCTTTTCCACTGACCATCAATGCTTGTGGGCTGGAGTGCCGTTTTTGATGATGGATGTGTAACCCATTCCTCCTGTTTGTCTGGTGTGCTGTTTGTTCAGGCTCTCTTGCTTGAAGCTTGCCCCATGTCTGTCGACGTTCTCCTGGGGGTTCATCAAAGCAAACGACATTGTCCAGCTTCCATTTGCATTTTTGTTCTATTTGCCTGGCTGGCTCTGGCATGGGGCTCTTCGACACTGAGGATGTCTGCTGCAAGCAATTTCCTGCAAAGCACTATCAGTCCGTCAATACATTTGGAAGGCACACCACAACTACTAATGGGGTCCACCTCAAGGATCCAACTCTCAGCATCCCCAGAGCACTTCATGGAGGATGCAGAACCAATGGGCAATCTGATTGCCCAGACCGACGAAACTGCGTTTTACGCAGCAAGGGACATGTCTGCGACAACGAAGGTGTGGCGCCACATGCAAATGCACCATTTTCCGCGTCTCTGCGTTGGTCGGCAAAGTTGGATTCCACCCAACGGCAACACAGATGTGTTGATTTGTGATGTGCATTTCTCTTGAATGTGGATTGCAACGGGTTCACAATTGTGCTGTCTACAAAATAACACAATACAACCACAACATAACACCGCCACAACACTATGATGTAAAGCTGCAGCGCGGCATAATCTTCACTCGGGCAGGTCACGCATGCTCCAGATGCACCTCAGAAGTGAGAATCCGTGGAACCGTCCCCTGTGTTGTGCGTGCTATCACTGATACTGGCAGATCCTGAGATGGTCCCCATATCTCTCGGGGACATTCATAACCTTCCAACTTTCTGGGTTTTGGCACTTTTCGGCAATTTCTAGAACTTTTGCTTATTTGTGCAAACATGTCGTCACCTGGGGGGGGGTGTATGTGTATACTTTTTGAAATCTGTGAGAAAAGGCCATTTCAGAAATATATGGGTTGGGGGGGGATAGGTGACCATATTTTTGAGTACCGAGGCCGGACTTTTCGGTGTTTCAGGGTTTTCGGGCCCCAGGCTGCTCCGCTCACGCGTGCGGGACACCCACTCACAGGTTTTCCCCTGGGTGCTCCGACATATTGTGGAGTTGGAGCAAAGTGAAAGGAGGTAAATGGATGCATTTTGATGTGCTGAATCCAAATATTGTGGTCCCATGTCCCAACTTGACAGCCTGTTTGAGAATTTCTGCCATCTTTGATTTCTTGCACTCTTGAGCTTGATGCTGCAAGTTGCACCACGCATCACCCGGGTGTCCAAGGTAGTTATTGGTCAAAGTGATCAACATATTGGGGTCTTAGGGGGACCCATGTTGCACATGTCTTCTACACATCACATGCAACAAATCCAGCCGAATGACTTGACCCTTATGTCCATATGTTGCAGTATTGGGGGTAGGAGTGCGGTGCAGTCTGTCTGAAACCGGATCAGAACAGGCAAAAAAAACCCAACCTGTCAACGGTAACGGCCAATTTTCGAAAAAATATGGTTCCGGACCCCCCCCCAACCCATACATCTCCGAAAAGCCCTATTCAAGGGCTTTCCAAATATACCCCACATACCCCTACCTCCGGAACACTCAGTTGGCAAAAATGAGGCAACAAGGTCGCCAACCCGCGAAAACCCAGAAAGTTGGAAGGAACAGGATCGTCCCCGAGAGATATTGCTGCTATTTTGTTTTCAGTGTTTGGCATTGCCCGCCACCCTAAGACCTCTCAATTGCATGCATATACTTCCTTTGTACTAAAGACGCTCACTCACGTTGTGTATTACCAACAAAGGGTTTCTCTGCCTGATACTGAATTCAGCTGTGTGCAACCTTTGGTACCTCTTCGCCATGTAATCATTTGAATGCAACCGGCGAACAACGTGAGAGAGGGTCAAAGAGGTAAAGGTAAATTCGTTCGCCCTGTAAAGGCTGGTAGAGGGGCGTAGACGTACGTGTCCTGATTGCAGTGCAAAACCAGGTATTTAACTGTCTAAGGTACAGCTTGCACCACAGAACCCTCCGAATGACATCCAGATCTCATTGAGGCAAAAACAATCAGCGAAAAACTTCCCACACCTCCGGTGGCTGTGGCGTCGTCTGGTGCGTTCGTTGTTGCAACAGCAGTCGCTCCTGTAGATCACAATGATGGATTGCCCCGCCATATACCCCTATCCATCTTGGTGCAATGGGCCGCATAAAATGCTCTGGAATGCTGCCAGACCAAAATCCCAACACTTCCATACCCCTTTCTTAAGCAGAACCAGGGAGAAGCAGATGAGATTGCACCCATTTCGAAATAAAGCATTCTGCAACACCCCCATTTACCCCGAGGACTGTTGCGTGGAAGGGGGGACCCCACCAGCGTAGCAAGACCCCGACCATTAAACAAACGGTAGTGCAAGGCAACATTCAGTAGTGGAGCATTGTGGCTCACATTGCTTAGGGAGACCGTTTATGAAACACTCTGGTGAAGCGAAGCACTGTATTGTTCATGGCCGCGGTGCAGCAGTTAGGCCAGTGGGCATGCAACAAGACACGTTTTGGGTAAGCAGTGTCCCATGAATGGGATGGATTTGGGGGGGGGGATCATGAGCATATAGTATGCCCACCCCCCCGCCTGTAGGTTCGATGCAGTGAGGCAAGCTTTTGGGCTGGTGGAGGCAGGCGGGAAAGCCATAGAACATTGCTGGTTAAGGAGGCCCACTTGTCTATGGCTACAATGCAGGGTTGGTGTTGTGGGTGGAGTTGCAAGTGCATTAGATTTTGTAATGCAGTGTAAAATACTAGAGGCACACAATGAATTTGGTTGGGCTCTGGCTCTACTGCCCCATCAATGGCAAGTGGTTGCGGTCCAACTGCTGCCCCACCACAACCTGAAACTTGCTCGCATCCAGCCATGCACCCATTTTGCCAAGCCACGCGCATATCCCAGCACCCACTCTACCTGCTTCATGCTTCAGGCCCTGCAGCTCCTTCCCCCTCCTATTTCTTTCCGTGCTCCACTTGACCTCCTTGAGCTCGCCCTTCGGTTTTCTAGCCTTTGCCCCGAAGTCTCTGTAGCTGGTATAGCAAATGCTGAAGGTCCCCCAAATGAGGTTTTCTGCTCAAATCGCCAGGACATTAGCACCCTACATCGCCGTGCCACAAATGGTGAGCTGTGCGTGGTGCTGTGGGCAGTGGTGGCCATTGATGGCCAGATGTCCGGGAGAGCACCGTGTACATATATAGTGGATTGGCCTCTCTTCAAACCTAATCCACCTAGACAATCAAATTCTAGTGTAGTTGTAGTTTGGCGTTTGGATTTCAGACCCTCCTCTACTTCGGCTCTTTACATCAAACTGCAGCTCTAGGCTATTGGGGCCCTTTTGGGGGTGTTCCAAAACAAGAGTGGGAAGGCGGCCATGGCCAAAGACATTCATTTCCCTGATTTTGTCCTGGTGCGGGTCATTGGGGCTGTTTGGGACCCCAAAACTACGCAGATTTGGGAGGGCGTCGCGATGCTTGTTGTTGCTTGCATACAATTTCCGACCCAAGGGCACCTATGACATCCACAATTCCCCCGTCTTGGTGGATTCCACCCCTCAATGTGGGCCAAACACGCCCCCCATCCCAATATGTGTTTGACCCTATTATGCGAGATGTGGAGCTCACATGACAACGGCTGCAAATGTGTTGCATGGGGGTCAAACACGAGCCAAAAATAAATTTTGCCAAAAAATATCCGAAACCACTGGGTGGAATTTACACAGCATGGCCTAAAACCGCCCAAAACCAAGAATGGGCTGTATCTTGGCTACGTGGCTCAATATCTGGGCAGAGGGGTGTAGTAACTGTATGGCACCGCCATTTTCTGTATCCCCTGCTTCTCCCTGCATACATCTGCCCTCAAAAGGCCTCATGTGTTCTCTGAGAAACCGGCCTTCCTGCCCTGCACACTGGAAGAGAGGGAGGGCTCCCTGCACAACCTCCTGCTGCCCCCCATGGCCCCCCGACCCTTCATCTTCATGCATGACCTGATTGGCCTTTGTGTGCCCCTGTTTTTTTTGCCTTTGCAGGCCAACGTCCTTTCTGCACCGGTTGCAACCGTCCTGCTGCTTCTGGCAGGTGCATGCCTTGTGTGGTTGGCCAGGCGTCTGCTTCCTCCTTTTGGACTGCGTAAAGGCAAGGCTGCATATGCCATGATGAACACATCAGGTAAATATGGCCAAAGCCCCCCGGAGGCTTTCCTCATCCTCAGGCTCTCGATTGGATACCAGCTAGACGGTAGGTACAGGGTTTGCCCGCACTTTTCGGATTCCAACAGAAAAGGCTATGGATAACAAAAGTATCGTTGGGGATGGTCTTACTGAAAGAGGGTTTCAGGTTTGCATCGCTTCCTTTTGGCGTTTTTGCTGCCATGTTCACGCGACACGCGTATTTTTTCCAGGTGGGGCTCCTCTTCCCCAACGTCACGCAGATTTCTGTCCGTCTGAGATGCTCCCAGCATGTGACATGTTGGGGATTTCATCCTTATCATGTTGAATGCTAGGCAAAACAACGTCTGCCATTACAGCCGATGGATATGGCAGAAAATGCAGCCTGGTACCAACCCACCCCTGATGACTCCCCACCAACCCTTGTTGAATTTATACTCCGGTGTTGTGGAGTAGATCCCTGTCGGGCAGCAGAGCGAGGCAGAGTCGGCAATGGGTTCGCAGTAGCCAGAGGACCAAAGACTGCAAGTGTCACGCGCGGAAGGTGTAGGCTCAAGGGTGCAAGGTCAGAGAATGCACAGTGCATGGCAGTGCTCTCTGTACATATGAACAGTTACCACATCTGTCTACATGTCCTTGTGATGGTAAGATGTGGTAAGGCGCGCAAGAGCGCTGGTGGGTTCCCAATATGAGTGCACCCGCCCCTTTTTCCGCCAGGGGTGGATATAATAGTGACGACATTACCAAGGTGGGGGTGGGGGGGGGGGGCTGTTGAGCCAGGAGGCAGTGATGACGGAATGACGATTACGATTACGATTAGCTCTGCCAGTTCAGGCACAGATGATTCGTAATTGCAAGCCATTTTGGCAAAATGTGTCAAGAAATGATTGCACTGTGTGGACTGTCTTCATGGGATACACCAACCCCTGTGCAATGTATTGTCTTGTGTTCAGTGTTGGTGGATTGGCTCAGTAGTTCAGTGGTATATGCACGGTTATAGAATGATTGGCCTGGGTTCAAATCCATGGCAGCACCTGCTCTGGCGCTTTTTTTGGGCCATCAGTCCTCTTGTGAAACTGCTGGCAAAACTGCAAGTTCAGTCAAACGGGTAAATCGTAATCGTAATTGTCATCGGGGGGGGAGGGGGGGGGGCTGGGGGCGGGGGCCCCCCCCCACTATATCCACCCCTGCTTTCCGCATCACACCCAGCTCAGCCACACCGACCTGGACGGTGCGCACAGCCCTGCTATTCAGCGGCAAAGTGCGCAGTGGAGCTGGACATGAGCTTGCGGTTTGCTGCTTTTAATTGAACCTGCCAGTCTTGTACACCCTCCTTTGTACACCCAGGAAATTCCTCTGGAGCACCTGAGCCCGCGGTAGCCCTTAGATCTGCGACGGTGGTATGCAGTGGCATTCTGGCAATGTGTGCACTCAGCGAACTATGGATGTCGCCGGTCAATTGTCACGCTTGCAATGTCGCGTTGCTAGGAACCTGATTGATTGCCCGAACTCCGAACCCTCAGCCCCTGCCCCCCTCAAGGCTCAAGCAAAGCCCGGTTGGGGTCGGGGGATCGCCGCAAAACCTCCAGGACTTTCCGGTTCAGGAAACCCTTTTGGGGGGGGGGGGGGGGGTAATTGAGAGACGGGGGCCTGAACACATTTTCGGATGGCATACCGGGCAAACTTTGAATTTTTGGCAAAATATTTAATTCACAGCCTGGATTCTGGTGATTTCAGTGTGTCCGCAAAAAAAAAAAATTAACGCAAAAAAATCAAATAATTATGGCATTCGGCAGCACATTCTTGAAGAAATGTACGCAGATTTAAAGGAAATTAATTTAATGTGGTGCAATAGTTGTGGCAGTCCAGCATGGTCACGCGGTTGGCCATCATCTTTGTACTGATTTCCCCAACATAGGTGTGCACACAAATCATTGTGGTTGAATGCCATTTCCCATCCTGTAATTTGTCCTGTATGCACTCATCATCTTGCAGGTGGCTTTGTGTGAGTTGACAAATGGCGGGTCCAAAACGTTTGACGCAAAAAGAAAAATCTGGCCAAATAAATCGCAGAAATTCAATTAAATATAGCCTTTGCTAGGGTTAAATTGGGTGCCGCAAAATGCCTATTTACCGAAAAAGTCGCAAAAAAAAATATCCTTTCAGTTTTTTTGGATAAAAACAATTTTTTTTGCTAAACATTAATTCCGATCTCCAAACGCAAAAATTCAAGTTCTACAAAAGTTTGCGGTTTGCCCGGTATCTGTCTCTTTCCTCCTGCCCCTTGTGTGGGATGCTGCCTTGACTGGAATGCAGGTGCCCAGTACGGATCTGACGACCAATGGTGGGAGGACGACGGCAATGCAGACAAATGGTGGGAGGATAATAACGCGGCATATCAGCAGGCAGACACTGCAGGGGCCGGGAACGAGGAGGAGATTGAGTTCAGCGAGGAAGAGTTGGAAGAGATGAAGAAGATGTGGGGGACAGGGGGCAAGTGGGAAAAGGACCAGCCTCCACCGTGGGGTCAAGAACAGTCTGATCCCGAAGAAGAGGCTGCAGCCAAAGGCAAGTGGGGCAGGCTGCACGAAGAGTTCCGTTGGCAAGGCGACCCATTCGACTTCCAGGAGAATGCCCGGGAGGAAAAGGAGTACGAGGAGTGGTACCAGCAGACATACAACCGGCCGTCTCCTCGTCAAGTTGAAAAGCTGAGGAGAGAGGACTTCTTCGCCAAGCAGCCGCCTGATCCTGCCACCGGTGAACGACCCCTTCTGGTGGATCCTCGGGTCGACAGCAAACCACCCGTCTTCGAAAACCCACCAGATCCCATGGCGATGGAGCAGGATCCAGACGCACTGGCAGATATGTCAAAGGACGAGGTCGTGGAAGTGTTGCGTGCACATTAGGGGGACTGTAGGTGGGCCTCAGCTGTGGGCGAATTCAAAAAGACGAATCCGAATACTTTTTTGGGGGGGTCTGCATTCGAACTCGAGTGAATTCGACGAACGAATTCGCATCATTTCAGAGACCTCGAGGAATATCAACTGAAATCGGGGCGATTTTGGGTCCCGATTTCGAGTTCGGGAAGCGGTGTACGCAGTGCGGAATTTTGGTCCTATGGCGGTTGCTGGGACTCTAGTTTGGTGGCCTTTTGCACAAATTATCTTGCTTTTGGGCTTACTGCCTGCTGAATTGTATTGGGACATCCGAGAAGCGTTTAGCTCAAAATGTGCTCATACTGCGTCCGCACATTAAGCTTAATCTTGGCTACTTTTACTGCGGTTCGGTGGGCTGGCACGTTTCCTATATGATAATGACCTCAGGTTTCAGCACCATATCAGATAATTGGTGAGATTTTGTATGCTAATTTCAAACCAGCCCACCCTTCTAAACCAATTTTCATATGTTGTCAATCCCCTTGCATACCCCTGCATACCCGTGGGACCCTTCGTGGTGTTGCCACAGATTGTAGTATTGCGTCAAAAAAGATTCGCAAACTGGAGACCAAGCGGCCCCTATTGGCCATCGCGGGTTCCCCGATACCCACAATGTCAGTGATACAGCAAGCCCATCCTCCGGTCGCAATCATGCAGGGCCGTTCCACAAATGGTGCGACCACCCTTTTTCTCAATGACAGTCTGTGGGACGAAATGGTGGCTAGTGCCACGGGTTGAACGGATGTGGACGGTGTTTGCCACCCGCAGTCTCATAAGGAACGCGCTGGAGGCCGGTTGCACCGGCTCCAGGACAACGTGCTTCTGAAATTGCAACTGCCTGGCCCGGATCGTCCTTAACCTCGTACCAGGGCCCGTCCAGACGAGGCCCAGGAGCTACCGCTTTTCGCCAGCCGCCCTCTGGTGGCCCTTTCCAAAGGGATGTACGGTGTGATTTGACCGTGTTTGGGGTAAGGCCCCAACCCCCTTCAAATGGGCACTGTAGAGCCTGCACCCTGCCCTTTCGCCAATGGGCCCGACCACCCCCAAACAGCACCATTCCCTCCAGCGCCCCCCCCCACCCCCCCCGCAACTGAAAACTCACACCAGTGCATACACCCGAAGTACCATCCGGCACACTTACTCAGCATTTACAGCAACCACACCCACCCAACCACATCCCCCACCCCAAAGTGTCACCACATATTTTGGGGGTAAGACTGGTCCTCCGAACTCCCCGGTATTGAAGCCAGCACATGCGGCGGCCTTGAACAGGGGCCGGCGAGGGAGGGAGGGGAGGCAGGGAGACAGGGAAGAAGGGTGCACATGTGCGCGCATGCGTGTGTGTGCTGTCGGTGAGAGGTCACACCAAAGTGCTCGCTGATGGAGAGAGATCACTTGGTGGACCCAAGTTGCAGCTTGCCTTGAGCGCCAGTCATTGTTTGCTGTTGTATATCATGTATCATGGGTTCTTGCAATATCAGATCCCTGCCTTTACAGTCCGACGCTGTATCGTCCCAATGTACACATGGCTCTTAATTGTTGACGTTAAAAGATGTGTGTGTCTGTGTGCGCGCGCGCGTGTGTGTGTTTCGGTGCGTGTGGGTGTTGTGCTTTCGCGTCGCCTGCATGTTTGTGCCTATGCATGTGCCCTCCTCCCGGCTCAACTCAGGCCGCCCACTGAGGAGAAACGGCGCTCGCGCCGCTTCGACGCTCCACCCTCGGTAACATGTGGGTCCTGCGCACCCCTCCGCCCTCGGAAATGGTAGTGCCAGGACCTGCCTCTGGACGGGAGTCCCTGAAGGGAGTAGCGGTGGTTGCAGGTGGTTTCCCGTTGGCACTCGTGGCATTTGTGTGTGTCCACGCGCGTGTGTCTGCGTGTCAGAGGACTGTGAGTGTCAGGGTTCTGGGGTTCCGGAGCAACAACACTGCCCCAGGTTAGGTTGTTTGTGGAATAGCGCTTAGTCATGCGACAATTTTTTGGTTTGCGGCTTACTGGGTGGCTTCTTGTTCTGTTGGCGCGCGCGCACGTGTGTGAGGACCTTTGTGCAGGGGCGTTGGTGCAGGGGCATCGTGCGAGGACATTTCCGGGATGCCTGGTCTTGTTTAGTTTTGGTCTGAGGTCCGATTTCTGCAATCCTTGGACTACAAGCGCATGCCTCGGGGGTGTGGTTGGGTGAAGAACTGGTCAAATTACTATGGCTATGGCTTCATTTTCCCGATGTGTCAAGGCAAGGATGTCTTTGTCCATGCTTCCGAAATCCATTCCGACCCCGCTACCGGGTACCAAGACCTCGCGGTGGGGGAGCTGGTATGTGTGCAGCCGCGTCCTGTTCCCAAGGCCCGAATCGCTTTGATGCACCGATGCCAATGCCATCCATTGTCAGGAGGTTGTTGCAGCCAGCCACAAGCTTCACCGCCACTATTTGGGAGCTCGCGGCGGCACCACGCCCACCCCGCCCTCACCATCCGTTGCATTGGCCGACAAATGATGCACTCACCCAGAGCGACGGTGTAGAATGACAGCGCAGAGTGACAGTCTTGAGTGACATTGAGCGTGATGTGTGGAGCGGTAGTTGCGGATGCAACAGCCGAAGGAACCTGCAAGTGCCCCAACAGGATGATTTTGATGAGTTTCTTTCCGCCCACAACAGAAAAATGCGGTGCACAACACATGTTGAGTGGCCGGATCTTGGGATTGCAATCCTCGGACAGCACGGACAAAGTACACTGCAGTTTGGGTCTTTTATCAATCAACTTACTCCAATCGCCCCTCCCCGTCCCCCATCACCATTGTAGCCACGGGGGGGACGTCTCCTCAGTTCTGGTACGCGACACCCCCCCCCCCCTCCCCCCCCCGTCCCTGTCCTCCGGGCCCACTTAGTTGCCAAGGGTCAATAGCTACCGGCCATAAATATGGTGGTGCCGAAGGTGCCCAAATTTTTTTTTCATTCCCCTTGCCCCTGTGGCACCCCCCCCCCCCCCTGCCTGGGCGCTGGAGCGTGGATGGGACGCACCTCCCCTTGCCCATGTGGCACCCCTCCTTGCGCTGGAGGTGAGGGTTACGGTCACCGAGCTGGTGGAACCAGTCTTGGTTTTATAACCCTTTTTAGTGTCTAGGGTGGACCTACCAGGTTTAGCAGCAGCAGCAGCAAGCAGCAGCACGCGCGAAATGGGGAAAAATCAGAACTCCATCGTGGTGCTTCAGATTCGGGTGAAATTTTGGTGGATGATACCTATGGGTGTGAAGTACAATCACACAAAGTTTTGAGCAAGAAACTCAGCGGTGGCGGCCGGGAACGGGATTCGCAAGTGGCGGACCTCAGTTTCAAAAACTGCAGTTTAGGGCCAAAAACAGCCATTTTTGGGCCAAAAAAGCCCTGGAACACATTCAAAATGGCCAAACAAAGGGAAACGGTGGGTACACTCCACGTGCACCTTGACTTCCCGTGTCAATGAGCTCTTTGCGGGCCTCTAACTCCATGATATGTCCCGGAAACGGCCCAAAAAGGCCCCCAGAAGCTCCAAATGCCGACAGCCACAAACCAAGAATAGGCCATATCTTTGGCTACATGGCTCAAAATGCGATTCCAAGGGCACCTACTCCACCCGCAACCCCCCACTTTTTGTGGTTTCCACCCCTCAGAATTGCCCAAACGGACGCCTAGACCGCAATACCTAGGCCCACTAGGCTGTGGCAAGCTGCAAGCTCAAGCCCAAACAGGTGGGTGCCCAAATGGGTCAACAGCGTCCAGTAGGGGCAAAAAGATGACTTTTCTCAATCAAGACTGAATATTGGGACCGAGGTGGTGGGGGAGGGAACATAAGCTATGACTGGTGAGGGACATCAAGAATGATTCACACATTGATGGCTCTTGACAAATTGGAATCAGCTTGCAAGTGAACCCCATCACCACGAGGCCCACTTTCAAGGCTTTTTGGACTTCTGAGGGGCCAAAATGCCCCAAAATGGGCTCAAAATGGGCTCATTTCACCCGTTTGTGCACCCCAAATGGTCTAGAATGAGGTTTGGAAAAATGCGTTGTTGACCCATTTTGGACCCATTTTTGGTCCCAAAACAGCCCATTTTCAAGGCATTTTGGGATTTTCAGAGGACCAAAATGGGCCACCACAAGCTCAAAACGGTCCAAAAACACTTGTTTTGGTGTCGCACATGGTCCAGGATCATTTTTGGGAAAGTCATCTTTTTACCCCCACTTGACCCTGTTGACCCATTTGGGCACCCACCTGTTTGGGCTTGAGCTTGCAGCTTACCGCAGCCTAGTGGGCCTAGGTATTGCGGTCTAGGCGTCCGTTTGGGCAATTCTGAGGGGTGGAAACCACAAAAAGTGGGGGGTTGCGGGTGGAGTAGGTGCCCTCGGAATCGCATTTTGAGCCATGTAGGCGGAGATATGGCCTATTCTTGGTTTGTGGCTGTCGGCATTTGCAGCTTTTGGGGGCCTTTTTGGGCCGTTTCCGGGACATATCATGGAGTTAGAGGGCCGCAAAGGGCTCGTTGACACGGGGAAGTCAAGCCGCACGTGGAGTGTACCCACCGTTTCCCTTTGTTTGGCCATTTTGAATGTGTTCCAGGGCTTTTTTGGCCCAAAAATGGCTGTTTTTGGCCCTAAACTGCAGTTTTTGAAACTGAGGTCCGCCACTTGCGAATCCCGTTCCCGGCCGCCACCGTTGAGTTTCTCGCTCAAACTTTGTGTGATTGTACTTCACACCCATAGGTATCATGCACCAAAATTTCAACCAAATCCAAAGCACCACGACGGAGGTCTGATTTTTCCCATTTCGCGCGTGCTGCTTGCTTGCTGCTTGCTTGCTTGCTGCTTGCTTGCTTGCTGCTTGCTGCTAAACCTGGTAGGTCCACCCTAGACACTAAAAAGGGTTATAAAACCAAGACTGGTTCCACCGAGCTGTGGGTGGGGGAGGGAACATCAGCTATGATTGGTGAGGGACATCAAGAATGATTCACACATTGATGGCTCTTGACAAAGTGAAATCAGCTTGCAAGTGAACCCCATCACCACGAGGCCCACTTTCAAGGCTTTTTGGACTTCTGAGGAGCCAAAATGCCCCAAAATGGGCTCAAAATGGGCTCATTTCACCCGTTTGTGCACCCCAAATGGTGTAGGATGAGGTTTGGAAAAATGCGTTTTTGACCCATTTTGGACCCATGTTTGGTCCCAAAACAGCCCATTTTCAAGGCATGTTGGGATTTTCGGAGGACCAAAATGGGCCACCACAAGCTCAAAACGGTCCAAAAACACTTGTTTTAGTGTCGCACATGGTCTAGGATCCTTTTTGAGAAAAGTCATCTTTTTGCCCCTACTGGACCCTGTTTACCCATTTGGGCACCTACCTGTTTGGGCTTGAGCTTGCAGCTTGCCACAGCCTAATGGGCCTAGGTTTTGGGGTCTAGGCGTCCGTTTGGGCAATTCTGAGGGGTGGAAACCACAAAAAGTGGGGGGTTGCGGGTGGAGTAGGTGCCCTTGGAATCGCATTTTGAGCCATGTAGCCAAAGATATGGCCTATTCTTGGTTTGTGGCTGTCGGCATTTGGAGCTTCTGGGGGCCTTTTTGGGCCGTTTCCGGGACATATCATGGAGTTAGAGGGCCGCAAAGGGCTCGTTGACACGGGGAAGTCAAGGTGCACGTGGAGTGTACCCACCGTTTCCCTTTGTTTGGCCATTTTGAATGTGTTCCAGGGCTTTTTTGGCCCAAAAATGGCTGTTTTTGGCCCTAAACTGCAGTTTTTGAAACTAAGGTCCGCCACTTGCGAATCCCGTTCCCGGCCGCCACCGTTGAGTTTCTTGCTCAAAACTTTGTGTGATTGTACTTCACACCCATGGGTATCATGCACCAAAATTTCAACCAAATCCAAAGCACCACGACGGAGTTCTGATTTTTCCCCATTTCGCGCGTGCTGCTTGCTGCTTGCTTGTTGCTTGCTGCTTGCTTGCTGCTAAACCTGGTAGGTCCACCCTAGACACTAAAAAGGGTTATAAAACCAAGACTGGTTCCACCAGCTCGGTGAACATGATCCTAGACCATATGCGACACTAAAACAAGTGTTTTTGGACTGTTTTGAGCTTGTGGTGGCCCATTTTGGTCCTCCGAAAATCCCAAAATGCCTTGAAAATGGGCTGTTTTGGGACCAAAAATGGGTCCAAAATGGGTCAACAACGCATTTTTCCAAACCTCATTCTAGACCATTTGGGGTGCACAAACGGGTGAAATGAGCCCATTTTGAGCCCATTTTTGGGGCATTTTGGCCCCTCAGAAGTCCAAAAAGCCTTGAAAGTGGGCCTCGTGGTGATGGGGTTCACTTGCAAGCTGATTTCACTTTGTCAAGAGCCATCAATGTGTGAATCATTCTTGATGTCCCTCACCAGTCATAGCTGATGTTCCCTCCCCCATCAGCTCGGTCCCAATATTTAGTCTTGATTAGGGTCACCGAGCGGGTGGAACCAGTCTTGGTTTTATAACCCTCTTTAGTGTCTAGGGTGGACCTACCAGGTTTAGCAGCATCAGCAAGCAAGCAAGCAGCAAGCAGCAAGCAAGCAACAAGCAAGCAGCAACACGCGCGAAACGGGGAAAAATCACAACTCCGTCATGGTGCTTTGGATTTGGTTGAAATTTTGGTGGATGATACCTATGGGTGTGAAGTAGAATCACACAAAGTTCGAGCGAGAAACTCGACGGTGGCGACCGGCAATGGCATTCGCAAGCGGCGGACCTCCGTTTCAAAATCTGTCAAAAATGGCCAGAAAATGCCTTTTTTTGAGCAGTTTGGGTGCCTAGGATATACGTGAAGGGGTCCATCTGCAATGGAACTAACCTAAATGATAAACAAACACCTTTCATCATCGTTTAGTGTGTTATGTACCCGATTAGGGGCCTCAACGACCTCTTTTTCGCCCCAAAACACCGCAAACTCAGCCTGAAAAGCACCCTTTTTGCATACCTTTTCAAATCACACCTTCTCGTGCCGTGTTTTATAGCCATGGATTGCATTGGGCACCCTTGTGGTGATTAATAACGATGAATGGGATTATTTTGAAGCCTTTTCCACATTGTCATCACCCTTCAATGCCCCATTTTGGCACCGCAGAGTGGTGTTCAGCGCGCACGCTGCACGTGCTAGGGGAGGGTCATGGGGGTCATCTGTGGGTCCAAAAATGGTCCAAAAACTTTTTTCCAAACTTGTTCCTAGACCACTTGGGGTGCTCAAACAAGTGTTTTTAGCCCGTTTTGAGCCCATGGTGGCCCGTTATGACCCTCCAAAATTCCCAAAAAGCCTTGAAAATGGGCTTTAGGTTTAGTTACAGCAAGTAGCAGCAAGCAGCAGCAGCACACGCGAAATGGGGAAAAATCAGAACTCTGTCGCGGTGCTTCGGGTTCGGCTGAAATTTTGGTGGATGATACCTATGGGTGTGAAGTACAATCACACAAAGTTTGAGCAAGAAACTCAACGGTGGCGGCCGGGGACGGGATTCGCAAGTGACGGACCTCAGTTTCAAAATCTGTCAAAAATGGCCAAAAAATGCCTTTTTTTTTGGCATTTACGGGTGCCTATCAGGTCCTTGGAGAGGGGCATTGGCAGGGAAACTGATATACACATGATGAACAATCACCTTTGGTCACTGTCTAGTGGGTTTTACACCCAAATAGTGCGTCCAACGACCTCTTTATGGGTTCAAAATACCGCAAAATTGGCCTTGAAAAGCACCCTTTTTGCATAATTTTTCAAGTTGCACGTTCTCGTGACGTGTTTTTTAGCCATGAATTGCATTGGGCACCCATGTGGTGCTGAATAACGCTGCATGGGATCACTTTGAAGCCTTTTTCCATATTGTCATCACCCTTCGATGCCCCATTTTGGCACAACAGAGTGGTGTTGAGCGCGCACAGTGCACGTGCTAGGGTAGGGTTACATGGGTCATATGTGGGTCCAAAAATGGTCCAAAATCATTTTTTTCCAAATTTCTTTCTAGACCACTTGCGGTGCTCAAACAAGCGTTTTTGGCCCGTTTTGAGCCCATGGTGGCCCATTATGATGCTCCACAATTCCAAAAAGTCTAAAGTCACAAAATGCCTTGAAGGTGATGTTCCTTTCCCCACCAGCTCGGTCCCAATATTCAGTCCTGGTTAGGGTTAGGGGTTAGTTCAGGGCAGTCCTTAAGGAACTAGACTTTTTTTTTTTTTTTTGCTAAGGACTGCACTTGAGGACCTCCCCAAGGGACCACTAACCGCCAACCGCCAACTTCCATCAACCGCCAACCGCCACCAACCACCAACCACCGCCAACTGACAGCGGCGACCAATCGCCAACTGCTAACCACTGCCAACTGCCACCAACCACCAACCGCCGCCAACCACCACCAACCGCCACCGACCGCCAGTTGCCAACTGCCAACCGCCAACCGCCGCGGACTACCAACCGCCAACACCGCCACCAACCATGGTTGAACACATGGAGTGCCCGCGGGCTTTTTTGGGAAAACTGGTACCGGAACACTTTTTTTTCCCGTTAAGGACTGCCCTGGATTAGTTAGTGACCGCGATTGAATATTGGGACCGAGTTGGTGGGGGGAGGAACATTGTCTAGGAGACTTTAACGACAAATGAGGTACACACTCGAAAGTGGACAAGAGCGGCTGAAAAGGAGCTCAAAATGAGCTGTATTCATCCGTTTGGGCACCACAACCGGACTAGGGTCATTTTTGGAAAACCATGGTTTTGACCCGTTTTTTGAGCCATTTGTGGTCCCAAATTGGCCCAGTTTCAAGGCCCTTTTGGCCTTGAGAGGGGCCAAAATTGCTCAACATGGGCTCAAAATGGACTCATTCCACTTGTTTGTGCACCCCAAATAGTCCAAAGGTATCTTGGAAAAACACATTTTGATCCATTTTTGACTGATTTTTCGTCCCAAAACAGCCCTTTTTCAAGGCATTTTGTGACTTTGGAGGGGCCAAAATGGCTTGCAATGGGCTTCAAAAAGGGCTCATTACACTTGATTAGGCACCCCAAATGGTGTAGGATCATTTTTGGAAAAACCCATTTTTGACCCATTTTTTGTCTCAAAACAGCCCATTGTCAAGGCATCTTGGGATTTTAGGAGGGCCAAAACGCGCCACAACAAGCTCAAAACGCGCCAAAAACACTTGTTTTGCATTCCATGTGGTCCAGGATCATTTTTTTTAAAAAAAATTCATTTTTTTGCACCCAGTGGACTTTGTTGACCCATTTTGGCACCCACCTCTTTGCGCTACCTCTTGCAGCTTGCTGGAGCCCACTGGGCGTAGGTACGGGGGTCTAGGCGTTGGTTAGGGCCATTTTGAGGGCTGGAAACCACCAAAAGTGGGTGGGTGCGGGTGGATTAGGTGCGCTCGAAATCGCGTTTTGAGCCACGTAGCCCAAGATATCCGCGAACCGCCCTGAAAAGGCCCCCAAAAGCCCCAAAATTTGTGCACATTGGCTACCGACAAGCCCAAACCAAAAATAGAGGACATGTTGTGGAATTCGAGGGACGTAGAGGGACCTTCGGCACGGGGAAGTCTAGCTGCATGTGTAGAGTAGCCACTATTTCCCTTCATTTGGCCGTTTTCAGCAGGTTCTGGGGCGTTTTTGGGCAAAAAAAGGCTAATTTTGGCCCTCAGCTGCAGATTTTGAAATGGAGGTGCGACGCCGGGTCCTGGCCGCCACCGTTGAGTTTGTGGCTCATACTTTGTGTGGTTGTCCCTCACACCCATAGGTAGCATCCACCAAAATTTTGGCCGAATCCAAAGCACCACGACGGAGCTGTGATTTTTGCCCATTTCGTGCGTGCTTGCTGCTTGCTTGCTGCTAAACCTGTTAGGTCCACCCTAGACACTAAAGAGGGTTATAAAACCAAGACTGGTTCCACCAGCTCAGTGACCCTAACCGTAACCAGGATTGAATATTGGGACCGAGCTGGTGGGGGGAGGAACATTGTCCAGGAGACTTTCACGACAAATGAGGTACACTGTGCAAAGTGGACGAGAGCAGCTGAAAAGGAGCTCAAAATGAGCTGTATTCATCCGTTTGGGCACCACAACCGGACTAGGGTCATTTTTGGAAAACCATGGTTTTGACCCGTTTTTGAGCCATTTGTGGTCCCAAATTGGCCCAGTTTCAAGGCCCTTTTGGCCTTGAGAGGGGCCAAAATTGCTCAACATGGGCTCAAAATGGACTCATTCCACTTGTTTGTGCACCCCAAATAGTCCAAAGGTATCTTTGGAAAAACACATTTTGATCCATTTTTGACTGATTTTTCGTCCCAAAACAGCCCTTTGTCAAGGCATTTTGTGACTTTGGAGGGGCCAAAATGGCTTGCAATGGGCTTCAAAAAGGGCTCATTTCACTTGTTTAGCACCCCAAATGGTGTAGTATCATTTTTGGAAAAACCCATTTTTGACCCATTTTTTGACCCATTTTTTGTCTCAAAACAGCCCATTGTCAAGGCATCTTGGGATTTTAGGAGGGCCAAAACGCGCCACAGCGAGCTCAAAACGCGCCAAAAACACTTGTTTTGCATTCCATGTGGTCCAGGATCATTTTTTTTAAAAAAAATTCATTTTTTTGCACCCAGTGGACCTTGTTGACCCATTTTGGCACCCACCTCTTTTCGCTACCTCTTGCAACCTGCCGCAGCCCACTGGGCGTAGGTACGGGGGTCTAGGCGTTGGTTAGGGCCATTTTGAGGGCTGGAAACCACCAAAAGTGGGTGGGTGCGGGTGGATTAGGTGCGCTCGAAATCGCGTTTTGAGCCACGTAGCCCATAGATATGGTCTGTCTTTGGTTTGGGGCTGTCGGAGGCCAATGTGTGCAACTTCTGGGGCTTTCGGGGGCCTTTTGGGGGCGGTTCGCGGACATATTGTGGAATTAGAGGGCCCTAGAGGGCCCTTCGGCACAAGGAAGTCTAGCTGTATGTGTAGAGTAGCCAATATTTCCCTTCATTTGGCCGTTTTCAGCAGGTTCTAGGGCGGTTTTGGGCAAAAGAAGGCTGATTTTGGCCCCAAATTCGGATTTTGAAGTGGAGGTCCGGCACTTGCGACGCCCGTTCCTGGCCACCACCGTTGAGTTTGTGGGTCATACTTTGTGTGGTTGTCCCTCACACCCATAGGTAGCATCCACCAAAATTTTGGCTGAATCCGAAGCACCACGACGGAGCTGTGATTTTTGCCCATTTCGCGCGTCTTGCTGATTGCTTGCTGCTTGCTGCTTGCTTGCCAAACCTGTTAGGTCCACCCTAGACACTAAAGAGGGTTATAAAACCAAGACTGGTTCCACCAGCTCGGTGACCCTAACCCTAATCAAGACTGAATATTGGGACCGAGGTGGTGGGGGAGGGAACATAAGCTATGACTGGTGAGGGACATCAAGAATGATTCACACATTGATTGCTCTTGACAAAGTGAAATCAGCTTGCACGTGAACCCCATCACCACGAGGCCCACTTTCAAGGCTTTTTCGACTTCTGAGGAGCCAAAATGCCCCAAAATGGGCTCAAAATGGGCTCATTTCACCCGTTTGTGCACCCCAAATGGTCTAGAATGAGGTTTGGAAAAATGCGTTGTTGACCCATTTTGGACCCATTTTTGGTCCCAAAACAGCCCATTTTCAAGGCATTTTGGGATTTTCGGAGGACCAAAATGGGCCACCACAAGCTCAAAACGGTCCAAAAACACTTGTTTTAGTGTCGCATATGGTCTAGGATCATGTTTGAGAAAAGCCATCTTTTTGCCCCTACTGGACCCTGTTGACCCATTTGGGCACCCACCTGTTTGGGCTTGAGCTTGCAGCTTGCCACAACCTAGTGGGCCTAGGTATTGCGGTCTAGGCGTCCGTTTGGGCAATTCTGAGGGGTGGAAACCACAAAAAGTGGGGGGTTGCGGGTGGAGTAGGTGCCCTTGGAATCGCATTTTGAGCCATGTAGCCAAAGATATGGCCTATTCTTGGTTTGTGGCTGTCGGCATTTGGAGCTTCTGGGGGCCTTTTTGGGCCGTTTCCGGGACATATCATGGAGTTAGAGGGCCGCAAAGGGCTCGTTGTCACGGGGAAGTCAAGGTGCACGTGGAGTGTACCCACCGTTTCCCTTTGTTTGGCCATTTTGAATGTGTTCCAGGGCTTTTTTGGCCCAAAAATGGCTGTTTTTGGCCCTAAACTGCAGTTTTTGAAACTAAGGTCCGCCACCTGCGGATCCCGTTCCCAGCCACCACCGTTGAGTTTCTCGCTCAAACTTTGTGTGATTGTACTTCACACCCATAGGTATCATGCACCAAAATTTCACCCGAATCCAAAGCACCACGACGGAGTTCCGATTTTGGCCCATTTCGCGCGTGCTGCTTGCTTGCTGCTTGCTTGCTAAACCTGGTAGGTCCACCCTAGACACTAAAAAGGGTTATAAAACCAAGACTGGTTCCACCAGCTCGGTGACTCTAACCCTACACTGGTGAGGAGGCGGAGTGGAGGCCTTATTTGGTGTAGAGTAACCCCTTAGGCCACCGCGTCTTTGCCAGATTGGACTGGACCTCTGCTAACCCTCTCACCCGGGCACCCCCCGCCCCCTTAGCGACTAGCCAGTCCCCAAGAGAAGCCCTCCTTGGCGGCTAGCCCCCCCCCCCCCCCCGCAAGACCCCCCCCCCCCTTGGGGGCCTTTGGCCCACTTCTACTGGGGGGGGGGTCGCGTACAAAAGCGAGGATACGTCCCCCCGTGATTGTAGCGTGAGATGAAGGCCAAAGGGCCGCCATTGTCCAACAATTCTACTCATTCCCTGGCCTTGGGTACGTTCTGTGAGCCCCCCCCCCCCTGCCAGGAATGTGCATAAGGGAGGGCCCTGGGAGTGGGGGTGTTCCGGGGCGGGGGGGGGGGGGGCAAGCAAAGCATGTGTCGACATGGATTATCAGACATGCATTGGGGTTGGGTGGGCCATTGCCTGCAACTTGAAACTCGGAAGTGTGTGTGTACTGCATTCTTCTGACACAGCATGACGTGACATGACACACACCCGTCACTCCCGGGTAAGTTGTTGGATGCACCGTACACCCACAAGCACTCACTGCAGGTGTATCAAGGTGGTAGCACAGTGGTGGGGTGTCCAACACGTCAGTACAAAGCATGTCTCCAAAGCATGACTTTAGTGGGTGGAGGCTGCTGAGAGACACCACCATCCTGTTCCCCCACATCACTGCCCCGCAACCCCCCAGCGCCCCGCTCAAACAAGTCCGTGCGAAGACCTTCTCATTTCTCCCGCAGGTGTACTATGATATCAAAATTGATGCGGATGGCCGAGTTCAGGCCACTAATGTGACAGGCCCGGGTGGCGCTTATGTGGAAGGCCAGCGTGGTGGTGGCATCATACTCGATGAGGATCTGGACAAGCCCCCGGCCACGCCCAAGAGAAAAGGGTCGATCCGAGACTTCACAGAGTCCCAGTTCTGGGGCACCGAGCGGGTGCAACCTGAGGACATCGGTGAAGCGGTGCCGCCAGCCCCAGAGCCGGATGAAAAATGGTGGGAGGATTGATCGTCGTCACCACAAACTGCAAGAGGCGCTTGCCCATTTCCACGTCAACTCAGACAACCGACGCTGTCGGTACGTGCGGACAGCATGGCGCCAGTGACAGGCCCAATCCCACGTTCCTCCTTCCAATAGAAAGGCGCTTATGGTCCTTTGTGTAGCCACTGACGAGCCATCGTTTCTGGTTCATGTGCTGACGCGCGCTCGCACCCTGTCACGAGCGGCTTTCCCATTGGGGGGTCGTGGCCTACGCTATGCCTCGAGCCATGCGCAGGGCACTCGGCAAGCAACCGACTTTAGTGGCTGACTAAAGGCGGTTGGCAGTCCAGCGATGGGTGGTGAACCAGCAGCGACTGGCGTCCCGCTGTTGGCTTTGAGGCACCGAAGGCTGGGGGGTTTTTTTCCCTTTTGCTCAAAGAATGAGCCCTGAGACGGTGCCGCGGCGGCCAGTGGGAGTGCCGCTTTGGGGAGGGGGGGGGGGGGGCAGTACAGCGGGGGCCGCAGCCGCCAGGCGCAGGGTCGACGATCCATTTTTGTGGGGGATTCGAGAGATGCGCATGCCCCAGTGGACACCCGCCCGCCCACTCGTACCGGCGCGGGACTGCGATCCGTGGCCAAGTCGTTGGGCCAGGCGCTGCATGAGGGCGCTTGGGGGTTCGCCGCAGTCCCCCGCAGTCCCCCGTGCCGCGACCCGTGCGTTGGTCCTGCGGGCCGGGCCGGGACACCCGCAGTGCCCCTTTCGAGAGGCCTCTCCCTACGATTTTGGGCCGCCTTTTCTGACTAGTGTCCCCCGGCCGACGTCATTTTGATGCCCCGTTCCCAATGCGATTGGGGGGGGGGTGTTGTGATGTGTCGGCAGGCAGTACGACAGGGCACTGGCCCCGGAGTGGGAGGCGGCACTTGGATTGGACTCAGTCAGGGTCTGGGCCACACCTGCTCTGCACCCAGGGGTTCCCATAGGGGACCCCCCCCCCCCCCAGGCACAGGCACAGGCAGGACCTCCTTTTGGAGGTGTCAAATCTCGTTTAGTGTTGTTCTGGCCAATGAATGCCCCTCCAGAACGCCTGGGTGGCAGCCACGCGACGGTGGGTGACTTTTGTCCGAGGACAGTTGGCACTCAACCCACGACGGTTGGTGGCTGAACGGCGGCGGTCGTGAAGCGGTGGTAAACCGCTGGTGGCAGCCCGCTGTTGACATCGAGGCACCGAAGGCTGGGGGGCTGTTTGCTTTTGCTCAAGAATGCCCTGGCATAAGGGACCCCTCCCTTCCCACCCTCGGAAGGTGTTCTGGTTGTCCAGTACTCATTCCGAAGTGGTGCAGGATTCTGGTCCTGCTCTTGTGGGTGTGACCTGAGATGAGGGATGAGGTGCCAGTCCACAGGGCTCAGCTGTCGACGGTATTTTTTTTGCGTGTCAGAGAACGTGCCACTGAGCACCATCCACCCTACATCCGTCACAGGGCACCATCTTCCGGCCATTGCTGAGTGAGGTTCCCATCCTACCCCCCCTGGGGGGGGGGACCCGGGGGGTTGATGGGTCTACAGCCCAAACCAAGTTTGTGCGCCTATAAGCAGCCTCACATTTCCAGCCACTGTTTCCTGCGAGGAAAGCTTTTCGGATGTGGGTGGGTGCTGGCGGGTCTGGCAGGTTGGCCAGGTTCCTTATTGATGGTGAAGCAATTTTCTGACCACGTTCCCTGGCTTGTACCCTGAGGGGTACTCAGAAAGTAGATATCATGCAGGCATCATGCTTCTCTTTCAGTACGTCATGTTTGTCTAGTATTCGGTTGCAAACAAAGAATTCCAGTCATTTGCTCTGTTTTAGAGTCCTCCCGTTGTTCTGCCCCACCCCGGACCACTGTTTGAACGTGTGAGCGTGTTGCTCTCCTCTGGAACACAGCGCTTACCCCCGAGTGTGAGCGGGAGAAGAAAAGCCCCGGCAATCTCAAGTCCCAGCAAACCGTTAGTCGCCCTTCGAGCCTGCGGGTCACCCTGGTGCCCAGGACGGCCAAGCGCCATCACATTTTAGCACACTGGGGGCTCGAACTTGCGACCCCTTGGTCACGTGACCGCGCGGCCTCTCTTGTTGGCATTTGGTCTTGATGAGCGTATGCTCGATTTTAAGGGGCTAAGGGATCACTGCATTTTGAGCCAGGGTTGGGATGGTGGGATCAGGGTCAGTGGGTGGCGCGGTGCCTCAGCCCTCAGGGGATGAGAGTTGGTTGGATGCACTGATCGCCACCAGTGCCCTTTTGTTTTGCTCGCGAAGGGCATTGAAATCCACCTCCAGTCGAAGTGTGAGCAACAGCCCCCATGTGCTGCTACATGCACATGCTATTCATGCTTCTGCGTTTGCTGGGCCGCACACTATGACGCGGCAGTCTCATCACGGGCGAAAAGTCCTTTTCTTCACTTATATATCGCACCTACATACCTCATCTTTTATCTTAGCACATGATTGGGACCACGTGTTCGGCAGGATCTGAGGTGTGTTTACCAGTTTACTCAGATTTGTATCAGTACGGCAGCATATCAGCCGGCCAGGAAGTCGGCATGTCAGGGTGTTTGGGTGTCGTGATGTCAGGCGAGCATGTCCGGATATTTTTTGGATATCAGGAAGGCGTTGCACGGTGCCAGTAGAATCCAGCGTAGGATCGGGGTCTGATACATCTTTTTTGGGGGAGTTTCGTCAGACTGCACCATGTCAATTACATCTGGAATCTGATTCTGGAACCTTATCCGATCCCAAAAGGTGCAGCAAACCCGCGCAGTGGGACTAACAGACTGCGAAGGCAATGCATCGCTGTATCAACCCTCCAAGATTGTAATACAGAAATACAGGAAGCCGTGCATTGCTACGCGTCAAACACGTTTGCATTGTTGAAGCGCACAATGGAGTGGGTGATGATCTTGCAGTCTTCGTCTTTTGCGTGCTCTCAAGGTCTCCAGCAGCAGTTTTGTGATTTATGTCTTGGGCTGTTTCTTGGCGAGGATTTCCCCACCGTCACTATCCAAACCCCCATCATTCAGGTCATAGTCCTGTCATTTCTCAACATTCATTTACCCCCCCCCCCCCGTGCCCAACGAACACTGTGTCCAACGAACACTTCCCGTTCGGACCGTATTTTTTGGGGACCCAATTAATTCGGTACTTAATTAGGTACCAAACATCAGAACAGAGGTTTTAGGCTAACGTTGCGGGGAAATGAGGGGCTGTTGGGGGAACGTTAGCGCGGCGGGCGCGCGCCGGGCATCTTTTTTGACCCGTGCCCCACCGGTGGCCTTTTAGGGGGTGCACTAAGGGGGCGCACTTAGCGCAGTGCAGCTATTTGGGCGTCTCGCTGTACTAGAGACTGCCACTTCTACTGGCGCCAAGAAGAGCCCCAAGCCCGGGGAGCCCGTTCAGCTTTTCCGCATGAAGTGGGACCGCAACAAAGGCTTCTACTCTGAAAAGTGTTGAGTGGAAGTCTCCATCGCATTCTGCTTTGAATGGGCTGGGTGTCTTGTGCCTAGGGATGTGTTACCGTTGCTTCACAATATTGTCGCGCGCACCAAACACTGTGTCCAACGAACACTACCCGTTCGGACCGTATTTGTTTGGGACATAATTATTCGTTGGACACGGGGGGGGGGGGGGTATGATGATGACTCGGACGCCAGTCAGATCTACAGGGTTTCCCCGGGGGTCGTCTGCTGTGCGTCGCTGTGCTCTTGCCGTGCACAACTCAGGGCATTTTTAGCCCCCCCATGGCAGGAATCACGTCATGAATGTGACGCTGAACGAAGGTACCCAAGGGACCCTCGGAAGTATTGTTGGTCACTGAAACTGACGGACAACGCCATCTGGTGCCAAACCATCATGGCACCGCAGTGACAGAGGAGCTTCTTGGGGGTTTGGATCATCGACCCGCCTGCCCAGCAAGTTTCTCATGCTGCTGAACACACCAGCAACGTCTGAGGCAAGTCGGCTGAACCATCCCTCTACGCGGGCTGCGTTTATCAACATTTTCGGAGGGGCTCCCTGGGGGCTGCGCGGGGGTGTCTCACGCCCCCAGCCCTTGCTGCTGGGGTGATGAACACCAAGAGTAACAAGCGTTGGGCTTGGGTGGTAGGCCACAAAGAAGTGTAATGGCGAAGAAGTGCTGCACAGAAACATTCTTAATGGGTAGCTGTAGCAACGGCAATCAGTAGTAGTAGCAGTCGCGCTGGCAGTAGCAGGAGCAAGAGCAGCATAAGAAGCAGATGTCTTGCGGATATGATCTACGGCCCCTTTCCTCATATCCCCCTTGCGCAACAACCGGGTTGTTCAATGACCCGCTGATCAGATGGACACCGGTGAGCGGAACAGGAGAGCACGCCCACCCAGCCTCTTTCCTTTGCAAGGTGCTCCGGTGGCACTGCCCCGAGGGCAGGAGGGGAATGAGGCAGAGGACCGCGATGGAGCACCTTTCAACTCCTACAGTGTGAAGGGTGCAGGGCCAAATGAACTCTCACGCTGGAACAGAGGGGATTACGCTCATTGAATGCCACGGGGATGCCTCCCCCGCCTGCGGTCCGGGTCGGAGGTTCTGAGGCACATTGCGCTTTTGCTGTTGCTGCAAGGGGCTTGAGCGGGAAAGGGCCGGGCCGTTGCTGTGTGTGCGGGCCCCTCCCTTCCCCTCTCATACGCGTACCACCCGGCTCTACAAGTTGATCAACTCCCTCGGCTCTTCGACATTGTTTCAAGAAAAATGCTCGAAGAAAATGCCGACGGGTAAATATGATGTTTTCCCTTCGGGTGTGTCTATGTCCGCAGCTGCACGTGCATCACCTGTGTTGTACATGAGCACTATGCTCATTGAAGGGTCTGTAGTGAAACCTAGTAAGAAGTTTTTTTAAAAAAGAAAATTTTCTTTACTAGGTAACAACCTACTAAGTTCACTAGGTTTTACTAGGGATTGGGAACCTAGTAAAAAAAAGTTTTTTTTACTGGGTTTCGGAACCTAGTAACAAAATTTTTTTTTGCTAGGTTTTGAAACCTAGTAAAAAAAGTTTTTTTTCACAAGGTTACTAAGTAGCCACCTTGCCCACTTGTGGGCCACCTCTGAATCTGCCCCCCGCTCTGAAGCGGTGGGGACCCCCCAGGCGGCAGGGGTTATGCATCCACCTTGCCCACTTGTGGGCCACTTCTGGTTCTGCCCCCTGCTTTTAAGCGGTGGGGACCCCCTAGGCGGCAGGGGTTATGTAGCCACATTGCCCACTTGTGGGCCACTTCTGATTCTGCCCCCCGCTCTGATGCGGTGGGGACCCCCTAGGCGGCAGGGGTTATGTAGCCACCTTGCCCACTTGTTAGCGACTTGTGATTCTGCCCCCCGCTGTGAAGCGGTGGGGACCCCCTAGGCGGTAGGGGTTATGTAGCCACCTTGCCCACTTGTTAGCCACTTGTGATTCTGCCCCCCGCTGTGAAGCGGCGGGGACCTCCCACGCGGCAGGGGTTATGTAGCCACCTTGCCCCCTTGTTAGCCACTTGTGATTCTGCCCCTTGCTCTGAAGCGGTGGGGACCCCCTAGGTGGCAGGGGTCATGTAGCCACCTTGCCCACTTGTGGACCACTTCTGATTCTGCCCCCCGCTGTGAAGTAGTTGGGGGGGAACGTTAGCGCGCCGGGCATCTTTTCCGACCCGTGCCCTACCGGTGGACCGTTGCCGTTGATATGTTGGGCACCATTATATGGGTTTGCCCCTTGGCCCCCGGGACATCAGCAGATGTTTTGATTTGGGACGGGTATGGACCTTCTCATGCCCGAGGTGATTTCTTTAATTACGAAGTTGGGGGCCATGATGGTGCTTACAAGGGCCGGATTCATGTCATTGTGCCATTCATTGGAAGAAAGAATGGCACTTTGACAGCCCGCCAACAATGTTGCAATGACGTGCACGGGTGGTATAGGGCACACATTGAGCAGCTGTTTGCTCGGTTGTGGCACGCAAGATGAGGCAGAGGATGAGGCAGAAGTGTGTGTGTTGTGTTGCCAGAACGCTCCACCGTCGCAGTTTGTGATGAGTGTAAGGAGCACTATTGTACTGAATGTATTGACACCCATAATTGTGGGACCAATGTTATGATGCAGTTCTACTGTTCGCGATACCTCAATAACGCCTGTCGCTTCTACTGGAGATCGATGCGGTTGTGCTATCCTAACCCCCCATTCTCCCAACTTGCTAAGGTGTTGACCCAGATCGCCCTTAAAGGAGCGAGAGTGGTACTGTGTACCCCAGTTTGCAACTTTCTTGAGCTGGGGCAGTTTGGGTCACCTAATTCTAAGGGCGTTTCCAAGGGGTGTGCTTGGGGGCTCTTCGGGGGGAACATAGTCTAAAAGTAGCGCGCCGGGCGCGCGCCGGGCAAACATTCCCCCTGCGACCCCCTAGGCGGCCGGGGTTATATAGTCACCTTACCCACTTTTGGGCCACTTCTGATTCTGTCCCCCGCTTTGAAGCGGTGGGGACCCCCTAGGCGGTAGGGGTTATGTAGCCACCTTGCCCACTTGTTAGCCACTTGTGATTCTGCCCCCCGCTGTGAAGCGGTGGGGACCTCCCACGCGGCAGGGGTTATGTAGCCACCTTGCCCACTTGTTAGCCACTTGTGATTCTGCCCCTTGCTCCGAAGCGGTGGGGACCCCCTAGGCGGGAGGGGTTATGCATCCACCTTGCACACTTGTGGGCCACTTGTGATTCTGCCCCCCGCTCTGAAGCAGCGGGGACCTTCCACAAGGCAGGGGTTATGTAGCCACTTGGCCCAGTTGTGGGCCACTTCTAATTCTGCCCCCCGCTCTGAAGCGGCGGGGACACCCCAGGCGGCAGGGGTTATGTAGCCACCTTGCCCACTTGTGGGCCACTTGTGATTCTGCCCCCTGCTCTGAAGCAGTTGGGACCCCCTAGGCGGCAGGGGTTATTTACCCACCTTGCCCACTTTTGGGCCACTTCCGATTCTGCCCCCCGCTGTGAAGCGGTTGGGATCCCCGAGGGCGGCAGGGGTTATGTAGCCACCTTGCCCACTTGTTAGCCACTTGTGATTCTGCCCTCCGCTCTGAAGCGGTGGGGACCCCCTAGGCGGCAGGGGTTATGTAGCCACCTTGCCCACTTGTGGGCCACTTGTCATTCTGCCCCCCAATCCGAAGCGGTGAGGACCCCATAGGCGGCAAGGCTTATGTAGCCACCTTGCCCACTTGTTAGCCACTTGTGATTCTGCCCTCCGCTCTAAAGCGGTGGGGACCCCCTAGGCGGCAAGGGTTATGTAGCCACCTTGCCCACTTGTTAGCCACTTCTGATTCTGCCCTCCGCTCTGAAGCGGTGGGGACCCCCTAGGCGGCAGGGGTTATGTAGCCACCTTGCCCACTTGTTTGGCCACTTGTGATTCTGCCCCCCCGCTCTGAAGCGGTGAGGACCCCATAGGCGGCAAGGGTTATGTAGCCACCTTGCCCACTTGTGGGCCACTTCTGATTCCGCCCCCCGCTCTGAAGCGGTGGGGACCCCCTAGGCGGCAGGGGTTATGTAGCCGGCTTGCCCACTTGTGGGCCACTTCTGATTCCGCCCCCCGCTTTTAAGCGGTGGGGACCCCCCTAGGCGGCAGGGTTTATGTAGCAACCTTGCCCACTTGTGGGCCACTTCTGATTCTGCTCCGCTCTGAAGCGGTGGGGACCTCCCACGAAGCAGGGGTTATGTAGCCACCTCCGCCCACTTGTTAGCCACTTGTGATTCTGCCCCCCGCTCTGAAGCGGTGGGGACCCCCTAGGCGGTAGGGGTTATGCAGCCACCTTGCCCACTTGTGGGCCCCGTCCGATTCTGCCCCCCGCTCTAAAGCGGTGGAGACACCCTAGGCGGCAGGGGTTATGTAGCCACCTTGCCCACTTGTGGGCCACTTCTGATTCTGCCCCCCGTTGTGAAGCGGTTGGGATCCCCCAGGCGGCAGGCGTTATGTAGCCACCTTGCCCACTTGTTAGCCACTTCTGATTCTGCCCCCCGCTTTGAAGCGGTGGGGACCCCTCAGGCGGCAGCCGTTATGTAGCCACCTTGCCCACTTGTGGGCCACTTCTGATTCTGCCCCCCGCTGTGAAGCGGTGGGGACCCCCTAGGCGTCAAGGGTTATGTAGCCACGTTGCCCACTTGTGGGCCAGTTCTGATTCTGCCCCCTGCTTTGAAGCGGTGGGGACCCCCGAGGCGGCAGGGGTTATGTAGCCACCTTGCCCACTTGTGGGCCACTTGTGATTCTGCCCCCCGCTTTTAAGCGGTGGGGACCCCCTAGGCGGCAAGGGTTATGTAGCCACCTTGCCCACTTGTGGGCCACTTCTGATTCTGCCCCCGGCTATGAAGTGGTGGGGACCCCCTTGGCGGCAGAGGTTATGTAGCCACCTTGCCCACTTGTGGGCCACTTATGATTCTTCCCCCTGCTCGGAAGCGGTGGGGACCCCCTAGGCGGCAGGGGTTATGTAGCCACCTTGCCCACTTGTGGGCCACTTGTGATTCTGCCCCCCGCTCTAAAGCGGTGGGGACTCCCCGGGCGGCAGGGGTTATGTAGCCACGTTGCCCACTTGTGGGCCACTTCTGATTCTGCCCCCCGCTTTGAAGCGGTGGGGACCCCCCAGGCGGCAGCCGTTATGTAGCCACCTTGCCCACTTGTGGGCCACTTCTGATTGTGCCCCCCGCTGTGAAGCGGTGGGGACCCCCTAGGCGGCAAGGGTTATGTAGCCACCTTGCCCACTTGTGGGCCACTTCTGATTCTGCCCCCGGCTATGAATTGGTGGGGACCCCCTTGGCGGCAGGGGTTATGTAGCCACCTTGCCCACTTGTGGGCCACTTATGATTCTGCCCCCTGCTCGGAAGCGGTGGGGACCCCCCAGGCAGCAGGGGTTATGTAGCCACCTTGCCCACTTGTGGGCCACTTGTGATTCTGCCCCCCGCTCTAAAGCGGTGGGGATTCCCCGGGCGGCAGGGGTTATGTAGCCACGTTGCCCACTTGTGGGCCAGTTCTGATTCTACCCCCTGCTTTGAAGCGGTGGGGACCCCCGAGGCGGCAGGGGTTATGTAGCCACCTTGCCCACTTGTGGGCCACTTGTGATTCTGCCCCCCGCTTTTAAGCGGTGGGGACCCCCTAGGCGGCAAGGGTTATGTAGCCACCTTGCCCACTTGTGGGCCACTTCTGATTCTGCCCCCGGCTATGAAGTGGTGGGGACCCCCTTGGCGGCAGAGGTTATGTAGCCACCTTGCCCACTTGTGGGCCACTTATGATTCTGCCCCCTGCTCGGAAGCGGTGGGGACCCCCTAGGCGGCAGGGGTTATGTAGCCACCTTGCCCACTTGTGGGCCACTTGTGATTCTGCCCCCCGCTCTAAAGCGGTGGGGACTCCCCGGGCGGCAGGGGTTATGTAGCCACGTTGCCCACTTGTGGGCCACTTCTGATTCTGCCCCCTGCTTTGAAGCGGTGGGGACCCCCGAGGCGGCAGGGGTTATGTAGCCACCTTGCCCACTTGTGGGCCACTTGTGATTCTGCCCCCCGCTCTGAAGCGGTGGGGACACTCCACGCGGCAGGGGTTATGTAGCCACCTTGCCCACTTGTGGGCCACTTATGATTATGCCCCCCGCTCTGAAGCGTTGGGGACCCCCTAGGCGGCAGGGGTTATGTAGCCACCTTGCCCACTTGTGGGCCCCGTCCGATTCTGCCCCCCGCTTTTAAGCGGTGGGGACCCCCTAGGCGGCAAGGGTTATGTAGCCACCTTGCCCACTTGTGGGCCACTTCTGATTCTGCCCCCGGCTATGAAGTGGTGGAGACCCCCTTGGTGGCAGGGGTTATGTAGCCACCTTGCCCACTTGTGGGCCACTTGTGATTCTGCCCCCTGCTCGGAAGCGGTGGGGACCCTCTAGGCGGCAGGGGTTATGTAGCCACCTTGCCCACTTGTGGGCCACTTTTGATTCTGCCCCCCGCTCTAAAGCGGTGGGGACTCCCCGGGCGGCAGGGGTTATGTAGCCACCTTGCCCACTTGTGGGCCCCGTCCGATTCTGCCCCCCGCTGTGAAGCGGTGGGGACACTCCACGCGGCAGGGGTTATGTAGCCACCTTGCCCACTTGTGGGCCACTTCTGATTCTGCCCCCCGCTTTTAAGCGGTGGGGACCCCCTAGGCGGCAAGGGTTATGTAGCCACCTTGCCCACTTGTGGGCCACTTCTGATTCTGCCCCCGGCTATGAAGTGGTGGAGACCCCCTTGGCGGCAGGGGTTATGTAGCCACCTTGCCCACTTGTGGGCCACTTCTGATTCTGCCCCCCGCCTCGAAGCGGTGGGGACCCCCTAGGCGGCAGCCGTTATGTAGCCACCTTGCCCACTTGTGGGCCCCGTCCGATTCTGCCCCCCGCTGTGAAGCGGTGGGGACACTCCACGCGGCAGGGGTTATGTAGCCACCTTGCCCACTTGTGGGCCACTTCTGATTCTGTCCCCCGCTCGGAAGCGGTGGGGACCCCCTAGGCGGCAGGGGTTATGTAGCCACCTTGCCCACTTGTGGGCCACTTCTGATTCTGCCCCCCGCCTCGAAGCGGTGGGGACCCCCTAGGCGGCAGCCGTTATGTAGCCACCTTGCCCACTTGTGGGCCCCGTCCGATTCTGCCCCCCGCTGTGAAGCGGTGGGGACACTCCACGCGGCAGGGGTTATGTAGCCACCTTGCCCACTTGTGGGCCACTTCTGATTCTGTCCCCCGCTCGGAAGCGGTGGGGACCCCCACGCGGCAGGGGTTATGTAGCCACCTTGCCCACTTGTGGGCCACTTATGATTCTGCCCCCTGCTTTGAAGCGGCTGGGACCTCCCAGGCGGCAGGGGTTATGTAGCCACGTTGGCCACTTGTGGGCCACTTGTGATTCTGCCCCTTGCTCTAAACCTTTGGGGACACCTCAGGCGGCAGGGGTCATGTAGCCACCTTCCCCACTTGTGGGCCACTCATGATTTTGCCCCCCGCTTTGAAGGGTGGGGACCCCCCAGGCGGCAGCGGTTATGTAGCCACCTTGCCCACTTGTGGGCCACTTCTGATTCTGCCCCCCGCTCTGAAGCGGTGGGGACCCCACAAGCGGCTGGGGTTATGTAGCCACCTTGCCCACTTGTTAGCGACTTCTGATTCTGTCCCCCGCTTTCAAGCGGTGGGGACCCCTTAGGCGGCAGGGGTAATGTAGCCACCTTGCTCACTTGTGGGCCACTTGTGATTCTGCCCCCCGCTCTAAAGCGGTGGGGACTCCCCGGGCGGCAGGGGTTATGTAGCCACCTTGCCCACTTGTGGGCCACTTCTGATTCTGCCCCCCGCTTTGAAGCGGTGGGGACCCCCTAGGCGGCAGGGGATATGTAGCCACCTTGCCCACTTGTGGGCCACGTCCAATCTGCCCCCCGCTCTGAAGCGGTGGGGACACTCCACACGGCAGGGGTTATGTAGCCACCTTGCCCACTTGTGGGCCACTTGTGATTATGCCCCCCCGCTCTGAAGCGGAGGGGACCCCCTAGGCGGCAGGGGTTATGTAGCCACCTTGCCCACTTGGTAGCCACTAGTTATTCTGCCCCCCGCTCTGAAGCGGTGAGAACCCCCTAGGCGGCAGGAGTTATATAGCCACCTTGCCCACTTGTGCCCCACTTCAGATTCTGCCCCCCGCTTTGAAGCGGTGGGGACCCCCCAGGCAGCAGCGGTTATGTAGCCACCTTGCCCACTTGTGGGCCACTTCTGATTCTGCTCCCCGCTTTGAAGCGGTGGGAACCCCCCGGGCGGTAGGGGTTATGTAGCCACCTTGCCCACTTGTGGGCTACTTGTCATTCTCTCCCCCGCTCTGAAGCAGCTGGGACCCCCCAGGCGGCAGGGGTTATGTAGCCACCTTGCCCACTTGTGGGCTACTTATGATTCTGCCCCCCGCTTTGAAGCGGTGGGGACCCCCCAGGCGGCAGGGGTTATGTAGCCACCTTGCCCACTTGTGGGCCACTTCTGATTCTGTCCCCCGCTCGGAAGCGGTGGGGACCCCCCAGGCGGCAGGGGTTATGTAGCCACCTTGCCCACTTGTGGGCCACCTCTGATTCTGCCCCCCCCTCTAGGGGGACTCACAATCCTTCTTTGATTTTGCTCCCCGCGCTAGGCGTTGGGCCCTCCGAGAATGCAGGGATGACGTAGCAATTCTGCCCTCTTTTGGGCCCCCTCTTTTCCTTTTGCCCCTTGTGTTTGCAACAGGGTCCTCCAAGCAAAGCTCTGCGGAAGGCACTGAGGCAGGCACCAAGAAATTGGCGACAATGAGTCCCGTGGGCACGGATGACACCCTTAGAATACCCATGCAGTGTACTTTTATTGCTTGGTTGTTTGTGACACTCTACCCTTGATCTGATTAAGGAGCTTACTCATCATTCATGGGTAAAGAGTCACATACACAAGCTAAGGTGCTATGCATGCGGGGGACCGACAATCAAAATGTATGCTCCCCTATTATGGGCTGCCACACCCATTGGGTTTTCCGGGGGTTATTTCACGCCTCCGGCTCGGCTCTCTTCCCTGCATTGTATGTTGTATGTTACGTTTTGCCCATGCACATGGGGTGCCCAGCTGTGTTTCTGTCATGACTCCTCCCAGGTATTTGCACCTTTCGATTCGTTTCTATTTTTTTTAACTGTGGTTGCCCCCAAGATTCCCCTCCCCCCAAGGCGCGCCCACGGACATCAACGTATATGGAGGGGTTTTCTTATGGTGCGTCTATTGCGAGGGGTGCATGTGGTGTTTGGAAGGTGAGGAGTGCGTTGCTCGCAAGTTTAAAGACAGAGATGAGTGGTGTTGGGTCTTGCAAAAGTGGGAGGAGGAGGTTGGGGTTGGGAAGATCTTGCATCCCACGCAATCCCATGCTGAAACTACCCCCTCCTCCCCGTGTGCTTTGTCCCCCCCCTCCCCACACCCGGATGGTGACAGCAGCCTCCCCGCAATTACGTCCGCAAATGCATCTCCTACCAGCCCGCCTCTAGCCATGGAGGAATTGGACGACCATCCCAATGCTCCGACGGAGACTATCCCCCCACCCCCATGCTCTAATATCACCCCGCCGTCTCAGACTGGAATGGTTAATACAAGGCTTGTTTGTGGAGATGACGTCTTGGCCGCAGTGTGCCATGCCCTCACTAGTGGCCCAGGTAGCCCTACGGCCCAATTGCAACATGTTGAGTCATTGCTCCGTGACGAATGGGAACGACCACTTGACGTGATCATTCCAAGTTCTGGGTCTCAACAATGTACGCCGGAGGCACGCCATTTGAGGGATGTTTACTCAAAATCTTACGTCATAGATAGTGCCGAGATTGTTGTGTATTACCGGTGGCTCACTTGGACAGCTTCGAGTGCGGACTGGGATGTTATGGGTGTGGCGTGGGTTGTGCGTGACTCATTGTGGAATGGGTCATCTGTGCTGTTGGGTCGTAGGTTGGTGTTGGCTTAGTCATGGGCGCTGCGTACTTTGAAAGCGGCATCCATTGATATGGTCTATGCGCCTCCCTTGCTTGCGGCGCAAATATATAATTTGCGCAATGAACATTGGGTGCTGCGCTTGTTGTTGGTTTCCCCAACACACACGTTCTTGTGCCTCGTGTTCGATCCGCTGTGTAACAAGCCGTACATAGCGGATGCAAACACCGAGGAGTTGGCAATAGTGAACCTCATTGCCGAACGAGAAGGCATTGAGGCAAGGCCGCAGAAGAGGTGGGACAGGTTTTTGGGTGAGTTTGGCAGTGTAGCTTTTGCTCTAGCCCCCCTCTACTCCACCTTCCTACATCACGAAGACGGTGTGAGCTGCCATCCTGCCTGCCTTCTGATGCTACATTGCCTTTTGTCTAGGCGTGTTGTCAACGGTAGCATCCAACTTCCGCAAGACACATTGTGGTTGTTGCGTGAGATTGCACAGGCAACTTTGCACTATCGCGATTCTCCGCATGCCCCCCCCTATTGAGACCACACCCAGTTGGGCCTTGGCACGGATGTATGCTACGCCCTATTGTTCACCCAGCCGTTCGTTGTGCTTTTTTTGCGACGATACAGCCCACATCACGTGCCCTGAATGTGGAGTTTATCAGTGTGCCCTGCATGCTTTGTGTCCCTCAGAGATATGTGTGGTATTGCGCAATTGGAGAGTGCAATTTATTCCCACACTGGCATGCATTGTGTTGGCATTCGCCTTGGGTGACCGGCTTGTGGTTGACAAGCCGCCTTCTGTAGATGAGGTCCGTCCAAAGGTGGTGATCCGTGGGAAGGAATTTTTTTGTTCCAGAGCATTACCCCAAAGATGCCTCCGGGAAATTGGAGTATGACAAAAATCTAATCAAAGAGTTGGATACAAAGACCACGGGCGTGCTTCGCAACATGTGCAAGCACAACCCTCCCTGTGCGCAACCCACATACAAAGATAAGAAGGCAGACCTCATCTACAAGCGCATGTTTTGCGACTTCATATAAAGCACACGTGTGTGCACCTCATATATGTATATATATATATATATATTATTTAAGAGCTCCTTCTTTTCTTGAGCCTCATTTTTTTTTCTGCTGACCTTGCAATACACGGTTTGGCCCGGGTGGGGCGCCACTTACACAAGTGGCCTGGAATATACCAGGGGGCACCATGCCCTTAAACACAAATACCACCTACCGTTGACCCCCCCCCCCCCCCCACACACAAACTTTGTGTTTTTTGTTCAAATTCAAGTCCAAATTTGTCACTCACTACCTAGTAACCTAGTAAGGAAAATTTTTTGAAATTTTTGCTTTTTTTACCTAGTTAAAATTTTTTAAAAAAATTTCTTTTTGCTAGGTTTTGCTGCATTTCACTAGGTTTTGCTACATTTTACTAGTTTTGCTACGTGCATACTAGGTTTCACCAAATGCCCCTCATTGAATGGGTCCATCTCTTGTCACGGATTGGAGTGGACGGCTCAAAGGGACATCGGGTGTTCAGGTGGGCTCTTCTCTCGGTTTTGCTTGCCCTGGACAGTACCACATGCTGTGCCTGCGGCCTCTTGTGCCCACGCCTGCACGAAGCTCCTGCTGGTGGGGTGTGCGGGCCGCAAGCCTCAAGGCCAAGACTCTGAAGTGTGGAAAAATCATTCTCCATGAAGGCATCCCTCATGAAGTGCTTAGTACGGAGCGCTCGGAGCAGGGACGGCGGTACGCAGCCACCGTTGCTCTGACTCTGGTGAACCGCTTGACCAACAACAAAGTCCTCCACCGCTGTGATGCGAGCAAGATGATCGAGGTCCCCCTCTCCATCGCCCATCTATTGCGCCCTCCTTGACGTGCCTTCCAAATTTGTGTATTGGCTGTGCCAAGTGTTTTACGGTTTCTCTGAGGGCCGGACGCCGAAGAACCCTCCCCAGCGCACAAAGGTGAACACTGGGCACACACCACATGTAGTGTGTGGATGGGGTAACCTCCCCTCTCCCCTTCGTCCTATCAAGGCTACACTACCCGTACCCCTGAGTCCAACGAACACTTCTGTTCGGACTGTATTTTTTGGGGGCTGAATTAATTTGGTACTCAGGGGGAGTGTTAGCGCGCCGGGCATGCGCCGGGCATCTTTTTTGACCTGTGCCCCACCGGTGACCTTTTAGGGGGTGCACTAAGCGTAGTGTGCGCGCAGTGCAACTATTTGGACGTCTAGCCATCCCAGAACCCCATACTTTGTGATACTATGGGCATTATTGTTGTTTGACAACGGGTATTTTGATGCTTCTTTCACATTCGGGATATGGTATATTTGGATTCTCACCCAGTTTCACCAATTTTCTTCCTTTTTTTGCTCATTTCCACCACATCCACTCCTTACTAGGTTGATTTCTCCCCACCATGGGGACCCCAAGAAAGTAGGGGTAATGTAGCCATATTGATTTCTCCCCACCATGGGGACCCCGAGAAGGTAGGGGTGATGTAGCGAATACTGAGTTTGGGCTTCGTTCTTGTGACGTGAGGCAGAAACGCCGTCCAAACCGCTTGCGGCTTGGGTACTCATTACCATAGCGAAATCTATGGGAAAGGTCAAGGCGAAGTACCGTTTGTTAAGTACAATACAAATGACATTTGGAGTTGTTGAATTCACAGCTATTGTCTAATTATGCAACGTGCTTTGTAGGGCAGGTGCGCAGTCCATCATGGTCTATTTGGGGGCCCTTCTCCATCAGAGGGTAAATCTTGGGCTGAAGTCAGGATAGTAGAAAGGTAGCGCGCCGGGCGCGCGCCGGGCAAACATTCCCCCTCAATCAAGTACCAGCGCCGGACAGTTGGCAGATTGCTGAGGGTGTGGTGCCCTGGGTGAGGACCGTTGTCAGAGAATGGCTAAGCGGAACCCTTGGATTGACACTCCTATAATCCAGATATTCTGACACTGTAAACACCTGTTTGGACCTGTGTGCATCTGGCTTTGACCCCATCCACACTCTTGGTGGACAGTTTTGAGCCCGTGATTGCCCCAAAATGACCCAACAATAGCCACATTTTTGGGGTTTGGTTGTTTTGCCAGGTAGTTTGCTGAAACAAACTGACGTGCGCCACCATCTGCCGTGTCATATCATTGGAGTTGGTTGTGTTGATTTCTTTGAAAAAGCCGTACCTCTAGGAGTCATGGTGATGGATGATAAAGAACCATAATGGCACAACGCCTCTTACACATCATAGGCACCTTCAGCAACCTTCTGTGCAATTATTAGCAGCGTGTTGTCCGTGTGCTACGTTTTGACAGTTTTTGAAACCGCAGGATCTTTATACGGCACGCGAAATTTAGAAGAGAGCCAAAGCACTTGCGGAGTTCTGATGTTTTTTCCTTTCCCGTGCCTGCTTGTTGCTGCTGCTGCTGCTGCTGCTGCTGCTGCTGCTGCTGCTGCTGCTTGCTGTTGCTTGCTTCCAAAACGGGTAGCTTCCCCCTAGACTCTAAGAGGGATGCCTTACTGGAGGCATCAGCTCTTGAAAAAATTGTGCTGGTACCGTCAGCACTGTGAGCAACCATGAAAGCAGCTGGGAGAGTGGTGTGGGACTGCAGTGGAGCAGTCGAGCAATGGAGCAGTGGTTTTGCTTAAGTGCGCATGGTGCTGCCACATAGTTGTTATACCCTTTCTTTGCTGCGAATATTAGGAGGCAGAAGTCCGGAGGGTTGAAGCAGAATTCGCTGCCAAGGAGGGGGATACATATTTTTTCTTGGCAATTGAAGAGGACACTCGGATCGATGACGAAGATGATGCGGGCCCAGTGATGTATGAAGTGCCGCACAGTGTGATCAAGGAGGGCAATCATAATATGTTTTGCCCACTGATGAAGGTCACGTTGCAGTTATTTGGTGAGGAGGATCTGGTTGTTGGAGTCACATTGCCAACGTCGTGGGAGTACGAGGTCTTGGAAAGAGAGAAAAAACATGCTGTCGTGGGCCTGGGGGCTCGCTTCAAAGTGCCAGACTTCATCAAAGTGGGGGATATCATTCAGTGTAGTCCTTATGGTGGGAGTTTTCAAGAGAAAGTGAGATGAGCTTTGTGTGATTGGTGCTGAAGAACTATACAGACCATAAGGTTGAGGGCCAAGGGCAGCATGCAAGAGATTCTCTATCTTCAGGCCTATTATTGCGCAAAGAGAAGGCTGTGCCCTGCACCCTGCCAGGTACTCTCCTGCTTTTCCAGCCGTCGGCATGAACGCAGGTACGGCTTTTTGCGCAACTGTGCTCGACATGCAGTCCAAAGACTAAGACAGCCTGCAGTACGATGTCCAGTGCCAACATCAAGGTATGGCCAGTCTCTGCACAGGTGTTGCATGGTAGCGCGAAATTGCATCCCAGTTTTTACGGAGACTCGCTTATCAATTTGATACTTGGGCCGCACGTCCATCAGACCCAACAGAAGGCATCTGCAGGGACCAGATGCTGGGGGTATCACGCTGTTCCTGATTCTTGATCAGCAACACAGTTGCACTACAGGGCTGACTGCATTGGTTCCTGAGCCGCGAGGGTCTTGAGAGACCACACAGGGTGCGCCTGAATACCAAAATTACCTCAGTGTTGTTTCGACAAGGCAACTTCATCGTGCACCTGCTATGTGTGCACGGTGCAAGTTTTTGTATGAACACGGACGCGGTGAAGAACCCAATGCAGAAACAAGATTCCAATGGTGCGAAAGAAGCTGCACAACCAAGGATCCCAAGCCCTGGTATCCGCTGCGCTGTGTGCGCCCCGTGTGCGCCCCAGGCAACAGCTCCCCAGCTCATGTTTGGATGACAAGTTGCGGAATAGCTGAGTCATCCATTGCAAAACTGGTGCGTACCAAAAAAAAACCGCGTTTCCTTACCAAAAATCTCCCCAAACCTTACAAGAAACCCCCCAGGTGTTTTTTGGTGTGGTTTGGGGTTTTTTTTGGTATGGTTTGGGGGATTGTTTGGTATGGTTTGGGATTTTTTTCTGGTTTCGTTTTGGGGGTTTTTTTGGTATGGTGTTGGTTTGGGGGAGTTTGTGGTATGGCTTTGGGGGGGGGGGGGGTTACAAAGGTTTGGGTGTTCTTTTGTTAAGGTTTTGGGGTTCTTCTTTGGTAAGGTCTTGGGTTTTTATGACAAGGTCCAGGGGATTTTTTACGAAGTTTTTGGGGGTTTGTTGGAATGATTTGGGTTTTTTTTTTAATGTTTTCGGTTTTTTTTTTAGTAAAAGTTGGTGTTATGCAGCTGTTTTGACCCCCCCCCCCCGTTATGGGACCCTTCAGGGGTCACATTTGTTGTTTTCTTTTGCAAATTGGGAACCCAAAAGGAAGGGGTTATGTAGTCGGTTTGCATCCTCCCCGCTTTTAGGACCCCAAGGCGGCTAGGGTTATGTACCCACTTTGATTTCCTCCCCACATTGGGGACCCCCTAGACGCTAGGGGTTATGCAGCCGCTTTGCCCACATTTGGGCCCCCAAGACAGAAGGGGGTTGTATAGCCACTTTGATTTCCTCCCCACATTCGGGACCCCTGAGATGATGAGACTTCTGATTTTGTCTTCGTGCTGGGCGGTGGGGACCCCCGAGAAGGTAGGGGTGATGTAGCCACTTTGCACACCAAAGGGCCCCCAAGATGGCAAGGGTTAAGCAGCCACTTCTAATTTCCTCCCCGCAGCGAGCGTTGGGAACCCCCGAGAAGGCAGGGGTGATGTAGCCATTTTGCCCACCAAAGGGCTAAGACGGCACGGCTCTTGCTTATTTTAGAGTCCTATGACCAAAGGACTTGCTTAGACACCCTTTAGAATTAGAACTGGAAGCAATTGTTTGGCTATTCGGTATTTAGGATGATGTCTGGCAGTGTAGTTATATTGCTTTGTGGCGACGATTATACCTTGCTTTCCAAATTGATACTGGCACCGTACCAAACGATTATGATACACACAAGCAATCAATTTCATTCCTCACCTCCTTGGAGGAATGGAATGTGTTGTCGCATACTCTTGCAGGTTAAGGACGCACAAAAGCAATTGCCAATGCAAACGGCTTTGCATCTTGACGTGGTGGCGGCATTTGCAACTGCCTTGCATGTTGATGCCTTATTTTTGAGCAATTGGGTGTATCAAGTTATGAATTGCAGGTAGTGTTCAATTGCACCACCAAGGCCGTGAAAAGCCCTATTTGTATTGTGGTTGTATTGTGGTTGTACAAGGTGACCAAGTGGATGTGCATGAGGAGGCTAACCGCTAGGTCAAAACCTATCCGTGCGGTGATGTACACACATCAGAGTTGGCTACATGGGTTGTTGTAATGAAAAAAGATAGTGCCCACTCCCCTACTAAGGACACACCGCAGCCTGCCTCTGTTGGCGAGGTTTCTTGTAACAAGGCAACCATGACGGTATCAGAAGGTGGGCTTGCGCCCTCCAACTCCATGTTCGTCAAAGATGGAGGAAGTAGTTTGAGGTTTTTGTTGGCTACGGTGGTAGCTTGAAGGCTGACCACGGGATGTGTAATGACATGTGGCTGGTTGCCCAAAAGCGCACCCTTCGGGAGCTCTTGGCTTGCTTGTCCAATTCACCGAAAGCCATGGCGGAGCGTTCACCGGACATGACCAAAGAGCGTGCGGTGTTTGTCCATGCGCTTGCACATTTGTACCGTCTTTGTGCAACCATGCTTTCTTTTTCAATGTATGTTTTGTATTTGATGCGGTGCACCTTGCTTGATTGATTGTGCTAGAGAATAGCCTTAGATTCGTTTTGCATGTCTGCCATACCTCTTTATCACCCCCACTTGGCGCCAAGGGAGAGCCCTACATTCATTTTGCAGGCTCCAACATATTCCCTCTTTTTCCTCCATCCAGTTCCACGGGGACCCTGCGGTTTGCCAACACCCTAGACACTTGCCAATGCTTTTCTTAATGTGTACATAGGGATTACATGTCATTTCACATTTTCCTTGCATTGTAGCTTGTCTATCTATGTTGCACTGCAACATCATCTTTTACGTGTTTTGGTGCCTTGTGTTGATTGTTCAATTATATGAGGGTGCAAGGTGTGGCAGGGTCGTCCAAACATTTGGCGTGTTGGGGAGTGCTTTTGGTAAGAATGGGTTTTTTTGTAAAGTTTCGGTTGTTTTTTTTGGTAAGGAATGGGGTTTTTCTTTTGGTGAGGTTTGGTTTTTTTTGTGAGGTTTAGGGTTTTCTTTTGGTAAGGTTTGGGGTTTTCTAAAGAATCGGGGATTTTTGGGTAAGGTTTGGGTTTGTTTTTGGTAATGCTGGGCTTTTTTTTTTTGGTACCAAGCGGGCCTTTTTTTTTTTTGGTAAAGTGCGGGGTTTTTTTTTGGTACCACATTGCAATTTTTTTTGTGTGATTTAATGTCATGTTTCGTAATTGCTCTTTTCGGTATGAATGATGTGTGCGGACCTGTCTCGACCCATACTTTTGGGACAATCTGCTGACCTGTAACCAGCGTCCACATATGACCCTTGGCCAGGGCTTGATGGGGAGTGGGGCTGCAGTGCGTAGTGACGGGGTTAATGGGACGGAATGGATGCAGAAGGGATGTGTGGAGCTGCAGATGGTAGGACTGGTTACCTGCCCCCATTGTCTGACCAGACAAAGATTTTCACTGGCAATTTTCTTGGTGTTCATCCTTCACCCCCAGCCCCCTGCCCCCCGCCCCATCTCCATCCAAGCCACCTTTTGTGTTATGTTGGTACCTGGCTGGGAGCTAGAAAAGCGGGAGAGTTGAACGGACTGAAAAGCGACCTGAACAAAAAGTGGGACAACGACAGGAGACGGCGAGCACCACCAGCAACCAAAACAAACCCAAATGGGGCTTCCAGGGGGTGCAGGATATCTTTGTGTCCCCCACTAGGTCACCACAAAAGACTCTTTCTTGGGGGTTTTGGAAATGGGCAGTCAGTCGCTGCTTGTGGGGTCAACGGTTCCAAAAAATCTAGGGGCCAGGCCGGGTTCTGGGCTCATCTGAAGGGGAACTTGGCATCCATCAAGCCCCATTCTGAATGGGGAGAGGGCTCTCATCGCTCTCTGCCCCCCTTCCCCATGAACTGTAGATTGGCTTGAGCGCTTTGGCTGAGCTTTGCAGTTTGTGCTGTGATTATATTCCTTTATTGCCTGCAACTGAAAGTCCATCCACAGAGGACACAGGTATGCGGCAGGTCTTGTCTCTTCTGCTCCCCAGCAGTAGGCAAGGAGATTCAAGGCACACTGCACTCCCTTGATTGTCGACCGTCCAAGCTAGATTGGGCACATTATTAAACACCATACCTGCATTGGATTGACCTGATGCGTTGAATAATGGGAAGAAACATCCGACAACAACAGCGCAAGGCAATCGATTTGACCTCACACTTTGCACAACCACATAATTTGCAGATGGGGTACACCTTTGTAATCTTGAGTGAAGGAGAAATAGGGCAACAAAGTACTGGCACTCATGTTACAAACTTTAGTCCTGCCACTGATTCAGGTATGCATGTTTGAGGAGGAGGGATAGGGCAACACTTCCAGGCTCTGCACCACCTCCTTTCAGTTGGATGATGAGTCTGTTTGCCATGGACTGAGTTTTGTTTTGTTTGAGCATTGTTGCTTTATATGCGTCAGTGGATTTGAAACCCCTGGGTTGGTCAGGGGCAGAACCAGCACAACAGCCAAGCACAACATGACAGATTATTGAACAAAAGAACCAAATCCTGCCATTTTGCCTTCAAAGAGGTATCCTTGTCCCGACAGATTCATCTACCAGAGCCCATGTGCACAGTTTCATCTAGGGGTCTTCCCTCGCTGGGGGACCTATGCAGAGAGGTCATTTGAACGGATCATACATAATGCCTGAATTTTGTGAAGTAGGGTACTCAGCCACCAGTGGAGGGCTCTGAGTGCACGATCAAGTGGCAGACAGAAAAGAAACCCAGGTCCCAATCTATTACAGATGTGTTTCTTACTGCTTTTCATAGCATTCCAAGTTCGGATAGTGCATCAGAGGCCCTTTTGTATCCGGAGTCTGACCACGAAGCTACTGACCCAAAAACGTCCCTACGCTCAGCTGCTCAGCAGAATACCCAGATGCAGAGTGATCCAGCCAGGTCTTTTCTGCTCATTTCTTCTGCAGTACAACGTGCCACCCACGTGCCTGTGCTGCAGTGTCTGACAGCCATAGTGATCAACTCTTTACAACCCTGCATCCCAACACAACAGTTCGTTCATCAAATGCTCATTTTCTGCGGCTTTCGCAGTGTGCCCAGTCAGTCCCGAGTTCCAGATTCCTTGCTCAGACTTTGTTCAGAGGCATTATTTGGTGCACAAAGACGAGTGGTTTTGCCTCTGAGAGGTGGTTTTCAAGCATTACTCAGTCGGTGCACAATTTTGCCCATAATTTCATGCTCAAGTGTTGCTCTTTCCAAATGTCTTCAGATGGTGGGTCAACATAGGCCGACCAGGGTGCACACAGGGAGGGATGCTGGTTCTGTATTTGTTTGGGTCATGTCCAAAAATCCATGGCACTACAGCCCTTGTCCACAACGAAGGCGTCTTGTGCATCAGTTGCACAGTGGCAGGTTCCTACGCCATCAAGTGGGTTGCATTATCCATCATCCTCATGTAATGTAAAGTGTACTGCAACAGCACGTTCGGAAAGTGCATCTGGCATCAGGCAATCTTGTTGGCAGTAAAGTGTACTGCAACAGCACGTTCGGATAGTGCATCTGGCATCAGGCAATCTTGTTGGCAGTAGTGTCATGCTGGGTCCCTAGATGCAACGAACAGTGTGAATCAATGGTTTCTATTGCATGTTGCCTGTAGGGGCAGGGCAGGGACGCGGGGGTAGCGTTATCCATTATTTAATTTTTTTTTGATGCGGATTATTTTTTTCAGAGGTTGTATTTTTTTTTAGATCCCGAAGTCTGTTCCTGAAATGTTGTTTCATTTTTTTTTTTAGATTTGCAGCGGATTATTTTTTAGAGAGTCATCTAAAAGTTTAGTCACGTTTGACATTTTTTTTTAGATGTTTTGTATTAAATTGTAGATGTTTCGTATTTTTTTTGGAAGTTCTATTATTTTTTAGCGCATCTAAAAAAAATATTTTCACGTCTAAAAAAATATTCCCCCCCCCCTCACCCGACACAAACACAGTTCTGTTCAGGGGCAACATTCCGTAGCAATGACTGATGTTGGTGTTTGATGCACGGCTGTCATTTATATCTAGTCCGAAGGAGACCATGCATATACCGCTATCATTGTTCCCTGTTGCTGGAAGTATATGCGGAATGGGAATGAGATGGATGCACCAGTTGATGGCGATCTAGTCTCCAAAACACATGTTCCACATGCTATCCACACACATGTTGTGCATCCAACAAGCTTCACAGAATCTGTCAAATCTGAAAGGCAATTTAGAATGGGTGCAGCCTTCAGGCCGAGGATGGGAGGGGATCCAATGGAGGGCCCTGCAAAATTTGGGGGTTGTTTTGTGTACGATTAGAGAGATGTGAGGATTTTTTGGGTCATAATTTGGTCATTATGCAATGCACTCAAAACAACAGTCTCTAGTGACTGATCCATGCAATGTTACAGCCCTTGCACCACATAGCACACGAGTGAAAACAATGAAACATTGAATTCTTTGCTGTTATTCCAGACATTGCTGACAACGCAAGCCAAGTACATGAGGTAAATGAGAATTCCATGTGTTGCCCAAGCGGCAAGCATGGTTGCATTCTTTTGGTATCCCCTATGTACGCAATCATCCGCTTGTCGTGACTTTTAAGAGTTTTTGTAGTTTGATTCAGCCTCTCGCTTCATTGGGATAAATTGACTACCAAACCTGACTCCTGATGGTTTGGGTCTGTTCAAGTGTAATTTTGCAGCACACTTAGTAGAACACCGCACTTCAGGCCGCACCAACAGGTTTGGTCTTTTTCTTGGAAACAGCACATCTTTTCATGGAAAAACCCAGTTTTGCACATAAAAGTACTATTTGCGACTAACTGGCCCACTCCTTTCCAATTTAGCAGCTCTCGCACATGCAGGGCTAATGCATATTTCCCCTTTGAAAACACCATACCCTACGCAATGAGAATGTCGAAATCTGCCCCCCAAAAGCACCAAATGCTATGATGACATGTTTCACATTATATGTAGATGGACCAACAATTTAGAGCTATGTATTTGCAGACCATTTGCAATTCTCTGAATCGAGCATTTCAAAAATAGGGGCATTTGGTGTTTTCGTTTACCACCAAGGCAAGAAAAAAAAACGAATTTTGCGCCAATAAATGCCAAAGTATGGCCATTTATGAGGTGAAATTTTGCATTCTTCTGTATGGATAGAGGTCCAATTTGTGACACCAATTATTTACCATTATTACGTGCATTCTACTTCCCGGACCACAACAACATACATGACAAGTCAACCCGTGTACGAATGTGTTAGGACGGCGCTATAAATCGGGCTTTGTAATGTCAACAAATTTTTCAAATAAGCACACACTAATAAAAAGTTGGTCCATTTTGAATTTGGCAAAGTGTGTAGAGCGTACGCAGCGTTGGAGAATTGGTTCAGTCTACACAGCTTGAGGGGTAGGAGTCTTCTGACAATGTCATAAGCTAGACCGTATTTGCAGTATTTCATTTTTTCCTTTTTTTAAGTGGCTCTTTACCGGGACTCTAAATTTGTTGGCACACAGTTTTGCTGGTCTTTGTGCAGGTATTTTCGGTTACAACCTCATGATGTGCTCGCCGTAGGTTCTGTTTTATTGTGGGTGTGCAATGGATAAGCACTGCACGAAAGTAGCGCATTATCCCGTGCGCACATTGTGTGATTCATTAATTGATTCATTTTTTGCAAGACTTTTGTACATTGGGTTATATTTCATTTTGCGCATTGCACATTTTTGTACATCACTAATGATTGGTGTGTGCTTTGATCATACCCCAATGAAATATTGTGCCATTGTATAGCGCTTACAAAGCTATGGCCGTGCACTCTATTCTGTACCGGCGTGTGTCACCAATTCGACAAAGACATTCTTCATGTGTGATTCATACAAGTTGGTCTCGCAAACTGGTGCCGGACTGCAACTTGACGTGATGGTACCAAATGAGCGCTGTCACATACACCGCAAAAGTTCAGCCGCAATATGGCGCAGTGCTTTTACAGATAAATAAGTTTTAGTTATAGTTTTGCGGAGAAGCTTCACTTTTACTCATCTGGTGGATGTCAAAAGTCCGAAATTAATGGATGTTGCATGTGGTACATTGGTTGAGAGTCGTACAAAACTGCTCGTGATCGAACAATTGCCGTTGTGCTGGGTTTTTACACGTTGTGCCCTTGTTTGCCGTAGGTCTGTCCGTATGGGTTATACCATGAAATGTTGCATGCACATGGTTTACGCCGAAATCAGTCCATCGCCAAAAATGTAATTTATTTAACGGCGCCCTCTTTGTAGTGTTAGAGTGTTGTTGCACGCAGCATGCATGTAGATCGAAATGGTGCAGGACAACGTTGCGACACACGACGCAACCAAGGCGCATGGGAAGGTGCCACAGAACGAAGTAAGAAAAATCCCTTTAACGTCCTTTTTCCTTAAGGGCGCTACGGTCACGGCAACAGCATTGCACTGAACATACAGATGCATATACAGATACAGATACAGATGGACTGTGGTGTGGTGCTGATTTGTACAGACAGATCTGTCCTTTATTGACTGTCGCGCCGCTTGCGGGTCGCGACCAGAGTCTGAATTGACGTATGGAGATAATGTTTCATTTATCGAGATCAAGAGATGATAGATTAGTTTCCGGCTGTTTTGTATTATTTTTGAATTGCCGCAACATTGCTAACTCCTGCATGCATTCATTGCATTCCTGCATGCATGGGGTGTTCTTGGTTGATTAATTCTAGCGTCGCACGTAGCAACATACTATTCGCATGATAGGTAAATAGATGAGCATGGCAAATAAGATTCTCTTTCTTTGCGTTGGTTTCATTGCATTTCCCAACGTTGATCCAAAATTACAATCGTTTCCTTCCCTTGTCTTTTAGACATGGTATAACCACCCAGTCAGGGGAGTATAACGCCCCCTGTCCTGGCTGGCGTGGCAGGCGGGGACCATGAACCTTATCACGCCCGAGTGAGAGTACACTTCCTTTGTGTTTTCCTTGTTTTGCCTTTGCTCTTGTTTGCCTTTGTTCATGTTTAGTTGGAGAGAGGATAGGAACATTTTGTATTGAAAAGTTTTTCAACAAACAAACAATGAATGAATTGTTTTAGATAAATTTTTGCTGGTGTGCAACCCTCCCAAAAATTACATAGTTTTATGAGCCCATTTTCCAATCTTTGTTTTATGTGATGTTTCTTTTGTTTAGCTTATTTCTAGTTCGGTGAAACATAATCAATTCTGGGATGTATAAATATAGGAAACATAAATGTAGGAACACACCTTAGAGCCAATGGAGTCGCAACCCATTTTATCTTTCTGGTAGCAGAGCCTTGCCTAGTTTTAAGGCATGTCCTCGAATTTTAGGACTTTCCTGCGCCGACTCCGGAAAAGCTCAACTTCTGAGCAAGGGGAATTTCCCTTGTAATGTTACTGTCTGTTGTTTCCACATCCCAAGCGCTTCCTCTTGGGCGCTCCCGAAGAACCAATGAGGTGCTCGCTCTTGGGCACGCAAAATAAACAAGACCACCTACATCAAGCCCTTCAACAACATTAAGTAGGGTCCCCATGCCGCAAGTGTCTTGTGTGTGTGTGTGGTTTGCTTGTCCCCAGGGAGTTTAAAATTTTTGGGAAATTTTATCCCATGAAAACTTCGTTGCGTTAGTTTTTGCTTGTCTTGTTTCCTTTGTCTGGTCTTGTTTTTATTCCATCCCCGCGCGAGGTTTTGAATATGTATGCCACCTTCGTTGGAAACAACACTGCCTTCCATGACAAGTTCAATTCAAAGGATGAGCGGTTACTACGGTGTTTCTCCGCAAGGCGCTATTACAATGGTACTCCGGGATACGCCAGGAAGTCCGGTGAACCCCTAGGGTTCTGCCCCAAGGAGGGGGCGTGCGCAAGCACAGGGGCCCACCCTCTCGGCATGACAAGCAGTCACGCTGGCGGCAATCAGCCCTCCCGGTGTTGCCCGGGGCTGCTTTGTTGGGGGCCATCAGTCAGGTCTAGCGGGATGTGAGCCGCCTCCCCTCTTCACGCGCGGAACCTCTTCCTGTTCGTCACAGGGGCGACGCCCGGGGGAACCATGGGGCGCCTCTCCACGACCGAGTGCACCTACCTACCTACCTTCGTGCACCGTCGTCCTCGCACGCGCGAATTCGTGGGTTGAAAGAATATGCATGGATGGTTTGGTCATTTTGTTGTTCGTCCGTGTACGTTTTGACACGTGTACGATTGTGCACTTTGGTTTTTATTCGCTGCACATTGGGTTACTGCTTGCATGCCAAAGACCACAGACGCCCAACACCACTTGTCTTTGGATGTTATGAACAAGTGTTTTGCTCAAGTTTATTTGGTTTTTAAGTTTGCCAATTAGGATGGTGGTCTACCACCCCCGGCAACGTTGCTTGGGTTATATACCTCAATTGAGTGTATGGTTGTTCACGGCAATTGTAGTTCAATGTCCGTGTGCCATTTGCCTGACTTCCATGCATGCGTTAACGCGCTCATGTGTGGGTATTTGCGCTAATTTGAGCATTCTTGGTGTTCATTTGTTTGTGTACGAGAAAGTGAGCTGGAATGTCACTTCTCGGAGCGTGCGTGGATATGTGCTGGCATGTGTGGAGTACACTCGTGTGTGGATGAGTTTGCGTTCACTCTTGCGTAGGTGAGTACGAGCAAACATCGAGTCCACAAGTGTATTTTATGAGTACCCGTTTGCAGGTCTTGATTTGATGTTTCGATTAGATGATACACAGTTCTTGCGATGATACGCATGTGGTTAGCTTTACTACCGTATACCTAGAACTCAAGGTAAGATGCAGCCCGATATACCTAGATGGCTTAGATACGCCCTATACACTGGTCTAGGACTGTTTGTGGATTGTATGATTTTTAGGAATAATGTATGCCTACAATCGTACTACGTTTGTACTTGGTCTAGTTACATGGCCAACGTTGAATACGCTGTCATACCAGTCAAGTCCCTTACCTAGTCCCATCAAGGTACTTGTGTATATTGACTAGGTATCAATGTATGTGTTCTGTCCTGTGATGCGTCGTTATTCTCGCAGCATGGCGAGTGGTCACGGTGAAGATAGGGTCAAGGGGTCTGCGAGATCCGGCGCGCCCCCTGATTGGAGGCAGTTACGCCCTAGAACGGATGGAAGAACCCGGTGTAACACCGGCCTTTGGAGCTTTTATGTTGCGTTGTTGCTGAGCACGTTCTGATCAGGACTCGTGGCGCCCCTGCCCCCAAACACCCTGTACTCTGTAACCCTGTCCGCTGCTGTCATGTATGCCCAGACCCTGTTTGATGTGCCTGTCCGTGAAGTACGTATTCAGGTTGCTGTTCCCCCCGCTATGGCCGCTCCTGTTCAGCAGTTTGTCGCTGTTGACGAGGCACCGGACACCCCTAACCATGGTGTGCGTCGCCGAGACCGGAGCCCAAACACACACACCCACGGCACGCACCCCAGCCAGGAGTGGCTAGGTGCAAGCGGAGCGCGCACACGAGCACACACACAGCCCAACACCCCAGCCAGGAGTGGCGGGGCGCAGCCGAGATCCGAGCCCAAACACACACACCCACACTGCGCACCCCAGCCAGGAGTGGCGGGGTGCAAGCGGAGCGCGCACACGAGCACACACACAGCCCAACACCCCAGCCAGGAGTGGCCCGGCGCAGCCGAAACCCGTGCCCAAACACACACACCAACACCGCGCACCCGTGGCAGGAGTGGCTGGGTGCAAGCGGAGCTCCCACACCAGCACACACACAGCCCAACACCCCAGCCAGGAGCGGCGGGGCGCAGCCGAAACCCGAGCCCAAACACACACACCCACACCGCGCACCCGTGCCAGGAGTGGCTGGGTGCAAGCGGAGCGCGCAAACGAGCACACACACAGCCCAACACCCCAGCCAGGAGTGGCGGGGCGCAGCCGAAACCCGAGCCCAAACACACACACCCACACCGGGCACCCCAGCCAGGAGTGGTGGGGTGCAAGCGGAGCGCGCACACGAGCAGACACACAGCCCAACACCCTGGCCAGGAGTGGCGGGGCGCAGCTGAAACCCGAGCCCAAACACACACACCCACACCGCGCACCCGTCCCAGGAGTGGCTGGGTCACCGCGCACCCGTGCCAGAAGTGGCTGGGTGCAAGCGGAGCGCGCACACGAGCACACACACAGCCCAACACCCCAGCCAGGAGTGGCGGGGCGCAGCCGAAACCCGAGCCCAAACACACACACCCACACCGCGCACCCGTGCCAGGAGTGGCTGGGTCACCGCGCACCCGTGCCAGGAGTAGCTGGGTGCAAGCGGAGCGCGCACACGAGCACACACACAGCCCAACACCCCAGCCAGGAGTGGCGGGGCGCAGCCAAAACCCGAGCCCAAACACACACACCCACACCGCGCACCCGTGCCAGGAGTGGCTGGGTCACCGCGCACCCGTGCCAGGAGTGGCTGGGTGCAAGCTGAGCGCGCACACGAGCACACACACAGCCCAACACCCCAGCCAGGAGTGGCGGGGCGCAGCCGAAACCCGAGCCCAAACACCAACACCCACACCGCGCACCCGTGCCAGGAGTGGCTGGGTCACCGCGCACCCGTGCCAGGAGTGGCTGGCCGCAAGCAGAGTGCGCACACGAGCAAACATACAGCCCGACACCCCAGCCAGGAGTGGCGGGGCACAGCCGAAACCCGAGCCCAAACACACACACCCACACCGCGCACCCGTGCCAGGAGTGCCTGGGTCACCGCGCACCCGTGCCAGGAGTGGCTGGGCGCAAGCAGAGCGCGCACACGAGCACACACACAGCCCAACAACCCAGCCAGGAGTGGCGGGGCGCAGCCGAAACCCGAGCCCAAACACACACACCCACACCGCGCACCCGTGCCAGGGGTGGCTGGGTCACCACGCACCCGTGCCAGGAGTGGCTGGGTGCAAGCAGAGCGCACACATGAGCACACACACAGCCCAACACCCCAGCCAGAAGTGGCGGGGCGCAGCCGAAACCCGAGCCCAAAGACACACACCCACACCGCGCACCCCAGCCAGGAGTGGCAAGGTGCAACCGGAGCGCACACATGAGCACACACACAGCCCAACAGCCCAGCCAGGAGTGGCGGGGCGCAGCCGGATCCCGAACCCAAGCACACACACCCAAGCCCCCCCCAGCCAGGAGAGGCGGGGTACAGGAGGAGCAAGCACACCAGCACACACACACCCAAACACCCCAGCCAGGAGTGGCGGGGCGCAGCCGGAACCCGAACCCAACCACACACACCCACAACGCACACCCCAGCCAGGAGTGGCAGCCTACAAGCGGAGCGCACACACAAGCGCACACACACCCCAACACCCCAGCCAGGAGTGGCGAAGCGCAGCCGAAACCCGAACCCAACCATAACCCAGACCCAAACACAAGCACCACGCAACAGTAGGAAGCCCAGTGTCCATAGCCCGGGCACTGAGGCAGCCCGTGCCATGCAGGTGACCCGGCCAAACGAGATCCGGAGACCGGGGGTAAGGCTGCATTCTAACGCCTGCGCCGCTTTGGGACTCGGGGCGGAGCGTGCGACACCCAAGCACCTGGGAACCCGAGTACCAAGAACATACATGCATGCCTTGGGAACGGGATACGCCAGGAAGTCCGGTGAACCCCTAGGGTTCCGCCCAAAGGTGGGGACGCGCGCAAGCACGGGGGCCCACCCTCCCAGCATGACAAGCAGTCACGCTGGCGGCGATCAGCCCTCACGGTGTTGCCCGGGGCCGCTTTCTTTGGGGCCACCAGTCAGGTCTAGCGGGATGTAAGCCGCCTCCCCTCTTCACGCGCGGAACCTCTTCCTTTTCGTCACAGGGGCGACGCCAGGGGGAACCATGGGGCGCCTCTCCACGACCGAGTGCACCTACCTACCTACCTACCTTTGCCAATTAGGATGGTGGTCTACCACCCCCGCCAACGTTGCTTGGGTTATATACCTCAATTGAGTGTATGGTTGTTCACGGCAATTGTAGTTCAATGTCCGTGTGCCAGTTGCCTGACTTCCATGCATGCGTTAACGCGCTCATGTGTGGGAATTTGCGCTAATTTGAGCATTCTTGGTGTTCATTTGTTTGTGTATGAGAATGTGAGCTGGAATGTCACTTCTTGGAGCGTGCATGGATATGTGCTGGCACGTGTGGAGTACACTCGTGTGTGGATGAGTTTGCGTTCACTCTTGCGTAGGTGAGTACGAGCAAACATCGAGTCCACAAGTGTATTTTATGAGTACCCGTTTGCAGGTCTTGATTTGATGTTTCGATTGGATGATACACAGTTCTTGCGATGATACGCATGTAGTTAGCTTTACTACCGTATACCTAGAACTCAAGGTAAGATGCAGCCCGATATACCTAGATGGCTCTGATACGCCATATACACTGGTCTAGGACTGTTTGTGGATTGTATGATTTTTAGAAATAATGTATGCCTACAATCGTACTACGTTTGTACTTGGTCTAGTTACATGGCCAACGTTGAATACGCTGTCATACCAGTCAAGTCCCTTACCTAGTCCCATCAAGGTACTTGTGTATATTGACTAGGTATCAATGTATGTGTTCTGTCCTGTGATGCGTCGTTATTCTCGCAGCATGGCGAGTGGTCACGGTGAAGATAGGGTCGAGGGGTCTGCGAGATCCGGCGCGCCCCCTGATTGGAGGCAGTTACGCCCCAGAACAAATGGAAGAAGCCGGTGTAACACCGGCCTTTGGAGCTTTTATGTTGCGTTGTTGCTGAGCCCGTTCTGATCAGGACTCGTGGCGCCCCTGCCCCCAAACACCCTGTACTCTGTAACCCTGTCTGCTGCTGTCATGTATGCCCAGACCCTGTTTGATGTGCCTGTCCGTGAAGTACAGATTCAAGTTGCTGTTCCCCCCGCTATGGCCGCTCCTGTTCAGCAGTTTGTGGCTGTTGATGAGGCACCGGACACCCCTAACCATGGTTTGCGTCGTGTTCATGGGTCGGGTTATCCATTTTGCTTTCTTGTTCACTGAGGATCAAGCTAGCTCTGAGACGTTGGCGCGCTTGGAAATCCAGCCGAGCACCTAGGTCAGTTTGTTGTGCGGACACTCGGAGTGTTTGGTGATCGGAGACTGTTTGCTTTTGTCCTCACACCTGACACGGAATGCAATCAGCAATTTGCAGTTTGGCCTACGGAGGATCCACTGGCCATGCATTTATGACTGACAGGTGTTTTAATTCTGCATTGGACAGAGCACGGTGCTTGTTTCGACAGGCGTCTCCCAAAACAAAGGTTCTCCCATTTGCCTGAGTTGACCTATGTCTCAACAACCACCATCAGGCGTCTTGGTCCCAGCCCTGTAGAGAGAGTGGACCGCGTCACCTACCTCAACAACCACCATCAGGCGTCTTGGTCCCAGCCCTGTAGGGAGAGTGGACCGCCAGCGACGCCAGCGACGTGCGCCTGCACTGACATCAGCGACGTTCGGCTGCACAGACACCAGCGATGTGCGCCTGCACTGACACCAGCGGCGTTCGGCTGCACAGACGCCAGCGACGTGTGCCTGCATTGACACCAGCGACGTTTTGGCTGCACTGACGCCAGCAACAGGCGCCCGCACTGACACCAGGGACGTTGGACTGCACTGACGCCAAGCACGCTCAAATGCACTGAGTCCAGCCAGGCGCTGCTCAACGCCAATGATGGCTGCAGGGCCTACCCTCAGTGCTGCATCCAACTGGCTGCCTACGACTCTGTCAAGCAGGTGCAGGTGCTGTTTTTCTGGGTTCGGAAGCCTTGTCAGACTGCTGTTACTTCGCCCTGCCCTCCTGCTGGGCGATGGCCGGTACCACAGGCGGGAAGGAAGTGAAGGTCCGGGGCCCGACAACAAGAGGGCAACCCGGCCATCAGGTGCTCAGTGCACGTGAGTCCCCCCCGAGGACAATATCGACTCCAACGAGAATCCCAGGGGACCGGGGGTCACCCGGGCACCCCTGTGGGTTAGCGCAGGCACCCCTGCGAGGCCCTGCCTTTTTTCTGGCTAAATGTATTTTTGGGGCCCTTTGCCCTCATTTTTGGGTTGCCCAAATTCGGCAAGCCCGTCAAAGGGAATTTCCTTCCCTTAGGATAGGTAACACCAAGCCAGAGGGGCGGGGGGTTATGAAAAATCAGGTCTCCTGCACGCATTTTCTGTGCAAGGAGGCAGACCCCCCCCTTCCCTCATACACACGGTGCTTGCGTTGGCGCTTCGCTTGGGCGCCAATGTATCACCCGTGCCTACTCTTAACCCTGTTCTTCTTTCACTCCTCCTCCTGTTTCCCTTTCTCGCTTCATGATAAAGACTGGATTCTTCTAGGACGAATATTCTATGGGTACGGTGTGCCCTGTGTCTCCTGTCCTGTAGTGCTGTAGGTCTGTAATGAATTTGGAGGGGTAGTGTCTAGAAAGTTTGTGGACTGACAATGATTGTCCTGGGGCATAAAAAACGGTTAGGCCAAAAAGCGCGCTGCGAAAAGCGTAAAAACGCAACAAAAACGTTTTTGACGTAAAATAGGTGAATAGTTAGCGCCGTAAAAACCGAAACGTTCGTAGGACCCTAACGCCGTCCCTCACGACGTCTAACTAGCCGTAGGCGCAAAGAAAAACGCGTCCCGAGCAGCGCGTAAAACTCCCTTCGCCCTGCTTCCCTTCCTTTTCTTTCCTTCTCCATGCACCCACCTCCCTTCCCTCGTGCCCCCCCTCACTCCTTTTCGTCAGCTTAGGCGACCGGCCCTGGGGGAAAAGCAGTCAACCCCTTGCAAGCAAGACCACCATCTTCGCGGCCGCGTGGCAACACGTAAGTCAGAAATTTCACCTTGGTATTGCTGCTTGCCTGCGTGCGTGAGTGGCGTAGAGTTTGATTTTCTAAGGAGAAACGTTTTAATTTTTGGTTTTCAGAAAGTTTTCAAAGGCACGGAAAAACAGCAGGGGTTTTTAGCAAAGGAAAAGAGGACAAAAGGAAAAACAGACACAAGCAGCGCAGACAACCGCACAGCACAGCCCACAAGCACAACACCGCAAGGCAGCACAGCACCGCAGGACAAAGCACAGGGCGCAGGACACCACAGGACAACGCACAGCACAGCAAGACACCACGACACACCAGAGCGGCACCACCACACCGCAGAACGCCCAGGGAGACACCAGAACACACAGGGACACGCCACAGCACGAGGCACCGACAACAGCGCAGACTCAACCGGAACCGAACAACACGACGCGCAGCGCAACACAGCACCGCACACACAGGGAAAAGACACAAACCAACACCACCAGCAAACAAAAACGGACAGCAGGGCGCCACAGCACGGCACCAGCAGACAACCACAGGCCACCAGACCCAGCACCGCACCACAGCACACCAAAGGAAACAGCACAACACACGGCAGCGCACCACAGCACTGGGCGCCAGCAACAGCACGCACCACGCGAACAGCACAACGCAAGCGCACCAGCACAGCGAAGCACAGCACCACACAGAGGGGAGAGGACAGGGAACGCACAGCACAGGACCCCAGGAGACACACAGCACAAAGAAGAGCGGCGAACAACAGCACACACCACCAGGCAACGACAAAACACACACAGCGCGGGGGAACACCGCAAAACACAGCGCCGCAAAGCACAGGGCCCCAGGGCGACGGGGAGCACCAGAGGGCACGGCACGACGAGCAGCGGCACCAACCGAGCGCAGCAAAAAAACAGAGCACACAACAGCACAACACCGGGCGAGACAACGCGCAGCAGCGCAGCGCAGCACCGCAGCCAGGGACACACAGCACAGCACAACACACGGCACACAGCACCGAGCGGAAGCGACGAAAACCGCGAGACACAAAAGGGGGGGGGGCGGGGGCAGCAACCACCGGGGAGCAGCCAACGGCCAGACGGGAGGCACGAAAGAGGCGAGAACGCACGGAGAGCCGAGAAGCGGGAGGCCAACAAAGCAAACAACGCGCAGCGCCGAGGCCAAAGGCACCCGGGGCCGGAAACCAGAGAAAGCCGGAGACAACGGGGGCGCACAACGGAAAAAAAAAAAGAACGGAGCACCAAGCGGCAGGGGGGGGGGGGGGGCAGCAACCACCAGGGAGCAACCAACGGCCAGGCGAGACACAGAAAAAGGAGAGAGCGCAAGGAGAGCCGAGAAGCGGGAGGCCCACAAAGCAAACAAAACACAGCGCCAAGGCCCAGGGCACCCGGGGCCGGAAACCAGAGAAAGCCAAAGACAACAGGGGCGCACGCAGGGAAGAAAAAAAAAAAGAAAGGGGGGGCACCGAGCGGCAGCGACGAAACCAGCCAGACACAAAGGAAGGGGGAGGGGGGGGCACCAAGCACCAAGGAGCAGCCAACGGCCAAGCAGGAAAAAAAAACGAGAGCGCACGGAGAGCCGAGAGGCGGGAGGAAAAAAAAACGCAAAGCACAGCGCCAAGACCCAAGGCACCCGGGGCCGGAAAGCAGAGAAAGCGAGAGACAACGGGGGCGCGGACAGGGAAAAAAAAAAAGGAACGGAGCGGCGGCAAGAAAAACCGCGAGACACAAAAGGGGGGGGGGGGAGGCAACCACCAGGCAACAACCAACAGCCAGGCAGGCAACACAAAAGGAGCGAGAGCGCACGGAGGGCCGAGAAGCGCGAGGCCAACAAGACAAACAACACACAGCGGCAAGGCCCAGGGCACCCGGGGCCGGAAACCAAAGAAAGCAGGAGACAAAGGGGGCGCGCGGAAGACGGCAACAAAAAAAAAAGGACCAAGCCGGGGGCAACCTCAGCCCGGAGGGGGCCAAGCAAAGCAGAAAGCCAAAGCGGCCGAAGGAAAAGGTGAGGCGCACCAGAACGCGCCCGGGAGGCCGGCCCTCCCGACCCGACCAAGAAGAGCAAGCACACACACACACGCACGGGACCCGGGCGTGGCGCCCTCCGACCCGCAAGGGGCGGTGTCGGCGTATACACGAACAGCCCCGGTGCACCAGCCGAGTCCCCTGTCGAACGACGGACGGTCCGGGAAACCGGACGCGTCAGTGACCGGGTCCACACACGCCAACCACCGCAGCGCACGCAGCCCAAGACCAACGCCAGAGGGACCCCCCAGGGACAACCCCATCGCGGGGCCCCGAACGGGTACGACGCGGAGCGAGCCTCGCGCCCCCGCCTCGGCGGGGGCCAGCGGCAGGCACAAAGAGCCCGGTTCTCGGCCGGCCTCCGCGTGCCCCGCGCAGCCGCCCAGTAAAGCCGGGGACGCGAGCCCCCGGGGTGGGGAAAGGCACGACGGCGATGAGAAAGCCGCCCGGAGCACCGAGAGCGACCGGACCGGACGAGGCGCGGCGCACCACGCAGGGCCACGAGGCACGCCAGAGAGGCACGCCGCCGGCCACAACCAAGGCACACGGACAGGTGCCAGACAGCGACCGCCGCTGGGTACCACAAACCCGGAGAGCGCGCACAAAACGCAACGAACCACGGCACATGAACAGGTGCGAGACAACAGCCAACCCAGACACCACAAACCCCAGCCAGGAGTGGCGGGGCGCAGCCAAAACCTGAGCCCGAGCACACACACCCACAACCCTCAGCCCAGCTAGGAGTGGCGGGGCGCAGCCAAAACCCGAGCCCAAACACACACACCCACACCGCGCACCCCAGCCAGGAGTGGCAGGGTGCAAGCAGAGCGCGCACAGGAGCACACACACAGCCCAACGACCCAGCCAGGAGTGGCGGGGCGCAGCCGAAACCCGAGCCCAAGCACACACACCCAAGCCGCACACCCCAGCCAGGAGAGGCGGGGTACAGGAGGAGCACGCACACCAGCACACACACACCCCAACACCCCAGCCAGGAGTGGCGGGGCGCAGCTGAAACCCGAGCCCAAACACACACACCCACACCGCACACCCCAGCCTAGAGTGGCGGGGTACAGGGGGGGCACGCACACGAGCACACACACACCCCAACACCCCAGCCAGGAGTGGCGGGGCGCAGCCGAAACCCGAGCCCAAACACACACACCCACGGTGCACACCCCAGCCAGGAGTGGCGGGGTGCAAGCGGAGCGCCCACACCAGCACACACACAGCCCAACACCCCAGCCAGGAGTGGCGGGGTGCAGCCAAAACCCCAGCCCAAACACACACAACCACGGCGCGCACCCCAGCCAGGAGTGGCGGGGTGCAAGCGGAGCGCCCACACCAGCACACACGAAGCCCAACACCCCAGCCAGGAGGGGCGGGGCGCAGCCGAAACCCGGGCCCAAACACAGACACCAACGGCGCACACCCCAACCAGGAGTGGCGCGGTGCAAGCGGAGCGCCCACACGAGCACGTACACACCCCAACACCCCAGCCAGGAGTGGCGGGGTGCAGCCGAAACCCGGGCCCAAACACACACACCCACGGCACGCACCCCAGCCAGGAGTGGCAAGGTGCAAGCGGAGCGCCCACACTAGCACACACACACCCCAACACCCCAGCCAGGAGTGGCGGGGTGCAGCCGAAGCCCGAGCCCAAACACACACACCCATGGCACGCACTCCAGCCAGGAGTGGCGGGGTGCAAGCGGAGCGCCCACACCAGCACACACACACCCGAACACCCCAGCCAGGAGTGGCCCGGCGCAGCCGACACCCGAGCCCAAACACACACACCCACGGCGCGCACCGCAGCCAGGAGTGGCGGGGTACAAGAGGAGCGCCCACACCAGCACACACACAGCCCACCACCCCAGCCAGGAGTGGCGGGGTGCAGCCAAAACCCGAGCCCAAACACACACACCCACGGTGCGCACCCCAGCCAGGGGTGGCAAGGTGCAAGCGGAGCCCCCCCCACCAGCACACACGCAGCCCAACACCCCAGCCAGGAGTGGCGGGGCGCAGCCGAAACCCGAGCCCAAACACACACACCTATGGCGCGCACCCCAGCCAGGAGTGGCGGGGTGCAAGCAGAGCGCCCACACCAGCACACACACAGCCAAACACCCCAGCCAGGAGTGGCGGGGTGCAGCCGAAACCCGAGCCCAAACACACACACCCCCACCGCACACCCCAGCCAGGAGTGGCGGGGTACAAGGGGGGCACACACACAAACACGCACAGCCCAACACCCCAGCCAGGAGTGGCGGGGCGCAGCCGAAACCCGAGCCCAAGCACACACACCCACGCCGCGCACCCCGGCCAAGAGTGGCGGGGTACAGGGGGAGCAGGCACACAAACACGCACACCCCAGCACCCCAGCCAGGATTGGCGGGGCGCAGCCGAAACCGGAGCCCAAACACACACACCCACACCGCGCAGCCCAGCCAGGAGTGGCGGGGTGCAAGCGGAGCGCGCACAGAAGCACACACACAGCCCAACACCCCAGCCAGGACTCGCGGGGCGCAGCCGAAACCCCAGCCCAAACACACACACCCACACCGCGCACCCCAGCCAGGAGTGGCAGGGTGCAAGCGGAGCGCACACACGAGCACACACAAAGCCCAACAGCCCAGCCAGGTGTGGCGGCGCGCAGCCGAGACCCGAGCCCAAGCACACACATCCAAGCCGCACACCCCAGCCAGGAGAGGCGGGGTACAGGAGGAGCACGCACAACAGCACACACACACCCCAACACCCCAGCCAGGAGTGGCGGGGCGCAGCCAAAGCCCGAGCGCAAACACACACACCCACACCGCACATCCCAGCCAGGAGTGGCGGGGTACAAGGGGGGCACGCACACGCCGGGAGGGACCTCGGTGGACGACTTCCTCCACCACATGCTCCGGCTAGGGGACTTCGCGTGGGAGCTTCGCAACCACCGGCTGGAGCAACTCCTCCACGACCCCCTAAGCGCGGCGGCCCGGGCGCACCGGTGGCTCACTGCGGCGGAGGGCGACCACCCTCCCCCTCCCCCGCGCCCTGACAAGGACTTCGTAGCCTCCCTCCGTGTTGTGAATGGCACTCTGGAGTGCCCACTCCAAGAGGGCCCCCACCCGTATCAGGACCTGCCGGGGGGGTTCTCGAAGCACCTACAAGACGCCCTTTTCCCACCGTGGATCATCGGGCGCGGCTCCATGACCGCATGGGAGGCGCGCATCGTGGGAGAGGAGTGGGCGCGGGAGTGGAGCCGGTGGTGCGCCGCCACGCGCGCCCCGGAGACCCCTGCGCAACGATACGCCGCCATCCCGCTCCGGGGGTGGGGGCCGGACACCCGGCCGAGACCCACCATGGTCCGAGGGGCGGGACCTGACCACCCGTGGGACGCGGCGACAGAGGAGTGGCTGCAGGCGGCCCCGGGGCCGCAAACGGGATGGACTGGGGACGTATCCTCACTCGTCAGGACGCCCGTCCCGCCCCGCATCGTCCTTCACACCGCCAACGTGCTCCGGGCCACGGAGATACGCACGTGGGGACACGCTGCGGCCACCGTCCGGTGGCAACCCCCAGAGGACGGGGCCGCCCAACTCACTGTGGCGCACTTCAAGGCGGGGGGACCGGTATACGACGACGCCCTGTCTTGGCTGGGCGACACCCAGGGGCCCTTACTCCTCATGCTCCCCACCGGTATCGCAGCCGCGCTGCGCCAGGAACTGGACGGCTGCGAAGGGCTGCGAGTGGGGTGGGAAGCGGTCGCGGACGGCACCCTACTGGCCCTCCTCCACAGGGACACCGAGAACGGGTGCCAATGGGACGCGCTGACGCCCCACCTCACCGGGCACCACGTGTACATGGCGAGCCCCCCCCAGGGGCACCCCCGCCCGTCGTGGGACGACCTCATCGCCACCTTCCACGACCACGGGATCCTCCCCGGCGACACGTGGCAGGAGGTCCAGCGGAAGACGCTTGGCAAGGACTACCGGCGCCGCGTCCGCGCCCGCTTGCTGGAGATCCGGGACCCCCTCCGACAGAGGTGGGACGACCTCTGGCTCCGCCATCTCGACCCTTGGTCGCCGCCCTCCCACCTCCCGCACACCTGCCGACTCTGCGGAGAGTGTGACACGGTGTCCTCCGCAGCAGCGACAGGCGCCAACAGGTGCGAGCGGTGCACCCAGGTAGCCGCGTGCCCCTGGCCCGAACCTCCCGCAGGTCCGCGCAGGCGCACAGAGGAGGAGGCCTTGCGCCGGCGCATCGAGGGGGCACACACCCCCTCACACGAACAGGCGGGCCCCGCGGGCGCTGCCCTTCTATGGATCCACGTGCACCTGCGGGACCCCACATCCATTGCGCACCTGTCGCACGTGTTCGCCCCCTAACCCCCACCCGCCGCCCCCCTTTGCAGAGCCCGCAGCACCATGCCACGCCGACGGGGGGATGGGCCGGAGCACGCCAGGGCCCGCCGCAGAGCGCAGGAGGCGGCCGTCCGGGGCCTGGTGGCGGACGCGGTGGCGGAGGCAAAAGGAGCGCACGCCGCCGCACGGTGCGACCTGGAGGGCAGTGCGAGGGCCTTCCTCAACGAGACCGCCCTCCCGGCCGTCCGCGCCCTGAACGGAGCGGGAGCCCCTACGTTGCTCCCGGCAATGCACCGGATCGTGAACGCCGTCCGGCCGGGGCTCATCAGCCCGGAAGCGGCCCTCTACGGGCACTGGATGGAGTGGCGCGAGTCCAATCGGTCGGGCCGGCCCCTGTCCATGGGGGACGCCCTCCGGCTGACGGGAGCGGGGTCTGCAATGTCCCTCCGCAGCAGCGCCCCAGCCCTGCTGCACGCCCTCAGGACGCGCTACCCCGGGGACGCGGCCCCGTACCTGAACCAGGCGCGGGCCACGTACCCGGGGGGAGTGTCCGAGCTGGATGCGGCGCTCCACCTTCTACACCCGCCGGACGAAGACCTGGAGGTGGGCGAAATCACGGTATTCGTGGAAGGCGCGGACGAGGCGCCCACCCGCCCCCGGCCGACCAACCCGGTGTATGACGGCACCGGGCCTACCCCCCCGTACGCCGTCGTCTGCGAGGCGTTCCCCAGGGAGCCCACTTGGTGCCCCGCCCTCCCACCGGCGACGCACGCGCCCCGCGGCTGGGCTAACCCAGACCTGTCCCCCCCCCTCTCCAGGACCAGGGGTGCCCACCACAGGGGGCAGGTCCTCTGGCAGGAGTGCCCTGGCACCCCCCTCCTCCTCCTCGTCGTCGCGTCCCGCGGGGGCTCGGGGCGGATCCTGGGGGTCACCCCCAACCACCTCTACGGGGCCACACCTGTACCCCGCCCCCCCCTCCCGGCGCCCGCGGCGCGGGACGGAGTACACACCTTCCTGCGCACGCAGGAGGTCACCGCCGTTACGGGGGTCCATCTGGTGCGGCTGCCCCCGGCACCGCTCGACGACCCCCGGGGGCCCAGGGCCCTGAGCCCCGTCCCAGACTGGGAGCTGTGGCGCGACGCGTGGGCCGCGTGGCTCCCCCGCCTCCCCTCCCAATGCCGGTGGATGGCCGCGGACCCCCGGCCGTGCGGGGCTGACGCCACAGCCGGCCCCCCACCCCCTCCCCCCCCCCCCCCCGCAGAGCACCACACGGCACTGCCCACGGCACGGCACTGATGCACCAGGAGGTAGTGGGAAGGGCGCGCCTGCCACCACGCATGCCTACCAGAGTGACAGTAATGGCAGACTCCGATGGGTCCCTCGGGCGGGACGACCGCCACCACCGCCGGTCCCGCTCCCGCTCCCCCGTCTCCTCCCCAGAGTGGACGGGGGAGACCCTCGCGGAGCGCGAGGAGCGGAGGCTGGCGGAGGCGGCGGTGGTCGGACCGCCGCCGCCGGCCCGGGAACCTGGGCCAGCCGAGACGGCCGCCCCCGCCGCCCAAGCGGCCAGCCCCGCCGCCCCGCCCCGCCCTGACGCGCAGGAGGCGGAGACCGCGGCGAGCCACGCCGCGGCCCCGGCCGCGGCCCCCGGCACACCGCCGGCAAGGGGGGCAGCCCCGGCGCAGGAGCCGGACGCGTCGCCGAGGGCTGCCGCAGCTGCGCAGGAGAGCAGGCAGGGCGCAAGAGGGGTTGCGACGGACCCTGCACGGGCCGTGGGCGCCTTGCCGACGGCCGCCGCGGCAGCAGCGAAGGCCGAGAAGGATGTGCGAGAGTCTGCGACCGCGGCCACGGGCGCCTCGTCGGCGGCCGCCGCGGCAGCGAAGGAGGGTGCGGAGGGCGCGAGAGGGGCTGCGGCCCCCGGCACGCCGCGCAAGCGGGGGAAGAACCCCGCACGGGCCGCGGACGCCTCGCCGGCGGCCGCCGCAGCAGCAGCAGTGGGCAGGGAGAGCGCGAAGTACAGCGCCCACGCCAACCCCACCCACACCCACACCAGCCCCCCCAAGCCGTACCCCCCCAAGCCCTTCCCCCCGGGGCGGGAGCGGCACGACCGCCCCCCGAAGCGCGAGCGCTCGCCGCCGGGCGTCACGCTGCCGCAACTGCAAAGGCAGCGGGACGCCCGGCGAGTGGTCCAGGAAGGGCGCAGCGGCGAGGGGGAAGGGAGCGGCGGACGGCGTGACAGGCAGGGGGCAGGGGAGGGGTCGGGGCACGGGAAGGGCGCGCGGGAGCGCGGGCAGGGGGCCCAGGTGCAGGGGACGGAGCGAGGGGTGGTGGGAGAGCGAGCGGGCCGGGGCGTGGTGGACGAGAGGCGGGACCCGCGACTCGGGCAGGGGGCCGGGGAGGGGCCAGGGCACGGGAAGGGAGTTCAGGGGCGCGGGCAGGGTACCCAGGCGCAGGGGGCTGGGCAAGGGGGGATGGGAGAGCGAGCGGGCCGGGGTGTGGGGGACGAGAGGCGGGACCCGCGACATGGGCACGGGACCGGAAAGGGGCCCAAGGGCAAGGGCAAGGGCAAGGGCAAGGGCCCCAAGGGACAGGAGGGACGGGGCACGGGAGCCCAGGGGGGAGGGCGGGGCGAGGGGAGGGGGGCAGAGGGCGGGGCACCCCCGCAGCCGGAAGTGCAGCCGGTGAGGTGCATCCCCCCCGGCATCCAACAGATGCCGGCACACCACACCTACCACCACCACCACCACCACCACCACCACCTCTACAACATCGACCCTGACGCCGGCGAGCTCATCCCCCCCCAACCCCCACGACACCAGCACCAGCAAGCCCCCCCCGCGCCGAGGGCGGAGCCGGCGCGGGTGGCCTCGGCGGAGGGGGGGCGGGGCGTGGCACCGGCGCCGCAGGTGCAGGAGCAGCGAGGGGGGCCGGCACAGGGGGCGGAGGGGAGCCGGCCGTGGAACGTGGACTGGAGCGCAGTCCCGGACCCGCTGGGGGGGGAGACCCTCCCCCTGGTGGGGGAAGTGTACGGGTGGTTGTGCTGGGCCAACCAGGGGACCTCCAGGAGGTCGCGGAACCGGCCCTTCGATGCCGTGCTCCTCCGGAGGGACGGAGGACACCGAGAGGCACCCCCGGGGGGGTGGGCGGCACCAGAGGACCACGAGAGGGTCCTCAGGTCGGTGATCCGGGCGGCGTGGCCCGACAGGGAGCCGACGTGGCCGGCCTTCCTGGAGGGGGGAGCGGTGCTCCGCATCACGGATGCGGACGCCAACAACTGGCTCCCCCGGGCTTTGCGTAGCGCCCTCGCCCACTGGCGCTACCGCCGGCACAACCCGCCGCCGCCGCAGCCCCAACCCCCACACAAGCGGCGGCGCAAGTGACGGCCCAGACGGCGGGCACGGGAGGGGGGGATGGGCCCCCTGACCCACGCCCCCCCCACGGTACGGCACGACGTGCGGGGACGCGCCGCCACCCGCGGGAGGGAGTGCGGGGGCGCCAAGCGCGGGGAGGAACCGGCTGCCCCGCAACCTGCTAACCACTGACCGCTAACCATCAGCCACCCCCGGCCGGCCGGCGCCGCGCGGCAACGTCCGGGGAGGTGAGGGCCCCGGCGAGGGCCTGCGCGGGCATCCAGCTCTCGGTGGGGAGGGCGGATGACGGGCGCGACCCCTTGGCCGATGGCTGGCCCCCGGGACCAGGGCCGCCATGCCGCCCCCGCCCCCCCCCAACGCGCACGACGGAGCAGGAAGGAGGCCGCGCCCCACATGGCCCTCCCGTAACCACGGCCCGCTCCGAGGTGACGGAAGGAGGGTGTCAAGTCAGATGAGGCCCCCAGGGGGGCGGTCCACGGGCCGCCCCTCACCCCCCCCACCACGGGGCGGCACTTCAGCCCCGACCGCAAGCGCGCGCCGGAAGGGAGAGCACCGGCGACGCGGAGAGAGCCAGGAAGGAGTACCACAGGCCGCCGCCTGGAACGAAAGCAGGGAGGCCGCGGCGCGGCACCCCCCCCCCCCCCCCCGCCCCCCCGCCGGCCCGCCGGCCGCAGGGGCCCCGGCCCCCACCCCCCGAGGCTGAAGGGACGGACCCCCCCGCCCGAGAGGGGAGCCGGAGTGTGACCCGCCCCGATACCCCAGCCGCCGGCTCCAATGGGGGCCGCGAAGAGCAAGTAGGCCCGCGCCAGCGCACCGGGACGCCGCGCAGGTCGTGCCCAGAGAAGCCGGGTGGGCGCGAACCGGAATGGTATGGGTGGCCACGCCCCCCATGGACGGCACGACGCCAAGGGACGCCCGCTTTGTTGCCTACCCAGGGAAAGCGGCCCCGCAACCCGATAACCACTGACCGCTGACCCTCACGGCCACCCCCGGCCGGCCGGCGCCGCGCGGCAACGGCCGGGAGGTGAGGGGCCCCAGGGAGGGACCGCGTGGGGATCCGGCACTCGGTAGAGGGGGGCGGGGGAAGGGCGCGACCCCCCTGGCCGATGGCTGGCCCCCGGGGCTGGGACCGCCAAGCCGCCCTCCCCCCCCCCCCCCCTTTTTTGGCCGACAGGGGGCGTCGCCGGGGAACCGAAGGACCCCCCCCACTCCCCCCCCCCCCCCCCCCCTCCCACACAGGCCCGAGAGCGAGCGGGGTGCCCCCCCCCCCCCCCCCCCCCCCCGCACCCACCCCAGCTGGGGAGCCACAGGCGCGGCCCTCCGCCCCCCCAAGGCCGGGGGGGCGCCCCCACCCACAGGAGGAACGGCGACACGGTAAGGGCAGCGGCGGCTGGACCTGCCCCCACGAACCCACACCGGCGTGCCGGAGCAACGCGCACGGCGGGACGCGAAGGAGGCCGCGCCCCACATAACCCTCCCGTGGCCACAGCCCACTCCGAGGGGAGAGAGGGGGGGTTTGCAGGTCAGCCGGGGCCCCCAGGGGAACGGTCCACGGGCCGCCCCTCACCCCCCCCCGCCCCGGGGCGGCACGTCAGCCCCGACCGCACGCGCGCGCCGGAGGGGAGGGCCAGAAAGGGGTACCACAGGCCGCCGCCCGGAACGAGAGCGGGGAGGCCGCGGCGCGACACCCCCCCCGTGGCAAGGGGAATGGACCCCCCCCGCCCGAGAGGGGGGCCGGAGTGTGACCCGCCCCCCCACTCCGGCCGTCGGCCCACAAGGGGGCCGCGAAGAACAAACGGGCCCACGCCTGCACACCGGGACGCCGCACAGATCGTACCCGGAGAGACTGGGTGAACACGAACCGGAGAGGTATGGGGGGCCACGCCCCCCATGAACAGCGCAACGCCAGTGACGCCCGCTTTGTTGCCTGCCCAGGGAAGGCAGAGGGACGGAAAGAGGCAGAGCGACCCCCCGCCCCACAGTCAGTCGGCGACCCGGTGGTGCTACTGCCCGCCTCTTACCCCAGTGCACGTCAGTCGGCGATCCAACGCACCCCACCCAGCCCCCTCCCCAGTCCCGACCCCGGGCGCGTGGACTGCGCGTGGACGGCGCACAGCCCCACCCTCAGGGCAGGATACATAGCCGACGTAAGAGCGCCCGCGGACGAGGGCACCCCCCCGGGGACGCCCAGCCGCCGCCCCCGCAACCCCAAGCCGGGAAGGGGGGAACCGGGACCGGACCGCCCCCCCCCAAGCACGCCAGACGGAGCACGGGACCGGGGCAGGACACGCGGAGGGGCACGGACCACATGGAACGGCCCTACCAGCGCCCAGTGCCGGGACCACGCGAGATGCGCGCGCCACACCACCCAGCGGGGAGCGGACACCGCGAGAGCGCGAGCGCACACACACGAAAAGGACACGCGGGGACCACCAGAAGGGCAACCGGACCGAGCGCGCGGAACGCACAGACCAACTGGAATGGCGTACCAGCGAGCGAGGGTAAGGGACACCCGGACGGGACGGCCCGCCACACGCAACGCGGGATACGCGGGGCGGGAAGGGGGAAGAAGGGGAAACACAACACCAGGTACCGGCCCGAACCCCCCCGAACCGGCCGCGAGCGCCGCGAACACACAGACGGGACACTGCACCCGCCAAGGCAGTAGTGGCGCACAGCGCCACGCCCCAACCCCTAGGCTAGGCAGCCACCGCGCCAGCCCACGGGGGTCCCACTGGCGACAAGCCAGTAGCACGGGCCCGGCGGCGCCGGTGCCCCGGGCGACCACGCATTAGGGGGGCGACGCAGTGGGTAAGCGCCCGCGGCCACGGCTGCGAATTGATGCACTGACCGGGGAGTGGCGAAACGGGGACGCCGGGGAAGGACGGGGCTCCGAGCTCTGTGAACCTGGGGGACTCCGCCACCAGGCAGGAGGTGCGTCTTGGAGGGCCCCCCACTAGGACCCGGTGGGGAGGATATCACCTGGCCCGACCAGGTGGCCCCCCGGGGCCGAAAGGCGTCTAGTACCCGCAAAATCAAACCTCAAACCTCAAACCTAAAACCTACAAGGGGGGCACGCACACGAGCACACACACACCCCAACACCCCAGCCAGGAGTGGCGGGGCGCAGCCGAAACCGGGACCCAAGCACACACACCCAAGCCGCACACCCCAGCCAGGAGAGGCGGGGTACAGGAGGAGCACGCACAACAGCACACACACACCGGAACACCCCAGCAAGGAGTGGCGGGGCGCAGCCGAAACCCGAGCCCAAACACACACACCCACGACGCGCACCCCAGCCAGGAGTGGCGGGGTGCAAGCGGAGCGCCCACACCAGCACACACACACCCCAACACCCCAGCCAGGAGTGGCGGCGTGCAGCCGAAACCCGAGCCCAAACACACACACCCACGTCGCGCACCCCAGCCAGGAGTGGCGGGGTGGAAGCGGAGCGCTCACACCAGCACGCACACAGCCCAACACCCCAGCCAAGAGTGGCGGGGCGCAGCCGAAACCCGAGCCCAAACACACACATCCACGGCGCGCGCCCCAGCCAGGAGTGGCGGGGTGCAAGCGGTGCGCCCACACCAGCAGACACACCCCCCAACATCCCAGCCAGGAGTGGCAGGTTGCAGCCGAAACCCGAGCCCAAACACACACACCCCCACCGCACACCCCAGCCAGGAGTGGCGGGGTACAAGTAGAGCGTGCCGACAAACACAAACGCACCTGGACACTCCAGCCAGGAGTGGCGGGGCGCAACCGAAACCCGAGCCCAAGCACACACACCCACACCGCACACCCCAGCCAGGAGTGGCGGGGTACAAGAGGGGCACGCACACGAGCACACACACACCCCAACACCCCAGCCAGGAGTGGCGGGGCGCAGCCGAAACCCGGGCCCCAACACACAGACCCACGGCGCGCACCCCAGCCAGGAGTGGCGGGGTGCAAGCGGAGCGCCCACACCAGAACACACACAACCCAACACCCCAGCCAGGAGTGGCGGGGTGCAGCCGAAACCCGAGCCCAAAAACACACACCCACGGTGCGCACCCCAACCAGGAGTGGCGGGGTGCAAGCGGAGCGCCCACTCCAGCACACACACAGCCCAACACCCCAGCCAGGAGTGGCGGGGTGCAGCCGAGACCCGAGCCCAAACACACACACCCATGGCACGCACTCGAGCCAGGAGTGGCGGGGTGCAAGCGGAGCGCCCACATCAGCACACACACACCCCAACACCCCAGCCAGGAGTGGCGGGGCGCAGCTGACACCCGAGCCCAAACACACACACCCACGGCGCGCACCGCAGCCGGGAGTGGCGGGGTACAAGAGGAGCGCCCACACCAGCACACACACAGCCCACCACCCCAGCCAGGAGTGGCGGGGTGCAGCCAAAACCCGAGCCCAAACACACACACCCACGGTGCGCACCCCAGCCAGGAGTGGCAAGGTGCAAGCGGAGCCCCCCCCGCCAGCACAAACGCAGCCCAACACCCCAGCCAGGAGTGGCGGGGCGCAGCCGAAACCCGAGCCCAAACACACACACCCATGGCGCGCACCCCAGCCAGGAGTGGCGGGGTGCAAGCAGAGCGCCCACACCAGCACACACACAGCCCAACACCCCAACCAGGAGTGGCGGGGTGCAGCCGAAACTCGAGCCCAAACACACACACCCCCACCGCACACCCCAGCCAGGAGTGGCGGGGTACAAGGGGGGCACACACACAAACACGCACAGCCCGACACCCCAGCCAGGAGTGGCGGGGCGCAGCCGAAACCCGAGCCCAAGCACACACACGCACGCCGCGCACCCCGGCCAAGAGTGGCGGGGTACAGGGGGAGCAGGCACACAAACACGCACACCCCAGCACCCCAGCCAGGATTGGCGGGGCGCAGCCGAAACCCGAGCCCAAACACACACACCCACACCGCGCACCCCAGCCAGGAGTCGCGGGGTGCAAGCGGAGCGCGCACACAAGCACACACACGGCCCAACAGCCCAGCCAGGACTCGCGGGGCGCAGCCGAAACCCCAGCCCAAACACACACACCCGCACCGCGCACCCCAGCCAGGAGTGGCAGGGTGCAAGCGGAGCGCGCACACGAGCACACACACAGCCCAACAGCCCAGCCAGGTGTGGCGGCGCGCAGCCGAAACCCGAGCCCAAGCACACACATCCAAGCCGCACACCCCAGCCAGGAGAGGTGGGGTACAGGAGGAGCACGCACAACAGCACACACACACCCGAAAAAACCCCAGCCAGGAGTGGCGGGGCGCAGCCGAGACCCGAGCGCAAACACACACACCCACACCGCACATCCCAGCCAGGAGTGGCGGGGTACAAGGGGGGCACGCACACGAGCACACACACACCCCAACACCCCAGCCAGGAGTGGCGGGGCGCAGCCGAAACCCGAGTTCAAGCACACGGACCCAAGCCGCACACTCCAGCCAGGACAGGCGGGGTGCACTAGGAGCACGCACAACAGCACACACACACCCCAACACCCCAGCAAGGAGTGGCGGGGCGCAGCCGAAACCCGAGCTAAAACACACACACCCACGACGCGCACCCCAGCCAGGAGTGGCGGGGTGCAAGCGGAGCGCCCACACCAGCACACACACACCCCAACACCCCAGCCAGGAGTGGCGGGGTGCAGCCGAAACCCGAGCCCAAACACACACACCCACGGCGCGCGCCCCAGCCAGCAGTGGCGGGGTGCAAGCGGTGCGCCCACACCAGCAGACACACCCCCCAACACCCCAGCCAGGAGTGGCGGGTTGCAGCCGAAACCCGAGCCCAAACACACAAACCCCCACCGCACACCCCAGCCAGGAGTGGCGGGGTACAAGTAGAGCGCGCCGACAAACACAAACGCACCTGGACATCCCAGTTAGGAGTGGCGGGGCGCAACCGAGACCCGGGCCCAAGCACACACACCCACGCCGCACGGCCAAGCCAGGAGCAGTGGGGTACAAGCGGAGCACGCACACAAGCACACACACACCCCAACACCCCAGCCAGGAGTGGCGGGGCGCAGCCAAAACCCGAGCGGAAGCACACACACCCACGCCGCACACCCCAGCCAGGAGTGGCGGGGTGCAAGCGGAGCGCGCACACAAGCAGACACAAACCCCGACACCCCAGCAAGGAGTGGCGGGGCGCAGCCGGAACCCAAACCCAACCACACACACCCACACCGCACACCCGAGCCAGGAGTGGCAGGGTACAAGCGGAGCGCACACACAAGCGCACACACACCCCAACACCCCAGCTAGGAGTGGCGGGGCGCAGCCGAAACCTGAACCCAACCACAACCCAGACCCAAACACAAGCGCCACGCAACAGTAGGAAACCCAGTGTCCATAGCCCGGGCACTGAGGCAGCCCGTGCCATGCAGGTGACCCGGCCGAACGAGATCCGGAGACCGGGGGTCAGGCTGCATCCTAAGGCCTGCGCTGTATTGGGACTCGAGGCGGAGCGTGCGACACCCAAGCACCTCGGAACCCCAGTACCAAGGTCATGCAAGCATGCCTTGGGAACGGGATACGCCAGGAAGTCCGGTGAACCCCTAGGGTTCCGCCCAAAGGAGGGGGCATGCGCAAGCACGGGGGCCCACCCTCTCGGCATGACAAGCAGTCACGCTGGCGGCAATCAGCCCTCCCGGTGATGCCTGGGGCCGCTTTGTTGGGGGCCATCAGTCAGGTCTAGCGGGATGTAAGCCGCCTCCCCTCTTCACGCGCGGAACCTCTTCCTGTTCCTCATAGGGGCGACGCCAGGGGGAACCATGGGGCGCCTCTCCACGACCGAGTGCACCTACCTACCTACCTTCGTGCACCGTCCCCCTCGCACGCGCGAATTCGTGGGTTGAAAGAATATGCATGGATGGTTTGGTATGCACATTTTGTTGTTCGTCCGTGTACGTTTTGACACGTGTACGATTGAGCACTTTGGTTTTTATTCGCTGCACAGTGGGTTACTGCTTGCATGCCAAAGACCACGGACGCCCAACACCACTTGTCTTTGGATGTTATGAACAAGTGTTTTGCTCAAGTTTATTTGGTTTTTAAGTTTGCCAATTAGGATGGTGGTCTACCACCCCCGGCAACGTTGCTTGGGTTATATACCTCAATTGAGTGTATGGTTGTTCACGGCAATTGTAGTTCCATGTCCGTGTGCCATTTGCCTGACTTCCATGCATGCGTTAACGCGCTCATGTGTGGGTATTTGCGCTAATTTGAGCATTCTTGGTGTTCATTTGTTTGTGTACGAGAATGTGAGCTGGAATGTCACTTCTCGGAGCGTGCGTGGATATGTGCTGGCACGTGTGGAGTACACTCGTGTGTGGATGAGTTTGCGTTCACTCTTGCGTAGGTGAGTACGAGCAAACGTCGAGTCCACAAGTGTATTTTATGAGTACCCGTTTGCAGGTCTTGATTTGATAATTTTGATTAGATGATACACAGTTCTTGCGATGATACGTATGTAGTTAGCTTTACTACCGTATACCTAGAACTCAAGGTAAGATGCAGCCCGATATACCTAGATGGCTCTGATACGCCATATACACTGGTCTAGGACTGTTTGTGGATTGTATGATTTTTAGGAATAATGTATGCCTACAATCGTACTACGTTTGTACTTGGTCTAGTTACATGGCCAACGTTGAATACGCTGTCATACCAGTCAAGTCCGTTACCTAGTCCCATCAAGATACTTGTGTATATTGACTAGGTATCAATGTATGTGTTCTGTCCTGTGATGCGTCGTTATTCTTGCAGCATGGCGAGTGGTCACGGTGAAGATAGGGTCGAGGGGTCTGCGAGATCCGGCGCGCCCCCTGATTGGAGGCAGTTACGCCCCAGAACGGATGGAAGAACCCGGTGTAACACCGGCCTTTGGAGCTTTTATGTTGCGTTGTTGCTGAGCACGTTCTTATCAGGACTCGTGGCGCCCCTGCCCCCAAACACCCTGTACTCTGTAACCCTGTCTGCTGCTGTCATGTATGCCCGGACCCGGTTTGATGTGCCTGTCCGTGAAGTACAGATTCAGGTTGCTGTTCCCCCCGCTATGGCCGCTCCTGCTCAGCAGTTTGTGGCTGTTGACGAGGCACCGGACACCCCTAACCATGGTTTGCGTCGTGTTCATGGGTCGGGTTACCATTTTGCTTTCTTGTTCACTGAGGATCAAGCTAGCTCTGAGACGTTGGCACGCTTGGAAATCCAGCCGAGCACCTAGGTCAGTTTGTTGTGCGGACACTCGCAGTGTTTGGTGATCGGAGACTGTTTTCTTTTGTCCTCACACCTGACACGTATGCAAACAGCAATTTGCAGTTTGGCCTTCAGAGGATCCACTGGCCATGCATTTATGACTGACAGGTGTTTTAATTCTGCATTGGACAGAGCACGGTGCTTGTTTCGACAGGCGTCTCCAATAACAAAGGTTCTCCCATTTGCCTGAGTTGACCGATGTCTCAACAACCACCATCGGGCGTCTTGGTCCCAGCCCTGTAGAGAGAGTGGACCGCGTCACCTACCTCAACAACCACCATCGGGCGTCTTGGTCCCAGCCCTGTAGAGAGAGTGGACCGCCAGCGACGCCAGCGACGTGCGCCTTCACTGACACCAGCGACGTTCGGCTGCACAGACGCCAGCGACGTGCGCCTGCACTGACACCAGCGGCGTTCGGCTGCACAGACGCCAGCGACGTGTGCCTGCATTGACACCAGCGACGTTCGGCTGCACTGACGCCAGCAACAGGCGCCCGCACTGACACCAGGGACGCTGGACTGCACTGACACCAAGCACGCTCAAATGCACTGAGTCCAGCCAGGCGCTGCTCAACGCCAATGATGGCTGCAGGGCCTACCCTTAGTGCTGCATCCAACTGGCTGCCTACGACTCTGTCAAGCAGGTGCAGGTGCTGTTTTTCTGGGTTCGGAAGCCTTGTCAGACTGCTGTTACTTCGCCCTGCCCTCCTGCTGGGCGATGGCCGGTACCACAGGCGGGAAGGAAGTGAAGGTCCGGGGCCCGACAACAAGAGGGCAACCCGGCCATCAGGTGCTCACTGCACGTGAGTCCCCCCCGAGGACAATATCGACTCCAACAAGAATCCCAGGGGACCGGGCGTCACCCGGGCACCCCTGTGGGATGGCCCAGGCACCCCTGCCAGGCCCTGCCTATTTTCTGGCTAAATGTATTTTTGGGGCCCTTTGCCCTCATTTTTGGGTTGCCCAAATTCGGCAAGCCGTTAAAGGGAATTTCCTTCCCTTAGGATAGGTAACACCAAGCCAGAGGGGCGGGGGGTTATGAAAAATCAGGTCTCCTGCACGCATTTTCTGTGCAAGGAGGCAGACCCCCCCCCTCATACACACGGTGCTTGCGTTGGCGCTTCGCTTGGGCGCCAATGAATCAAGTGTGCCTACTCTTATCCCTGTTCCCCTTTCACTCCTCCTCCTGTTCCCCTTTCTCGCTTCATGATAAAGACTGGATTCTTCTAGGACGAATGTTCTGTGGGTACGGTGTGCCCTGTGTCTCCTGTCCTGTAGTGCTGTAGGTCTGTAATGAATTCGGAGGGGTAGTGTCTAGAACGTTTGTGGACTGACAATGATTGTCCTGGGGCCTGCAGCTGGCATTTCGGCGCTCAAGGTGATTTTCACCCCCTCTCATACCGTCACTGCATCCTTATGCAAGGCCCGTGGCCTTGTTAGGTCCAGCGAGGGACGTCAAGGGGGTGAAGACCTGAGCTAAATCCTGAGTTGTTCCCGGGTTTCCTTCATCCGAGCCCTGCATCCCCGTCCTGAGCAACCTTGTGTGCGTGCTTGTGTTACTCCTTTCCTCCAACATGGCTGTGCATGACGGTGAGCAGCGTGCTGGCACTGGCCCTTATGATCAGGGAGTTGTCCAGGTCCATCGACGCGCAGCAGCTGCCGGCCGTGAAGCAGGGTGCCCATTTTTCTTTCTAGTTCTGAGAGAGTGTACTGGAGGTGTTTCTGGGGTAACTCGAAGTATCGAAGTTTTTTTTGATGCCTATGTAGGAAGTTGACATGAGTCCGTCCCATAGTCCATAGTGTGTGTGCCACTGTGTGTGCAACCGAGTGTGACCAGAGCAACCGGTATTACCCCGGGGGTGTAGATCACTCGCCGAGCATAAATCTGTATAGCAGCTCAGGAGTGAGTCACTGTTGTTAGATAAAACTCTCTGCAGCCTAGGTTGATGTGGTTACGGTGTATTACTCGTACGTTTACCTGGGAGTGATACTTAGAGGAGATGACCTGATCCGTGAGATAGAGAGTATCCTATGTAAATGAGAACTCCTTGTGATGTAACGTACTGTGACGGAGATATACTAAATTTTACTGATTGTCCAGGGGGACAGATTTACATGCTGAATTTTAGGTAACCGGTAGTTATGACTCTGGTGAATACACACTTTGAGGTGAACAGTATCCAGCTAGTTCTGTCTGGTGAAGGTAGTCTGTAGGATACACAGTGTCCCGTGTAATGTCTGTGGTGTGCCGATGCACGGTTGTATTGCAGGTGTATTGATGCACAGATTTATTTCTTGTGTTCTACTGTGAGTGTGATGCAGTTACACTGTTACCCCCCGTTGTCAGCCCTGTGCTGTCCAGGACAGGCATTGCTGATTTTGAAGAGGTTGGGGGGAGGGCAACCTCCAAGCTTCCCTTGGCATGCACGACCCCAATCCCATGAAATCCAAGACTTCCTCTCGAATTCTTACTGATCTTCCATCAGTCTGGGTTTCTCCAAAGAATTCTGTGATCCTTGCCTCAGCCATGACACAATCTGGCGTCCTAGGCAAAGAAAGAGATGATGGTATATGAAGACAATATAAACATGTAGACAAGTAATATGTATAGGTAACACTTCTATACTATAAAATAGCTTAGAAGAGAGGACGAAATGAAGGCGGCGGTGAAACCAGACCGGGTGGTCAGGAGCAGAGGTCGCAGTTGCATGGGCAGCAACAGTGCTTGGCACCGAAGACATAACGATAGTGTTGACTGAATAGTATCCTGCAAACAGATATGGTACACATAGCCAATGAAATACCTGATATGCACATATGAGAAATCCACCCTATCATCCACTAATTGATATAACTACTAAACATCCATGATTGCCTTATCTATCCCACATCCTATGTTCCTAACAAGGAAATGGAATATGATATACCCTATCCCACATATATCCCATATATAGGGCCAAATAATGCTCCCTTAGGGGTAAAATGCCAGGGTAGGGTTGTGACCTGCTTCACCCCCCCACTTAAAACGACTGCCACGGGCAGGAAGTACATGCCCAAGAGGAACGTAGCAGTCACAAACAGCAGCAAATCCAGGGTCAGCAGATTCCCTCCCATAGGGAATCGAACCTACGCCAGGCAATCTCGGAGCCGGCCGCACGGCCGCTGAAGTAGCCCCGATCGGTCGAATCGAACCACCGCCGAAATACAGAAATTGACAAACGGGATCCCGCAGGTCCCGCAATAAGTAGTAGGCGAAATCGCGAGCTGTTGCGCGTAGAGTCTGGTCCCTGCGTGTCGCATGAGGCATGTGGGGTCCAGCAGGTAAGGGCAGGTAGTTTTTCAAAGAATTAAAACTAAAGGCAAAGTGAACTCACACTTTCAAACAAAACTGAAGGTAATGGTACATGCGAAGCGGTGCGACGCGAAAGTGCAAAAATTTCACTTTTTGAAAAAACTGCCAGGAGAATTGACGGGAGTGTCAAACAGCAACGTAGGACTGTGCCTGCACAAGGGAGCACGAGGGATAGTAGAGATAGAGGCCAGGGAAAGGATCACAAGGTACACAACAAAATCTGATGGCCCTCGGCCAGGGGACTGTTACCACGGGGGGCTAACGGTCCTGTCCTGCAGTGCAACGCGGGGCAACCGTGGTAACAGTCCTTACAGCCACCACAGCCCTTTTTTCACAACCTGGAACAGTGAACACTGTGATTGTGTCTCATTGTTGCCTTGCGATGCATTACTGTCTTGCGCCTGCCTCTGTCTTGTGCATGCTTAGGCTCACTAGTAAACACGGCCACGATGGCCCCACAGTGCGCGCGGTAGCTCACTAAGTAGAGGAAAGAGGTCACGATGGCCTCAGGGTAAACGATCGACGATCATTTAGGCACAAACCAAAACACGGGTACGATGCCCAGACCTTGCACCCACGTGCTTTAGATCGTTTATGAGGGCTTGATGTGCTTGATGTTCTTGATGCGCTTGCCCGTAACGCTTGTAGTAATGAGTGAGCTCTTGCTTGTAAGATGTAAACTTGCTTGATTACTTGCTTGCAAAAGGCCGAGACAAGGCCTAGCCAAAGGCCCAAATGTCAAACAGACCAGACACCAAAGATGAATGAACCAGTCACGGTTGTGACTGTACGATACGGGCACGGCTCAGCCAAGGGTCGTGTCCGTGTGGATGTCTAACTTAGCATGTGTGTCACACGTGCTGCACCACATAGAGGGTAAAGGAGGAGGTACGGAGATGGGATGAGGGTGTGAGTAGACACACTTAAATAGACAAACCTCATAACCATGTAATAATAACCTGACCTCACTGCTAACCCCTCACCTAGGAGCCATACTACGTATATATATCATATATACACATAATAGAGCGATGCACACCGACAAACACAAGACACACTTGTGCGCGCACACCCATTGGCAGGGCCCGGGGGCACACACTCGCCCGGAGGGCATCACAGAGTGTGGGTCTCGCAGTGGCGGCCTTGGGGCACGTGATGGGGGCACTCCACACATACGGCACGTGCAAGAGCTTCCACAAACTACTCACGTACACACAACAAACAGTAAGCATATCCACAATAGAACACGTGTATAGATACGCCACCTTGTTGCTTGGTGTTCGTGTGTGTCTTGGGGGCGTGCGTATAAACACTTAGGTTAGCTTGCGTGTTACCTTTGTCGGTGGGTGTGCCACCGGCGGGCCGTAGCGCAGGGGGTCACCTCCAGGTTGCAAATTGGGGAGGTCGCCCGTACGGTCCCGCTGGTGTATCAGCCCACCCTGCTCCCCGGGGGCACGATGACACGCCCCGAAGGAGTTTTACTGCCCCAACCCCTCTACACCGTGTATGACGGTTCATGTTTACACCTCCGTGTGTAAACTTGGGCCGGTGTATACGGCTACAAAACCCCAAAGGTAGGTGTCAACCTAGGTTTTGCTTGTTCGGGGGGCGGGTGATAACCAACGTAATAGGCAACCATATAATCCCGTAACTAAATTAATGGCATGCGCACACACACGCTACCATTGGCCACGGGCACACCCGGTTGTGGTGTGTCTCGGACAGAGAGACTCGTGTGTGTTGTGGAAATCCAAGTCCACGCACGGGTCTCTATAAAGAAAAATGCCACGCCCATATCCCAACCCGTTTGGTTGGGTGTTGGGATAGAGGACCCCTCGGGTGTTGTGGAAATCCAAGTCCACTCGTGGGGAACTCTAGAGAAAACATTAATATACATATTCTCTCATAAACATATGCGTGTGCACACTCGCCCCTTTCATCATATTGTTCGTTCCCTCTCGTTGCAGGCAGGCATCCCCCGCGAAATTCATCAAGGACATGAAGAGCACACCCAGCCAGCATGCGGCCCCATGCAATGGCAATGGAGGGTACCCACTCCCAACCCGGCCACGCACAGCGACCGGGGACAAATACCCAGGCGGCGGAGACGGCCCAAATCCGCAACGCCACTCTTTGCCTTTGAAGACCCCACCCACTCATAGAGTGACGGGGCAAAGGCACCCATTGCAATTCATATTAGAATACTTGTATTGTAGAGGACGACCCCTCCCTCTAGGCTTAAGTCCTCGCCGTATGTAGTGGCAATTTTGCACGCCACGAAATTTTTTCCACGTAATGTGAGCCACACGAGTACTTCGTACCTTGTATACCTACCCTCGTGTGGACAAGGGCAAATCGGTGGAAAACCATCACGCCCAACACAAAAAGGGAAAATGGGTTGTACCCGCCAACCCAACGAAGTTTTCAAGCCTTCGCCATTTTGAGCAAATGATTTAGCTCGTTGGCTTGGGTCACGGGTCAGGGACGGTCGTGGGGTCGTGGTTTCGGTACGGGGCGGCACTCCGAAACCTTGCAAACACCACCATGCGCACAACCCGGTAGAGTCTTCGGGAAGTGCTTGCCACGTTGTTAGCACCCTTGACAGGGGGCGTCATCGTGGGCAGGACTGACGGCAGTAGTCCTGGTGGTGGTAGGAGTGCTCCAGTAAGACCAAAGGATAGGGGTTTGAATGGCATTAAGACCCCCGAAAGAACACGTCCCACTTCCGCCCCAGGCTATATGCCACGCCACCCCACCCCAAGGACTCTCAAGCCTTTAGCGGTGAGAGAGGTAGACGGTGGGGTAAACCTGCGGTACCCACCGCCCTGCTCCGGTGGGGATTTTTGTGACCGAGGAGCGCGCTGTGCATGCACATCTTCTTTCCTGTCTCCCACCGCTTCTCGCTCTCTCCTCCCTTCCCCAAACAATAATATATCCATATTGGTTAGGGTTTTCTTTTCGTGGCACGCTCATGAGAGCGGTCCACCAAGGTGGGCAAGGATGTCAACGGTTTGGGTGAGATTCTGTTTCTGCAAGTAATCTCTCCAAACTTTGTTGTAGGACGGTAAGAAGGTTTCAACGGGTTCCTCTGTATCCCTATCTTTGGTATAACCCTCCCACCGCACCTTAAAGAGAAGTCTCTTGCGGTAAGTACGGTGACTTAATATTTTCTTGACATTATAGGTGTCCTCCTCAAACTGGGAGGGCACCCTAGCAACCTCCTCCGTGTAATTTAGAGGCACGGGGGAGCGAGGGGAGTTGACCGTTTTCATTAAACAATCAACGTGGACGTCAACTAACCTCCTTTGGTCCACTTGAATAACATAGAGGTCATGCGCCTTCTTGGCCACAACCTCATAGGGCCCATCCCAATAGGGACAAGTCTTATCGCCAAGATTTTTGCGTTGGCGACGGACCCATACGCGGTCCCCTTTTGAGAAATTGGGGGACATCCTCCTACTCTTATTATACTTCCGAGCCATTGTCTCTTGCACTTGAATCATAGCCCTCCGTGCAAGAGCAATAAGCTCCTCACGCCGTTGGAAGTAGTGAGCGGCGTCTTGGGCCACCCCCTTAGGCTCAGCAAGAGGAGGCCCCTTAGTACGGTTGTGTTTACCAAACACAATCTCGTTAGGTGTATAACCTGAAGGACCTGTAGTCTCATGCCACGCTCGTACAACGGCGGGCAAAACCTCTACCCAATTAGTTTTCTTTTTCTTCAAGGTAATGGCTTTAGCAACGGCACGCCTTAGCTGCTTGCCAGTATTTTCGGCCTTGCCATTACCTTGGTGCCTACCCGCGAGACACATAGTCGAGCGGGCACCAACCTTAGAACAAAGGGTTTGGAAATATTGGCTCACAAATTGTGGCCCACGGTCGGAGCATATTTCACGAGGAGCTCCGAACCTATCCACCCAGCGCTCCATTACCAAATGGGCCGCTCTTCTCCCCGTTAGCCCTTCATCCTTGTCTCCGTGACTGGGTTTAGGAATAGGGATCGCGATGAGGTAGCCGGAAAGCCGGCATACACATAGGAGCATTCGGTCATACACCTCTCCATCGTGGGAGGTGGAAGGGTAGTGAAACACATCAAGCGCTATGGAGTCCATGGGCTCCATAGGTATAGGCATAGGGGTCATGTACCCTTGCTTGCGCTTGGTGTCATGCGTGTGAATGGCACATGAGGGACACGTTTGACATTGCAGTTCCACTGCTTTGTACAACCCCTCACCTTCCACGCCATGGTTAATTTCCTTCCAGTGTTTTTCCACACTGGAGGTAGTTAAGTGAAATGCATCATGGTATTCGGCTACCAAACGATGCACTAGCGGCGTAGGAACACACCACCGTCCATTACGGACGAGCTTGTTATCCACCAACCTCACTCCATCTTGGAAGCTCCCATTCAAGGCATCTTGCCACATTTGTTTGTAGCGTTGACAATTTGGGTAGTGTTTAGCCCAATTTATCTCAAAAACATTGGGAGCATCCTCCCGATGTATAGGAGTTGCTTTCTTGTGGGACTTCCAAGATTTTTTTATCTTGACAACTCGCTCCAGTCTCCGAAGCTTTCTCTTTTGCTTCGTCCCCCCCCCCACTGGAGGCGAAGCCAGAGGGGGTGGATCACACGCGGGTGCCCCTTGAGCCCGAGGCGCCGCTTTAGACCTAGTAACAACGGGCGCCACAACCGCCCTAAATACAAGGGGGCGGGCGAGAAGTTCCTCCTTCTCGGCCGCCATCATGTCCCGCACATCCCCGGCCGCTTGGGCCGTCCCATGTATGGACACATCACCCAACGCCGGGTTAGCAGGGTAAGCCCAACGGGACAAGAAATCGTCCACGGGGTTCACTGGCCCCGGAGTATAAACCACATGGAGGTCGAATTTAGAGAACAATTCATGCCAACGTGCTTGGCGTGGAGAGGGACCCCCCACGGTTTTGAGGTCCTCCGTAGCCCAATTTTCAAGGCTACGGTGGTCCGTACGGACCTCCACGCGCTTGTTCCCCACCCAACCATGCCATTTTAAAAGCGCCGCCACTATGGCGTAGCATTCTTTCTCCCGAGGGCTCCAATTCAATTGGCTGCCTGACAATTTGCGGGAGAAAAAGGCAAGGGGGCGTAGGGCACCATCGGGACCTTCCTGCTGTAGGGCCGCCCCCACCGCCCAATTACTAGCGTCTGGGGTGAGGACAAAGTCCTTATCCCAATCGGCTAGTTGGAGGGGAACAATATCCGTAATAGCACGCTTGAGCTTCAAAAAGGCCTCGTTAGCCGAAGCATTCCATGTTAGGCCTATCTTTTTGCCATTCTTATGCTTAGGCAAATCCTTCAACATGTTAATCAAAGTCGCCGCCATCAGAAAATCTGACAGCTACCAGTCGTCGCCATCAGGATCTCCACTGAGATCCTGCCCAAACTGGGCCAAACAGTGGTTTTTGGGCGAAAAACAGTGAAATATAGTGATTTTTGAGCCAAAAACACTCATTTCGCGTGTCTCCCCCCAACGCGTCGCGTAGCCGACACGACGCGTTTCTGTCCCAATTCAAACTATATATGCAGAGGGCCACTGTTGGGCCACACCATGGTCGCCTGGCTGATTCCTGGGATCGCCTCAGGATTTTCTAAAAAAATTGTGAACGTGACTGATTTCGCAAAAATTGACCTTCGCGGAACGCCGCAAAAAAAATCACGTTATATTCCTATATTTCTAAAAACGATAAATCAATAATAAAATTGATTAAAATCTCCAGAAATCGAGAAATAAAACTTCGATCTGGGGCTGCGTCGCGCAGGCGACGATTGTCGTCGCCATCCCAAAAATGACGAAAAATGACGATTTCTGGGGTATTTTACAGAAATTCCACAGAAATCGGGATGCCATAAGGCTGGGAATCAGCCCAGGAAAATTCCTGATGCGAAGAGTGCCACAGGCTGGGCAGCGGGTATGGGTGAGGCACCCCATACCGCTTCACCCCCCTCCTTAGAAGCCTTGCCTATATCCAAAAGAAGGAAAGGCCAAGGAGGCGCTCTGACCCCTGCACTGCCCTGGTTTCAAAACTGATTCAACAGGACAGTGGGGGGGGGCTTAGTAAGTAATTTACATGCCACTCACATGTAGGTCTTTTTTTTTTGATATATTCATAGGGCAATTGCCCCCCAGGCGACCACACTGGTCCCTGGCACTCCCTTTAGCCTCTGGTGACCAAACCAGGGGCGCTGCAGGTCCTTCCGACCTGACTGATGGCGCTGAGGCGCACATATTGGCCCTCTTTCTCCATGGGCATGGAAACATAATAATTCAATAAATTCAAATGCGGAAAAAAATTTTTTTAGGGTCAAACCCAAGGCCACAAATTCCTCGTGCCTGAATTTAGGGTCATTTCCTACTGAAGGCAACGAATTACTCGTGCCTGTTTAGGGTCGATTCCCAACCCAAGGCGACGAATTAACGCGCCTGATTTGGGGCATTTAGGGTCATTTCCTACCCAAGGCGCCCCACGCCTGTTTAGGGTTGGTTGCCAACCCAAGGCGACAAATTAACGCGCCTGCTTGTGGCTGTTCTCAGATGGCGTCGTCGTCGCTGTGGTCGTCGCCCAGAGGATGAGATAGACTTGGGGGCTCCATAGGGTTCATGGGGAAGCCAAGGTGATACCCATTGTAGGAGTCAAGGAATTCCTCCTTCATCATGTTGATGCCCTGGACCTTAGCTCCTGCAGATGTCGACGTCGTCAACAATTCTCCTGCAGTCTGGGCGTCGCCGCCGTCCGCAGGCCGTCACACCGCCTTGGTGGCCTTGGTGTCGGCAAAATTCTTTTGAAGAGGTTTGGGGGAGGGCAACCTCCAAGCTTCCCTTGGCATGCACGACCCCAATCCCATGAAATCCAAGACTTCCTCTCAAATTCTTACTGATCTTCCATCAGTCTGGGTTTCTCCAAAGAATTCTGTGATCCTTGCCTCAGCCATGACACAATCTGGCGTCCTAGGCAAAGAGATGATGGTATATGTAGACAATATAAACATGTAGACAAGTAATATGTATGGGTAACACTTCTATACTATAAAATAGCTTAGAAGAGTGGACGAAATGAAGGCGGCGGCGTCGCCACCATCAGAAAATCTGACGGCTACGAGTCTTCGTCATCAGGATCTCCACTGAGATCCTGCCCAAACTGGGCCAAACAGTGGTTTTTGGGCAAAAAACAGTGAAATATAGTGATTTTTGAGCCAAAAACACTCATTTCGCGTGTCTCCCCCCAACCCGTCGCGTAGCCGACACGACGCGTTTCTGTCCCAATTCAAACTATATATGCAGAGGGCCACTGTTGGGCCACACCATGGGCACCTGGCTGATTCCTGGGATCGCCTCAGGATTTTTTAAAAAAATTGTGAACGTGACTGATTTCGCAAAAATTGACCTTCGCAGAACGCCGCAAAAAAGGTCACGTTATATTCCTATATATCTAAAAACGATAAATCAATAATAAAATTGATTAAAATCTCCAGAAATCGAGAAAAAAAACTTCGATCTGGGGCTGCGTCGCGCAGGCGACGATTGTCGTCGCCAGCCCAAAAATGACGAAAAATGACGATTTTTGGGTATTTTACAGAAATTCCACAGAAATCGGGATGCCATAAGGCTCGGAATCAGCCCAGGAAAATTCCTGATGCGAAGAGCGCCACAGGCTGGGCAGCGGGTATGGGTGAGGCACCCCATACCGCTTCAATTTGATCCCAGAAGGATTATTGAGACGACCCTCTGATGGTGTCGGTCTCAATGTGCTGGCAGTTGTTTGCTTGTGTCTACTTATGCTAGCCAGGGTGTGCGTGGGCGTGAGTACCTGTGCGTGCGTGTTTGGCATCACGAGAGGTACCCCGCGCAACCCCCCCAGGGCCATTGGCTCCTCCTGTTGGGAGAAGATTTCACTGTGATTGTGTAGTGTTGTTTTGAGTCTGTTAGGTTAGTTGCAAGTCAGTGAGGGCTCCTTGATGGATGGGATTTGAGGTTTGAGGCTTGATTTTGCGGGTACTAGACGCCTTTCGGCCCCGGGGGGGCGCCTGGTTGGGCCAGGTGATATCCTCCCCACCGGGACCTAGTGGGGGGCCCGTCATGACGCACCTTCTGCCTGGTGGGGGAGTCCCCCGGGTTCACAGGGCTCGGAGCCCCGTCCCTCCCCGGCTTCCCCATTTCGCCACTCCCCGGTCAGTGCGTTACTTAGCAGCCGTAGCTGCAGGCGCTTACCCACTGCGTCGCCCCCCTGATGTGTGGTCGCCCGGGGCGCCGGCGCCGCCGGGCCCGTGCTACTGGCTTGTCGCCAGTGGGACCCCCGTGTGCTGGCGCGGAGGCTGCGTAGCCACCGGGCTGATGCGTGGCGCGGCGCGCCACTACTGCCTTGGCGGTTGCAGTGCCCTGGTTGTGTGTGCGCGGCGCTCGCGGCCGGTTCGGGGGGCTTGGGCTGGTGCCTGGTGTCGTGTCTTCCCCGTTTACCCCTTCCCGCCCCGCGTTCCCCGCGCTGTTTGTGGCGGGCCGTCCCGTCCGGGTGTCCCTCATCCTTGCTCGCTGGTACGCCATTCCATGCGGTCTGTGCGTTCCGCGGGCTCGGTCCGGTTGCCCTTCTGGTATTCCCCGCGTGCCCTTTGTGTGTGTGCGCGCTTGTGCTCCCGCGGCGTCCGCGCCCCCCCCCCCCTGGTTGGTGTGGCGCCCGCACCTCGCGCGGTCCCGGTGCTGGGCGCTGGTAGGGCTGTTCAACGCGGTCCGTGCCCCTCCGCGTGTCCTGCCCCGGTCCCGTGCCCCGTTTGGTTTGCTTGGGGGGGGGGGCGGGGCCGGTCCCGTTTCTCCTCTACCTGGCTTGGGGCTGTGTTTCCCCTGTGGGGTGGGTCCGCGCGTCTGGGGCGTTCCAGCGTCGGGGGGTGGGGTGGGGGGGGGTGCGGCCTGTGCGCCGCTCTCCCCGACTGTGCGGCAGGGGGGGCCAGTGGAGCGGGGGGTCGCCTTGCCTCAGCCCGTCTCTCTGCCTTTCCGGTTCGTGCTCGCTTGCTGTCTTTGGCCGCGATCAGTGTGGCGCCCTTGTGCGCTAGCGCGGGTTCCCTTGCCCATCGCGGCTCCTGCAAGAGCAGGCGGCTGGGGCGTGGAGGCGGGCCCTGCTCCGGCCTCCCTCCCGGGCGTCGCGGCCCAGCTGGGGGGAGGGGGTATCATCTCCCCGCCTCGGTGGGCTGGGGGGCCGTCGCCCCTGTGGCTTGTGGGTCGGTCGGGGGCTGGGGGGACAGGGGGGGGTCGCGCCGTGGCTCCCCACCTCCCCCCTCCGGGGGAGGCGGTCTGCGGCTTTCTGCCCTGTCCCCCTTTCCGCGCTCGGTCGGGGTCGTGGGGCGGCCCCGGGCGCCGGGTGCGGTCCGCTGCCGGCGGGCCATCCTGGTGGGAGGGGGGGTGGGGGGGGGAGGGCCGGCCCGTGAGCCGCCCCCCCGTAGGGCTGGCCGGGGGGCCGGGCGGCCGGGGGGCCGCTCTGCGTCCGCTCGTCCCCTGCCTTCCCTGGGCGGGCAACAATGCGGGCGTTACCGGCGACGCTCAGATCATGGGGGGCGCGGCCCCCATACTGCTCCAGTTCGTTGTCGCGTGCCGCCCCCGGGCGTGGTCCGTGCGTCGCTCTTTTGCGCTGGTGTGGGTTCGCCCGCCTGTCGCGACCCCCGCGGGATCAGGCGGCGGGGGCGGCGGGGGCGCGCGGCGTGCGGATCCAGCTGCGCCCCCCCCCCCAGGCGTCGCGGTCCCTCCTGGGGGAGGGGCGACACCCCCTCTGCCTCGGGTGGGGTGGAGCGCCGGCGCCCCCGCGGCCCGCAGGCCGGGGGGGGAGGGGGGGGGGAGAGGGGGGGGGGGCGCCGCCGTCCCCTGCCCCCCTGTTCCGGGGGGTTGGTCCATGGCCCTCGTCCCTGTCCCCTTGGGCACCCCCCTGGGTATACACATTCAGCCAGGGTTGCCGGGCAGCCGTGGGCGCTGGGTGCGGCTTGGCCGGCCGCCGGCGGGTCAGTGTGGCGGGGGGGGGGGGGGGAGGTCTCTTTGCCGCAATCTGCCCTCTCCCGTTTTCCCCGGGTGGGCACCGAGGCGGGCCGCTTTGTCTGCGCACTCCTGGGTGCCGCCGTTCGGCCGCGGCCCACGGCGTCGGCGCAGAGCCGCCGGTCGGCAGAGGCTAATGCGGGAGTGAGTGGGCGGCCGACAGGGGGCGCTTGGCGCGCGGCTGCGCTTGCCGCTGCTGTGGCGTCCCCCCCTTGGGTGCCGCGGCCCTCTCGGGGGGGCTTGGGGCCGCCGCCCTTCCGGTCGGCCTCCGCGTACGGGCCGGGGGGGCGGGGGAGAGGCAGGGGGAGGGGTGGGGGGGAGGGGGGGATCCCCTCCGTCCCGCCCTGGTCCCCTGGCGCCGCCCCAAGACTGCTGCGGGGGAGTGGCCCGGTGGTTCTGGTCCCGGGGGGCCGGCCGCCAACTGGGGGGGCGCACCCTTCCCCCGCCCCCCTCCGCCCTCCGGGCGCCAGGCCCCCGTGCAGGTCCTCGCTCGGGCCCCCTGCCCTCCTCGCTGTCGCCGCGCGGCATCGGCCGGCCGGGGGGGGGGGGGGGCAGGGCTGGCTAGTGCTGGGGGCGGCGACTCGGGTCAGCGGTCAGCGGTTAGCGGGCTGCGGGGCAGTGGGCCTCCCCTCACGCTCGTTGCCCCCGTCCTGTCCCCCACTGGAGGTGGCGCGCGCCCCTTCCCCGCGCCGTACGAAGGGGGGGTGTGGGTCGGGGGGCCCGGCTCTGTTGGGGGGGGCATCCCAACGCCCCCCCCCCCCTCGCGCTCATTGCCTGGGCCGGCGGGGCCCGGCCGTCACCTGCGCCGTCGCTTGTGTGGGGGCTGGGGCTTGGGCGGCGGCGGGTTCCGCCGGTGGTAGCGCTAGTGGGTGAGGGCGTTGCGCAAAGCCCGGGGGAGCCAGTTGTTGGCATCCGCATCTGTGATGCGGAGCACCGCCCCCCCCTCCAGGAAAGCCAGCCACGTCGGCTCCCTGTCGGACCCCGCCGCCCGAATCACCGCCCTGAGGACCCTCTCGGGGTCCTCCAGGGCTGCCTACCCCCCGGGGGCACCTCCTGGTTCCCCCCGTCCCTCCGGAGTAGCACGGCATCGAAGGGCCGGTTCCTCATCCCCCTGGTGGTCCCCGAGCAGGCCCAGCTCAGCCAGCCGTACACTTCCACCACGAGGGGGAGAGCCTGATCCCCCAGGGGGTCCGGGACCGTGCCCAAGTCCCGGTCCCAGGGCCGGGTCCCCTCTGCCCCCCGCGCCGGCTCCCCCTGCGGCCCCTGTGCCTGCGGCGCCGGCGCCGCGCCCCGCCCCACCGCCGCCGAGGCAGCAGCCATCCGCGCAGGCTCCGCCCTCGGCGCGGGGGGGGCCGGCTGGTGCTGGGGTCGGGGGGGTTGGGGGGGGATGAGGTCACCGGCTTCGGGGTCAATGTTGTAGACGTGGGCGTGGTGGTGGTGGTGGTGTTGGGTGTGGTGCGCTGGCATTTGCTGGATGCCGGGGGGGATGCACCGCACCGGCCGCACGTCCGGCTGCGGGGGCGCCCCGCTCCCCGTCCCCCTTCTTTCGCTCCGTCCTCCCCCCTTGGCTCCCGCGCCCCACAATGTCTGTCCGCATGGGCCCACGGCGCCCTTGTCCTTGCCCTTGCGTCCCTCCCGGCCCCTACGCCTTTGTCCCCCTGCCCGCGCCGTGGGTTCCACCCTCCGTCACCTGCGCCCTGGCTTGCACTGCCGGCGCCCGTACCCTTCCCGTGCCCGTGTCCATGCCCTTGGCTGTGCCCACGCTCGCCGACCGCGCCCCGTTCCACTCCATGCGCTCCGTGGCCGCCCGCCTTGGCGCCCTGCTCGCGCCCCTGCATGTCCTTCCCATGCCCTTGTCCTTTCCCTGCTCCTTGCCCCGCGTCTTGCCGTCCGCTGCCCGCGCTCTGCCCCCCTCCGCTGCTGCTGGCCTCGGCACCGTGCCCGCGCCTTCGCCCTCGCTCCTTGGCGTGTGCGCCCTGGCCTGCCCCCTGTGTGTGTCCCTGTGCACTCCCCCTGTCGCCTCCTGTCCCCCGCTCCGGGCTCCCGTGCCAGGCACCCTGCCCCGCCTGTGCGCCGTCCCCCCCCTCCCGGATCACGCGCCGGGCGTCCTGTTGCCGCCGCAGCTGCGGCAGCGTGACGCCCGGCGGCGAACGCTCGGGCGCCGGGGGGCGGACGTGCCGCGTCCGCCCCGTGGGGAAGGTGGCCTTGGGGGGGAACGTCTTGGGGGGGCTGGTGTGGGTGGGGCTGGGGTCGGTGTGGGCGCGGTACTTCGCGCCCTCCCTGCCACCCGCTGCGGCTGCGGCGGCTCCCGGCAAGACGCCCGAGGCCCGCGCGGGGTCCGTCCCCCTGGGCCCGGGGCTTGCCGGGGGCCGCGGCGTGGCCGGCCGGGGCGGTGGCGCGGCCTGCCGGGGCCGCGGTCTCAATTACTTGTGCACTCTTCCCGCTCTCCTCTGCGGCCGCGGTGGCCCCCGGCGAGGCGCCTGGGCCCGGCGCCGGGGCCACCCCCTGCGCTGGCGGCGCGCCGGGGGCCGCGGTCAGGGACGCGGTGCGGCTTGCTGGGGCCGCGGTCTCAACCACCTGTGCGCCCGGGGCCCCCTCTGAAGGCGGGGCGGTATGGCTCGCAGCCTGGGCGGCGGGGGCGGTCTCCTCGGCCGGCGCGGGTCCCCAGGTCGTCGGCCTGGTGTCGGCGGAGGCTGCCCGGGGCTGCCCAGCCGGCGGCCCCACCGGCACCGCTGCCTCCGCCAGCCGCCGCTCCTCGCGCTGCGCGAGGGTCTCCTGCGCGCATCCCGGGGACCCGGGGGAGCGGGAGCGGGACCGGCGGTGGTGGCGGTTGTCCCGCTGGGGGGAGCCATCGGAGTCCAACATCACTGTTATTCTGGTAGGCATGCGTGGCGGCAGGCGCGCCCTCCCCACTACCTCCCGCCGCATCCGTGTTGTGCTGTGGGCGGCGCTGTGTAGTGCTTTGCAGGGGGGAGGGGAGGAGGGGAGGGGGGCCCGGCGGTGGCGTTAGCGCCGTGCGGGCGGGAGCCGGTGGCCATTAATCGGCATTGGGGCGGGAGGCGGATGAGCCACGCGTCCCACACGTCGCGCCACAGCTCCCGGTCTGGGGCGGGGCTCAGGGCCCTGGGCCCTCGGGGGTCGTCCGGTGGTGCCGAGGGGAGCCGCACTAGGTGGACCCCCGTAACGGCGGTGACCTCCTGTGCTCGCAGGAAGGTGTACCCCGTCCCGCGCCGCGGGCGCCGGGAGGGGGGGGCGGGGTACGGGCGCTGCCCCGTACGGGTGGGTGGGGGTGATCCCCAGGACCTGCTCGGGGTCCCCGCGGGTCGCGACGACGAGGAGGAGCAGGGGGGTGCCCAGGCGCTCTTGCCAGAGGACCTGCCCCCTGTGGTGGGCACCCCTGGTCCTGGAGGGGCAGGGGGACAGGTTCCGGTTGGCCCATCCGCGGGGTGCGTGCGTCGCCGGCGGGAAGGCGGGATCCAGGTGGGCTCCCTGGGGAACGGCTCGCACATGACGGCGTACGGGGGGGTCGGCCTGGCGCCGTCGTACACCGGGTTGGTCGGGCGGGGGCGGGTGGGCGCCTCGTCCGCGCCCTCCACGAACACCGTGATTTCGCCCACCTCCAGGTCCCCGTCCGGCGGATGTAGAAGGTGGAGTGCCGCGTCCAACTCGGAGACTCTTCCCGGGTGTGTGGCCCGCGCCTGATTCAGGTACGGGGCCGTGTCCCCGGGGCAGCGCGTCCTGAGGGCGTGCAGCAGGGCTGGGGCGCTGCTGTGAAGGGACATGGCAGACCCCGCGCCCGTCAGGCGCATGGTGTCCCCCATGCACAGGGGCCGGCATGACCGGTTGGACGTGCGCCACTGCATCCAGTGCCCGTAGAGGGCCGCCTTCGGGCTGATGAGCCCTGGCCGGATAGCGTTCACGATCCGGTGCATTGCCGGGAGCAGCGTAGGGGCCCCCGCCCTGTTCAGGGCGCGGACCGCCGGGAGGGCGGCCTCGCTGAGGAATGCCCTCGCACTGCCCGCCGGGTCGTGCTGGGCGGCAGCGTGCGCCTCGTGCGCCTCTGTCACCGCGTCCGCTACCAGGCCCCGGACGGCCGCCTCCTGCGCTCGGCGGCGGGCTCTGACGTGCCCCGGCCCGTCCCCCCGTCGGCGAGGCATGGTGCTGTGGGCTCTCAAAAGCACAGCAGCAAGTGGCAGTTAGGGCGCGAACACGAGCGACAGGTGCGTGACGGAGGTGGGGTCCCGCAGGTGCACGTGGATCCAAAGGAGGGCGGCGCCCGCGGGGCCCGCGCGCTGTTGTGAGGGGGCGTGTGCTCCCCTGATGCGCCGGTGCAAAGCCTCCTCTTCCTTGCGCCTGTGCGGGCCCGCGCGAGGTTCGGGCCAGGGCACACGGCCACCTGGGAGCACTGCGCGCACCTGTTGGCGCCCGTCAGCGTGTTGGTGGATACCGTGTCGCATGCACCGCAGAGGTGGCAGGTGTGTGGGAGGTGGGAGGGCAGCGACCAGGGGCCGAGACGGCGGAGCCAGAGGTCGTTCAACTTCTGGCAGAGGGGGTCCCGGAGCTCCAGCAGGCGGGTGCGAACGCGGCGCCGGTAGTCCCTGCCGAGCGTCTTCTGCCGGACCTCCTGCCACGTGTCGTTGGGGAGGACCCCCTGGTCGTGGAAGGTGGCGATGAGGTCATCCCACGCCGGCCGGGGCTGTCCCCGGGGGGGGTTGCCATATACACGTGGCGCCTGGTGAGATGGGGCACCAGCGTGTGCCACTGGCACGCGTCCGCGGCGTCCCGGTGGAGGAGGGCCAGTAGGCTGCCGTCCGGGACTGCCTCCCACCCTACCCGCAGCCCGTCGCAGCTGTCTAGCTCCTGGCGCAGCGCGGTTGCAAGGCCGGTGGGGAGCATGAGGAGTAAGGGTCCCAGAATGTCGCCCAGCCGGGACAGGGCGTCGTCGTACACAGGTCCCCCAGTTTTGAAGTGCGCCACGGTGAGCCGGGCAGCTCCGCCCTCCGGGGGGAGCCACCGGATGGTGGCCGCGTCGCGTCCCCATGTGTGTACCTCCCTGGCTCGGAGCACGTTGGCGGTGTGGTGGACAATGCGGGGGGGAACAGGCGCTCGGATGAGCGAGGACACGTCCCCACTCCACCCCGCTTGTGGCTCCGGGGCCGCCTGTAGCCATTCCTTTGCCGAAGTGTCCCACGGGTGGTCAGGGCCCGCCCCGCAGATCATGGTGGGCCGCGGCTGGGTGTGCAGCCCCCACCCCTCGAGCAGGATGGCGGCATACCGTTGTGCAGGGGTCTCCGGGGCGTGCGTGGCGGCGCAACACCGGCCCCATTCGCTCGCCCGCTCCTCGCCCACCATTCGGGCCTCCCATGCGGTCATGGAGCCGCGCCCGATGATCCACCGTGGGAAGAGGGCGTCTTGTAGGTGCTCCGAGAAACCCCCTGGGAGGTCCCGGTACGGGTGGGGGTCCTCTTGCGGCAGGCGCTCCAGAGTGCCATTCACGACACAGAGGGAGGCTACGAAGTCCTTGTCAGGGCGCGGGGGAGGGGGGGGGGGCAGCTGCCCTCTGCCGCATTGAGCCATCGGTGCACCCGGGCCGCTGCGCTTAGGGGCTTGCGGAGGAGTTGCTCCAGCCGGTGGTTGCGGAGCTCCCTTGCGAAATCACCCAGCCGGAGCATGTGGTGGAGAGAATTGTCCATGGAGGTCCCTCCCGGCGGGTCGTAGCGGGCTATGGCGCGGAGCTGCGCCTCCGCCGCCTCGGGCACCAGCCCAGAGCAGAGGACTTCTGTCCATGCGGCGCCCTCGGAGCGCCGCGAGGCCACCCATAGAGTCTCCTCCCCAGGCAGGAGGTGGCGGGCCGCCTCCTTCACCGCTTGGCGGTAGTCAGGCCAGAGGAGCCGTGAGTGGGCGCAGCCCACGTGCATGTGCACCGGGGTCTCCTCCGGGCCGCCGCAGAGGAGGCACGGCTGCGGGAGAACGGCGACGCCAGAGAGCCGCTCCTTGCGGACACGGAGCCTGCGTTGCACCGGCGTGTGGCCGTCCCTGGCCCGCAGCGCCCAGTGGTCGGTGCCCGTCGCGGTGGTTCCCGGGCGTGGACATACGCTGTGGCGTGGGCTGCGCCCAGAGGTGTGTGTCCTCGGTGCGTCAGCGCATGGTCCGTCTGTGCCCGCTGGGCGACCGCGGCGAGCGTTAGCATCGTGGGGGGCCATAGGTCGAGGTGGCCGTCATGACCGGCGACTCTGAGCTGGGCGTGGCTGGGGCCCAGGGGCGTGTTCTGTAGGACGGTGTCCTGGGACGCCGCCCAGTCCGCCTTGTGTAGTAGGGCGTCGCTGTGGTGGGAGGTGGCTCGGGCATACCAGAACGGGTGTTCGGCGTGCTGCCCTCGCGCACGCAGGCCGTCCTGGGGCCATCGTAGGGGCATCTGGGTGACCACCTTTGCCGCTCCCGCGGGGACTCCCGTGGCCCGCTCGCGATCCGCGTGTCGCAGGAGGTGGAGGATGACTTCGGCGTCCACCGTATGGACCCACGGCCGGTGGGCGTCGTATTGCAGGGGGAGGGAGGCGGCCACCCCCTCTCCGTCGGGCACCACGCCCGAGATGGCCACCGCCGACGTGCGGGTGAGGTCGGCGGCGAGAGCGACGCTGGTGGCGTGCCTGCAGGGTCCGCCCCCCAACGCATCGGAGGAGGTGTTGCCCCAGGCCTCCGGGATCCAGTAGTACCCGCCGGGGCTGAGCCACCCCGCGTTGAGGTCGGCGGAGTGCCACCTGACGTCGGGGTGGCTGGGGGTCAGTTGGTCTATGGTCGTGTAGTCGGACCTCTGCCCCAGCGATCTTGCTTGCCCAGGACCGGAGCGCCGTTACCTGTTCCCTGAGCCATGCCGGGCCTCCGCGCTGGTGGACCACCAGGTGTCCCGTGTCCTCCGGTTGGTTCTTCAGCGCGTGCACCGCCATGTGTGGGTCGTGCGGCACTTCCGTAACTACCAGCAGGGCGTTGCCGCGGGGGAGCCGGCGGGTCCTGGGCTGGCCTGCCCCCACCTGCACTATCACCCACTGGGTCCGGAGCTGCGCTTGCTCTGTCGCCCGGGTGCACTGGTCGTCCGTAGTCACCAACCATATCAGCGTCGGCGCGTGGAACCGTGGGCACAGGGGTTCGGGCCACGCCACATCCGCGTTAGGCTCTTGGTGCTCACCGTCCGCGAGTACGTCGCGGACGATGTACAGGAGGGCCGCCGGCGGGTGGTATGCCGTCCCCTGCGTGGGGGGCGATAGGCTGCCCCGACGGCGGTAGCCCCCGACGTGAAGGTGCATGCCGTCCGGGGTCACCCGTGGGCCGGTGTGGGCGTCCTTCTTAGCCCTCGTGGGGGTGGACGAGTCTCAGTCGGGGCCCCCGCGTGCCGGTGGTGTGGGAGAGGTGGATCAAAGCGTCGCGCCACCCGGGGTGGTTGGTGGGCTCCTGCTCACGGCGGCAATAGTGGAGGGGTTCATCGGCGCACTGGTGGAGGCACTCCCGCAGAGCTGTCGGCCACGGGTTGTCATTGTCGGGGAAGGGGTGGTGCGGCCCGTGCTGCCCATGCCACGGCGTCGTGTGCGGCACCGTCAGGCGGCACGTGTCGCGGTGTCGTAGCTTGGCGGTGCGCAGCGTGACGATGTTGCCCGGCGGGGACTGTAGTTGGACGTGGGCCGCCCCGGGGCACGCGATGGGGTTGTAGAGCCCCACGCCCAGGGCGGCCAGGGCCCGGGGTATGCGGTGGACCCAGTCGCCCCCCGCCAGGGTTGCGAATTCCGGGACGGGGTAGTGCACCTCAGGGCATATGCCGTGCGCGCCGGCGACTTCCCAGAACATCCTGGTGACCTCAACGCGCACGGAGGTTGAGCGGTTGTGGACGGATGAGCCAACGAGGGCCACCGCTGTCTGCTGGCACCCCGTTGGCACCCGCGTGAGCTCCAGGGTCCGGTCATCCTGCAGGCTGTCCCGCGAGGCGTCGAAGGAGTATCGCGCCCTGTCTTTCGCGACCTGGACCGTGATGTGGTCCAGGTGGCGCGCGGTGTCGGAGTCGTCGGCGATGAAGGGGGCGACATACTGCGTCACTCCCCCTAGGATCGCCAGGATGACGTCCTGCACGACTTTCGGCGGTGCGAGGGTGTTGAGGCACCAGTGGTGCACCGCCGCCAGGCGCAGGCGGTGTTTGCGCTGCAGGGAGGACTCCCCGTCCGGCTGCAGCTGGAGTCCCAGGTAGGGGACGGGGTCCGCCGCCGGCACCCAGTGCCATGGGTTTTCCAGGTGGGGACAGAGGCGCAGTTGCAGGCCCGGGACCCCCTCCCTGTTGGCCATGGCGCACTTGCGGGGGTTGAGCTCCAAGCCCATCATCCCCAAGTACGCGGCCATCGCTTCCACGCCCTCGACGAAGTGCTGCAGCGTGTGGGCAACCACAAGCAGGTCGTCTATGTAGGCCTGGATGAGGCCCTGTTCAGCCTCTCAGGGCAAACGCAGACGGTGCCCCGGGGCCCTGAGCAGGGGCTCCAGGAGGAGCGCGTACAGCAGGGGGCTTTCAGGGTTGCCCTGCCGGACGCCACGCAGCATGTGGACGGGCTGTGTCCGCCCGTGCGCGGTGACGATGCGCAACCTGGCGCATGTGTGGAGGAAGAGCAGGAGGTCGATTACCTCCGGCGGCACGGAGAGGTGGCGAAGGATGAGGTGGAGGGCGCCGTGCGGGGCGGTGCCGAAGACCTTGCGGGCGCCGAAGGAGAAGACGTAGTTGGGCCTTCCCCGCTGGAGCTGCCGCTGCGCCATGAACAGGGGGGGGGCGGTGTTGGAGCCGGGGAGGGCCCCGTGTTGCCAGTCGCTGACCACTCCGTGTCGTGTGAGCACTTCCATGATGCGCTGGGTGAGGGGGCCCGTGAGCAGCTTCATGTCCAGCTGGCCCAGGGCTATGGGCCTGTAGTCGTCCAGTCGGGCGGAGCCCGGCACTTTGGGGCTGAGCCAGATGTGCGCGTCCCTCCAGTGCATGGGCGGCGGGGCGCCGCGGAGGATGGCCCGGTAGGAGTGGACCAGGAGCCACTGGACAGGTGCCGGGAGGGCATTGATGAAACGGGCCTCCACGTGGTTGGGACCCGGGGCCTTGCCATCGGCCTTGTCCAGGGCGGACTGCAGGTCCTGCATGGAGTACTGCTGGACTTGGGGCCAGGCCCCTTCAGGGACCCGGGGCACGTGGCGGCTGAGGACCGCCTGGAAGACGGGGAGGTCCACCGGGCGTTTGTCATACAGTTCCCGCCAGAAGGTGCGAAACCGCGAACATCACGTCGTGGGCATCTGTGAGGAGCGTTTGGGTGTTGGGGATCCGCACGTTCCAGAGGCCCGACAAGCCCGGGGCCTCTACCTCTATGGCCCCCCGCACAGCTTTCCACCGCTGGGCGATGTCCTGGGCGTGACGGCGCCAGAAATCTTTGATGGCGCGCTTGCGGTCAGCCGCCAGGAGTGCGCGCAAGTGGCGGATGTCCTCTTCGAGGGCGGCTGCTTGCCTTTCCAGCTCCTCCTGTAGCTGGCCCTCCGTGGCTTGGCGGAACCCGGGCAACGCACCCCGCAGCTCTTCCGTGAGCCGGAGCGCCGCCTAGGACCGGATGCCATGCCATGCCGCGTCTGCTTGCTACGCCGCCCGCGCGCACGCTGCCAGGGTGTCGTGGCGGAGGATCGCCGCCTGGAGCCGTTTTCCGCTCTCAGGGGGGTCCCCTCCCGCCGGGTCCGTCCCCGCCGGGGATGGCTGTCGGCGTCCCACCACACGCCCCAGGGCGTCATGCGCCGCATGGAGGTGTTCGAACACCGTGTCCACTGCGGCCGCGGGCATGGACCCGTAGGCTTGCTGCTCTGAGGGGCCCAGCCAGGGCGCCAGGGAGGGCTCGTCCTGCGCGGCGGTGACCGCTGCCCACAGGCAGCGCTGGACGGGCGCGGCCTCGGCGTAGTACGGGAGGAGGCGGCCCTCTGTGTGGCTGTAGGGGGCGGGCAGCGCCCTGTGCACCGCCACGTGGAGGAGGCCTGGCAGGGCTAGGCGGACGGGGGGGTGGTCCGACTCGACCACCTGGGGGTGTGCCATGCTGCGGGCCCAGATGCTTTCCCGCAGGGACCACGGAAGGGGGGGCTCGTTGACCATGAAGGTGTCCACCCTGTGCCGGGACGGGTGGAGCGTGGAAGTCATGTACTCCGCGCCGCCTGCCATGGCCCTCCGGAAACCGCAGGCCTCCCAGCCCAGCCGGAAGTGCTCCGTGGCCCGTTTGGTTGTGGCATCCATGTAGACGTTGGTGTCGCCGGCGATGACCACCGGGTGTCTCCCACCGAGGCTGCGCGCCGTGGCATACATTTGTATGTCGGCCCAGAACGCCGCCCTTCCCGCCCACGGGGAGCAGCCTTCCTGCGGTCCGTGGACGTTGATGAGGGTGAGCCCCCCCCCGTCCGTGCCGATATTTAGGGCCGTGGCCTTCCCTTGGACAATTTCCGTGAAACTGAGCACCTCGTGCTCCGCCACGTACTTGCTGCTGACCGCGGTGAGGAAGCCTCCCCCTCTCGAGGTGGAGGTGGCCCCCGTCTCTGCCAGCCGGCTGCTGAGGAAGGGGGTGTACCCCTTGTCCCGGAGTGCTGCGGCCACGTGCATCTCCTGCGCCCGGTTGGCGATCCCTGTTTCCTGGAGCATGATGGCTAAGCCCCCCTCCCAGGGTAGCATGCCGGTGATGAGCTGCTCCTTGTCGGTACAGGCCGCCGGCCCCCGGCGCCGTCAGAGCGTGTCCCGGAGGGACCGGTCTGGTGGGACTAGGCCGTTGCGTAGGTTCCAGGAGAGGAGCCATAGGGCGTCGCCCGCCGCGTCCTCCTGGAGTCAGCTGTCCCGCATCGGCATTGCCGCCGGGTCCGCTGGAGCCGCCAGATCTCCTGGGTGTGCCGAGGCCATGGGGTGTGGGGAGCCTGCTCCCAGCGCAGCCCACAGGGGGGCCAGGGGGGCCAGTCCCGCGGGGATGGACCCCTGTTGGGCTGCATCGCCCGCCCCCAGGGCCGCCCTGGGTGCCTTCTCCTCACCGTCTGCGTGGCCGGCCGCCCCGGGCGGGGGGCGCCGGGTGTACGGGGCGTGCAACGGGGACCTCCGTGCCCTCCCTTGGAGGATGTGGGAGGCCGCCTCCTTGTCGTCCACCGGGGCGGCGGCGTGCACCGCGTGCCACGCAGGGTGTTCCAGCATCGCCCCGCTTGTGTAGTACTTGTCTGCACACAGGGGGCATTTCGTTGGCTCCGTGGCCCCCCGCGCCGTGGGGAGCGGCACCGACTTTCGGATGGCGCCCTCCGGCGCTGGGTCCAAGGGCAGGTTGGCCAGTGGAACCGTGTGTGGCGCCAAAGCGCGGCCCGGGGCTGTCGCATCGAGGGCTCGTGTCGCGGGCGCAGGTCCGAGACTCCGGATGGCGTCGCTTTGCGTGTCTGCCTGCAGCCACTCCTGCAAGTGCGTGGCGCCGATTTGGCGGTCGGGCTTGCCCCTCCATCGCAGGTTGTGGAAGGCTTGTAGCCAGTGGGACACCGTGGTCGGGACCACCAGCTGGAGCTCTAGGTCGGCGGGGTGCGCCGCTGCCGGCCACACCCCCGGTTTCGCTGCCTTGGCGTTGTCCTTCAGGCGGACCTGGAGCACGAGGGCGTGGTGTTCGCCCTCCCGTAGCGCCTTGACGATCATGCGAGCGCAGTCTGCCACGCGGACTCGGGGTCGCAGACGGCGATGTGCGCGTCCGCCGGGCTGAACATGCAGACCACCCACTGCGGGTTCTGCTGTCGCCGTTGAGCAACCGCAAGGGTAGCCACCGGGCGGGCGTGCGTGATTGACCCTACGTGGAGGTCCCGGACGTCCGTGGCCCTGATGGCGTCTCCCTGCAATGCGGCCCGTAGATGCTCCTCCTGGTCGGGGCTCCAGACCAGTGGGGGGGGGCTGGACCACTCCGGCTCCTGCCTCTTGTTGGGGGCGCTGACGGTGTGTAGCAGGACTGCTAGCGGCCAGGGGTCCGCCGTCATATAGTAGGCCTGGGTGGGCCCCTGCTGCCAGTTGACTTGGGGCTGGGGCGGCAATGCCCCCTGCCTGGCGGTGCCGTGCCAGACGGTCCAGCGGCCCCCGGCCAGGATGTGCGACCGGTACCCCCCGGCGTGACCGTGCAGGATGGCTTGGTAGCCCGCCGCCTGCAGCACCAGTGCCTGCCCCTGCTGAGGCCCAGGAGGGGGTGCGCCGTCACCCGCGTCCCCAACGCGGGTGCGCTCGCGGAGCATGGCGTGCCACGGGTGGGGCGCGTCGCGCCGCGGTCCTTGTATGCTGCCCGCGATCTGCGCCGGGCCGTGGTGGTGGACAAAGCTCTCCCCGCCGTCTGCCAGTAGCGCCGCCGTGACGACGTACAGCTGCTCCGCCGTGAGGGGTGCCGTCGGCGTGTGCGTTGCGGCTGGCTGGCGGGGCCGCGTGTCTCGGCAGGGGACGTGGGGCAGCAGTTGCGCTGGCCACGCCGCCACAGGCCCCATGGTGACGGCCGCGACCGCGGACGCCAGCGCCTTGCGGTCCGCTGGTCTGTTATGTTTGAGCCCCGTGGTATCCCGGGCAAGGTGCCTGCAGGCCGCCGTCCAGGCCACCGCTCCGCAGTTCGTGCAGTCCGGTTCTGCCCCGTCCGCGTTGCTGCTTCCCCTCTGCTGTACCGTGGTGGCCGTGCCGCGCGGGGGGCCCTGTTGCAGCGCCTCCGGGCTCTGCCACGGCGGGAGGGCGGGCATGGCCGGCTGCGGGAAGTTATGCACGCCCAGGCGCTCCGGGTGCGTGTGGTACGGATTCTGTCGGCGGTGCTCTGGGGCCGTCCAGGGCAGAAAGAGGAGTTGGTGCAGGTACCAGTGGCCCTGCGCGGGGCACTGGTTGTGGAGTGTTAGCCACAGTTCCACCACGCCTCCCGGGTGTGCGGCCTCGACGCAGCGCTGCAACCCCAGGCGGCCCAGGCGGTTGGATGTGCCCGCAGGCGGGATCTGGGCCTGCGGGTAGAGCACCCGCAGCGCCTCCAGTGCCAGGTCCAGCACCTCGTCGGTGAGCTGTTCCGTAAGGGCCGATGCCCTGTGCAGGACGTGGCGGACCCCGGGCGTGGGGGCTGTGAGCTGCCCGAGCACCAGTCCCGGCGGGTACCGTGCACCCGGGTTCGTCATCCACTCCCTGGTGTGGTTCAGCATGGCCCTCCACACTTCCCTTGTGAGGGCATGGTGGGGGGCCAAAGAGGGGACCGCCCGTAGGAGGCGGTGGCACGCCAGTGGTGATTGCATGGGCTGCGGGGCAGCCACAGTGATCCACCTGCATGCCGTGTTGTGCACGATCGCCCCCCAGTCCACGGTCCCCATTCCCCCGGCGTGGAGCAGCGCCTGGCCTTGCACCAAGGGGACATACGGGCTCCGGCGCCCGTCCGCCTCTCTCCACCGTACCCAGGCCGCTCCCGCCTGCAGGCTGTGGAGCAGGGTCACGCCGAGGAGGAGTGGTTGCGGAAGGCCCCCTTGACGGCTTGGGCGGCATGGGCCAGGGTGCCCATGGGTGAGTACCACAGCGGGAGGACCCAGGGGTCCGGCAGCGGTTGCGCCTCCCCTGCGTCCCATCGCCACTCGGAGTCTGGCGGGGCGGCCGGCACCGTGCCCGTCTGTAGGAAGTGGCGCGCCCTCTTGTCGGGGTGCCGCTGGAGGGTTGCCGCGAGGCTGAATCCCTCCGCCGCGGGCACCACTGAAAGGCCGCCCTGGGGCCTGCGCCATGGTAAGTCCCGTTCGGTCGGCCAGGTATGGAGGTCCCGGGCGATTTCCTCCGCGGTGCCTGTGGGGGCGTCCTCCAGCGCCAGGTGCCACATGACGGCGAGCACTGCCCATGTGGAGAAGGGCCACGCCCGCGGGGGGGTGTACACCTGGATGGTCCGCTGAGGGCGCGCGCGCCGCACGCGGGATGCGTGGAGGACCCCTCGGACCATTTCCGCCGCCAGGACCAGCACCATTCCCAAGGGCTCTACGATGATCCCCTCCGCCGGTCCGCCGTGGCGGCCCCGGGTGTGCAGGGCCACTTCCGTTTGGCCCGTGTGGGCTACTCTGTCGACTGTCTCCTGGATGTTCACGCTGCCGCGCGCGGTCTCATCCAGAATCAATCCCTGCGCCACCCCGTAGCGCAGGGCGGCGCGTGCGGCCGCACGCCCCACCTTGGGTAGCGCTCTGTCGTTCGGGCCGGGTCGGGGGTGTCGCTTGGGGCACCAGTCTTCTCCGGTGCAGTGCCCCCTCTTCCACGCCGGGCAGAGGGCGGGCACGCTGCCTGCTGGTGGCATAGGTTCCGTGGGCTTTTTATCCGCGGGGGGCTCTGGGACTTTTTCCAGGTCGGAGTCCGCGTCCGCTTCCTCCTGTTGGAGGTCTCCTTCGTCGCCTCTGAGTCCCAGCGCCCTGATGACCTCGTGCGCCGCTTCCAGCGTCAGAGACCGGGGGCGTGTTTTGCGTGTTGTTGTGTCGCTTGCATCCAAGAGCAGGGGATGGGGTGCGGATTTCCCGTGGCCGGTGCACGTGTTATGGGCGCGGTGGGGCGTCGGTAGGGGAGCTCAAACGCTGGCCCCGCGGGCCGGCGTTCGCATGCTTGTGTAGGCACTAGGTGTTCCCCCTGCCGCCCGTGTAGCACGGGTGGCCCCGTTGCGAGGGGCGTCTGAGGCCAGGCGCTCTCCCTCCTCCGGCTGCTCACCCCCGGGGGGCTGCCGGGGTCCGCAGCCCACGTGCTATGGGCGCGGGTGTGCGGGTGTGGGGGCCGTACACTGTCTCCTCGGCCGGCGTACCCTGTGGGGGCTGCGTGCTGCGGGGGTGGTGGCGGTCCCAGCGCTGGTCTCACAGCGTGGTGCCCTTGCGGGCCGCCGTTGCGTACTGCGGGGGCGGCGGAGGAGCGTCCCAGGGGGGGTGCCTTCCGCCGTTGTGGGGAGCGTCTGAGTGCAGGCGCTCCCCCTTCCCCGGCTGCCCGCCTGCTGGGCGGGCTGCCGGGGCCCGCGACCCGTGCGCTGTGGGTGCGGGTGTGCGAGTGTGGGGGTCCAGCACTTTCACCTTGGCTCTCAGCGGGGGGCTGGCCTTCTACCGTTGTGAGGGGCACCCGGTGTCAGGCGCTGTCCCTCCCTCTGCCACCCTTCCTCCGAGGGCGTGGGGGCCCAGCAAGCCTCCCACACACCCCTCCACGCCTTTCGCCGCTGTGAGGGGCGTCTGGTCAGGCGCTTCCCCTCCCCCGGCTGCCCGCCCTCTGGGCGGGCTGTCGGGGCCCGCTACCCACGTGCTGCGGGCGCGGGTGTGCGGGTGTGGGGGCCCAGTACTGTCCCCTTGGCTTTCGCGCCCTGTGGGAGCCGCGTGCCGCGGGGGTGGTGGGGGGCCGTCCCCGGGGGGGGTGGCCTGCGGCCGTTGTGAGGGGCGTCTGGTGTCAGGCCCTGTCCCTCCTCCAGCCGCCCGTCCTCTGGGGTGGGCAGCCGGGGTTCCGCGACCCCTGTGTCCCAGGTGCGGTTGGTGCGGGCGTGGGGACCTAGCATCGGCCCCACAGCGGCGTTGTGCGCCGTGCGGGTGGCCAAGGGCGTCCCCGGGGGGGTGTTATTCGCCAGTGGTGTGGGGGGCATCTGAGGTCAGGCGCTCCCCCTCCCCCGGCTGCCAACTCTCTGGGCGGGCTGTTGTGGTCCACCGCCAACTTGTTGTGGGCGTGGGTGTGCGGATGTGGGGGCCCAGCACTGTCCTCTTGGCTTGCATGCCTTGTGGGGGCTGCTTGCCTCGGGGTTGGTGGGGGGCCGTCCCCGGGGGGGACGGCCTGCTACCGTTGTGAGGGGCGTCCGGTGTCAGGCGCTGTCCCTCTCTCTGCCGCCCGCCCCCGGGGGCGGGCGGCCGGGGTTCCGCGACCCGTGTGTCCCGGGTGCGGTTGGTGTGGGTCTGGGGACCCGGCACCTGCCCCACAGCGTGTGCCCTTGTGGGCCGACATTGCGTGCTGTGGGGGTGCCGAGGGGGCGTCCCCGGGGGGTTTGCTTTTTGCTGTTGTGAGGGGCGTCTGAGGTCAGTGCGCTCCCCCTCCCCTGACTGCCCACCCTCCGGGCGGGCTGTCGCGGCCCGCTACCCACGTGATGTGGGCGCGAGTGTGCGGGTGTGGGGGGCCAACACTGTCCCCGTGGCTTGAACGCCCTGTGGGGCTGCGTGCCGCGGGGGTGGTGTGGGGCCGTCTCTGGGGGGGGTCGCTTGCCACCGTTGTGAGGGGCGTCTGGTGTCAGGCGCTGTCCCTTCCCCAGCCGCCTGTCCTCTGGGGCGGGCGGCCGGGGTTCCGCGACCCGTGTGTCCCGGGTGCGGTTGGTGTGGGCGTGGGGACCCAGCACCGGCCCCACAGCGTGCGCCTCTGCGGGCCGGCGATGGGCGCTGTAAAGGTGGCAGAAGGGCGTCCCCGGGGGGAGTGCCTTTCGCCGTTGTGAGGGGCGTCTGCGGTCAGGCGCTCCCCCTCCTCCGACTGCCCGCCCTCCAGGCAGACTGTCGGGGTCCGTCACCCACTTGCTGTGGGCGCGGGTGTGCGGGTGCGGGGGCCCAGCACTGTCCCCCTCGGGTGCATGTCCTGTGGCGGCCGCGTGCCGCGGGGGTGGTGGGGGGCCGTCCCAGTGGGGGGGTGGCCTGCTACCGTTATGAGGGGCGTCTGGTGTCAGGCGCTGTTTCCCCCCCGGCCGCCCGTCCTCTGGGGCGGGCAGCCGTGGTTCCGCGACCCGTGTGTCCCGGGCGCGGTTGGTGTGGGCGTGGGGACCCAGCACCGGCCCCACAGCGTGAGCCCTTGCGGGCCGGCGTGCCGCGCTGTGGGGGTGGCGGAAGGGCGTCCCCGCGGGGGGTGCCTTTCGCCGTTGCGAGGGGCGTCTGAGGTCAGTGCGCTCCCCCTCCCCCAACTGCCCGCCCTCCGGGCGGGCTGTCGGGGTCAGTCACCCACGTGCTGTGGGCGTGGGTGTGCGGGCGTGGGGGCCCAACACTGTCCCCTTGGCTTACATGCCCTGTGGGGGCTGTGTGCCGCGGGGCTGGTGGGGGGCCGTCCTTGGGGGGGCTAGCCGGCCACCGTTGTGAGGGGCGTCTGGTGTCAGGCGCTTTCCCCCCCCCGGCCGCCCATCCTCTGGTGCAGGCAGTCCGGGTTCCGCGACCCGTTTGTCCCGGGTGCGGTTGGTGTGGGCATGGGGACCCAGCACCGTCCCCACAGCGTGCGCCCTAGCGGGCCGGCGTTGCGCGCTGTGGGGGTGAAGGAAGGGCGTCCCCGGGGGGGGTGCCTTTCGCCGTTGTGAGGGGCGTCTGAGGTCAGGCGCTCCCCCTCCCCTGACCGCCCGCCCTCCAGCCGGGCTGTCGGGGTCCATCACCCACGTTCTGTGGGCGCGGGTGTGCGGGTGCGGGGGCCCAACACTGTCCCCTTGGCTTCCATGCCCTCCGGGGGCTGTGCGCCGCGGGGGTGGAGGAAGGCCGTCCCCGGGGGGGGTGGCCTGCCACCGTTGTGAGGGGCGTTTTTTGTCAGGCGCTGTCCCTCCCCCGTACGCCCCTCGTCTGGGGCGGGCAGCCGGGGTTCCGCGACCCGTGTGTCCCAGGTGCGGTTGGTGTGGGCGTGGGGACCCAGCACCGGCCCCACAGCGTGCGCCCTTGCAGGCTGGCGTTGCGCGCTGTGGGGGTGGCGGAAAGGCGTTCCGGGGGGGGTGCCTTTCGCCGTTGTGAGGGGCGTCTGACGTCAGGCGCTCCCCCTCCCCCGACTGCCCGTTCTTCGTTGACGTAGCGACACATCCCAGTGTGTTTTTGGAGGGGGAGTGTAAGTGCGGCTAGCCCCATCTGCTCAGATTTTCAGACATTTTGCCCAGATTGGCTACATTTTGGTCATTTTCTTTGCTTCGGCGGAATTGCCGCCTCGCAGCTCAGTCTCAGGATATTTCCTATATATTTCTGATATGCCGGATTTGATTCCGCGGTCCATTCCCCGTAAATCCGCCGCGTTCCGCTTTTTTAGCTGGAATCGCCATTTGCCGCTGACGCGCGCTCGCGGGCCAGGGCGGCCAAACATTTTTACATAATTGGATTATTTAAATCTTTTCAGACAGTTTTGGACACTCGGATGTATTTAGAATAATCCGCATCAATTTTCTTCATAGACTGGGATTTTCTGCCGGACCACAATCACCATGGACCTTGCTTCAGTTGTTGCTGCTCTCGCCTCCGTTGGTGTCCGAGTATCCGGTTCCACCCCCAATAGCAACGTTCAGGGAGACTCCTCGCGTGCCTGCCCCACTGGTCTTGCCGGCCCCGAGCCCTCCGGCACCATCAACGACCCAGGGCAGCACTTACGTAAGTCCCAGAAAAAAATAGAAATGTAGCCTCGATGGGGCGAAATCTGCTTGATCTGACCTGATTTGGGCTGAATTGGCACTGAATCAGGCTGGATGAACCTGAAATGAGACAGAATGAGAAGCGACGAACAGTCCTCCGTGCAGTAAAACATTAGGTCAAGGGCTAAAAAGCATGTAAACGTATCGAGAATCGATACCAAACCATGCATTGGTTGAGAATGAGGTAGATTATTGGTGGAATGAGTGGGGGAATCCAGAAATGGAGTGACATCTCAGCGCTCTGGCACAGTTTTGCTGTCGCGGGCACGCTACGGTGTCCTCGCCGAACTCTACATCGTGTTATTCCCGCTTTTCTCGTTCTGAAAAGTACAGCATGTGCTTCAGATTTGGCGCATCTGGTGGATGATCACAAGATTCAGTAAGATTAAGAATCAAATTGAGCAGAGATTAAGGGGATGAGACAATCACAGAGAGGGAACACAATTACAAATGTAGTCTACAGACCCTAAGTGAACCACCGAAGGTGTGGAAGTTTTTCTGTGCACTTAGATCTAAACAGGTCTTCGAGGAATGTGGGGAGATGACAAGGAAATCAAGTTGGCTAGGTTGAATTTAGGTTGATTTCCTAAGATGGAGGTGAAATGAAGCGGAATGTCTGGAACTGAAACTACTAACACTTTCGTTTAGACTAGAGTTAATATATATTGTCGTTTATTCAGCTCGGTTGTGCTTTCCGGCACGTTGGTTCGCGAGCATCCAACAGATTCCATCAAAATGTGGATCATGTGATGATGCATCATGATGGGACATGCTGGCCCTGGATCCTTGGCATGTAACGCGCCGAAGGTTCGCTGAAGGCGCTTTACTGACAGTATATAACTGAGAGACACCGAATTTACAGTGGCGGTGGTGTCAATCGACTTGGACAAGGCCAATCTTTCGATGGAGTCCCACAAGACACTTGGATTCACCATTTTCGACAGTTTCAGGTCGGATTGAGCTCACATTGACGTGTGCCAAAAATACAACGAAGCTTACGGACTTCAGAGGTTGCTGTTAGAAGTCCCTAGAGCTCCTATCCGAAGATTGTCTGAACAATTGACGTCTGGGTTTCGTACAACAGTGGCAGAATGATGGACAAACTTGAGAAATTCAAGGCAAACTTGAGGATCCTGGATCTGAATCTGGACTTTGGCGTTAGCATCACAGCAAATGAAGGTACGATCTGAGCTCCTGGCGTCGCATCTGGTGCAGCCAGTACTACAGGGGGTGCCTGTAGGGGTGAATGTCGCTGAAAGGGGCGACTGTCGCTGGCCAGCGTTTTGATTATGTACATTTGCTTCCATCTGCACGAGTAGCCAAATTCCAAAGATGCACAGACCAACAGAGACAAGATTACCCCGAATCTGCCTGAATTAAGCCTGAGTTTGGTTTTTTCTGAACACGGCAGCACACTCCGTGGCTTTCGGTTTTCGACTTTCGATACGCTACCGAACGGAGACCAAAGAAAAATTGATTGATTGACGTCAAATTATCAAACATTCGCAGTTCTCCACATCATGACATAAACAGAAAGAATGAACAGTGGATTGAGCAGAATGTGGTAGGATGGCTTCCTCAATTCGGCCAAGCACGAATACATGTGACCACCAACCTGTCTGGCCTGGCCCTCGTACGGCTTGGGCGCTGCAAATCAGCGGCCGAACTCGAAGCTTGGTCCTCATTTGGCTCCTGGGCTGGCCTGACCGCAGGAGGGGGGATCGACGGATCAGCCCTGGAATGTGGCTGCTGAGGGCCGTAAAAGGCTGGATCTCGATTCACCACAGGTCGTTTTCCGTCGCTCTCCACTTGTCTGTCTGGTTTCGACAAACAGTCTGTCAAGAGTACACCAATTTCGGGGTGCTTCTTCAGGAAGTCGATGAACCCCTTGGTGTATCCATGGACAAAAGATTGGGCTGGTTCCCAGTTGTTGTGACTGGAATCAAAGCCCCTCCACTCACACAGAAATTCCCACTCGCCCTTGGCGTCACGTCTTGCTTCAACAATCCTCTTGAGTTCGTACTTCCCCCCTTCGATGACCCGATCAGACAAATATTTCGCAGTCCAAAAAAGGGGTTTAACCCGATCCTTGGGGGAGGGGATCTCTCTCTTGAGGCGATCGCCCGAAACGTCAATTTCCCTGCTGACATCCACACGAATCCTCCACCTGTTCTCACCAAGACGCGCTGTAACAGCGAATGGCCCCTCCCACAAGGGAAGAAGCTTGTCATCTCCGTCCAGGGTGGTTTCGGATTTTCGAAGCCAAACTCGATCATCGACTTCAAAATTGTGGGGGTTTTTCTCGGCCTTGATTCTGGACCCAAAGCCAGTCAGCTTGATGCTTCTCGATTAATTTCGACACAGTTTTATCTGCTCGTTGGACTTCGTCCAAAAACAGCAAAGCATCTTTACAGGGGCGAGGATTATTCAACGGCATGTTCCACCAACACTTCTTTCGTCCAAAGACAATTTCATTTGGAGAAAGGCCATGATACAAAGGCGTGTTGTGGTAACGGCGAAGCAATGCGAAGAGAACTTCCATCCAATGGAAATCCTTTTCACTCGCGAGCTCCTTACGAAGCATATTAATAATTGAGCGGCCGGCTCTTTCGCCAGGCAACGCTCGATGCGAGTGGATTTCACATCGGAGGTGGTGGATTCCAAGGCGAGCACATAATTCTCTCCACCATTCGGAGGTGTACTCTTTGCCTGAATCCGTCACCACCTCGGATGGGACGTCCCAACCTCCCATCCAGGTCTGCGCGCACCATTTGGCGGCAGCCTTGCCAGTCATCGACTCAATGTTGCAAGGCAACACTTGAATGTAGCCGGAATGACGGCACTGAATAAGGAGCACACCATTGACTTTTTTGTTAGTCCAATGGCACTCTTCGTCATCGAGTTCACCGAGATAGAAGAAATCACTGGTGACTCTGTTAAAGAGGCGCTCCGGAATAGGATGAGGCCTCAGATGGCCGTGCTTCTTCGCGCTGGGGGGCGTCGAGACAGCACATTGGGCACATCCGGCGGCTACTTTCATGCAGTGTGTATATAGCCGTGAGCCAAACAACCTATGTTTAATCATCGACCACAGTCGACGGCCATGTGCGTGGGGGGACTCCCATTTATGCCACCAGTTTAACACTCGGGGGGCCAGGGCGTCTGGTACGCACAATTTACCCTCCATCCACAGCTTCCCCCCATCCAACGAGTACTCAGCAAAAATCCCATCTTTGTGAGCATCTTTGGATTGGAGATTTCCAAAGACCCCTTTAAACATGGGATCCTGCAGATAATCGGACGTCCAGTCACGGATGATCAGGGAATCTTTAGGCAGGGGTGGAGTTTTGGCCGGATCTCGACGCTTAATGCCTTGGATCAACCGAAATCGACTTACTCGTCGGGTATAGTCAAACCGTTTCACACTCCCTGAGGAGGGATCGGTGACTTTCTCCACGACTTTCAGTGTTTTGGTGCAGATCTCATGGGCATGCGCCGGATCTGAGATGGCCGTGATGTCGTGACACGGCAATGCGTGCTGTTTAACAGCGCACTGCATGCATGCACGTCGAATGAGTTTCTTTTCTTCCTGATCCCATTCGATTATTACATGGCGGTCCTGCTCCGTACCATGGATGTTGGTACTTTGCAGCCCCTCTGAGGCGGGGTAAGCCCATCGGCTCAGAGCATCCGCTACCGTGTTGTGTTTTCCAGGCAAATACGACACATGGAGGTCAAACAGAGAGAGAAATTCAAGCCATCTGGCCCGTCGACCAGCTGGGCTCGCGACAGTATCAATGTGTTCGGTGGCCCAATACTCCAGAGATCGATGATCCGTCAGGACCTCGACTCGATTGGTGCCAACCCACGATTGGTACTTTTTTAAAGCACAAATTATGGCATACGTTTCTTGCTCACGTGGCGACCATTGCATTTGGCGTGGGGCTAGCTTCCGAGACCAAAATGCAAGAGGGTAATGATCACCTGTGGCTTCATCAACCTGTTCAAGGACAGCTCCGATCGCGTACCTAGAAGCGTCGGTTCTAATGTAGAAGGGTCGGTCAAATTGGGGCACATGCAACGTGGCGACTTCACAGAGAGCCGCCTTCAATTGATGGAAGGCCTCCTCGCACTCGTCAGTCCACTTGACACGAACCTCTGAACCTGCCTTGCCTGCATCTCTCCCTACCTTCAATAATTCAGTGAGGGGGGCAGCAAATTTGGCATAATTCGGCACAAAAGTGTGGTAAAAATTGCAACAACCCAGGAATCCTCTCAACTCCGTGATCGTCTCAGGGCGCTTCCACTTCTGAATAGCGACGAGCTTGCCTGGACTGGGTCGTCGGGTGCCATTCTCTAGGAGAGAACCACAAAATTCGACTGATTTTAAAAATAATTTTCCCTTCTTTGGCCCACAAATCAGCTGATTGGCGTCAAGAATGTCCAAAACTTGGTTCAGCTGCTTCTCATGTAGGGCCACCAGCTCGGCTTCGGTCAGTCCCTCCCCTTCCGTCGCGATGATTATGTCATCTATGTACACGCTCACGAAGGCACGAAGCTCAGGATGGGCTGAAAAAAGCACATCTTCCATCATTCTTTGAAAAAACGAAGGAGCATTCTTCAGGCCCATGGGCATGACTGTCCACTGGACTGGGCCACATGGCGTGCACATACAGGTGACAGGTCGGCTGTCCTTCCTCAACGGCATTTGGTGAAAGCCGTGACGGAGATCCAGCACAGAAAACAAACGACCTCTTGCCCTCTTGGCGATTTCCTCCTCAGTGAGGGGCAGGGGGTGTGAATCCGCCTTGGTTTCGGCGTTGAGATTGCGAAAATCAACCACCATTCGCCAACCATCAATAGTGTTCTGGTCTGCAGGCGGTGGCTTCGGGACTGTGAAGGGTGCACAGCACCATTCGCTGGTCATACAACCCTCAAGCCAACCAAATTCCCTGAGATTTCTCTCGATGATTTTTCTGATTATCTCATGTTTGTGTCCATGATTTTCATAAGGGCGCTGTTTTTTTTGCCTTGTACCCTTCACGAAGCTCGATGAAGGCTTCACCGAACTGTCCACGGACAGGGGGGTCTTTGATCAACTTCCCTGAAAGGGTTGTGTCCTTCCGTTCCTCAAAAATCTTTTCTCTTGACTTGGAACACAATTCAGTGTCCACCTGATCGCCAGGAATTACTGTCGAAAAAACTTTGGCGACTTCTTCGGCTTTGGCAGGAAGAATCTTCTTACGGATGTCCCTAAACAGGTCCGTATCAACTGCCTCTTGAAGATAGGTGGGTCTTGTGTCGAAATCCCAGAGATTCTCTTCGTGATCCAGCTCCTCGAAAGGATCCATGAAAGCTTCCACAGGGGGTTTTTCATAAAAAACTCTGAATTTGCGGCGCGATTTGGAATTTTTCTTCGCCCGTGCACTGAAGGTTCTTTTCGATGTCGATCGTATTGGGGAAGAGGGAGACGAGGCGGATCCATTGGACGTTGGATCACCTTGGGTATCTGACGGACAAAAATCAGAAAAAATAGATTCATCATCAGTACCACGCTCAACCTCAGATTCAGACCCAACACAAGAATCAGTACCAGAATCAGCAGAATTAGAGTCAGAAAGCTTTCCATCCACCAGGAATGCAAGCGAACTCCAGGACCGCTGTGGCAGGGGACCTGTGTCGTCCCTGGCATACAGCTTAATCTTCCTGGGAAGTTCGATGTAATCTACACAAATGTCTTGTAATTCCTGAAACCAAGGCTTGTCGTCCCACAAGGGCACAACTAAAATTGCCTGGGTTTTATCTTGCTTGATTTTGTGGATGACCTGCTGGATTAAGTGAAACGGAGGATTAATCCACAACTTCTTGTCCCATTTATGGGTCCAAGCGTCGCTAAAGTGCTTGTCGAAGCGCTTGTTCATACGGTTAGCAAAGGCATCATACTGTGGCCAAAAGGAATGGTGTTCATGAAAATATTCACAAATTGCATCGCGCCATTTGTCGACAACTCTGTAGGATGAAGAGTGCCAGCGCGAAGGGCGTCGTGGCTGGGAGTCCCTACGAGGACATTCTAACTCTTGGGAGTAATCGGCACACCCATTCACCTCTGCAATGGTGACATCTTCACCAAATTATGGTGTAACTTTTTGCTTCAAAAATTCTTCTGCACTTTTAAACCCTGCGTGCAAAAAACGAAATTCAGGACGCTCCAAGGGACCTGAATCCAGCAAAAAACAACGACGATGACCTACGGGCGCTACCCTGTTCTTGCGAAGCCAAGGATGGCCCAAATAAAGGTCATACTTTATGTCGGCACGATAGAAGTAGTCATCCTTAAGGACAACTTCTTCCACATTTTGCTCTTCCCAAAGGTCTTGAGCGACCAAATGAGTTGATATATAACAACCGCGTTGCCCACCTGCGAGAGAATGTCCAGAAACTCCCTCGAGGGTAACAGGATGAGGCGACTCAAACACGCAGTCGTCGGGTAAGAATGAATTGGATTGGAGATTTACCTCTGATCCATTGTCACACAAACAAGTGGCGAGGTGGAAATTTCCCTTGCAATCAGAGACCCACAGCTTTGTGACAAACTGACGAGCCCTGTGCTTGGACTGTACACCAACCTCGTCCACTACAACAGAAGGAACCGCTGCCGGATCCAGGGGAGAGGAGACAAGCGACCCTACATCAAGTAATGGTCGATCTGGAATCTGGGGATCATGCCTGAAATCGCCTGGGGAGGGGCGATTTTCGTGGCTCCCCTAGGCGTTCTGACCTCCAGTGGCTGCGTTAACATTGTGGACACAGCCTGATTCGTCGATCCACTCATCTTGGAACGGATCATCTGCTGGATTCAGGGCATTTTCGACATAATCTCGATCCGCATCGGACACCTGATCTGCACCTGAGACCTGATCCACACGATGGTTGCCCTTTCCACGTCCACAGCCACGGCCGCCGGATGATGGGCCACCACCGTCGCCACGCCCTCTGCCCTTACCAGAGAAGAGGGTTCCTGAAGGATTTCCCTTACCCTTACCCTGTGATCCTGGAGCATTTCCTTTGTTTGTACCGGATTGAGGGGTTTGGCCTGGATTTCGATTTCCGCCTCCGGCGTTGCCATTGGGACTTGTCTGACCGTTTGGCTGCCCACCGGAACCGGATGGAGTCCGATTTCCTTTGCCTTGGGACCCGCCAGGGCCTCCAGTATTTTTGTTTCCACCGGAGGGGTTCGGATTACCCTTTCCCCCCTTTGCACCATGCACCTGTCTGTCATTCCTGTCTGAATTCTGCGAATTACTGACATTTTCACCAATCACCTTGTGATCGTAAGCAGACCATCGGTGATTACCAGTAGAATGCGTCTTAGCTCGGTTCGTAGAACCTAAAAGAAGGCAGATGCTACAATGATCCCGAACATTCCGGGTGTCATTCACCTTTTTGTTGCCCTTTTGGGCCCCATTTTGGGTGTTTTGCTGGGTATTCTTGTTTCCCCCAAGACCCTCATGGAAATTTTGATTGGCGGCGTCAGCGAGCCGCTCAACCTCTTCCCACAGTTCCTGCGGGGTGAACGGAAACACCCAGTTCCTGGCCTTCAGGCGATGGCCGTGGAAACTTACTCCCCTGTTGAGGACTTGGACAAACAAGTCCCGATCCTCGTGTTCATTAAACTTGATTTTCCACGTGTTTTCAGTGAATTTCACCTTGGTAAACGACGTGGGGGAACACTTTTGAAGTGATTCCCTGACGGAAAACCTGTTGGCCGAGGCATCGAAGCCATCGACCTCCGCCCACCAGGTCTTGACCTTTTCTTCGGACTGTTTATTCCGAAGGGTGGCGGCAGTTTCGGAGGGGATCTTGTCAAAAATCAGATTTTTCAGCTCGGCACTAGAAAATTTTTCGCCTGAATGTTGAGATTCTTCTACGAGATTCCAGAAGCGCTGTCTCTTGTCTTGCACTTCGTGCAAGATTAATCGCGAGAACGAAGGAAAATTCTTCAACATCTGGTGGTAATGGTCCTCTGGCAGCCGGGATCCACGTACCTCCAACTGTTCCCACACCTCATCAAAGGTAAGAGGGGAACTTGAATCCTCACGATCACTCCAGGTCCTAAGCCAAGTGTTGGCCGGCGCTCCCTCAAGGCAGTCCAAGAGGGCCATCAGGAACTGATCATCCTGGAGCTTTTGAGTCTTAACCCACAGTTTAAATTCCCGTTGGAACTGAGGCCAACGTCTGGGGTTCCCATTATACTTCGGTTGCTTGGCAACCTGACGAAGTCGCAATGAGGTAGGATTAAGGAGTGAATCCAGCCCAACACCGGCCGTAATGGCAGACACCTTGGCGGCATCATTAGCCACACCAGCTCCGGCGAGGGTCTGGGCGAGCAACATCTGGGCTAATGCATTGGAATCAGCAGCAGGAAGGGCAGTACGGGAGTCAGTTCGCTTGGCATTCTGAGCCTCAGTCCTAGCCTTCGCCGACTTACTCTGAGATCGAGAGATTGTAACCCTTTCCTTTAGCTTAGTCCTGCTGATCCTTGCGTCGGTGGTCTTAGAGTCCACCGAAGGAGCAATCGAAAAAATTTCTGTCGCCTCCTCCGACGGTTCTGTTGTTTGTTCCACCGATGATGCGCCCTCAGACCGCATGTGTGTCTTGAAAAGATCTTTAATTCCCAGCGTCTGAATGATGTATTGCATTTGATCTTTGAGCAATTGGAGCTCAGTATCTCGCTGTAATCTGCAAGAGCAGTCGGCAGGACAGTACATACCGTGTCCTGAAGGGCCTGAGCAGGCTGTCGGACCGCTAATCTCAGTGGTTCGCAGCCAGGAGTCCACTTGGGGAGCTCCTTCAGCCTTAATTTCTAGGCTTGCCTGCCTGGCTGCCTCTAAAATTCCTTCCTCAACCGCGGCGGCTAGATCGTCGCGGATGGAAACAGAGGGATGAGGGGCGGAGGGCCCGGCAACAGGTGCCTTGGTCTTCTCCTTCGGGAAGGGACTTGCTTCCCAGATCTGCAAAAAAATGGCAAAAGAGTCATCTTCTTGGGAACGCCACCACATCCTGGTATTAATTTCTTCTTGAAGGAGGAAAAAATATTCGAATAAAAAATCAGAGGCGATTCTTTCTTGTCCTATCAGCTTAGACGTGGCTAATAGACAAAGGGCCTCAAGCGCCTCAAGGTTACGGGTCACTTCTGAAGACAAATGGTTGTCCCATTGTGCCCAATTGGCTGGTCGATTATAGGTAGGTACCTCACCTGGACCACCCATCTCAATGTCGTCAATGTCGGCGTCGATGGTCTCAAAATGTGGACATTGGTAAGGAGTATTAGTACCTGCCAGGCCCGTAAGCTCCACCGGAGCGTTGCCATCGGCGTAGGCTGGGAGATTCCAGCTGCTTGATGGCCAATTTCGACTGGGATCTTGATGGTAATCTGGGCCTCCACAGCTGCTGATTTGTGCCCTTCTTGGGCAATTTGGGCTTGCGCAAGGCATTCCTCTCAAGGCCTCGTTCGCACAGCACCACGGCAGCGTAATCATTACGTCCCCGGAGGTGGCGGAGTCTACGGGGCCGTACTGGGGAGCTAACTGTGGTTGGGACACCAAAGGAATAACATTCAGGTAGCCTCTGCTACCATGAAAGTGCTGCCCTGGGTCGTTGATGGTGCCGGAGGGCTCGGGGCCGGCAAGACCAGTGGGGCAGGCACGCGAGAGGTCTCCCTGAACGTTGCTATTGGGGGTGGAACCGGATACTCGGACACCAACGGAGGCGAGAGCAGCAACAACTGAAGCAAGGTCCATGCTGATTGTGGTCCGGCAGAAAATCCCAGTCTATGAAGAAAATTGATGCGGATTATTCTAAATACATCTGAGTGTCCAAAACTGTCTGAAAAGATTTAAATAATCCAATTATGTAAAAATGTTTGGCCGATCTGGCCCGCGAGCGCGCGTCAGCGGCAAATGGCGATTCCAGCTAAAATAGCGGAACGCGGCGGATTTACGGGGAATGGACCGCGGAATCAAATCCGGCATATCAGAAATATATAGGAAATATCCTGAGACTGAGCTGCGAGGCGGCAATTCCGCCGAAGCAAAGGAAATGACCAAAATGTAGCCAATCTGGGCAGAATGTCTGAAAATCTGAGCAGATGGGGCTAGCCGCACTTACACCGCCCTGCGGGCGGGCTGTCGGGGTCCGCCACCCACGTGCTGTGGGCGCGGGTGTGCGGGCGTGGGGGCCCAACACTGTCTCCTTGGCTTGCACGCCCTTTGGGGGCTGCGTGCCGTGGGGGTGGTGCGGGGCCGTCCCCAGGGGGGGTGGCCTGCCACTGTTGTGAGGGGCGTCTGGTGTCAGGCGCTGTCCCTTCCCCGGCCGCCTGTCCTCTGGGGCGGGCAGCCGGGGTTTTGCGACCCGTGTGTCCCGGGTGCAGATGGTGCGGGCATGGGGACCCGGCACCCGCCCCACAGCGTGCGCCCTTGCGGGCCGGCGTTGCGCGCTGTAGGGGTGGCAGAAGGGCGTCCCCGGGGGGGCCGCCTTCCGCCGTTGTGGGGGGCGTCTGGGGTCAGGCGCTCCCCCTCCCCCGACTGCCCGCCCTCCGGGCGGGCTGTCGGGGTCCGCTACCCATGTGCTGTGGGCGCGGGTGTGCGGGTGTGGGGGCCCTGCGCTGGCCCCGTGGATCGTGTGCCCTGCGGAGGGTTGCGAGCCACGGGGTTGGCAGTGGGCGTCCGCGTTCAGGCGCCCCTTCTAGGCTAGGCAGCCTCCGCGCCACCCAAGGGGTTCCCACTGGCGACAAGCCAGTAGCACGGGCCCGGCGGCGCCGGCGCCCCGGGCGACCAGGCATTAGAAGGGCGACGCGGTGGGTAAGCGCCCGCAGCCACGGCTGCGAATTGATGCACTGACCGGGGAGTGGCGAAACGGGGAAGCTAGGGAGGGACGGGGCTCCGAGCCCCGTGAACCCGGGGGAGTCCGCCACCAGGCAGGAGGTGCGTCTTGGAGGGCCCCCCACTAGGACCCGGTGGGGAGGATATCACCTGGCCGGACCAGGTGGCCCCCCGGGGCCGAAAGGCGTCTAGTACCCGCAAAATCAAACACCAGACCTCAAACCTCAGGCGCCCCCCCTTCCCGGCTGCCCGCCCTCTGGGCGGGCTGCCAGGGCCCGCTGGCGCGGGTGTGGGTCTGTGCGGCGTGTGTGGTGTCTTTGCTGTGCGTGCCGTGGTGCGTGGTGTCGCTCTTTGTCTGTCCCTCTGATGCCCCCCTCTCTGGGGCTTTGTTGCGGTGTTGTGCTCGCCGTGTGCTTGCTGTTCCCCCTTCCCTGCTCGGGTCCCTTGCTCGGCTGCTGGCTACCTCCTGTTTCTTTCGTGGTCTCGCCGCTTGTTACCCTTTCCTCTACTCCTCGCCCGCTCGCCTTCCTCCCTGGCATGCACTTTTTCCCTGCCTCCGCCCTGGTGTGTGTCTCGGTCCTTCGCCTGCTTCCTTGGTCCCAGTTCCCGCGTCCTCGTCTTTCTCTCCTGTTGGGCCCTGTGAGACAAAGGAAGGATGGGGGTATGTGGGCCTTCGGCGGGTGGTACGGTCACCATGTAACATACTGTACCCACGTTGGCACCAAGATCGTTGCGGCTGCGTTCTCTGTCGTGCGGCGTGTAACATACCTGTGTCTGCACTTGTGTCTACGTGTGTGCGCACGCTCTTCACCCTGCGTTCCATCCCATGGTGTGCTTGTCCGTGGCGGTGGCGGTTGTGTTGCGCTTGCGATGACAGACCTGTTTGTTGTGTTCCCACGCCTTCCCCCGCGTTGATGGCCTATAGAGAGGGGCAGAAGGGTGGCTTCCTCCGCGCCTTCTCATTCGGCGGGTGCGGCGTTGTGTACTTCGCTCTCGTTGTCCATCCTTGGTCCTCCCTTCCTCGTGGCGTTTGCAGCGGCGGGTTCGTGCTCCTTTGCCATACCTTGCTTGTATATGCTTGCGCGTGTGGGCATCCATACCACTCATACCATCCTCACTTCTTTCCGTTTGGGCTGCCCCTTGGGTATTCCCTCATACCACTCATGTTCCGTTCCGCGGTGTTGGCGGCCCCTTGTTCTTCATGTGTTCGTTGGCGGTGTCCACTTTTTGGCGTTGGCGGCTTCCTCTCGTGTTGATGGCCTATAGAGCGAGGGAGGAGGGCGGTTTTCATGTCATTTGTTCGGTCGGCGGGTGCGCTGGTGTGGCGGCGTTGTGCGGTTCGTTCTTTTAGTCCGTCCTTGGCCCTTCCATCCTTGTGTCGTTTGCGGCGGCGGGCTCGGGCTTGTGCCCCCTCTCCATACCTTGCTTCTGTTTGCTTGCGCGTGTGGGCGTACCACTTGCTCTTTTTGTGCCCTCGGGCTTGTGGTTTGTGTGTTTGCTGGCGGTGGTGTGTGCTCTCCGGTGGCGTGTGGCTCCCTTCTCCCAGTTTCGCGGTTTCCCGGTTTCATACCATCACTTCTTTCCGCTTGGGCTGCCCATTAGGTATTCCCTCATGGCGGCCTTTTGCTCTTTGTGTGTTCTTTGGCGGTGTCCATATTTTATTCGGCGTTGGCAGCCTATAGAGTGAGATAGGAGAAGAAGGCAGTGGTTCTCGTTGCGGTTGCTTGGTCGGTGGGCGCGTTGGCGCCACGGTTCGCTTGCGTCTCCATTAGTGGCGGCCCTTGGCGTGTACTTTCTTACATCCATACCTTTCGGCGCTTGCGGCGTTTGTCGGACCCTTGCGTGTGCGGGCATACCTCTTGCTCTTCGTGTGCCCTTCGGTTTGTGGTGGGTGTGTTTGTGGTGGCGGTGCTGCGCTCTCCGGTGGCGTGTGGTTCCCTCCTTTCGGTTACGTGCGGGTGTCCCTCATACCATGCTTCTTTCGGTGCGGGTGGCCTAGAGTATAGAGAGTATAGAATGCATACGTGGGCGGTTGGGCGGCGGCGTGGTGCTCGTGGCGGTGGTTTGTTCAGCGGCAGGTATGTCTCCTTGTTTATACCTTGGCGTGCTTGCGGCGGCTCTCATGGCGTGTGCGTGCATGGGCATACCTCTTGCGTGTGTTTCATGGTGTTTCATGGTTTCCCTGTTTTTCAGTGCGGCGCTTTGCGTTTGGGGGGTCTCTTCCCCTTGACGCTTTCACACACCTTGACCTTGCTTGTCTCATGGCGTCCTTCTCCTATGCGGGCGGGGAATGTTAGCGGGCGTGCCCTCTCGTTGGTGGTGGTGCGGCCGTTGTGTCCTTTCACTCGTGCGTTGCGTACCTCGGCTCCCTTTCGTCGTGTGGCAGCGTGGCGCATCGTACAACATACTTGTTTCGGCGGCCAGCATGTTCACGTGGCGCCTACCCTATGTTGTCTCGTTGTTTTGTTTTTCTTATTGGTGTTGGGGCGGGCACAAGTCCCCTGCTCCTACTGCATCCACTTTGCTAAGTGTTTTGGGGCACGCAATGTTCAGCTTTCCCGTCTTGGCGGCTCTTGTGTTCGTTGTTTTTCTGTGAGTGTCCTACCATGTTCCACCTCGCGAAACAGCGGCGTAAAAATTTGTGGGGGGTTTTCTGAGGTCGGAAAACACGACTTTGCCATTCATTTTTGCTGGCTGTGCCTTTTTTTCTTGGTTTTTCTTTTCTCTGCTGCGATCGCGCGCGACTCAGGCTGTACAGGTGCTCCTTGATGGATGGGTGTCTCCCATTTTTCTGCCTTTCCGCAGTCAGATAGTCTGTCAGTCGGTCTGCCTTTCTGTGTCTTGGTTGTGGTTGGTTGTCTGTCGTTGACCTGATCCGTCGTTCCAGTTGCAACACCAGGCGATACGCCACACTAACCCTAAGTTGACCCATGTCAGTGAGCCAATTGCATCTCATCAGGCATTCAGCCTGTTTGGTTTATGGCCCTGTTAGCTGGTGCCAACCTGTGACAGGCAGTTGTATCCGTGGTGACAGTGACCAAGAGCCAGTCTGAGCAACTGTTGTATCCGCATTAGCTGGCCGACCCGTGAGCCTGCACTGTGCACTGTTACCTTGCGTGCAGTGGTATGGAATATGGAGTTTCAGTTTTAGTTGCATACATAGTGTTTTGGTACCCGCTTACTTCCCTGTGGTTGCCGCAAAAATCAGTGTCGTTCTCGCCTGTGTTTGCGTGTAATGTGAGGGAGTACCCAGTTATGTATTACATGACCCTGAGGATGGTCATGCCGTCAGGGTAAGGCAGTCTGTGGCAAGGACTGGAGGAGTGACGACCCTTCCCCGTACCTGAGTCCCGAAGAAGCCAGAGATCTAGTTTACTGTCTGTACCCCTTTTGGCATCCTTCGTCTGATACGAGGATAGCTGGTGACTGCCTAGTACTTAGCCCACGCAAACTGCACCCTGTTTTTCACCTCAAGGGCGGCATTTTTGTGCAAAAAAAAGACGCGCAGTTTCCGCGTGTTTCGACCTGAAAACTGAGAACTAAAAACCGGGGGAATCTCAAATATATTTTTTTAGGCTTTCAGCGGAATGCAAGTAGTCAGAGGTATGAAGTAATCACTTTTTTTGGCATATTGAGTGCGCGAGGCCTCGCGCACTCAATTATGCAGAATGTGTATTTCCCAATGGTCCTGAATAAACAGTATTCCATGCCAAATGAGGCTCTGATGTCTTCATGGGTGCCTCATGGTGTACCGTTCGGGTCATGTCAGCAGCAACAGTGGTCAATCAATGCACGTTTTGTACACGCCATGCACTATGTAAGGTGTAATAGATCTAAAAAGGCGGGTTGCCCTCAGTCCTTGCTAAACACGCGATTTTCAGTTAGTTTACCTACAAATGAGGTGCCCAGCCTCCCATCTTTTGGGGCTGTACAACAGTTTGTCAGAAGCGCTAGGTCACAGGACGTATGAAGCAAGTGCTCTAGAGGAGGATAGTCTAATTGCTACTCTTGAGCTCACTGTTTTCACAGGATTCCAAAAGGGAGGAATCTCAAAAAGCCTTTGGGAGGCTATCGGCAGAATGCAAGTAGTCAGGGGTATTCAAAAACCCATGCTTCTAGCATGTTGAGTGCGCGAGCCCTCGCTCACTGAGTGTTCCGCTGTGCAAGTCTTCAACCCATATTGAATCTTGCAGTTTTGCTTTTGCTCCATCCTTGCATCATGCCACCTCCGATGTCAAAATGTGATCTCAAAAAAGCCTGAAAATCTCACTCCAGCTGGCTGAGTGCACGAGGCCTCGAGCACTCAGCCTCCCATAATAAGTATTTTTTCATGTGGACATGTACAGGATGTGTGAACAGCGCCCATCTTTGATAGTTTTCCAGACGATCCAAAAATTGGTATTCTTCAAATTAGCCAACAAAAATTTTTTTTGGGGAAAATAACCGGTAAACCCTCCGATTTTGGACTAAAGAATGGTTATTTGACCCCCCTAAAAACAGCAAAAAATGGGCAAAACTGATCAAAAATGCATTTTTTGGGAGGGTTTGAAAAACAGTATTTTCAAGATGGCAAAAAAAACTATTTTTTTCGGGGAAAAAATCTAGGTGCTTAGGTGGAAAAAAGGGGGTGCAGTTTGCGTGGGCTAAGTAGTATGATACGGGTAGTATGACAGTTGACTGTAGTAGAAGCCCAGAGGTCGGTGATACCCTACAGGTGACTGAGTATACTACTTCGTATTCGTGAGATGAACTTAGGTTTGATGGTATTACCCCTAGTTACTCCGATGATTACGGTCATAGCTGTGTCTACTGAAGCTATTCAGGAATTTAACAGCAGCGACACAGTTAGTTCTACTGTGATGCGCTGAGTGTTCACCTGGAGTGTCAGTCGCTGTGGCACTAATGTAACTCAGTGGCACCTTAGGACGGTCTGAGCTCTAGGAGTCGAACGTCTGTAGTCTGATGCTGCAGCATTCCATTGTGACGTTGTTCCGTGTATTGTCTTTCGTTTGCCCAGCCCACCTATGGCATTGGGGAAGTTGTTTGCAGGAGGCCTCTTTGTTTTCTCGGCTCCTTGAGTAAATGTTTCATACAGAAGATACTTTCTTTGTTGCCCCCCTTAAGTCTAGCTGTGTGTGCATGGCAGATTTTGAGTCACCCTTGCGGGGATTCTCTTGGCAAGTTTCATTTAACCTCAGGCCCGTCTTTGCGCCGTATGGCTGAAGGTCATACCCCGTGTAGTGACAACTGTTTTTCTCTCCTCAGTGTCCCTCACCATTTTTCTATTTTTTCCCCAACCATGGGCAGGTTGGCCCTCCATCAGGAGTGGGAAGCCCTGGCGACACCCCCGCTATATGGGGCAGATTTGTTTCGTGCTGGGTAATGTTTATTTAAAGCTTTTGGCCTGTGCATGTGTGCGTACTCACCCTGTAGTGTGTGCGGAAGTTACCCTTTTGCTACTTTGGTGGCAGTTTGCAGTGGTTTTCTGAATCATCCTGTTCGAGACCCTGTAGTGGTCAGTACTGTCGGTACAATGGGCAGATTGGTGGTATGGCAGTTCTGACGTGTATGAGTGAGTCTACTGTTACCACTGAAGGAGGTGTGTACGATTCAGCCCTGTGGCTGCTGTCATATGACCTTCCCTAGTTTGCCCAAGAGGCATGTTTTGTTACACCCTGTAGGCCAGTGTGAAGGCCCAGGCATAGTGTACGTGAGACAGGTCCTAAAGAGGATCACTGTCGTCATCATTCTGCAATTGCGACTGACTACTATAACATGTAGCTTAAGTACTGGATACCCCGGCGATGAGTCTCTGTGACCCTCGAGGACAAGTACCCTTACCGTGTGAGTCTATAGGACATACTAAGCACCACCTAAGTGACATGTGTTTACAACCACCAGGTGAGTGAAGACAGCCTACTATGTACTTGAGTATATTGGCTGTAACGCCGGTACAGGAAACCCGTGTGTCTAGCAACCTCGATGTTGTAGCCTGTGGTGCTGTACTGTGTCTTATTTCAGGAGTATTGTACGAGTAACCCTGAGTGTTACAGAAACCGCCTTTAGGTGAGTAACCTCTGGACTTTAGTGTACATAGATGACTTTACTGTATTGCTATAGCTTAGCCTTAGTCAGCCAGACTGAGTAGCAGCTTGTAGTGAGTTTGAGGTAGAGTGTATGTACAAACATAGAGGTAAGTTTGCCGCACTCAGTGGCCTTGTAACTGATTTCCTGGACTGACTGGCTCTGTGATGTGCAGGTAAGTCTTTCTTTCTAGGAGAATGATAGGGATGGGCTAGGGCAATGTCAGGTGGAGGCGTACTGACCTGGGAGACCTATAGGGAGAGAATAACCCCTTTACCGAACATGTGCATGGAGTCATGACCACTGCACCACGGGGGGTATGGCCCTGTCGGTCATGTGTTCCGCCAACGGTCTCGAGGCATCTCAGTACAACCCTCCTGCCCCTAGCTAACCTTCTGCGGATGATCAGCAGTATTGACTTGTAAGTTAATCTGCGGTGTACTGAAGAGGTGCGGTCGTACTTGGTTTGTAAACGGAGGGCCTGTAAAAGCCAACCCCTGCACTTTAGTGCCAGACAGTCACCAGTGGGTCGTCAATAGAGTCTGTTTTCATGTGGATGTATTTTCCTGTTGAGCGTGTCTTGGGAAATTTTTTGTTCCCAGAATTTGCTTACATGGTACCTGTGTCTTCAGCTATCGTGTCTGAGGTTACCATTATTCGTCCTGCAGCTTTGAGTTTGTGTGACCTTTTGAGTGTCCAATTTTCTTTTCAAAGTACTGTTGCCACAGACAGTGACCAACGAGCAGTCCTACACCCCCCATGTTCGAGATCCTTCTTAACGGCACTGCACTTGTCGTATGCAGGGTTATCTCTTGTTTCTTCACTCTAGGCTCTGTCAACCCTGCCCAGCGTCTGCATTTCCCCGTGGCTGTGCGGCAGTGCGCTCTGCAAACCCCTTCTGTTCCATCAGGCTGGGTACTGGCTCCTCTGCAGAATGCCTGGTGAACAAGCCGCTGGTGATGAGCCAGGAACTGTTCCCCATGTTCCCCAGTCTGAATACCAGGTGACAAACAGGGCGCCAGCGCTGCTCTTCATAGGAGCAGCTGCCCTAGTGATGGCTGGTGATGCGGAGTTGCTGAGAGCAGGGCAAAGACAGCACACAGAGATTATCGTGATTCAACAGTCAGTTTTGAGGTACACGTGGAGTAGGGCTGCTGCTGGTGCCACAGGGAGGCCTCCGTTGAGTGATAGGGCTGGCAACCATCTCAAGGGTGTAAATATGAGACCATTATTTTTATTGGGCCCCGTTTGACAGTAGTGGCACGGTTTGTGAATGCGATCCGCTTCCTCAGTGTTCGTCCCTAGTCACGGGACAAGTATCACATTCAAGGCTGCGTTTTCCCTCCTCACTGGAGACCCTGCAACTGGGAACTCATGTAGATCGCTGCACGGTACGACCGCTCTGTGTTTCAGAAGTTTTTGCCTGTGTTACCCTCGCTTCTGGCGTGTTTCAGCAGGTGCGTACCTCCCCCTGGGGTGTATACTTGACAGATGTTTCTTATTTGCATGTGGTGCATAACCCTGTGTGAGCAGGAGTCATTTGATTTGACAGCCTTTTACCCTTTTGTGTTTAGGGGGTAGACAGCTGGTGGTGTGTCAATATTGTGCTAGGAGTGTGTTAGGATTGCCCTGTGTCAGCTTTTGTGGTTTCTGAGGTGAAGTTCCCTGAATTTTGCAGATGTCACCCTTCCCAAGAATCCCTGATACTGGGACTTTATCCTCTGAGCCGATCATTAGCCCTGCCATGTTTGGCCGACATACAGCAACTGTCCGATTCCCTTCTGTTCCGCAGATTTTAGGTATGTGATACTCTCCTGCGCATGGTCGAGGGACTGCATGCTTGGTAAACGTAGTTTCGATTTTTTTTTTTGCCTTGCCCCGTCAGCTGAATGCCTGTAGTTCGAGTTGGACGAGCCAGATCAAATATGGGTAAGCCGGAAGCCAGCAACGTGTTTGACAAGATAGCCAGCTCTTTCCATGAGCTGAGCTCTGATCGCCTGCAGCCATTCCCTGTAGTTTTGGTAGTCTGCAGCCATTCTGTGAGTGTCAGGATTTTTAGGGTTACTCATTGCCTTATCCCAATTTCTCCAAAGATGTCAGGTGACAGTTAGTTAGTCGCATTTCAGTTGCCCAGTACAATCAGGTGTTCACCTGCCAGTCCTCAGTCAGCTGTCTGTACAGTCTGTTATGTCTTGTCAGATAGTCTGTGTGATTTTGCAGACCAGCGCCCCCATAGACACCCCCACTTCCAGTGTGAGGTCTGGGGGGGAGTAAGAAAAATCCCTTTAACATCCTTTTTCCTTAAGGGCGCTACGGTCACAGCAACAGCATTGCACTGTACATACAGATGCATATACAAATGCAGATACAGATGGACTGTGGTACGGTGCTCATTTGTACAGACAGATCTGTCCTTCATTGACTGTCGCGCTGCTTGCGGGTCGCGACCAGAATCTGAATTGACATATGGAGATAATGTTTGATTTATCGAGATCAAGAGATGATAGATTAGTTTCCGGCTGTTTTGTATTATTTTTGAATTGCCCCAACATTCACCTCATGCATGCATGGCATTCATGCATGCATGGGGTGCTCTTGGTTGATTAGTTCTAGTGGTCGCACATAGCAACATACTGTTCGCATGATAGGTAAATATATGAGCATGGCAAATAGGATTCTCTTTCTTTGCGTTGGTTTCATTGCATTTCTCGATGTTGATCCAAAATTACGATTGTTTCCTTCCCTTGTCTTTTAGACATGGTATAACCACCCAGTCAGGGCAGTACAACGCCCCCTGTCCTGGCTGGGGTGGCAGGCGGGGACCATGAACCTTATCACGACCCACTGAGAGTACACTTCCCTTGTGTTTTCCTTGTTTTGCCTTTGCTCTTGTTTGCCTTTGTTCATGTTTAGTTGGGGAGAGGATAGGAACATTTTGTATTGAAACGTTTTTCAGCAAACAAACAATGAATGAATTGTTTTAGATAAATTTTTGCTGGTGTGCAACCCTCCCAAAAATTACATAGTTTTATGAGCCCATTTTCCAATCTTTTTTTTATGTGATATTTCTTTTGTTTAGCTTATTTCTAGTTCGGTGAAACATAATCAATTCGGGGATATATAAATATAGGAAACATAAATGTAGGAACACACCTTAGAGCCAATGGAGTCGCAACCCATTTTATCTTTCTAACGACAGGCATGCACAATCGCCAAAGGTGAGCACGCCAATAAACAAAGATCACGTGCACGTGGGCCTAGCAATGGACGAAAAGAAAGTAGAAGCACCGCAACAGGTGCGCTGGGAAGAGCAACAACAAGTAAGTGTTTGGCGACACGCCCCCCGCTTGCGTGGCGACGTGCATTCTGCTTCTTTGGCGACGCATAGGGCTGCTGTTCCGTTTACGTATGCATGCCACAAAATGCCACAGCGATGGAGGACACCATGCCCAAGCTGGAGGATTGCAGTTACAACCAAGCATAACATGAAAGTACGCCAAATCCTTGCAATGCGCACCAGCTGTGGCAATAGGAGCCACAACAAATAATCCCACGCTTCTTGGTGGTTTTGCGAGGGGCATCCTGTTTGCTTGGTGCCACCTCATGCTACTTTTTGTGACAATGCGCATCTTGCTAGGTTGGCGACGGAAATGGTGCTTTGTTGGAGAAGGGAATCCTATTGTTTTGGCGACGCGGATCTTGCTATTTTGGCGACACGTCTCCTTCTAGTTTGGCAACACACATGCTGCTCGTTTGGCGATGCGTAGGGCAGCATTTTCACCTACGCGTGCGTGCTACGAGATGCTACAGTGATAGAGAACAACATGCGAGAACACATGGACTCCAGTGATGATGAACACATGCCACGACCTCAGGGAAAATGTAAAGCGCAAGTTGGGGCTGTTGGCTGCTTGTTTGTATAAACAATTGAGCAATGAACCGATGCACATGTGGTCAATTGATGTTTTTCGCTACGTTTTCATGTGGAAAGTGTGAAAAACTTATGGTGGTACAACAACTAGTCCCTGGTACAAAAACTAGCTCCTTTACCTTAATGGCATTCAGGGTGCTTCAGAAAGAAATTGGGTTTGGAATTATTGTAATGTTTGCATGTTGAAAATTGAACTTTTAACTGATGTCCAACATCAATTGATCTAGAAAATCTGTGCCAATCAATGATGAATGATGAACTGACTGTGTTTTTAGCATGTTGAAATGGTGCCAATCAAATGCTGCTAGTGAAAAGCTTTTCTATTTACCCACCATTCTACCCACATATATCTGATATGACCGGTCCCATCCACTTTTGAAACCACGGTTTCAACCAGGTCTGCCCTTTGACTCATTGTGCTTGATTTTGGGAGAATCCTTGCACTGCGCACGCATTGGGCTCTACTTTTAGTCTAGGTTCCCCCGGGAAAACCCCCAGGAATGCCCCCTTCGAAAGGGCCTCAAAATGAAGCGACCCAAGCTACCCTACCTCAAGAACTGTTGCGAACCACCTTCCCTTTAAATGAGACATCATGCAAACCGCCACAACCATGAACAGCGACCCCAAATGCCCAAATGCCAACCCAATATATCCACTCTCAACAACACATATCCTTCTTTCTGTTGAATTGTCCACTAAATACAAAATTAGAATGAGCAACTTGTGTGTACAACATAAGGCAGTTGTGGACTCAAAGCTCTCTCAACTTATCACATGTAGTTCCTTTATCATTCAGTAGTTGGCTGCTAAACCTCTGCCGTCTCGGGGGCCCACATGTGGGCAGAATGGCTACATCACCCCTGCCTCTCGGGGGTCCCCATATGGGGCCAAAATCAGAGTTGGCTACCTAACCCCTGCCTTCCGGGGGTCCCCAATAAAAAAGGACACTAGAGATAGGAGTCCAGATCTGCATCCGGAATAAAACTCACCCACAGCCGCTTTCCATGCCTGACCAATTGCACCTCCGGGTCCCAAAGCAGCTGAATGGACCAAGTGTTCAGTTCGTCAAGGGCTTACACCAACCGTTGTGTTCCCTAAAATCGGTGGGGAAAGATCAATATGGCTACATCACCGCTGCCTTCTCGGGGTCCCCGTAGCGGGGAAAAATCAACCTAAAAAAGAGTGGAGGTGATGGAAATGAGCAAAAGCATGTGAAAAGGGGTGGAAAGGGGTGAAATTTAGGAAATATTCAAAAAAGCCGCATCCTCAATGTGGAAGAAGCCACAAAACTCGCTGTCAAACAACAATGATGCCCCCACTATCACGTAATATGGGTGTGCAGTACGGCCAGACACCCAGGTAGTCGCACTGCGCTTAAGTCCCCCCCTTTGGTCATTTGCCACTGGCAGTTACCAGACACAATGCACGCACTACATCCCTCATAGACCATGCCATGCAGATTGACAGCCGCCATGCTCCAACAGCGTATTGGAAATGCATGCCTGTGCACCCCTCACGGCGCGGAGCTCGCGGCGCGAGCTCTACGCGCGCCGTTCGTCGCGCTCCCCATGATTTTTCCTAAGCCATGCAGTTCCTCTATGTGACTTAATTGTATTTCTCTTGACGCTTGGATTTACAAAATGTTTTGTGGTCAACCTACACGGTGCGGGTGTTTAGGCAAACAACTTCTGTCACGTGATGGTGCTCATGTACTGCAGAGTATACCTCATTGTCGTGTTGCACACAGAAACCCATGGTTGCAGTGTTTCTTTGATTTATTGGGCTTTGCTGCACGTTCGTGTAAAAAAGGTCGGTAAGTTGGAGGACACCACAACTAGCCTGACGAAGTGACAACACTGAGGTACTCAAAGTAAGATCAAGTTACAACACCGCCGTCCCTGACATCAAGTCCAGCGAGGAACCATTCTTGCTTGCGAAGTACTCGTAAACTACGACTATTTCACCTTTGTGGGCCCTTTTGAGCACGTCACCGTCTTTTCCGACTTACTTACAGATTTCGGTCCTATACCTACTTTATCATGCATTCGCAATCTATGGCCAGCGCTGCCAAGTGGTGTGACAAGTGCGGTCCGGGAAACCACAACAGCCACGAGCACCACACGCATGCCACCCCCGAAGGATTCAGCAGGTGGCCCTGCGAGAACTGCGGTCATATCGGCCATGCTTATGAGCACTGTCCTAGCCCACGTGATTGGGTACGCATCGTCCGCCAGTTCGAGATCAACGCCGACAAGCAAGTTAAGCGCCAGCGAAGCGCCATTGAACTGGGCCGTGCAATCACAAAGCTTGGCAAGTCTACTGACATACTTCCTCCCTTTATGCAGAAACATTTACAAGGCGTCAACTTATCGGCACCCGATCCCAGTAGTACTGCTGCTTCATTTGGTGCTCCCCAACTACCGCAACAATCACAGCCGCATTCTCTTTTGCCGACTTCATCACCTGGCCCTACTTCTTACTGGCAGTTCCAATGGGGACCTCTTCCAAAAATTGACACGGGTGCTACCGATGCCTTCATTGTACAAAGGATTTCTCCACTCAAGGATCTGGCGAAGTGGCAACGAATTGATGAAGAACCTGTTCGTGCTCGTCTGATTTTCAGCAATAAAGGCGCGGCACTTTCGGCTCGTATGCTGCTGATGTCCGTCCAGTCCATGATTGACGATAAGTACGTCCCTACCGAGTGTACTGAGGTCGCTGAGCTGCGTGAGTCTGCGCCCGTTCCTCAGCAAGTCCCAACTGCCGGTCCTCCTGCCCATCCTGCCCCTACTGCGGCGAACGTGAGTGTCTCTTCTAGTGGCCAGCGATCTACGGAGGCCATGGCCATGCAAGTTGACTCACCCAGACCGGGAATTCGAGGCATATCTCCCTTCCAGTCACCTGGTTCAACATCGCGATCTAACGCCCTGGTGGAACTTGAACGCGAACAAGAACGGCAGAAGAACCAACTGTTGGGTTTGGAGACTCGCGTGGACAAGAACACACAGGCTATCAATGCCGTCCGCACTGATGTCCACTCCCTGGTTCAACAGCAAGCCGTGCATCGAAGAATGGAAGGCAATGACTGGCACCTCCCTGGTCGAATCGACGCTAAAGCAAAGTCTCTTCTCCGCGGCTGGGTTCGAAAGCCTGTTATTGGGGATGACTACTACATTCTGGACCCGTCTGCCTCAGGTGATGCCTATTCTGTACAACATGCCTCAGTGGTTGATGTAACGGGGCGTTCCGCTTCATGGGTGCAGAAAGGCGAGGACCGGGACGAAGGCATCGTGACTGTGACTCAGTTCGACTGGATCTACCAAACGTCGGACAAGGCCAACACCATTGCTGAGGCCCTAACGGACACGCTCAGGCGACAGATTAACGAAGTTGCTCAGCTCACGGAGAAGCCTAAGGACCCATCTCCACCAGCCAAAGCGCCGGGTGATGCGTCCTCTTCGTCGCCGGCTCAGCCCCCTGATGCCTAGAGCCGAGGTGGGTGTACCAGATCGGATGATGACTGGCGCGACCTTCTCACGCTTGTCCAAGACACCAAGTCCGTGGTGGAGCAGTCAGCCCAACCTTTGCGCTCATGTCTGCTCTCCGTTTTACGACACACTGATACCCTGGTCCGCGCAATGATGGAGGTCAACGACATTCTGCCGTACGGCCTATGTGACTCGGAGCCTGTTACTTTGGCTGCAACGAACATTGTTGCTGACCTGTCATGTTCTGGTCCACCTTCTCAGGGTACTATGTCCTCCCCGACCCCCGAGGTACCTCTTGTGTCACCTGCCCTACGATCCATAGGAATACTTAGTCCTGAGGTGTTGCGCACTCGCATCGCAAATAGTTTGAGTCAATTGGATGCACTGGAACAAGATCAACTGGCCATCTCGCAGGAATTTGCAGACGCCCAGAGGGTATCTGCTGCACTGCGACAGGACGGAGTAGACCAGAAGTTCTTTTTTCGGGTGCTGGAACCCCCTGCCTCCTATCTCCGCACCCGCCCTGGTGTGGTGTGTCTGTTCAGAGCACTGCAACAGTCTGACACAATGTTTACCATTTTTGAAGGCTGGGCTGCACGTCATTCTAAATACACCTGGACAGATATTACCGAGGGCTCGGTGTTTGATTTTGTGTCTTCCCTTTGGCGCGCGGTGCTCGCTGAACAAGTGCGTGACACAAAAACACTGATGATATCCCCTGCTGCATTTGACTCCTTCTGTACGACATTGGGTACCACTCATGTGGTACCATCACACGTCTGGTCTGGCATACCCACAGTTTTCTCGCCATGGGAAGACACCCATTCGATTGTTGCACCTCCACCCTCTTTCCCGCTTGGTGGCGATGATGTACACCTGGGTTTGTGCATACTGCCAGAACTTACTTCCAGCCGGTACAATTTACCTGTGCTGAATCATACGTATGCTGTGAGTTTTTTGCATCAGATGCTCTCCAGAGGTTCCTCCCCCTCCACACGACACACACTACTGTTTGCACAGCAAGGCTCCGATGTTTCTTTAGTCTGCACATCCTTAGCTACTTCAGGGCGCGCCTATCGCCTCGTTTCAGGTGTTTATATCAACAAAACGTTCATCGGCGTTCCACGCGATTATGCTGGTCCACGTAAAGGTGACTGGTGGGTCGTGCCACCCGATCCTGACTGCCATGCGTTTCTGGACTCTTCTCGCCTACTTGCAGTGCTCCGCCCTTTCAGCCAACACTACAACGGCACTTTTCGGGTGCCGGTTGGTCAGTCGCTCCCGTTTATTGGCCACTCAGCAGCCGATAAGCAATACTGGGAGTATGTCTGGCGCACAGAACGAAACGTGCGCGAGCACAGCCTGTCACAGAAGTGGAATCCCACACTGCGCAGAGTCTCCTCCAATTTTTCATGGTGCGGCGTGGGAGAATCATGCGACGTTGTAAATCGTTTTTTGGATCTGTGCCCGTATCCTATTCCCAGAAAAATAGCGTCTTGGCGAAAAACCAAGGCTTCTGTGATGCAGAAAGGCACGTGGGTGTACGTGCTCTGGTCGCCATTGTCAGTTTTGGGGAGACACGTTCAGTTTTTGACCGCTTCCGTGACCACATTCTGCTGGCAAGGGACTGGGGCTTGCTTGCAAAATTCACTCATGGATCCAACATACCGGTGTACAACTGGGTCAATCAAGTGGGCCTACATAATGTCTCTTTTACCCCGTTGCAGCGTTGCACCCCTGCGTCTGTGTCGGCGGTTGAGAAGATGTGGATGCGTCGTTTCCGTGTCTCCCATTTACTTAACAAACAACTGCCGTCCTACGGGAATGAATGCTGGCGATGGCTCTTCAAAATTAAAAGCGCCATTAAACTGGCCCAAACAAATCAGCCACACGATGCATCATCACTGCGCACACGTGCTACACAGTACTTGCAAGGTCTCGGGTCTAATCTGTCCCTAGAGCAGAAACTTATGTTAATGCTAGACGCCCGACGGTACCTGCCTCATGAGGTCGCTGGGCCACTGGCCACCAAAGTGCGGGCGCATATTAGACGTGACACCGGGTACAAAATTCCGCCCGTGATGGTCCTGAGGATACTGTTACTTCGCAGAGACCAACGGTCCTTCATCGCCGACCTTGTGCCCACTGAACTACGTGCTATCTCTTCAATACCTATGGCATTTGTTGAGTATATGCGCCGGATTATGCGCGTTGTACCATACCCCTTCCCGAAATGTACATCTTTCTTCCGTTCTTTCAACCTGAAGGGCTCCACAGATGACCTTCTGCACGATCATGTGCTGCACCCAGTTGCCTGTAACTGTCAAGCATTGCACGATCAAACTGGTGTACCGAAGGTCAACGGCCACATTTTGACACGGTCCTTTGACTGGCTAGCGTCCATCACCCCACCTGCACACCCCAGGGTTTTTCAACAGTGTTTGAAAAATGCAGTGTTGCCAGCGTGGTCTCGAGTGGAGCATGATTCTACCCTTGCCTTACGCCGACCACTTGATGAAATACCGGGGTTGAGTGAACGTCACAAAAAGGTCCTACTACCACGTGTGATGGCACATATCCACACTTTGTACAGGTGTGCCAAACGTGAGGTATCTGTGATACATCATGAAAAATACATTGCCTGCCAGTTAAAGCTTCTGCCTGTGAACCTTATTTTGGGTTTCTCTGACAAAGGAGCTACTGTCCTTTGGGCAGCTTGCCACAATCTGTTTGTACCGAATATTTTCAAGAGTTTTTTCAACTCACCGCATCGTTTCACTGAGCTACTCCGATGTGACTTTCCACTTAATGCAAGCATCAACGCATACACGTGGCTGACTGGGTCTCTGTCTCGTTTTTTCTTCCCCGCCAACTCCAACCACCCCACACCACCATCTACATTGCTGTACAATACTATGACGTCCATTCTGTCCGAACACCCCTCTCTTGCCAAACGGGGTCTTTACCCCTCAAAGCCATTTCTGGCACTACTTCAGGGGGAACTGAAAACAGCAAGCCGACGCTACGACGTTTTTATGAAACGCCTGTTCTCTGGCAAGAAGCTGCAGCCACCACGTAAACGCAAACGTGCGGTCACGCGACTCGTCGCCGGCTGTACAAAACGCCCCGGCGCAAACTCACGCCCACAGCAACTGCTCACTGATCCCGTCCTACCCTTGCACTCTTCCAAAATTCCACGCCCGCTCCCACGTTGCTTCCGTGCCAGTCAGTTTGCTACCTTGTCCGTGGTTGTATCCTTCCTTGACGGACGGTCTATCGTGAAATTCCTGTGCTCTTCCAAAATGTTGCTCTGGCATACAGCGAGGCGTCTGTTATCTTCGACTGTTCGTCTGCTTCCATGGCAGTCCACGTACTCGTGGATTCACAGCGTATTTGACATTTTGGTTCCACCATCGGTCACAAACCCAGCACCGCTTGTTGGTACAGATGACCTCCCACGGTAGTCCTCCAGTCCCACCGAAATCGTCAGCCAAATGTATTCCCACACCCAACGCTCAACTGTTGTTTAAGTTTAAAAGCCAGGAACGTGCATTGCCCCCAATTATGAAGTTTCGAGAGGTACTGGCGTATGCAGCCCACCCTTTCCCACGGGTCGGGAAATTAGTGGGACGAGCCCTGACCATTTTTTTGGAAACTCGTGGTACGAACCCTCTGTCCGCGGGAGATCATTTCAATGACCGAAATTCTCAGTTGTCTGAGGTCATGTGTCAGTAAAGCACCCCGTCCACGGAGAAACCAGCAGCGATTCCCGGTGGAGTTCGATTTGGTGGAGATGTTCCCCAATATCGAACGCCACCTAGTAATTGATGCTTTAAAGTGGCTACACGCTAAGCTACTGCGAAAAATGGACCGGAGACTCCCCCTCAATTTTTTCATCGCAAAAGGTGGAAATCGCAAACTGGACACATGGGAAAAGGGCTCAAGTACTGATTTCTATTTTTTCTCATTTGACGACGTCCTCTCGTATGTGATTTTCGATCTCACGTTCAACAGCATCTGCCGCATTCTGTCATCTCTAATTATCCAAACTACCGGCACTCCCATTGGTGGCTCCCTCTCTGCCCAAATCGCTTCCCTCGTCCTCATCTATCGGGAACTCAGGGCAAAGGGTACAGCAAAACATGAGCTGGACCAGATCCTGTGGTGCAGATACAGGGATAATTTCTCTGTCAACACTGCAGTGACGCTTCGACCTAATGAGCCTGTGTCTGCCGCGGTAGCTAGGCGAGCCTCAACAATCCAGAAACACCTGAAGTCTGTCTTCAACATGCGTGTAACTCTCGAACAATGGGGCCACGAGATCGACTATCTAGAATCCAGATTAGGTGATGTGCAAAGCCCCACCCCCCTGCGTGTGAAGTCCACACAGTGGACCTGCTCTCCTGGCACGCCCACTCCCCCTCGCCCACAAAAACTCATCGATCCCACTGCCCCCAATGCCAGGGATATGGTCCGCACTTTTGTGCCGAATGAAGTTAAGAAATCAGCCTGGTATAGGCTCTCTCCGGTCGTCGCCACTGAGAACCTGTCCCAACTCGTGACACTGTTGAATGCAAAAAGCTACCCCCCAACGTGGTGGACACAACCCTTGCGCAGGTCCGCGACACGATGGGGTCTCAAGTTACCTTCGGGCTCCCTTGGGGGGCCCGTTGGGGAGCCCTCCTCACGGCGCGGAGCTCGCCGCGCGAGCTCTACGCGCGCCGTTCGTCGCGCTCCCCATGATTTTTCCTAAGCCATGCAGTTCCTCTATGTGACTTAATTGTCTTTCTCTTGACGCTTGGATTTACGAAATGTTTTGTGGTCAACCTACACGGTGCGGGTGTTTAGGCAAACAACTTCTGTCACGTGATGGTGCTCATGTACTGCAGAGTATACCTCATTGTCGTGTTGCACACAGAAACCCATGGTTGCAGTGTTTCTTTGATTTATTGGGCTTTGCTGCACGTTCGTGTAAAAAAGGTCGGTAAGTTGGAGGACACCACAACTAGCCTGACGAAGTGACAACACTGAGGTACTCAAAGTAAGATCAAGGGGGGGGGTAGCTTATGTCAATTGTCTGGCAAACAAAAGAACCCAAAAGCCACACAGCCACAGCAACGAGCAATGGAGTTCCATTGTTTGAAATTACAGTTGGGTGCTTTGGCCAGTTGAGAGGCCTGTCAGTGATCTGTACTGGATGTCCCAAGCGCAAGTGGCCCAAATATCTCTTCTGCTCATCAATTCTGGGGTTGTGATGAGCATGCACCACAGTTTTGTGTTCCGTTCCATTTTACCCTCCCCTTTGTCCAGTACCCCTCAAGGTACAACCCCACCTCCCCAATTTTGGTCCTTTAACATCCAGCTGCTTGGTTTTCTGGAACTTCAATCGCCCTTAGACCGCCCAGACAGTGTATTGGGGAATTCGCGAAACCTGCACAATAATAAACCTGACAATATGACAGACAACAGTGCAGCACAGTTTGCCGTCGGGTGCCGGGCAACTTCAATATTTGGGGGTAGAGCACCGCATCACAACAAGATGCTGAAGTGATCGCAATCATGTCTGCCCATGTGGCCCATGGGCCATCTCGCATCCAAAGAGCAAGAAAAGTGGTGGTCCCTGAGTATCGGTTTGCTTCTGTCATCCCAGGGTGGAGGGGGGGTACTTGATCCAAACATCATAGGCGCCGAATACTAATATCCTTGGGTTGTACTTGGTTCTAGAATCCAAATGGGGGTGCGCCACACACAAATAACGTCACCTGTTCCGCGAAACTGTGTGCAAGTACATGTTCCTTTACGAGCACCAGGATACTTTGTGTTCTGCTGAATGGGAATGACTGTTAGGCATTGTGCAAATTGCGGAATACTACCGGGCCACTGGACCACTATTTGTCTGGTTAAAAGACAGGGAGGTGGGATAGCTTACATGTTAAGGGCATCAACAGCAATAATTGGTATGCTTCGTACTGCACAGCACGGTGCTTGTGCACTTACGGTTGCATGATCTGGCTGACTGAGACAGTAGATTTAGTCATCTGGATATTCTTCTGACCAGTCTCAATGTGCACTTAGCCTTAAAGCCCAAGGTAGAAACGGATGCTGCAAGGGCAAACCCACCTGCGCTTTCAAGCCTCCATTTTATAAAATGGGACGATCGATGTGGTTATGGTTGGCGTAACTATTTCAATTATTTTGAGCTCATTGAGTCTTGCTCGGCCCACAAAACATTCTGCAACAGCCTAATCCCGTGATGTTTCCACAATTCTGGTCATGGTGCTCAGCAAAAAAAAATACCACCTGAAGCTTCAGATCTTCTTCCATACCTTCATATCATGCTTCCGTGATCAACGTCACCAAGAATGACAGATGCACCAAAGCATGTTCGTCGATGGATTGAAAAATGCTGCGTCGCTTGTAATTAGGTGGTGCAACAATCAGCCGGACGGCTGAACACCTGAAGGGCTGAGTGCCTACTGCATGATTTATCCGCATCCTGCGAAATGATGCATGCTGCACAAATCTCATCTTACAAAGAAAAACGATCTGGATAGCCCAAGAGACAAGATGCCGGATACCACTCCACTTGGCACTGAATGTCGCTGCTGTATGTATATAGGCGCATTCCATGGGTTCTAGCAGTAAGGCGGTGGGGGGATGGGAGTTGCTTTAAAAGCAGATTTTCGGCTGGGCAGATTTTTTGCGCAGGACCAGGCGCCTGTACCAGTCACACGCCAATGTGCCAAAGACACCCGACGCCTTGTTACGCTGTAGGTGATAAAGGGAAGAGTAAATCCAGAGGCAAAATCCCGCATGCAAATCTATGCACAAGGAAGAAAAATACATAGTGCATGGTGTGTTGCATGTAGCAGCGATGAGACGTTTCCAATTCATGCGTCCACAGACGTGATGCAGACTGAAGCAGTGACAAACACTTGACTGGCGCCGCGACAGAAAGGAGGAAGAACCGCTGCACACGGGGACTGAAAGCCTGTTAACATATTGACCCCAAGTGCAGCACCTTGAAGAATCACCCCAAATGTTGCCACAACCCTTCGTCTGTGATCCACTGCGCCTCTGAACCTTCGAGTGTATGCAAAATAGTGTTTCGGACATACTGCTGGTCGATAGGCTGGTGCATCGGAAACAAGTGCGACGTTGAGGGCCTTCGATGAAGACACTGCGGGGTTCATGAGAGCAACACAACCATCATCCTGCTCAAAGTCCCCCATGTGCGGCACACTGCTGTCCTGCACACCCTTTGTGTAACGCCACGGCTGTCCACATCGTTCGTGCGGATCCCAAAGCGCTCCTCGGGGGGCACAAATCGTCGAAGCAACACTGCAGACCAGGACGGTCCCTAAGAAAGTGCGGCGTCCGTCAAACCCAGGTCGATGGTTGGAGGCGGTTGGAGGGTAACCGACGGCGGATGGACGGTAACTCGATCAGTCCCTGGGGGCAGTCCTTAATGCAAAAAAAAAGAGGGAACCAAAACTGTGGACGCCCTTAATGACCGCCCCGCCGCGTTTCTCACATGACGTCTGTCCCTTGGGGATTCGATCCTGCGTAGCCTCTGCGAGCTGGAGGTCTGCTGCCCCTGCACGGCCCACATCGTTCAAGCCCACCCTTGCTCTGGGGCATTCAGATGCAACATCATTTTACACATGCACACGGTCACGCACGCATCTCTCAAGGTCGGTACGGCCTGTCTCGTGTGCAGCACATTGGCCATGGAAGCGTTGGTCATTCTCTTGTCGAAAAGCGGCACCAGAAAAGCCTTCGTGCCATTTAGGAAAAAGACGATCGCATGCGTTGCGACATGCCACTCGTCATCCAATGCGTTGGTGGGTCTTTGTTTCTGAAATAACAATTGGACTTTCGGGGCAAGCCGCCGGTCGATGGGTTGATGGGTCAGAAAACGGGTATCATATTGAGGATCTGCGACGAGTATTGCAGGTTTTACAGCGATGGGATGACCCATGGGCGCTCAACAGCTCTCCGCAACGCCCCTCGGGGGCCCCAGTGCTGTCTTCTGGGCGCACCAACTGTTGAAGCAACCGCACGAACCATACGTCCTTCACCAACTGGTCTGACGCTTGTCCAGCGCCGTGAAAGTCCGGGTCTAGGTACGAGCGTACGGCGCCTGCGACACCTCCAGACGCTCCGAGAAGCCCAGCATCAGCTCATGAATGCGGTCTATCTTCTCGTTCGCCGTCGACTCGAGCTTCTGCTGCCTCTCCGAAAGGCTGTCCAGCTGCTCCTGCACGGCCTCCATCTGGCGGTCCTGCCTCGCGCTCTGATTGCAGTCCATCGCGAGGCACGTGTTGCGGGGGATCCAGGCCGCGGTGTCGTCCGGCCCGTGGACGCAGTCGTACACGTACTCCTCAAGGTCCGTGAGGCAGGTCCGGTCGGCGGTCTGCAGGAACACGAACAGGTCCACGTAGTGCCAGTAGTTGTGGTGCTCGCCGAGGTGCGCGTCCACGCCCCCGGGGCCCTGCGCCAGGACCGCGCGGTCGAGGCCGCAGATGAAGCAGGCGCCCTTTAGCCGCGCGAGGACCTGCGCCCGCTGGTCCCGCAGCTGCGCGAAGGAGTCGATGATGATGCCCTGCGCGATGACCAGCAGGATCTGGACGTAGATGGTCAGGAACGACATCTGGATGAACAGCAGCACCCACTGCAGCCACTCCCCGTCCCACAGCGACGCCGGGCTCTCGAACTCGAGCGTCCCGTGGATCCCGCTGCCGCTCAGCCCCCCGTCCATGTAGCTCGTGACGCAGCCCAGCAGCGTGGCGCACTTCGCCCCCGCGTGGTGCCGCTGGAAGAACCGGAACCCCAGCGCCGCGTAGAAGTACACCGTCAGGAAGATCACGAGGGCGGTCTGCCCGAGCTTCGCGCTGTTGAGCGTGGCGGCCCGCAGGAGGAGGCGGACGGCGTCGGACTCCAGCAGCTCGACCATGTGGAACACGAAGCAGAACTCCGAGACCCGGAGGCCGCACACCGCGACGGCGAGGAACACGAGCTCGCGCCAGCATGTGTGGCTGGTGACGAGGACGCGGAGGTAGACCCGCCCCGACGCGACGCGGTGGACGATCGGCACCGCGAGCGCCAGCGCCAGACCCGCGGGCGCCCCCCCCAAGAGGTACCCGAGGCCCAGGGCGGTGCCTACCGACCAGACCCAATGCGGAGCGCCGAAGGCCTCGCCGCCCGGGGCCTGCCCCTCGACCATGTGCGCCTGCATCACCGAGTACCACAGCAGCCGCAGCGCCGTCGCCGCCACGTGGCTGACCATCAGGGCCTGCAGCAGCCAGTGCCCCAGCAGCTGGTGCCACGCGTACTCCGACCGGAGGAGGAGGCGGTCCGGCCGCCCGGAGGCGGCGCCGTGGCGGTAGTACATGGACTCGCATAGGAGCAGCCAGAGGTTGATGAGCAGCGCCAGGAGCGTGGGCGCGCGCCGCACGGGCCGCTGGTGCCGGTGCAGCGCGCCGAGGAGCGTGCCGTCCCCCAGGCTGCGGTGCATCAGCTCCTCCCGGATGGCGCGCACCGCGTTCCGCTGGAACGGCAGGTCCGCGGACTCCGACTCCGCGGCGCAGCGCAGCACCTCCGCCTTGATCTTGTCCCGGAACGTGTCGTGCTGCCGCATCTCCGCGCACGCGGCGGGCGTGACGAAGCGCATGCGGTAGATGCGGTCCGCCCGCACCACCTCCACCACCGTGCACTGCCGGGCGCACCACTGGTACGCCGCGTGGTCCAGCACCGGCTGGTGCGAGACCGACGGGTGGTGGTCCATCATGGCACTTAGCACCCGGAAGATGGCCATCGTCTCCTTCCAGGTGTCCTCTCGGGGGCACTCCGTGGCGGCCGTGCCCGCAAACAGGGCGCTCTGCCCCATCCCCGCCCTCGGATGCTGCAGGCACATGCTGTGGATTGGGCCCCACTGCTCCAGCAGGATCTGCCGGATCTGCCCCGAGGTCCACGTCTTGGGCAGCACGACCTCCTTCGGCGAGAGCGTGCACACGTTGCAGCAAAGCTCCAGAACGGCGCTGCGGACCTGGACCTTGAGCTCCATCATGTGCCCGTCGTAGTCGCAGTGGTGCAGGTAGCGGTGCACGATGTCCGTCTTACATCGGAGCAGCGCCTAACGGAGATGGTGGGGGTGATGCAGTCGTGAGGGGGAGGGGGAGGGGTGTGAGGGGGGTGGCTGCGGTGAGTACACTCAGCGTCTAGCGCCATGCCTTTTGTATGACCTGCTTTTCCGGGGGAGGGTCCCCTAACACTTTCCGCTAACCGCCGACTGTTTGTCGGCACCTGCACATATGCTCCATATGGGACCCAATCGCAGGGGCCCTTGGTGAGGGCGCGGGATAAAATTCCTTTATTCCCGGGGGGGGGGGGGGGCTCGAGCCCACTTTCCGGAACCCGTCCGCCTTCGGAAGGGCTTCCGTGACCGAAGCCCTTGCGGACCGCCAAGGGGGGCGGGGGTGGGGTGGGGGCAAAATACACAAGTCAAAATGATCGCCGCAACGCGCTGATCAATTTGAGGTATGTGTCACGGGGACAGTTTTTTTCCAAAAATAAAATTTTGTCATCGAGCCACTTTGTGGGCGGACGTCAAGCGGGCATTCTGAGTCAAAACATGTCTTCGGCGCCGGGAGCCCCTTGTTCCTCATCCCCCCCCCTCTCAGGTAGAAGTTTTCACCCGCCCAAACATCATGTGCCATGATGACTGAATTACACAACATCCCATTTTCACGACACTGTAAAGGGCAAAGGGGGATGTTTGTCCGGCGCGCGCCCGGCGCGATACCTTTGTATTTAGCATCCTGGCTCTAGCCCCAAGGTTATCCTCACCTGGGGAAATCCCCCAAGTTGACCGCACTGGACTGCAAAACCTTCCCTGCAAAGCACGTTGCATAAGCCGAAATCTGAGAATTCCACAACGCAAAATGTCACACAGAATGTCCTGAATAAATGATATCATTCCCACAAGTGTGGGTGTCAATACATTCACAACAATAGTGCTCCTTTCGCTCACCACAAACTGTGATGGTGGAGCGCTTGTGACAACACAACACACAAACTTCTGCCTCATCCTCTCCATCATCTTGCGCTGCGGCTGAGTTGCTCTTGTCCGTCCAAAAAACATGAGGCGGAACATGGTTCCATGGTCCATAAGGAGGGTGGCGGACCTGCCAAAAATGGGCGGATTGGCGACATCACCCCTGCCTTCTTGAGGGCAGATAGTTTGGTGAGGGGGGAGGGGGGGGGGCAAAAACAGGCACAGGTGGGGAATGGTAAAAAAAAAAAGATGCCTGGCGCGCTAATACTCCCCAAAGCTGAGGGTCCGCTTCCCAATGCCACGGATCTGAACGTTGCAGAACTGGGGACAGGGCGTTCCAGGCCCCCATCCCCCCCTTTTGACAAAGCAGCAGCGACGCCTGCTCAACGCAGGGGCTCGACAGTGCGGGCACGGGGGAGCGCGCGACCTGCGCCGCGTCCGCGTTGCCGCGCACAATAGCCGCGAGGGTCGCGAAGGCCTCCCGCGCGATGCACAGGGGCTGCCCGTAGTCGGAGGCGATGGCGCCGCCAAAGTGCGCGTCCAGCGCCGCGAGCAGGTCCACCAACACCCCCAGCACGTCCCCAGTCTGGCCGCGGTGCCCGGGATGGTACATGTGCCGCTGCAACTCCCGGTGCGGGCCCCGGCACAGGGCCCCGAGCACGTGGATCACCTTCAGCCCCTGGTCCGCACTGCTCAGCCCCGCCACGGCCTCCGCGTCGCCCCAGAGCTCCGCCGCGGCCGGCACGACCTCCGGCTCGTCGCCGCCGCTCAGGCCAGTCGCGGTAGCCGCCACTGCCGCCGCCGTGAGGCGCTCCCGGAGGCTGCGGCTGTTCAGGGCATTGCGGAAGGACTTGGCGCTGGTCAGTGTCTCCAGGTGCAGCGGGGTCTGGGGGGCACTGGTGGAGCGGAGGGCGGAATGGTCCGTGCTGTTGGTGGTGCTGGTGGAGGTCGTGGAGGATTTCCGCGCGGAGGCGGAGGCGGCCGCGCGGATGGCCTCCTGCTGTTGCTTGAGCTTCTTGGCCTGTTTCCTCCGGACGTAGAGGTCCTGCCACGGGAGACGGGGGTCACAGGGTTTGTTCAAAATCTCTTCACAGGTGACAGCAAGTGGTCACAGGTAACACTGAACTAATGGCATCATAGATGCAGTGTGTGTGGGGGGAGGAGAGAGAGAGAGAGAGAGAGAGAGACAAACGAAAGAGAGAGAGAGAGAGAGAGAGAGAGAGACAAACGAAAGAGAGAGAGAGAGAGAGAGAGAGAGAGAGAGAGAGAGAGAGAGAGGGAGAGGGAGAGGGAGAGGGAGAGGGAGAGGGAGAGGGAGAGGGAGAGGGAGAGGGAGAGGGAGAGGGAGAGGGAGAGGGAGAGAGAGAGAGAGACAGACAGAGAGAGAGGGGGAGGGAGAGAGAGAGATAGAGAGAGAGAGGGAGGGAGGGAGAGAAACAGAGAGAGAGAGGGAGAGAGAGAGAGAGAGAGAGGGAGGGAGGGAGGGAGGGAGGGGGAGAGAGAGAGCTCCCGAGTTTTCAGCTTCTTGTAGGCTTCCTCCAGAACATCAAGCTGCAAAAGTTCACCTCGGTAGATATTGTTTTCCTTGGCCTGACGACTCCTTCACTTCCTCCTCCACGTCGACGAAGGATTCCTCCGGGTGACCCTTGATGCCCCCGAATACCGTGAGTGACACCCACGTCGACCGCATGTGCGTGCGCGTGGCGCTGGTGATTCCCACGTTCAACGGGGAAGTCGACGGGCAGTACGAGTACTTCGATCTTCCGGTCCCGTTCGCGTGGACGCGGGGGCTTCCATGGGCGCCTATGGATGAACTTCGGGGTCGTCTGGGGCAGTTACATAATTAACAGCCAGAAGAGTCACACGGGGTTAGCCTAGGGACAAACCTTCTCAGCGCTGTTCCACGGCGTCCGGAGCCCTACCTAAACATTGTTAGCGCTCTCACAACCAGCGTTGCTTTGGTGTTTATACTATTCCGGCGAGACTCAGGAACATGTGAGAGGCGTTTCAGCATGGGCGCGCTCAACCCAATAATTTGAGCACCACGGCGCTGGCCACATCATTTCAGTGGTCAGGCAACGGCAGCCCAGTTATTTACGACAACATCTCAATTTCGGATATCGGTTTTCGCGCGCAAGCGCCGGAGTTGACCGCGACAACGGGTACACGCCAGCGGCGAATAAGCAGGAATCTGCCTTGGATGAATTGCACAGTGCCAAGGCTTGCTAGGGGAGGCTCCGGTAGGAGGATCAGCAGCAGGTGGGCAGAGGGGAAACATAGAGGAGCAAAGAGAATGAGGGTGATATTTTTAGACAAAAAAAACAAGGAAAAGAAAACGAGAGAGTGACCAAGGGGCAGAGAGAGATGAGGTGGATGGCGTGAGCAGACAAAGCTCGAGTAGGGCTTTGGTCCCCATCAGGGCCATCGCTTGCCCTGCATAAGAGCAAATCTGCAGAGCAGGGGGGGAAAAAAATGAACCGGTCGGTCTGTTCTCAAAGTTGCAAGGAGGGCAAAGCAACGGAGAACACAAGGGGTGAATTTGTGCTATCGAGTTTTGGGACATGTACTTTGGGCTTAATTGCCGGTGTTCTATTTTATTTCTTTTAGTTTATTTTGAAATTTTAGTTTATTTTATTTTCTGCTTTCACTGAGAGGTGACGCACGAAGGACGCCCAGTGCAGCGGGTTGTGGGAGTGTGAACAGGAGCCACTGTAGTTTCGAAAAAAAGAACATAAAATCACAAAGAGCCAGTGGAGGCTCCGCAACCAGGACACTGAGGGCACACCCAAGGCAGCTCAAAGCAGGGGCGCTTTGTGGTAATCAATGCCCTCCAGGGGCTCACGTGGAGGCCTGCATAAGCAGCAGCCCCGCAAAGACAAGACAAGACAAGAGTGAGGAGAGAGAGAGAGAGAGAGAGAGAGAGAGAGAGAGAGAGGGAGGGAGGGAGGGAGGGATGGGAGAGAGAGAAACAGAGAAAGAAAGAGAGTGAGGAAGAAGTGTGTGTCGGCCTTATGATGCAAGCCTCCAAGCAGCTGCCAACGTGCATTGGAGTGCCGGTGTTCCTTGAACTGAAACCCGATGTATGGCTATCCTGGATGGCAGAATTATGGAGGAAGTTGATGCCCAGCATCGTCAGGGCAGAGTTCCTACCCATTAAAACGGTCAGAGTGATCATGGCATTCATGGTGGCCCAATTTGATTATGCCGCGCCAGCTTATCTCTTTCGAGAGCAGTGGCTGAGGGAATTACAGCTGATCATCAACAGGATATTCTGCGAGGCGCATGGCCTGTCAATCAGGGAGGCCAAGCTCTTCTCGTATTTGCCCCCCCAATGGGGTGGCATGGGTTGCCCGTGGCTGCCTTTGCAGGCAGAGCTGCAGTACTTGCACCAGGTACTGAAGATGCCATACAGCCGCAGTGGTCTATCCCAGATGGTGGCGACGGAACAGCTCGACAAAGACACACCCGGAGAGGATGTTCAGCAACCATGGAGGGTATTGCGGGCATTCAAGATAGTGCTGATGACTGAACGAGGAGTCCCCCTGTCCCGGCCGGTGGTACCCTCAGGTGGTGACGATGAGCCCTGTCTGGTAGTGACAGATGAGGGTTGAGAGGCAAACGCGGGGGCATTGGGATGGTGCTGGCGAAGGCGGGCCGCATACTGGAGGTGCGAGGTTTCGGACTTAGAGTGCATGCGGGCAGTTCGACGGCAATGGAGCAACTAGCGAAGTCGACGTGGATAGAAATGCTCAACCATTTGCTAGGGGTCAAGGTGATTGCGGCAGACTCCTCGGCAGGAGCGTTCACGGGATCCATACTTTCGTCGTATGGAACATGGTTAGATGACCTTCTCAGAGGGGCCTACGGAAAGCTAGATCTGAAATCGTATGGAGAGGCCTGGGTGGAAGCGCAGCATGATAGAGGGTTAGCAGAGTTTCTGTCTACTTGCAATCGGGTGGCAGATGAGCAAGCCGCGGCACAATTGGAGGCATCGCAAGTAGGGAAGTTCTTTCTTCCCAACGAGCTGGTTTCAAGACCAGTCTTCAGTGTCGGAGAAGTGGTTGTGGCCTTGGATGAGTCTTTGGACCAGATTTACAATGAAGCAGTTCGTCATCGAGCGGCTGCACGACTGGCTGGATGGGATGAAAGGTGGTTGGCCTACGACCAGGTGAAGGCTTTCGAGAATGGGGCCATCGGCACGTCCAGCTTCAAGAAATTGATGCTGCCTAGAGCGGCCCTGTAGAAGCTGCACCTGATCGTAGGTGCACGTTGATGCCTTGAGCAGGGCATCCACATTGTTGGTCTGAACTGACACGGCCCACAAATCTTGAGGTGCACGGGCGGCTAAAAACAGGCACGCCGGTGGGGTGCCAACTGTTAGAAGGGGGCGTGACTTGATAACCGGCTTAGGCGGCGCACTTGACGCTGTGAAAGCAGACGTAGTATGTAAGTGCCACGCATGCAAGTGAACCCCCCCCCCGTCCCAGACAAGGGGCGCTGAAACTTGTTGATCTCGACCCAAGCCCACGGCACCTTCTCACGAAGGTGCGTCGCGCCGTCATATAGCGGCCTATCTGTAGGCCCCAGCACAAGCACATGCATAATGTTCACAGAAACAGATCGGCGCACATGTGGCATCACTTTCATGACATCCGCCAGCAAGTCCTCAGAAGCAACAAACGCGATGTTCGAAGCTTCATATTTCCAAAGCACCTGCTACAGTGGAGTCGCATCCCCAAGAATTTGTTTCTAGCAGATCATAGTACCAGGGGCATCAGAAGCTCGGAGCCACGGACGATCAGAGAAGATGTAATCAACGCGCTCAGATGCTACGCCCGCGGCAAAAGACAGCCCCATGCCCTCATGGGCCATCAGCGGAGATGGACCCTGCAGGGCGTGCTTACTCAAGAACTGTTCCCGCACCGCACACATAGCAGCCGCATGAACCCCATCCCCAGAAGCAGCAGACAGGGGAGGGGACATCGAACTCGAGGCAAGAAGCAATGATGACGCCGCAGGGGCATGCTGAACAGTATGCACAGGCGGCGGCACAGAAGGCGGCTGGGGCATCGGCTGCTGTTGTTGCTGCGCTGCTGCCTGTTGCGCCAGTTGGGCCTGCTGCTAATGCCACGCACGCCATTCCTCTTCAGTGTACTAAGCACCACTGGATTCATCCATTTCAACGGTGACATGATCGCCTTGGCAGTAGGCATTGGCCCCCCCCTGGGGGGGGGGGGGGCGCCGCTAGAGACCAAATTCTCTCCAGCAGGTACCGGCGGGTATTGGGGCGGCGGGGGGATGACACCAGGGGCACTCTGGGCCCCCGGCTGTTGTAGGAACGATGCGACAGAGCCGGCAGCTGCTGCCAGCAACGATGAGCCTGAAGACATCTAGGCCGGTTATACATGGGCATGGCCCGATAGGTTGTCGTGGCCTAGGCGAAGAGCCCAGGCCTGCGGACAGAGACATAATGCAAAGAAAACATTGTGCCCGCCTGTGTGTGTGTGTGTGTGTGCGTAATAGGTTTCACTCGGGCTCGTGTGTGTGTGACAAGACTTCACTGTGTCTGCCTCCGGCAACGTCTGTGGTGGTTCTCAGCCCCGAGTCCAGCGTGGGGACGTGCTGATTGGTCCGTCACCTGCTCCATATGTGTACCAGTGGACGTCGATATGGCATTGGACACCCCATCCCCCATGCAACGACCACCTGGAGGGGGCGGTCCAACCTCAATCAGCTTCAAGATCAGGTCCATGGCAACGGGCAAAAACCGCGACTTGCGGCTGGCAAAGTGCTCGAGGGCCCTCTCCTGGACCATCTGCAGCCCGCTGTTCCAGGTCTCCCCATGCAGAAGGCTCTCCAGCAGCAGAATGGCCTCCTGAGCCACAGCCCCGTCCACGCTCCCCACGAAGTGCAGGGCGGTGGCCACGAGCCCCAGGCGCGCGGCCGCCTCCTGCCGCTGCTGTCGGGCCACGTCCGTCGGAGGCCGGCCGGAGCGGAACTGGACCCAGGCCAGGTCCGCCTGCGGGCCCTCGGGGCCCTGCACGCCGCACAGGAACGCGCGGGCGGCGCGTAGCCCCGTGACGGCGAACTCGCGGCTGCGGGGGTCCGTCACATCCGACACGCTCTCCAGCGACAGCGCGAGGTTGCTGAGGCCGTCCTCGGAGGCGGAGGGGCTGTGGTGGGGCGGGTCCAGGACCCGCACGAGTTTGCGCAGCCCGTTGCCCACGAGGTGGGACGGGTCCACGTCCAAGAGGTTGGCGAACTCCTCACAGAAATCTCTGAAGCCTGTTCATGCACACCCTCAGCCCTAGGCTTATGCTTCAATGGGGAGGGGCTGCTGAGCGGGGAGGGGGGGGGGGGGGGCTTGGGTGGCTAGGAGCCTGTGCACGAAATTGGCTTGGGCTCCTGAGGAATTTTATTGCCGGACCCGTGGGGGAGGGGGATTGAGTACATTGCAATGCGCTTGTCGCGATATCTACGGCTTTTTTTTTTGTCATAGCACCAAATGGCGTCAGGAAACCGCACATCACAGCCTGGCGCACATAGGCACATGCCCCACAGGAAATCCATGTTCTGTGACCACAAATTACGCGTAAATAATGGTGTCAGAGCACATACAGTGAAAGACTGCATCATCGGGTGTATGGGACACAGACACTTTCAGTCCTGTACAGACACACTGTCAGCCCTAGGACCCACATTGGCCACATCATACACCCATCATCACTATCAAATCCACACCTGCCAGAACGTTCACACCTTCCACATCCTACCACACATGCTCCAAAGTCAACGGTATGGCCTCCATTCATGCGACTGCTGCAACTCAGCCACCAGAGGAGCCGGGGTGAGATCCCTCGACTGCCCTGAGAGTGAAAGGGGAAATTGATGGTGCTATGCAGAGCCTAGTTGTGGCTGCCTTGGGCTTCCTTGCGACTCAGAGCGCTACTGCGGCGGGGTGTGTGCCTGGTGCAATTTAGGGGCCCAACACATGTTCAGCATCTGCCCATGGAGGAGCCTACAGGGGCGGATAAAAACACATAGACCTGCAGCAATATGCTGCTATGGAACGAAGGGTGGGGGGGGGGTGCAAATTCCGCCAGAGACCGGCAAGCTGCCCCCCCCCCCCCCATTCCCTGCACACACCCTCCCTCACAGGCGACCACCCTACAAAGCTGCACAGAGGGAGGCAAATTTGGTACGTGCAAGATTTGGAACGGCGAAATTTAGTGCGGAGAACAATTTCTTAAATACCACTGGAAAATTGGGGGCAAAAATCCCAGATTGTGGACAAAGTCCTACAGTCTCCCGCTGGCTGAACAAGCCCGTTTCGAATGTGCATTGGGCGAACAAACGGGAAATGGTGCGGATGTGGGTGGAGGGCAGCAGGTTCAGTATTTGATTCTTTTTTGGTGAGCAATGCAGACCCCTCCCAAAGCGCGACCGTGGCATGACCCAAACTGCTGTCGCTGTCAATTTGTGCGTTTTTGCAGCAAAACTTGTGAGCACAATCCTCTCCTTCCATCGGGTAAACTCAAAACACATCGGCTTACGGTGGTTTCCACCTGGTGAGCCCCCCTCCCCACAGAGACACACCCAGAGGCACCAACCGGCACCCTTACTCAGCCTTTATGGCACCCCCCCTTCCCCGTGACACCTTTTGCCTTCCTCCCCTGTACTGCATCGCACAGTCCCAATACCAGCGGGGGGTGGGGGGTTGGAACAGGCAAAATTTGGCACAACAAAAATGTGCCAAAATATGCCATGGCACTTAGCCTGTAGCCAGTTTTCTAGGTGCCGGTTTTAGCACTCTTGGCATGCGCCCAAGAGGCGATGTGTGCAGCCCAAATTGACTGGTGGTCCATGCAGGCTGATTTTAAAAAAGCCCGGCTGTAAAGGCTGGGCCTCAGTAAGGCATGGTGTATGGAAAATGGCAGAATGCTTGATTTACATCCGACTGCTCGATTTACTCAATTCACCTCCATCTCTGTTCAAAAGTGCCACATAGCAACCAACCGAAGGCCCATGGGAAACACCGGCCACCATTCACGGTCTGTGCTCGTTGTACCACTCAAAACGCACACAAAAGTGTTTTCATCAACGCCAGAAGATGGTTCTTGTCAAGAGTTCTTTCTTTCGCCACTATTCAAAAAAAAAAAGCACTGATGCTCCAACGCGAGTTACCAGCAGTGACCCTCCCCGCACAGGACCCTCCCCATAGCCACACCTTCTTCGAAGTCGAGTGCCATGGGACTGGGGCCCGCCCTACTGAACTTGGCCGACTGTTTCTGCTGCTGACGTAGCTCCAGCAGGTCCAGCGCCAGGCGTTGCAGGTCCTCGGCCTCGCCGAAGTGCTCAGTCATCCGCAAGAGCACCGCTGTGAGGCCCTGTGCGGCCTGGACCTGGGGCTTGGTCAGCTGGGGCCCGAGCATCGAGCACCCCACCACGACCATGGCCGTGAAGTCCAGCAAGTTCTCGGGGGCCTTGGTCGGCGGCTGCTTCTCGAGGAGGGCCGTGACGAGGGGGAAGGCGTACTGGAAGACGTACGCGGAGTGGCTCTCGACCTCCCGAGCGGTCCCCCCCGAAACGATGAGCTCGCGGAGGCTGCAGGCGATCGCCGTCAACAGGCAGACGTCGTCGGACCACAGCCGCGGCTGCATCGCGCGGTCCGGCTGGAAGTCCTTGCTGTCGATGTAGACGTGGTGCAGGAACGAGAGGAACGGCTGGCAGACGTAGCGGATGGCCGGGCTCGAGATGGGCCGCGGGCCGTCGGGCGCGCGGTGCAGCGAGAGGACGGTGTCCAGTACGGCCATCGGGGAGAGCACCGCGCGGCACTTCTGCTGGGAGGTCACGTTGCAGCCCCTGCAGCAGTCGGCCAGCAGTTGGATGCAGGTGGCGTGGTACCGCAGGACCGACCGGAAGCCCTTGGCGTACTCCCTCTCGACGATCAGCTGCGCCCGCGGCGCGCCGGTGGAGGGGCAGTCGCCCGTGACGTTCAGGATGCGGTCCCTCTCCTGCAGGACCAGGGACAGGATCAGGGTCTGGTTCCGCACCACGGGCTGCCCGTGCACCGCCAGCATGCACTGGAGCACCCGCAGCCATCGGGCCCGGTGCCCGTACTGGATGATGGCTTGCAGGAAGATGCGAGGCATGTTCTTCTCCACCTGCGACGTGAAAGGGGCCGGTGTCCGCTTGTTTGACGAGGGACACCTCGAAAGGGGCGTGTCTTGCCCTGTGCCTGCGCACGCACAAGGGGCACAACAAACACCGATTGAGATTAGGGGCTGCAGTGATGTCGAGTGCAGCGGAGCGCAGTTCGTAGGCCGGAGCGGAGAGCACTGCGCTGCGATGCAAATACCTTCGTTCTGTGCTCTTGTAAATGATTGGGTCATGTCATATCATGTCACGCTCGACTGGACCGAGACCGTCATTTCGTTCTTTACGGTTTGACTGGCTTGTGTGCCCCCGCCCCTCTCCCGCCGCCGCTCCCGCCCTCCTCTCAAAAGGTGCGCCTGAAGGGTATCAGGCCCCACAAATCTTCGCCCAAGCAAACATGACCGAATGACAGCCCCAAAGACAATACACGACGACAGCAGGCCGAGGGTAAAGGCGGGGCAGCGAGGGCGGCGCACCTGCGACAAGAGCAGTGCGTTGTCCCGCAACGTGGCAGAAATAGCGTCGGCACAGTTGAGGCTGCGGATGCCCATGTTACTGAGGTACAGCGCCATCTTCTGGAACGACAGCTGTTGGTTTTGGGCGTTGCCTTGGCAGAAGGCCCCTATGAAATCGTAGCAATGCTGGAACAGGTCCCGACGCGGGATGTTGTCAGCCTCGTCCATCTCACCGGGGACTTTGTGCCGCCGGAGGGGCAGCTGAAGGATGCGGATGATGACGTCAAACACGCCTGAATTGCGCAGAACGTCCTGGTGGGTCCGGAGGACATGGGGAGCGTACCCGACCCCGCCACGAACGGGGCTGTGGGGGTCTTCGGCGTGGCAGAGCGCAGTCAGGAAATCTATTTTTCGGCCCATCTCCTCGCAGGCGAGGCCCTTGCCGCTACATGCAAATCGAGGCAGTAGCTCGAGCATCTGCAGGCGAATGGCGGCCACTTCACGGTGGACGCTGATGGCCTCTGGCACCACCAAAATGGTCACCTGTTAATTGCAACATGCGGAGTGCCACCGCGGACTATGCGAGGTACGGCACAGTGCGCAACGTAACACAGCGCAACACAACACAACACAACTCAACGCAGCGCAGCACAACACAACACAACACAACGCAGCGCAACGCAACACAACACAACGCAACACAACACAACACAACACAACGCAGCGCAACGCAACACACTGCAACACAACACAACACAACACAACACAACACAACCTGAGTACTCCCCAGCTCTACTCACGGGCTGGGTGCCGGGTGCGAAGCCCCCGACGACAGGGCCCGGGCACTGCCAATAGGCGGTGTACTAACAGTGTCGGGTGCGCGCACGTCCCAGTGCCAAGCACCATCCCCAGGGACCCCGCGGCCCCTAGTACCGGCCGCCTTGGCCCTGGGAACGGTCAGCGACCCTCCGTAGAGGACGGCTGACCAAGCCTCCCCCTCCTCTCTTCCCCTACGCGCCCGCCCACGCGCCAGCCCACGCAGGAGCCCGGACATGCGCCCCCCCCGCGCCTTTGCCCCACCCACAGGGCCCTCTGCCCCAACTCCATCCCACACACCCCCATGCAGCTCTCGGTGCCCCCCATGCACTACCTCCCGCAGCCACTCCGTGCCGCCTCCCCTGCCCACTGCCCCCCCCCCCACCCCCTTCTCCTGCCCTTGCCCCTCTCACAGGCTGGCAGCGCCCGTGCGGCGCGCCTCCAGGGCCCCGCATCGGCGGCCGGCCGCGTGAGCAACTGGGCCCGGGCGCGCCGACGAGGAGACTCCAATGCGGGGTCTTCATGGCAGGCGTCCAGGTGTGCAGGTGGAAAGGGCCCTGGAGGGTGCATGTGAGGGGCCCCCGCCCTAGCAGAGGCGCGGTGCCTGGGAGGAGAGGATGGCCAGTGGCGCGGACATGCGCGGGGGGCCCCAACAACGACCCCCCGCACTGCAACATGTGCGAGAGTAAGAGGAGGGATATGCAGCTGGCCTGAGTGGTTGAGGACTGGAGTGGAGCAGGCTTCCATACCAACAGACGTTGAATGTGGGTCAGTCGATTGTAAGCCGGATGACAATGCCCGAAGACACAGTCCCTGTCCCCGTCCGGTTGGACACCCCGGTATCGGTATCCAACATCCTTTAGGTACGGTATAAGGCCCCCCGGCCACCACCCCGGCGCCAACACCAGGGAGGGCGTCCGGGAGGGGTAACAGCCCCCGATCCCCCAAAGGCAGCCCCAAAGGTGAGCGCACCACTGGAAGGGGCATGTCTGCGGGGTAAACAAATGCGCTGCGTAATTCCCTAACGTAATGAATAGTGCCTACTGCCGTAACTAATGCTTAACAGGGTAAATGCCCCCCCCCCGGGGCCAGTTTAGTGCGCAACCCCCAGAGCCAGACTCGACCGGCCGTACTGAAGCGAGCCCATAAATGGGTATGGCAGGCCACAGTCCAGCTGGTAGCCACGCCTCAGTACACTCCGTGGGCTCATAAGGCCCACGGGGGCCCCAAACACCGTTACGTTCGGGAGTTAAGCCCCGGCGGTGTTTGGGGTTGTTTCTGGTTAAGACGACTCACGTTGAGTCCCAGATACTGCTACCCCGGGGTTATGACCCCCGGTACTGCCTGCTTACTTGCATGCTGCTGCTAAGAGGTAGGAGGGGGTACCCACAAGCCTGGCAGGAGACTCCGAACACCCCCTGGGCTGGGCTCCCCGTCCCCCCCAGGCCGGTGCGCCCGGTTCTCTGAAGAAGATGGCCCCCCCTTGGCCTGGCAGGAGACTCCGAACACCCCCTGGGCAGGACTCCCTGTCCCCCCCGGGCCGGTGCGCCCGGTTCTCTGAAGAAGATGGCCCCCCATTGGCCTGGCAGGAGACTCCAAACACCCCCTGGGCAGGACTCCCCGTCCCCCCCGGGCCGGTGCGCCCGGTTCTCTGAAGAAGATGGCCCCCCATTGGCCTGGCAGGAGACTCCGAACACCCCCTGGGCAGGACTCCCCGTCCCCCCCGGGCCGGTGCGCCCGGTTCTCTGACGAAGATGGCCCCCCTTGGCCTCGCAGGAGACTCCGAACACCCCCTGGGCAGGACTTCCCGTCCCCCCCGGGCCGGTGCGCACGGTTCTCTAAAGAAGATGGCCCCCCCTTGGCCTGGCAGGAGAGTCCGAACACCCCCTGGGCAGGACTCCCCGTCCCCCCCGGGCCGGTGCGCCCGGTTCTCTGAGGAAGATGGCCCCCCATTGGCCTGGCAGGAGACTCCGAACACCCCCTGGGCAGGACTCCCCGTCCCCCCCGGGCCGGTGCGCCCGGTTCTCTGAAGAAGACGGCCCCCCCTTGGCCTGGCAGGAGACTCCGAACACCCCCTGGGCAGGACTCCCCGTCCCCCCCGGGCCGGTGCGCCCGGTTCTCTGAAGAAGATGGCCCCCCCCTTTTTGGCCTGGCAGGAGACTCCGAACACCCCCTGGGCAGGACTCCCCGGCCCCCCCGGGCCGGTGCGCCCGGTTCTCTCAAGAAGATGGCCCCCCATTGACCTGGCAGGAGACTCCGAACACCCCCTGGGCAGGACTCCCCGTCCCCCCCGGGCCGGTGCGCCCGGTTCTCTGAAGAAGATGGCCCCCCATTGGCCTGGCAGGAGACTCCGAACACCCCCTGGGCAGGACTCCCCGTCCCCCCCGGGCCGGTGCGCCCGGTTCTCTGAAGAAGATGGCCCCCCATTGGCCTGGCAGGAGACTCCGAACACCCCCTGGGCAGGACTCCCCGTCCCCCCCGGGCCGGTGCGCCCGGTTCTCTGAAGAAGATGGCCCCCCATTGGCCTGGCAGGAGACTCCGAACACCCCCTGGGCAGGACTCCCCGTCCCCCCCGGGCCGGTGCGCCCGGTTCCCTGAAGAAGATGGCCCCCCATTGGCCCTGGCAGGAGGCTCCAACCACCCCCCGGGCTGGACTCCCCGTCCCCCCCAGGCCGGTGCGCCCGGTTATTGGAAGATAATGGCTCCCCATGGGCCTTGCAGGAGGTTCCGACCACCCCCTGGGCTGGGCTCCCCGTCCCCCCCAGGCCGGTGCGCCCAGTTATTAGCAGATGACGCCTCCCCATGGGCCCTGCAGGAGGCTCCGACCACCCCCTGGCCTGGACTCCCCGTCCCCCCCAGGCCGGTGCGCCCGGTTCTCCGAAGATGATGGCCCCCCATAGGCCCTGAAGGATGCCCCGACCACCCCCTGGGTTGGACTCCCCATCCCCCCAGGCCGGTGCGCCCAGTAGTACATCCCCACAGGCCCGGCACTAAACTCCGGCCACCCATTGCTGGAGTTGCACTGCCCACTGCCCCCAGGCAGTGAGGCAGTGCATGGCAGGAGTTGCACTGCCCACTGCTCCCAGGCAGTGAGGCGGTGCGTTGCAGGAGTTCCACTGCCCACTGCCCCAGGGCAGTGAGGCAGTGCATTGCAGGAGTTGCGCTGCCCACTGCCCCAGGGCAGTGAGGCAGTGCATTGCAGGAGTTGCACTGTCCACTGCCCCCAGGCAGTGAGGCAGTGCATTGCAGGAGTTCCACTGCCCACTGCCCCCAGGCAGTGAGGTAGTGCATTGCGGGAGTTTCACTGCCCACTGCCCCAGGGCAGTGAGGCGGTGCATTGCAGGAGTTGCACTGCCCACTGCCCCCAGGCAGTGAGGCAGTGCATTACAGGAGTTGCACTGTCCACTGCCCCCAGGCAGTGAGGCAGTGCATTGCGGGAGTTCCGCTGTCCACTGCCCCCAGGGCAGTGAGGCAGTGCATTGCAGGAGTTGCACTGCCCACTGCCCCCAGGCGTTGAGGCGGTGCATTGCAGGAGTTCCACTGCCCACTGCCCCCAGGCAGTGAGGCAGTGCATTGCAGGAGTTCCACTGCCCACTGCCCCCAGGCAGTGAGGCAGTGCATTGCAGGACTTCCACTTCCCACTGCCCCCAGGGCACTGAGGCAGTGCATTGCAGGAGTTGCACTGCCCACTGCCCCCAGGCAGTGAGGCCGTGCATTGTAGAAGTTGCACCGCCCACTGCCCCCAGGCAGTGAGGCGGTGCGTGGCAGGAGTTGGAGTTGCACTGCCCACTGCCCCCAGGCAGTGAGGCATTGCATTGCAGGAGTTGCACTGCCCACTGACCCAGGGCAGTGAGGCAGTGCATTGCAGAGGTTGCACTGTCCGCTGCCCCCAGGCAGTGAGGCAGTGCATTGCAAGAGTTCCACTGCCCACTGCCCCAGGGCAGTGAGGTAGTGCATTGCAGGAGTTCCACTGCCCACTGCTCTGGGACAATGAGGCAGTGCATTGCAGGAGTTGCACTGTCCAATGCCCCCAAGCAGTGGGGCAGTGCATTGCAGGAGTTCCACTGCCCACTGAAGACGATGGCCCCCCACTGGCCTTGCAGGAGACTCCGAACACCCCCTAGGCAGGACTCCCCGTCCCCCCCGGGCCGGTGCGCCCGGTTCTCTGAAGAAGATGGCCCCCCATTGGCCTGGCAGGAGACTCCGAACACCCCCTGGGCAGGACTCCCCGTCCCCCCCGGGCCGGTGCGCCCGGTTCTCTGAAGAAGATGGCCCCCCACTGGCCTTGCAGGAGACTCCGAACACCCCCTGGGCGGGACTCCCCGTCCCCCCCAGGCCGGTGCGCCCGGTTCTCTGAAGAAGATGGCCCCCCATTGCCCTGGCAGGAGGCTCCGAACACCCCCTGGGCAGGACTCCCCGTCCCCCCCGGGCCGGTGCGCCCGGTTCTCTGAAGAAGATGGCCCCCTATTGACCTGGCAGGAGACTCCGAAAACCCCCTGGGCAGGACTCCCCGTCCCCCCCGGGCCGGTGCGCCCGGTTCTCTAAAGAAGATTGCCCCCCATTGGCCTGGCAGGAGACTCCGAACACCCCCTGGGCAGGACTCCCCGTCCCCCCCGGGCCGGTGCCCCCGGTTCTCTGAAGAAGATGGCCCCCCATAGGCCCTGGCAGGAGGCTCCGACCACCCCCTGGGCTGGACTCCCCGTCCCCCCCAGGCCGGTGCGCCCGGTTCTCCGAAGATGATGGCCCCCCATAGGCCCTGAAGGATGCCCCGACCGCCCCCTGGGTTGGACTCCCCATCCCCCCAGGCCGGTGCGCCCAGTAGTACATCCCCACAGGCCCGGCACTACACTCCGACCACCCATTGCAGGAGTTGCACTGCCCACTGCCCCCAGGCAGTGAGGCAGTGCATTGCAGGAGTTGCACTGCCCACTGCTCCAAGGCAGTGAGGCAGTGCGTTCCAGGAGTTCCGCTGCCCACTGCCCCAGGGCAGTGAGGCAGTGCATTGCAAGAGTTGCGCTGCCCACTGCCCCCAGGCAGTGAGGCAGTGCATTGCAGGAGTTCCGCTGCCCACTGCCCCCAGACAGTGAGGCAGTGCGTTGCAGGAGTTGCACTGTCCACTGCCCCCAGGCAGTGGGGCAGAGTAATGCAGGAGCTGCACTGCTCACTGCCCCCAGGCAGTGCGGCAGTATATTGCCGGAGTTGCACTGCCCACTGCCCCCAAGCCAGTGCGGCAGTGCGTTGCAGGAGTTGCGCTGCCCACTGCCCCCAAGCAGTGCGGCAGTGTATTGCAAGAGTTGCACTGCCCACTGCCCCCAGGCAGTGAGGCAGTGCGTTGCAGGAGTTGCACTGCCCACTGCCCCCAGGGCAGTGAGGCGGTGCATTGCAGGAGTTGCACTGTCCACTGTCCCCAGGCAGTGAGGCAGTGCATTGCAGGAGTTGCACTGTCCACTGCCCCCAGGCAGTGAGGCAGTGCATTGCAGGAGTTCCGCTGTCCACTGCCCCCAGGGCAGTGAGGCAGTGCGTTGCAGGAGTTGCACTGCCCACTGCCCCCAGGCGTTGAGGCGGTGCATTGCAGGAGTTCTACTGCCCACTGCCCCCAGGCGGTGAGGCAGTGCATTGCAGGAGTTGCACTGCCCAATGCCCCCAGGCAGTGAGGCAGTGCATTGCAGGACTTCCACTTCCCACTGCCCCCAAGGCACTGAGGCAGTGCATTGCAGGAGTTGCACTGCCCACTGCCCCCAGGCAGTGAGGCCGTGCATTGTAGAAGTTGCACCGCCCGCTGCCCCCAGGCAGTGAGGCAGTGCGTGGCAGGAGTTTGGAGTTGCACTGCCCGCTGCCCCCAGGCAGTGAGGCATTGCATTGCAGGAGTTGCACTGCCTACTGCCCCCAGGCAGTGCGGCAGTGTATTGCAGGAGTTGCATTGCCCACTGACCCAGGGCAGTGAGGCAGTGCATTGCAGAGGTTGCACTGTCCGCTGCCCCCGGGCAGTGAGGCGGTGCATTGCAAGAGTTCCACTGCCCACTGCCCCAGGGCAGTGAGGTAGTGCATGGCAGGAGTTCCACTGCCCACTGCTCTGGGACAGTGAGGCAGCGCATTGCAGGAGTTGCACTGTCCACTGCCCCCAAGCAATGGGGTAGTGCATTGCAGGAGTTCCACTGCCCACTGAAGAAGATGGCCCCCCACTGGCCTTGCAGGAGACTCCGAACACCCCCTGGGCAGGACTCCCCGTCCCCCCCGGGCCGGTGCGCCCGGTTCTCTGAAGAAGATGGCCCCCCATTGGCCTGGCAGGAGACTCCGAACACCCCCTAGGCAGGACTCCCCGTCCCCCCCGGGCCGGTGCGCCCGGTTCTCTGAAGAAGATGGCCCCCCACTGGCCTTGGAGGAGACTCCGAACACCCCCTGGGCAGGACTCCCCGTCCCCCCCAGGCCGGTGCGCCCGGTTCTCTGAAGAAGATGGCCCCCCATTGGCCTGGCAGGAGGATCCGAACACCCCCTGGGCAGGACTCCCCGTCCCCCCCGGGCCGGTGCGCCCGGTTCTCTAAAGAAGATGGCCCCCCATTGGCCTGGCAGGAGACTCCGAACACCCCCTGGGCAGGACTCCCCGTCCCCCCCGGGCCGGTGCGCCCGGTTCTCTGAAGAAGATGGCCCCCCATTGGCCCTGGCAGGAGGCTCCGACCACCCCCTGGGCTGGACTCCCCGTCCCCCCCAGGCCGGTGCGCCCGGTTATTGGAAGATGATGGCTCCCCATGGGCCTTGCAGGAGGTTCCGACCACCCCCTGGGCTGGGCTCCCCGTCCCCCCCCAGGCCGGTGCGCCCGGTTATTAGCAGATGACGCCTCCCCATGGGCCCTGCAGGAGGCTCCGACCACCCCCTGGCCTGGACTCCCCGTCCCCCCCAGGCCGGTGCGCCCGGTTCTCCGAAGATGATGGCCCCCCATAGGCCCTGAAGGATGCCCCGACCGCCCCCTGGGTTGGACTCCCCATCCCCCCAGGCCGGTGCGCCCAGTAGTACATCCCCACAGGCCCGGCACTACACTCCGACCACCCATTGCAGGAGTTGCACTGCCCACTGCCCCCAGGCAGTGAGGCAGTGCATTGCAGGAGTTGCACTGCCCACTGCTCCCAGGCAGTGAGGCGGTGCGTTGCAGGAGTTCCAATGCCCACTGCCCCAGGGCAGTGAGGCAGTGCATTGCAAGAGTTGCGCTGCCCACTGCCCCCAGGCAGTGAGGCAGTGCATTGCAGGAGTTGCACTGCCCACTGCTCCCAGGCAGTGAGGCAGTGCGTTGCAGGAGTTCCGCTGCCCACCGCCCCAGGGCAGTGAGGCAGTGCATTGCAGGAGTTGCGCTGCCCACTGCCCCCAGGCAGTGCGGCAGTGTATTGCAGAAGTTGCACTGCCCAATACCCCCAGGCAGTGGAGCAGTGCATTGCAGGAGTTCCACTGCCCACTGCCCCCAGGCAGTGAGGCAGTGCATTGCAGGAGTTCCGCTGCCCACTGCCCCCAGACAGTGAGGCAGTGCGTTGCATGAGTTGCACTGTCCACTGCCCCCAGGCAGTGGGGCAGAGTAATGCAGGAGCTGCACTGCTCACTGCCCCCAGGCGTGCGGCAGTGTATTGCCGGAGGTCCACTGCCCACTGCCCCCAAGCCAGTGCGGCAGTGCGTTGCAGGAGTTGCGCTGCCCACTGCCCCCAAGCAGTGCGGCAGTGTATTGCAGGAGTTGCACTGCCCACTGCCCCGAGGCAGTGAGGCAGTGCGTTGCAGGAGGTCCACTGCCCACTGCCCCCAGGGCAGTGAGGCGGTGCATTGCAGGAGTCCCACTGCCCGCTGCCCCCAGGCAGTGGGGCAGTGCATTGCAGGAGTTCCACTGCCCGCTGCCCCCAGGCAGTGAGGTAGTGCATTGCGGGAGTTTCACTGCCCACTGCCCCAGGGCAGTGAGGCGGTGCATTGCAGGAGTTGCACTGTCCACTGCCCCCAGGCAGTGAGGCAATGCATTGCAGGAGTTCCACTGCCCACTGCCCCCAGGCAGTGAGGCGGTGCATTGCAGGAGTTCCGCTATCCACTGCCCCCAGGGCAGTGAGGCAGTGCATTGCAGGAGTTGCACTGCCCACTGCCCCCAAGCGTTGAGGCGGTGCATTGCAGGAGTTCCACTGCCCACTGCCCCCAGGCGGTGAGGCAGTGCATTGCAGGAGTTGCACTGCCCACTGCCCCCAGGCAGTGAGGCAGTGCATTGCAGGACTTCCACTTCCCACTGCCCCCAGGGCACTGAGGCAGTGCATTGCAGGAGTTGCACTGCCCACTGCCCCCAGGCAGTGAGGCAGTGCGTGGCAGGAGTTTGGAGTTGCACTGCCCACTGCCCCCGGGCAGTGAGGCATTGCATTGCAGGGGTTGCACTGCCCACTGCCCCCAGGCAGTGCGGCAGTGTATTGCAGGAGTTGCACTGCCCACTGACCCAGGGCAGTGAGGCAGTGCATTGCAGAGGTTGCACTGTCCGCTGCCCCCAGGTAGTGAGGCAGTGCATTGCAAGAGTTCCACTGCCCACTGCCCCAGGGCAGTGAGGTAGTGCATTGCAGGAGTTCCAGTGCCCACTGCTCTGGGACAGTGAGGCAGTGCATTGCAGGAGTTGCACTGTCCACTGCCCCCAAGCAGTGGGGCACTGCATTGCAGGAGTTCCACTGCCCACTGAAGAAGATGGCCCCCCACTGGCCTTGCAGGAGACTCCGAACACCCCCTGGGCAGGACTCCCCGTCCCCCCTGGGCCGGTGCGCCCGGTTCTCTGAAGAAGATGGCCCCCCATTGGCCTGGCAGGAGACTCCGAACACCCCCTGGGCAGGACTCCCCATCCCCCCCGGGCCGGTGCGCCCGGTTCTCTGAAGAAGATGGCCCCCCACTGGCCTTGCAGGAGACTCCGAACACCCCCTGGGCAGGACTCCCCGTCCCCCCCAGGCCGGTGCGCCCGGTTCTCTGAAGAAGATGGCCCCCCATTGCCCTGGCAGGAGGATCCGAACACCCCCTGGGCAGGACTCCCCGTCCCCCCCGGGCCGGTGCGCCCGGTTCTCTGAAGAAGATGACCCCCCATTGGCCTGGCAGGAGACTCCGAACACCCCCTGGGCAGGACTCCCCGTCCCCCCCGGGCCGGTGCGCCCGGTTCTCTAAAGAAGATGGCCCCCCATTGGCCTGGCAGGAGACTCCGAACACCCCCTGGGCAGGACTCCCCGTCCCCCCCGGGCCGGTGCGCCCGGTTCTCTGAAGAAGATGGCCCCCCATTGGCCCTGGCAGGAGGCTCCGACCACCCCCTGGGCTGGACTCCCCGTCCCCCCCAGGCCGGCGCGCCCGGTTAGTGGAAGATGATGGCTCCCCATGGGCCTTGCAGGAGGTTCCGACCACCCCCTGGGCTGGGCTCCCCGTCCCCCCCAGGCCGGTGCGCCCGGTTATTGCAGGAGTTCCACTGCCCACTGCCCCCAGGCAGTGAGGCAGTGCATTGCAGGAGGTCCACTGCCCACTGCCCCAGGGCAGTGAGGCAGTGCATTGCAAGAGTTGCACTGCCCGCTGCCCCCAGGCAGTGGGGCAGTGCATTGCAGGAGTTCCACTGCCCACTGCCCCCAGGCAGTGAGGTAGTGCGTTGCAGGCGTTCCACTGCCCACTGCCCCCAGGCGGCGAGGCAGTGCATTGTAGGAGTTGCACTGCCCACTGCCCCCAGGCAGTGAGGCAGTGCGTTGCAGGAGTTCCACTGCCCACTGCCCCCAGGCAGTGAGGCAGTGCATTGCAGGAGTTGCACTGCCCACTGCCCCAGGGCAGTGAGGCAGTGCGTTGCAAGAGTTGCACCGCCCACTGCCCCTATGCAGTGACGCACTGCATTGCAGAAGTTGCAATGCCCACTGCCCCCCGGCAGCGAGGCAGTACATTGCAGGAGTTGCACTGCCCACCGCCCCCCGGGCAGTGCGGCAGTGTATTGCAGGAGTTGCACTGCCCAGTGCCCCAGACAGTGAGGCAGTGCATTGCAGGAGGTCCACTGCCCACTGCCCCCAGGCAGTGAGGCAGTGCATTGCAGGAGTTCCACTGCCCGCTGCCACCGGGCGGTGCGGCAGTGTGTTGCAGGAGTTCCACTGCCCACTGCCCCAGGGCAGTGAGGTAGTGCATTGCAGGAGTTGCACTACCCACTGCCCCCAGGCACTGAGGCAGTGCATTGCAGGAGTTCCACGGCCTACTGCCCGAGGGCAGTGAGGCAATGCATTGCAGGAGTTGCACTGCCCAGTGCCCCCAGGCAATGCGGCCGTGTATTGCAGGAGTTGCACTGCCCACTGCCCCCAGGCAGTGGGGCAGTGCATTGAAGCTAGTCCACTGCCCACTGCCCCGAGGCAGTGAGGCAGTGTGTTGCGGGAGGTCCACTGCCCACTGCCCCCAGGCAGTGGAGCAGTGCATTGAAGGAGGTCCACTGCCCACTGCCCCAAGGCAGTGCGGCAGTGTATTGCAGGAGGTCCACTGCCCACTGCCCCCAGGCAGTGAGGCGGTGTATTGAAGGAGGTCCACTGCCCACTGCCCCAAGACAGTGGGGCAGTGTATTGCAGGAGTACCACTGCCCACTGCCCCCGGGCAGTGAGGCAGTGCATTGCAGGAATTGCACTGCCCACTGCCCCCAGGCAGCGGGGCAGTGTATTGCAGGAGGTCCACTGCCCACTGCCCCCAGGCAGTGCGGCAGTGCATTGCAGGGGTTCCACTGCCCACTGCCCCCTGCCCACGACAACAGTGCAGCAGGGCACACACAGTGCAGTGTGGTGCAGAGCACCAAGCAGAGTGCACCACACAGAAGGCACTGGTGGTGCAGCGCGGCACGCAGGGTGCAGTGGGCAAATGAGACCCTGTGTGACTGCGCGCAGGCGTCGGCAAGGCAGTGTCGGCCAAGTGCGAGAGTGCACTGGTCCGGCTATGCCACAACACACTTACACACAGCGCGCACACAACACACACAGCCCAGCCCGTTTACCTGTACCCGTGGGTAGACATCCCGGCCTTTGCCTTTTGGTAACAGCGCCTTCGGCACAACACAACACAACACAACACAACACAACACAACACAATACAACACAACACAACACAACACAACACGACACCAACACTGAGTACTCCCTAGCTCTACTCACGGGCTGGGTGCCGGGTGCGAAGCCCCCGACGACAGGGCCCGGGCACTGCCAATAGGCGGTGTACTAACAGTGTCGGGTGCGCGCACGTCCCAGTGCCAAGCACCATCCCTAGGGACCCCGCGGCCCCTAGTACCGGCCGCCTTGGCCCTGAGAACGGTCAGCGACCCCCCGTAGAGGACGGCTGACCAAGCCTCCCCCTCCTCTCTTCCCCTACGCGCCCGTCCACGCACCGAGCCCAAACCGAAGCCCAGACACGCGCCCCTCCTGGCGCTCCTGCCCCAGCCCCCCCCACGGCCGCCCCTCCGCATGCCCCGTCGGCCCCTCCCCCCTGTGCTGCCTCCTCTCCTCGCCCCCTGCTGCCTCACCCATCCCAAAACCCTCCCTGACCCTACTCCTCTTGCAGGCTGGCAGCGCCTGAGCGGCGCGCCCCCAGGGCCCCGCATCGGCGGCCGGCCGCGTGAGGGTGTCAGCCACACCGAGGAGGCCCCTATGCGGGGGCTTCAATGGCGCAACAGGGTCAACGGGGGTATGATGGGTGTGTGAGTGGGTAAGATTTGATGAGAGACGGTCTATGAGAATGAGTTTATGAGCAACAGTCCCTGTCCCCGTCCGGCTGGACGCCCCGGTATCGGTATCCAACATCCTTTAGGTACGGTATAAGGCCCCCCGGCCACCACCCCGGCGCCAACACCAGGGAGGGCGTCCGGGAGGGGTAACAGCCCCCGATCCCCCAAAGGCAGCCCCAAAGGTGAGCGCACCACTGGCGGGGCATGTCTGCGGGGTAAACAAATGCGCTGGGTAAAACCCTAATGTAATAATTAGTGCCTACTGCCATAAGTAATGCTTAACCGGGTAAAACGGCCCTCTCCCGGGGCCAGTTTAGTGCGCAGCCCCCAGAGCCGGACCCGACCGGCCGTACTGAGGCGAATGCAGAAATGGGTATGGCAGGCCAGACTTTAAGTGCTGGTAGCCACGCCTCAGTACACTCCCTGGGCTCATAAGGCCCACGGGGGCCCCAAACACCGTTACGTTCGGGAGTTAAGCCCCGGCGGTGTTTGGGGTTGTTCCTGGTTGAGAGGACTCACGTTGAGTCCCAGATACTGTTACCCCGGGGTTATGACCCCCGGTACTGCCTGCTTACTTGCCTGCTGCTGCTAAGAGGTAGGAGGGAGTACCCACGGGTCCTGCCGGAGGCTCCGAACACCCCCTGGGCTGGGCTCCCCGTCCCCCCCGGGCCAGTGCGCCCGGTTCTCCGAAGATACTGGCCCCCCACTGGCCTGGCAGGAGACTCCGAACACCCCCTGGGCAGGACTCCCCGTCCCCCCCGGGCCGGTGCGCCCGGTTCTCTGAAGAAGATGGCCCCCCATTGGCCTGGCAGGAGACTCCGAACACCCCCTGGGCAGGACTCCCCGTCCCCCCCGGGCCGGTGCGCCCGGTTCTCTGAAGAAGATGGCCCCCCCTTGGCCTGGCAGGAGGATCCGAACACCCCCTGGGCAGGACTCCCCGTCCCCCCCGGGCCGGTGCGCCCCGTTCTCCGAAGATACTGGCCCCCCACTGGCCTGGCAGGAGGCTCCGAACACCCCCTGGGCAGGACTCCCCGTCCCCCCCGGGCCGCTGCGCCCGGTTCTCTGAAGAAGATGGCCACCCCTTGGCCTGGCAGGAGACTCCGAACACCCCCTGGGCAAGACTCCCCGTCCCCCCCGGGCCGGTGCGCCCGGATTCTCTGAAGATACTGGCCCCCCACTGGCCTGGCAGGAGGCTCTGAACACCCCCTGGGCAGGACTCCCCGTCCCCCCCGGGCCGGTGCGCCCGGTTCTGTGAAGAAGATGGCCCCCCCTTGGCCTGGCAGGAGACTCCGAACACCCCCTGGGCAGGACTCCCCGTCCCCCCCGGGCCGGTGCGCCCGGTTCTCTGAAGAAGATGGCCCCCCATTGGCTTGGCAAGAGGCTCCGAACACACCCTGGGCAGGACTCCCCGTCCCCCCCAGGCCGATGCGCCCGGTTCTTGAAGGATGATGGCTCCCCACGGGCCTTGCAGGAGGCTCCGAACACCCCCTGGGCTGGACTCCCCGTCCCCCCCAGGCCGGTGCGCCCAGTTCTCCGAAGCAGATGGCCCCCCATTGGCCTTGAAGGATGCCCTGACCACCCCCTGGGCTGGACTCCCCGTCCCCCCCAGGCCGGTGCGCCCGGTTATTAGAAGAGGATGGCTCCGCGTGGGCCTTGCAGGAGGCTCCGAACACCCCCTGGGCTGGACTCCCCGTCCCCCCCAGGCCGGTGCGCCCGGTTCTCCGAAACAGATGGCCCCCCATTGGCCTTGAAGGATGCCCCGACCACCCCCTGGGCAGGACCCCCCGTCCCCCCCAGGCCGGTGCGCCCGGTTATTAGAAGAGGATGGCTCCGCGTGGGCCTTGCAGGAGGCTCCGAACACCCCCTGGGCAGGACTCCCCGTCCCCCCCAGGCCGGTGCGCCCGGTTCTCCGAAGATGACGCCTCCCCATGGGCCCTGAAGAATACTCCGGCCACCGCCTGGGCAGGACCCCCCGTCCCCCCCAGGCCGGTGCGCCCGGTTATTAGAAGAGGATGGCTCCGCGTGGGCCTTGCAAGAGGCTCCGAACACCCCCTGGGCTGGACTCCCCGTCCCCCCAGGCCGGTGCGCCCGGTTCTCCGAAGCAGATGGCCCCCCATTGGCCTTGAAGGATGCCCCGACCACCCCCTGGGCAGGACCCCCCGTCCCCCCCAGGCCGGTGCGCCCGGTTATTAGAAGAGGATGGCTCCGCGTGGGCCTTGCAGGAGGCTCCGAACACCCCCTGGGCAGGACTCCCCATCCCCCCTAGGCCGGTGCGCCCGGTTCTCCGAAGATGACGCCTCCCCATGGGCCCTGAAGAATACTCCGGCCACCGCCTGGGCAGGACCCCCCGTCCCCCGCAAGCCGGTGCGCCCGGTTATTAGAAGAGGATGGCTCCGCGTGGGCCTTGCAGGAGGCTCCGAACACCCCGTGGGCTGGACTCCCTGTCCCCCCCAGGCCGGTGCGCCCGGTTCTCCGAAGCAGATGGCCCCCCATTGGCCTTGAAGGATGCCCCGACCACCCCCTGGGCAGGACCCCCCGTCCCCCCCAGGCCGGTGCGCCCCGTTCTCCGAAGATGATGGCCCCCCATAGGCCCTGAAGGATGCCCCGACCACCCCCTGGGCTGGACTCCCCATCCCCCCAGGCTGGTGCGCCGGGTAGTACATCCCCACAGGCCCTGCAGGACACTCCGACCACCCATTGCAGGAGTTGCACTGCCCACTGCCCCCAAGCAGTGAGGCAGTGCATTGCGGGAGTTGCACTACCCACTGCTCCCAGGCAGTGAGGCAGTGCGTTGCAGGAGTTGCGCTGCCCACTGCCCCCAGGCAGTGAGGCAGTGCATTGCAGGGAGTGCACTGCCCACTGCCCCCAGGCAGTGGGGCAGTGCATCGCACGAGTTGCACTGTCCACTGCCCCCAGGCGGTGCGGCAGTGTATTGCAGGAGTTGCACTGACCACTGCCCCCAGGCAGTGGGGCAGTGCATTGCAGGAGTTGCACTGTCCACTGCCCCCAGGCAGTGAGGCAGTGCATTGGAGGAGTTACACTGCCCACTGCTCCCAGGCAGTGAGGCAGTGTGTTGCAGGAGTTGCGCTGCCCACTGCCCCCAGGCGGTGCGGCAGTGTATTGCAGGAGTTGCACTGCCCACTGCCCCCAGGCAGTGGGGCAGTGCATTGCAGGAGTTGCACTGTCCACTGCCCCCAGGCAGTGGGGCAGTGCATTGCAGGAGTTGCACCGTCCACTGCCCCCAGACAGTGGGGCAGTGTATTGCAGAAGTTGCACTGCCCACTGCCCCCAGGCAGTGGGGCAGTGCATTGCGGGAGTTCCACTGTCCACTGCCCCCAGGCAGTGAGGCAGTGCGTCGCAGGAGTTGCACTGTCCACTGCCCCCGGACAGTGCGGCAGTGTATTGCAGGAGTTGTACTGCCCACTGCCCCCAGGCAGTGGGGCAGTGCATTGCAGGAGTTGCACTGTCCACTGCCCCCAGGGCAGTGAGGCAGTGCATTGCAGGGGTTCCACTGCCCACTGCCCCCAGGCAGTGGGGCAGTGCATTGCGGAAGTTCCACTGCCCACCGCCCCCAGGCAGTGAGGCAGTGCATTGCAGAAGTTGCACTGTCCACTGCCCCCAGGCAGTGGGGCAGTGCATTGCAGGAGTTGCACTGCCCACTGCCCCCAGGCAGTGAGGCAGTGCATTGCACGAGTTGCACTGTCCACTGCCACTGCCCCCAGACAGTGCGGCAGTGTCTTGCAGGAGCCCCACCCCCCACTGCCCCCAGGCAGTGAGGCGGTGCATTGCAGGAATTGCACTGCCCACTGCCTCCAGGGCACAGAGGCAGTGCATTGCAGGAGTTCCACTGCCCACTGCCCCGAGGCAGTGGGGCAGTGCATTGCAAAAGTTCCACTACCCACCGCCCCCAGGCAGTGAGGCAGTGCATTGCAGAAGTTGCACTGTCCACTGCCCCCAGGCAGTGAGGCAGTGCATTGCAGGAGTTGCACTGCCCACTGCCCCCAGGCAGTGAGGCAGTGCATTGCAGGAGTTGCGCTGCCCACGGCCCCCAGGCGGTGCGGCAGTGTATTGCAGGAGTTGCACGGTCCGCTGCCCCCAGGCAGTGGGGCAGTGCATTGCAGAAGTTCCACTGCCCACTGCCCCGAGGCAGTGGGGTAGTGCATTGCAGGAGTTGCATTGTCCGCTGCCCCCAGGCAGTGAGGCAGTGCATTGCAGGAGTTGCACTCCCCACTGCCCCCGGGCAGTGGGGTAGTGCATTGCAGGAGTTGCACTGTCCACTGCCCCCAGGCAGTGGGGCAGTGCATTGCACGAGTTGCACTGTCCGCTGCCCCCAGGCAGTGAGGCAGTTCATTGCAGGAGTTGCACTCCCCACTGCCCCCAGGCAGTTGGGTAGTGCATTGCAGGAGTTGCACTGTCCACTGCCCCCAGGCAGTGAGGCAGTGCATTGCAGGAGTTGCACTGCCCATTGGCCCCAGGCAGTGGGGCAGTGCATTGCAGGAGTTGCACTCTCCACTGCCCCAAGACAGTGCGGCAGTGTATGGCAGGAGTTGCACTGCCCACTGCCCCCAGGCAGTGGGGAAGTGCGTTGCGGGAGTTCGACTTTCCACTGCCCCCAGGCAGTGAGGCAGTGCGTCGCAGGAGTTGCACTGTCCACTGCCCCCAAGCAGTGAGGCAGTGCATTGCAGGAGTTCCACTGCCTACTGCCCCCAGGCAGTAAGGCAGTGCATTGCAGGAGTTGCATTGCCCACTGCCCCCAGGCACTGCGGCAGTGTATTGCCGGAGGTCCACTGTCCACTGCCCCCAGGCAGTGCGGCAGTGCATTGCAGGAATTGCGCTGCCCACTGCCCCCAGACAGTGCGGCAGTGTATTGCAGGAGCTGCACCGCCCACTGCCCCCAGGCAGTGAGGCGGTGCATTGCAGGAATTGCACTGCCCACTGCCCCCAGGGCAGTGATGCAGTGCATTGCACGAGTTCCACTGCCCACTGCCCCCTGGCAGTGGGGCAGTGCATTGCAGAAGTTGCACTGTCCACTGCCCCCAGGCGGTGCGGCAGTGTATTGCAGGAGTTCCACTGCCCACCGCCCCCAGGCGGTGCGGCAGTGTATTGCAGGAGTTGCACTGTCCACTGCCCCCAGGCAGTGGGGCAGTGCATTGCAGGAGTTGCACTGCCCACTGCCCCGAGGCAGTGGGGCAGTGCATTGCAGGAGTTGCACTGTCCACTGCCCCCAGACAGTGAGGCAGTGCATTGCAGGAGGAGAAGGAGGAGGAGGAGCGCCTGCCGCGGTCCCACGTACGGTGAGCCTTGGCGTCGTCCCTCGGGGGCCCCACGCAGGCTCTGCCGAGGGAGTCCTCCGTCTTACCTCCGCCAGAGCAAGACGAATCTCGTCGCACACCTGAGAACGCTCCTCCCAGCAGGCCGTCTGGGTCACAACGTCGGTGTACGACAACGCTACGGTTCGATCTGCTCTCCGGTCCCGGCCACCAACCGCTCCGACCTGTCCTGGATCCACCCGAGTCAGCGTTCCAAGATCAACGGGCACGGAAGATGTGGGTCTCCCGGGGCATCACCTCCGACTTAGAACGCCGCCAGACAAGGACTGCGGTCCGGCACGACTGCGCGCTGCACCGGAGCGGTCCGGGCGCGTGAGGTCGAGGACGGGTCACGGCCGGGGACTAGGCCACGGGGCGGGCCGTCCCAGGGCCACCTGCATGTCCTTGAAGACCGTGCGGGGTCCTTGGGAAGCCGCAGTGAGGATGGCAGAGAACGGGGAATGTAGTGCGGCACACCACGAGGGGATCACATCTCCACAGAGGCCTGCCTCCAGGCTCCGTCCATTGCCACCGTAATGGATGGCCCAGAGGCGGCGTCGATCCGGGAGACGGGGGGCAAGCCCGTGCCGTCCGAGACTATCCAAGATGATCACGTCATGGGCATTCAGCTCAATCTCCTGCCGCACGGCCGGCGGAATCTGGTTCGTCTCGTTGTACACATACAGGACGCGGTACGGACTGTGCTTGTTCCGGGTGGAGATGGTGGACTTCACCTTAGGGGCCAGGAGGAGGTCCCCTGATAGCCAGAGTCCTAGGAGGACGTCCCAGGCCGGCCACCTGCCCGAACCTGGCGTTGGGGCCCAGTTGGCAACGTGATACCACTCTGGCGGTGGGTTGTTGGCGAGGGACTGGTTCACGGGGACCCGCGGCAGGGGGGAGAAGTGGTCGGCAAGAGGTAGGACGGGTACCGCGTGCCGCTTATGTAGGAGGACGGTAGTGAGAACGACGTCGCAGAGCAGGCGACGGAGACGCGCAGGACGCAGACCTCTGTGCAGCAGGGCATCCCTGTGTGGCGTGGAGATGGCTCCGAGACGACCAATAGTGTAGGTTGCGATGGTGTGGTGGGCCGGGGAGCCATCCACAGCCAGTATGAACGGCGCGTCCCCCCAAAGGACGAGGGTGCCCCAAGCAGTGGGCGTACAGTGGCGCCAGGCATGGCACCTCTGAGAGAGTCGGGCCGCAAGCCACCGATGGTAGTGGGCGCGGATGAGCGGGTCTAGCGGGCATGAGAGGATGTGGTCCCCGGAGGCGGGCATGTTGCAAAGGGGGCAGGACGCGTCCCTCGGGGGGAACAGGGAGAGGCGGATGCCGGTGACCGTGAGGTGGTCCCCCCATGTGATGAGGCCGTGGCTGACGACGTTGGCGTACTCGTTGAGGGCGGGGCGGCGCTGAGGCGGGGGGGACGCAGAGTAGGCGTGGTGGGAGGCGAGCAAGGCGCGGCGCGCGTGGGGCACGGCGTCGTGGACCTGGAGGCCCGCGTGGGAGAAGCAGACGCGGGGTTGCTGTAGGGGGCCGAGCCATCCCACGGCGTCTGGGCAGGTGTCCGCAGCTCGCCCTGCCGCCTCGTCTACCTGGTCCAGCAGGGCATCGAGCCAGGTGCCGGCGATATGGGAATAGAGGTGACGGGGAGGGGCGTGACCGTGGGCCATGTCGCGACACGATCTTATGAGATCTCCTTGTAGCGAGTCCTCCGGCTCGCGGCGCCCTTCCTCCGCTGTGATGTACCCTTTGCAGTCCGCAAAGTGCCACGCACCGGACCGGAAGCCGATGGCAGGGTCGGCTGAAGGCCCCCTGGCGGTGAGGGCCACCCATGCCGTGTACAGCTCCGCCGTGTAGGCGTTGTCCAGCCTCAAGGGGATGGGGACGGGGTACACCTGGTACCGGAGGGTGACGGGGCAGAACACCGCCACTGCCCCGCCGCAGCGCCGGGTCTTCGGGCACCACGACGCGTCGTGGAGGATCCCATAGTTCTCAGGGAGCCAGGAGAACGTGGGGACTGTCGCAGTCACCGCTTGGCAGCGTCTAACCGGGGGAACGGTGCCGACCGGCGGAGTGGGGCGGGGCGAGGCCCGGGGCCACCCCTTCCGTCGCGCGTCCTCTGTACTGCGATGGCCTGCAAGCATCCACGCGTGGGTGTCCTGGACTTCGAGTCCGGGTGACGACAGGGCCAGCACATGGGGGGCGTGGTGTGGCAGATGGCTGTCAGGGGGCAAGTGGATGGCGATGTCGCACCGGTGGCACAGGGCGACAAACAGATCGTGGTCCGTGGGGTGTGCGGTGCACCGGAGCCCGAGCTCTGGGGTGAGGCAGGGCTGAGAAGGATGGAACCGCCAGAGGGCAGTCAGGAGCCCGTGGCGCGTGGACCGGCAGACCAGGGGGTTGGGGTGGTTCAGGTGCCGGATGTAGACGCTGAAGAAGTTAGTAAACCCAACGACCGGCGCCGGGGGGATACCGACTCCCCCTTCGGGGACCTCGCGGAGGAAGTGAGCAGAGGCGGAGAGGGCCCACCCAGCGGTGGCGCGCATGGCCGAGGCGGTCATGGCGTCCAGCACGCGCAGGGCCCCGTAGGAGGGGGGGCGGACACTGGTAAACCAGTTGACCGTCCCATGACACTTGGCGGTATACATGGCGAGGGGGTAGTGGGCGGGGAGTCGCGGGGCGCGGAGCGCCCGGCACGCAGCGCGGGTGCCCGAGAACAGGCGCCTGGAGTCGACGGGATGGAAGAGGTGGGGAAGGGCATGGCGGCCAAGGACGCGGACGTAGTCCTGGCTCGTGGCACAGCGCACGGGGTGACCATTGAGGTATACCGTGTCGTTGAGGAAATAGACCTGACCATCGCGCATGTCGGTGCCGACCAAGACTGTTTTGGTCGGGTCAGAGTGGAGGTTGGTGAGGCGGCCTGCCCTCTCAATGCCGCTAGCGAGGGCGGGCAAGTGGCAACGGTCGCCGGGCAGCCACTGGGTATCATCCATCAGGAGAACCCGGTTCAGCGGGCCCGCGGGGGTGTCGGTGGGGGGGACGGAACGGCAGGCCTCGTGCCCCCGAACTTCGCCATATATGCAGTACTTCATGCCGGACACGGGGCACCCTTGCCCCGTGCCGGCCCCCAACCGGGTGGAGGACGGAGAGCGACCGTCAGCCCCCCCCATGTGCACCTCAAGGGCGCGGTCATGGTGCTGAAGGGTCGCGGCGTCGGCTGGGGAGATCCCTGCGGCGGTGAGGACGGCGTACTCGGTGGTGTGGTTGATGGAGCCATACGCGTGGCGGACATCGTCCGACAGGACCCACGCTTCGAGGCGCCGGCGCCAGCGGTCCCACCATACATCGTGTAGGACACGGAGTAGCTCCACGGAGGAGCAGTGCGGGGACATCCCGAACTGGTAGGGCGGCAGGATGCCGCCCTGAACCAGGCGGGGCTGGTAGTGGTCTTTGATGAGGGCGGCCGTGAGTTTCCATATCGTGGCCAGATTGGTCAGCGGCCTGCCGTTTGCAATGGGGCCGTGCGGCGTCTTTTTCGGAAGGTTGATGAAATCTGCAGAGTGTGCCTGGGGCACGGGTACCCCACGGAGAATACTGTTGATCAGGTCCACGATCGTCGCAAATTGGGCATCCTCCAATTGTCCGAACAGCCGGTACTCCAGTAAATCGTGGTACGGCACAGTGGCCGCCGCCCGGCGGATGATGGCTCGCAGGTTTGCGGTGGTGGCGTTGGGTGGTGGGCCGAGCGGCCTGCCCTCCCATCCCGTGATGGTCCGGACGTGCGCGAGTGAGAGTGCCTCAAGAGGGGCAAGGTGCCGTTGGCGCAGCTGGTCCAACGCAACGGCGGCTTGTTGATGGAGAGGTACCGGGACGCCTACCACGTAGACAGGATCCGCCGGGGGTACATAGCGCGCCCCTAACGTGCGGCGGTAGTCCACTTTGGTGGGCTGGCCAGGGGCAGCGGGTAGGGGCGCCAGCCCTACATCCTTCTCCAGAAGGAGAACGTCCCAGGCCGCTCGGATGCGTTCTTTGAGGCGGGCGACCTCCACGAGGTGCGACGATTGGGATGCCCAATCCGGGTAGGCGAGGGTGTAGCGTTGAAGGTTGGTGACGTGGACACGTATCGTCGATGGTACCGGCTGGCTGGGGACGGGGGGCCCGTAGGCAGCCGTAGCTGCGGCGTATAGCGCTGAGGTCACCTCGGTATAGCGTGGCTGCGTTTGGGGCGCTTGGGGGCGGCGTAGTGAGTTCGGCCCGAAAGGTGTCGTTGAGGGTGCGGAGCTGGCTGGCGAGGGGCTCCCGCGGGATGGGGAAGCGGCCCTTTTTCGAAGGGCACACCAATTGGGGCGCTGGCGGGAGGTCATGGAGGGTGGCTGTCACGGGTAGGTGGTCAGATGGGAAACTGGAGTCGGAGCGCACCTCCGTGGTGTGGGCTGCTTCCGAAGGGGCGCGGAGGAAGATGTGGTCCAGGGCACCGGCGAAACCTTGCGGGCTCACCCACGTGGGGGCCTCCGCAAGGGGGCGCAGACGGCGCATCCCAAGGCGCGTGAGCGTGGGGAGGACGAGGTCACAGAGGGAGGCAGGGGAGACTGGGAGGTGCGAGACCCAGCGGCAATTGGCGTTCAGGTCCCCTGTCAGGACAACCACTCTAGCCGGGGTGAGGAGGAGGTACGGGTACACCCAATCCAGGATTTCTTGGAGGGTGTCGAGGTTCCCGTCGGCGGGGAGATACACGTTGGCGTGGCAGTGGGTCACGCCAGCCATGGTGAAGTGTGTGACGAGGGCTCGTCCCGACGGGTGGGCGCTGTGGCTGGTCACGACCAGGTCCGGGGTCCTGTAGAGGAGAGTGGCACATCCCCCAGCCACTCTTGCTGGTGCCTGGATGGTGTGGTACAGGGGGTGCACCCGTTGGATGATCAGGGTTCCCGCTTCTTGAACATGCAGGGCTAGCGGGTACTGGCACTCGCGCACCAGGACGTCCGGGGCGCGGAGCTTAGGTCGCAGGGACATCTGCACGTTGAGGGTCATCACGTCCGGGCGGGGCGACACGTGGCCGGTGGGGGGGGGACCAGGGCAGGAGCCGGCGGCGGTCGAGTGCTGGGTTAGCTTGCGGTCCACGGCTGCGGGGAGGGCGCGAGGCAGGCCTCGCACCCACTTGCGGAGGTGCCGGTGGTGGTACGTGGCCGCTATCGCCAAGACACTGGCCCGGGTGAGGCCTGTGGCTGTGATGGAGACACGGCTGTGTAGGGATTGTGGGAGGACCACGTGGTGGTGCTCGGGCAAGATGAAAGAGGTGGGTGGCAGGCCCTTGCGGCAGAGCTGCAACTGATGGGAGCCCGCCACCTGCACACAGTGCACGGCGCCCACTAACGACAGAACGTCACGGGGCCAGGGGTCTGCCCCGCTGCACGCCCGGTAGTAGTGCACACCCACCGGCAGGTGCAGGCACATTTCGAGGGCGTAGGGGGGCGTGATGAACTGGGCAGTGCCCGGGGCCGGCACCGGTATCAGGCCCCACTCTCTGGGGGGGGAGCTGGGAGTGTATGCGCCCAGGTGCAGGTCCCGGACATGGGGGACGCCGTCGAGGTGGGAGTGGCGGAGCTGAGACACGGCGTCAGGGATGTCCTCGTTGCGCCCCGCCATGTCCCGGGTTACCGGTCTCGCGGATGCCGACCGAAGTACGGCTGGTAGCGGTGGGGGTCGGCTGGGGGGCTCCGGGGCGGGGGAGCGTAGGGGTTGTGGGCCATGGCCACCCGGGGGTCGTGGGGGTCCCCCGAGTACGGGTAGGGCTGGAGGGGGGCTGCTGCATGGTGGTCGTGGCGGCTGGAATGCGCTTGGGGTTCATCGCGGTACGCGCTACGACGCCTCGGCGGCGGGCTGTCGCGGCGATGGCCTGGGCTGCGGCGGCGGGACGGGGACCGGTCCGAGCGGCGGGGGCTGTACCTGCGCTGATATTTGGAGTCTGGCTCTCCGTCCGATCCCGACGTTGCCGTAAGGTCCACCTGATCGTCAGGGTCCCGTGGACGGCGCTGCTTCCCGCGGCTTCCCCGATGGGTCTTCCGGGGCGGATGGTCTCGGTCAGGGTCAGGCACCCAGGGCGTGAACGGTTGTTTCTTCGATTCGGCCCATGTCACTCGCCAGCCACGAGCCGTGTGCTGCCTGGTCAGTCGCATGCCTCGCTCGTACTCTGCTGGTCGGATTCCGACGATCGTGAACTTGGATGTATGGTTCAATTGTTCTTCAGTAATGGAGGAAAGGCCTGCACCAAATTTATCCCGAAGGATACCACCGAGGAGTCCTGCATCAACTTCACCGGACGGCGGATCGTCGACTTCTTGCCAGCCGACCCACAGGGCTTTCGAGAAAACCTGCGGATCAATTTTTTGGGGCGTATACCCCTTCTTTTTCGTTGCGCCCTGTGCCTGGTTGGCGGCTGCAGCTTCTGCTGGGGAGGTGGCTGGGCTGTCAGAAACCCGCTGGACTGCAGGGGGGTTGGAGAGGAAGGAGCGCAGGACTTCCGCGATGCCGGGCAGGCTGGGCGCGTGGCTGTGGACCCAGGCCCACTGTTCCCGAATCGGCGACTGCGGGAGGGTGTTGACTTTCGCGCCGTACTGGCGGAAGAGCTGGAGGTGGAGCGCGTGCGCAACCTGGTCCTCACAGCCCTTGGGGATCTCCGGGATCCACTCCAGCAGGGAGGTCAGGGCGGCATCAGCAGGCGACGGCAGAGACGGCGGCGGCTGGGCAGTTGCGCCCGGTGCCCGAAAGGCAGAGAACGCCCTCGGCTTAGGGATCGGGTCCGGGACAGCGAACGACAATTCGGGTGCACGCGCAGGGGTCTCCGGGACCGGCACGGCGCTTGGCGCGGCCATAGCCCTACGGAGGACGTCGGCCAACTCCTCGAGGTTGGGTGCCTGGGGCGGGGTGAGAACTGCTGCGGCGAGTATGACCGGCACGAGGACCAGGAACTGCTGAGAGCCGGGGGGAGGCAGCTCGAATGAAGCCGGAACGGTACTGCGCACGGCGTTGGCGAACGTTGGCGGCGTGGACTGGAGGCCGTGGAGTCTGGTGGCGATGGACAGGAGGGGGGGAACCGACCTGATGAAGTTGTTGAGCCTAACGGCTTCCGCCTGCCGCTGTGCCGCGGCGCAACGCTGGGCCTGCTGCTGGGCATTATCTCGTTCGGTGCGCACCGTGTCCAGATCCCGCGTGAGGGACTCCAGGTCACTCCGTGCCACGGCCAGCTCCCGCCGTTGGGCCTCATACTCGTCATGCAATTGAGCGTAGTCGGTGGAGTAGGCCGTGACATCCAGGTCCGGGACGAAAGGCTCCCCCACCTGAGAGGGACGGGGGGGGGCTGACCCGACGGCCGGGGCCGGTGACCCCGGAGGCGTGGGGTCCGCGGCAGCCGGTGGCACCTGGGAGGCAGGCTCTGGGAGATTGAAAGAAAGCCTTGTCTGTTCGGGCAACAGTGATGAAGGCGATGGTTCGGACCCCGAAGGGGTGGGCTTGCCTTGGGCCTTGTACAGGGCTGACGCCGGGGTGAACGCCGTCGTGGCGAACAGAGTGCCGGCGGGGCTGGGCGCTGCTTGTCCTTTGGTGAGGTAAGGTGCGTGGCTAGGCGGTGTGAGCGGGGGCAGGTTGGCGGTGTCGGCGATGCCGGCCTGCAGCACGGCGAAAGTGGGGGCTGTGGCCCAGGAGTGCTCGCCAGCCTGCTCGATCTGATGCAGCAGCTCCACGCTGCGGATCGGCAGGACCGAGCATTCGAGCAGCGGCCGCAGCTGCTCGGGGGTCCACATGCCCTTGTTGGCGAGGGCGGGGGGCGTGGGAACCGGGGCTGGCGTGTACTGCCCTGTGAGGCAGACGGAGGAGGCCCACGCCAGGAGTCCAAACTTCAGTGGGACGAGGTCTGCCGTCGGGATATGGGCTGCCTGCAGGACCGCATGCACGTCGTTGGGCAGCGCCCAGAAGGCCGCAACTACCTCTCGGGTGCGGAGGCGGTCCCACGACGGTCTGAGGTGGGGGGCAAGGAACTGGCTGATGGGTTTGTGGATCTTGTGGGAGACCTTCTGGCTTTGGATGTCTGGAGGGACGGCAGTGTCGACGGGCGGCGGCTGTTCGCGGGCTGTGTACAGGCCCTTGAAGACTTGGCTGCGGAGGCGTGACGCTGAGATTGGAGCATGGCTTGGGCTCCACCGCGTGACGAGTGTCGCTGCGAGGGCCTCAGGGTCCTTGGAGACATACTCCAGCAGTGGGCCTCCTTGTACCAGCGACAGGGGGACGTGTTCGATGACCTTCGTGTCAGACGGGCCTGCAGCGACTGTTACGCTGGCTGTGAGCAGGAGCCCCCGCGGCGTCCACACCCCCGTCACAGCTGTAATAGCCTGGATGTCGCCGTTGGCAGCCGTCCATCGCAGGGCATCACACAAGTCAGCCAGGGCGGGGTCGGTGGCCTGGATAGCCGTATCTGCTGCTTCCAGTGCGTCATCCTTCAGCATGTCCAGCTCTCGCAGGAGACGGTCAGCATCTTCGGACTGGGCGATGTCCATCAGAAAGATGGGGAACGGCCCCCGACGAATGGCGCCGCCTCGACCGGTGTCGGGGGCGGGAGAGGGGGTGTCCTGGGACGGTGTTGAGCGGTCTGACATGGTAGGCTGTGGCAAGAAAAGAGCGGGTGGCCTGTGGCCGCAATGTGTCGGGGGGGGGAGCAGATCGAGGTGTTGGTAAACGGAGGTGCACTGACATCATAGGCAGCCCCAATCGGATGGGGCGCGCAGGAGTGAAACAAGGGGTACCAAGAGCGTGGCCATAGTGTGACAAAACAAAGAGCATGGCGCGATGGCGCGGAGTAACATGGGGCCGCCTGGCGGACCGGGTCGGTGAGCGGGGGTCCCAGGACACACAGGGCCGGGGTGCGAGGGGAGCACCGCGCTGGCGCGTGGTGCTGCAACCCTAGTGGTGCACGGGGGAGAGGGGCCCCACGTTGGGACGACGAATCGGACGACTGATGATACCCCTGCACAAGGCGTCACGCTTGAGCGGCGGATACGTCGAACGCAGTCCCCGTCGCGGCTCCCCGCGTAGCGGCCTGGAAGATTGCCACGGCGAGGTCGACGTCTTGCCAGAGCCGAACTTAGAACGACGTGCCCACTGTGAGCAGGAAACGGCTTGCAAGGGGGAGGGACGCACTTGAGGTGCGGCACTCAGCCCTTGGAGACACGGGATGAAGAGGCAGAGAGAGAGTGCACCACACGGGTGGAGTTGAGCGGAGAGGGGGCCATGATGGCAGAGCTGAGTCACGTGGTGGCACGACTATCACGACGATTCACGACTGGTTTCGAGCGTGGCTGTGCGTGTAGGCAATCCGTCCTACAGCTACCATCCTGAGGGTTTTTAGACTGGTGCCAGGTCACCAGTGCATTGCAGGAGTTGCACTGCCCACTGCCCCCAGGCAGTGGGGCAGTGCGTTGCAGAAGTTGCACTGCCCACTGCCCCCAGGCAGTGAGGCAGTGCATTGCAGGAGGTCCACTGCCCACTGCCCCCAGGCAGTGTTGCAGTGCATTGCAGGAGGGGCACTGCCCACTGCCCCCAGGCAGTGCGGCAATGTATTGCCGGAGGTCCACTGCCCACTGCCCCCAGGCAGTGGGGCAGTGCATTGCAGGAGTTCCGCTGCCCACTGCCCCCATACAGTGCGGCAGTGTATTGCAGGAGTAGCACTGCCCACTGCCCCCAGGCAGTGGGGCAGTGCGTTGCAGAAGTTGCACTGTCCACTGGCCCCAGCCAGTGAGGCAATGCATTGCAGGAGGCCCACTGCCCACTGCCCCCAGGCAGTGAGGCAGTGCATTGCAGGAGTTGCACTGCCCACTGCCCCCAGGCAATGCGGCAATGTATTGCCGGAGGTCCACTGCCCACTGCCCCCAGGCAGTGGGGCAGTGCATTGCAGGAATTGCACTGTCCACCGGCCCCAGCCAGTGAGGCAATGCATTGCAGGAGGCCCACTGCCCGCTGCCCCAAAGCAGTGAGGCAGTGCATTGCAGGAGTTCCGCTGCCCACTGCCCCCGGACAGTGCGGCAGTGCATTGCAGGAATTGCACTGCCCACTGCTCCCAGGCAGTGAGGCAGTGCATTGCGGGAGTTGCACTGCCCACTGCCCCCCGGCAGTGCGGCAATGTATTGCCGGAAGTCCACTGCCCACTGCTCCCAGGCAGTGCGGCAGTGCATTGCAGGAGTTGCGCTGCCCACCGCCTCCAGACAGTGCGGCAGTGTATTGCAGGAGTTACACTGCCCACTGCCCCCAAGTAGTGAGGAAGTGCATTGCAGGAGTTGCACTGCCCACTGCCCCCGAGGAGTGAGGCAGTGCATTGCAGGAGTTGCACTGCCCACTGCCCCCAGACAGTGCGGCAGTGCATTGCAGGAGTTGCACTGTCCACTGCCCCCAGGCAGTGGAGCAGTGCATTGAAGGAGGTCCACTGCCCACTGCCCCCAGGCAGTGAGGCAGTGCATTGCGGGAGTTGCACTACCCACTGCCCCCCGGCAGTGCGGCAATGTATTGCCGGAGGTCCACTGCCCACTGCCCCCAGACAGTGCGGCAGTGTATTGCAGGAGTTACACTGCCCACTGCCCCCAAGTAGTGAGGCATTGCATTGCAGGGGTTCCACTGCCCACTGCCCCAAGGCAGTGGGGCAGTGCATTGCAGAAGTTCCAGTGCCCACTGCCCCCAGGGCAGTGAGGCAGTGCAATGCAAAAGTTGCACTGTCCACTGCCCCCAGGCAGTGTGGCAGTGCATTGCAGGAGTTGCACTGCCCACTGCCCCCAGGCAGTGAGGCAGTGCATTGCAGAAGTTCCACTGCCCACTGTCCCAGGGCAGTGAGGCAGTGCATTGCAGGAGTTGCGCTGCCCACTGCCCCCAGACAGTGCGGCAGTGTATTGCAGGAGTTGCACTGCCCACTGCCCCCAGGCAGTGGGGCAGTGCATTGCACGAGTTGCACTGCCCACTGCCCCAAGGCAGTGAGGCAATGGATTGCAGGAGGTCCACTGCCCACCGCCCCCAGACAGTGGGGCAGTGCATTGCACGAGTTGCGCTGTCCACTGCCCCCAGGCAGTGAGGCAGTGCATTGCAGGAGTTGCGCTGCCCACTGCCCCCAGGCAGTGAAGCGGTGCATTGCAGCAGTTGCACTGCCCACTGCCCCCAGGCAGTGGGGTAGTGCATTGCAGAAGCTGCACTGTCCACTGCCGCCAGGCAGTAAGGCAGTGCATTGTAGGAGTTGTGCTGCCCACTGCTCCCAGGCAGTGAGGCAGTGCATTGCAGGAGTTCCACTGAGCACTGCCCCCGGGCAGTGAGGCAGTGCATTGCAGGATTTGCACTGCCCACTGCCCCCAGGGCAGTGAGCCAGTGCATTGCAGGAGTTGCACTGCCCACTGCTCCCAGGCAGTGAGGCAGTGCATTGCAGGAGTTCCACTGCCTGCTGCCCCAGGGCAGTGAGGCAGTGCATTGCAGAAATTGCACTGCCCACTGCCCCCAGGCAGTGAGGCAGTGCATTGCAGGAGTTGCACTGCCTGCTGTCCCCCGGCAGTGAGGCAGAGCATTGCATGAGTTCCACTGCCCACTGCCCCCAAGCAGTGAGGCAGTGCGTTGCAGGAGTTGCACTGCCCAATGCCCCCAGGCAGTCGGGCAGTGTATTGCAAGAGTTCCACTGCCCACTGCCCCAGGGCAGTGAGGCAGTGCATTGCAGAAGCTGCACTGTCCACTGCCCCCAGGCAGTGAGGTAGTGCATTGCAGAAGCTGCACTGCCCACTGCCCCAGGGCAGTGAGGCAGTGCATTGCAGGAGTTCCACTGCCCACTGCCCCCAGGCAGTGAGGCAGTGCATTGCAGGAGTTGCACTGCCCGCTGCCCCCAGGCAGTCGGGCAGTGCATTGCAAGAGTTCCACTGCCCACTGCCCCAGGGCAGTGAGGCAGTGCGTTGCAGGAGTTGCACAGTCCACTGCCCCCAGGCAGTGAGGCAGTGCATTGCAGGAGTTGCACTGTCCACTGCCCCCGGGCAGTGAGGCAGTGCATTGCAGGAGTTGCATTGCCAATTGCCCCAGGGCAGTGAGGCAGTGCATTGCAGGAGTTCCACTGCCCACTGCCCCAGGGCAGTGAGGCAGTGCATTGCAGGAGTTGCGCTGCCCACTGCCCCCAGGCAGTGGGGCAGTGCATTGCAGAAGTTGCACTGCCCACTGCCCCCAGGCAGTGAGGCAGTGCATTGCAGGAGTTCCACTGCCAACTGCCCCAGGGCAGTGAGGCAGTGCATTGCAGGAGTTGCGCTGCCCACTGCCCCCAGGCAGTGAGGCAGTGCATTGCAGGAGTTACACTGCCCACTGCCCCAGGCAGTGAGGCAGTGCATTGCAGGAGTTGCACTCTCCACTGCCCCCAGGCAGTGAGGCAGTGCGTTGCACGAATTGCACTGTCCACTGCCTCCAGGCAGTGAGGCAGTGCATTGCAGCAGTTGCACTGCCCACTGCCCCAGGGCAGTGAGGCAGTGCATTGCAGAATTTGCGCTGCACACTGCCCCCAGGCTTCGGGGTAGTGCATTGCAGGAGTTGCACTGCCCACTGCCCCCAGGCAGTGAGGCAGTGCATTGCCGTGAGTTGCACTGCCCACTGCCCCCGGGGCAGTGAGGCCGTGCATTGCAGGGGTTCCACTGCCCACTGCCCCAGGGCAGTGAGGCAGTGCGTTGCAGGAGTTGCACTGCCCACTGCCGCCAGGGCAGTGAGGCCGTGCATTGCAGGGGTTCCACTGCCGACTGCCTCAGGGCAGTGAGGCAGTGCATTGCAAAAGTTGCACTGCCCACTGCCCCCAGGCAGTGAGGCAGTGCATTGAAGGAGGTCCACTGCCCACTGCCCCTAGGCAGTGAGGCAGTGCATTGCAGGAGTTGCACTGTCCACTGCCCCCAGGCAGTGGGGCAGTGCATTGAAGGAGGTCCACTGCCCACTGCCCCCAGGCAGTGAGGCAGTGTGTTGCAGGAGGTCCACTGCCCACTGCCCCCAGGCAGTGGAGCAGTGCATTGAAGGAGGTCCACTGCCCACTGCCCCCAGGCAGTGAGGCAGTGTATTGCAGGAGGTCCACTGCCCACTGCCCCCAGGCAGTGAGGCAGTGCATTGCAGGAGTTGCGCTGCCCACTGCCCCCAGGCAGTGAAGCGGTGCATTGCAGCACTGCCCACTGCCCCCAGGCAGTGGGGTAGTGCATTGCAGAAGCTGCACTGTCCACTGCCGCCAGGCAGTAAGGCAGTGCATTGTAGGAGTTGTGCTGCCCACTGGTCCCAGGCAGTGAGGCAGTGCATTGCAGGAGTTCCACTGACCACTGCCCCCAGGCAGTGAGGCAGTGCATTGCAGGATTTGCACTGCCCACTGCACCCAGGGCAGTGAGCCAGTGCATTGCAGGAGTTGCACTGCCCACTGCTCCCAGGCAGTGAGCCAGTGCATTGCAGGAGTTCCACTGCCTGCTGCCCCAGGGCAGTGAGGCAGTGCATTGCAGAAATTGCACTGCCCACTGCCCCCAGGCAGTGAGGCAGTGCATTGCAGGAGTTGCACTGCCTGCTGTCCCCCGGCAGTGAGGCAGTGCATTGCATGAGTTCCACTGCCCACTGCCCCCAAGCAGTGAGGCAGTGCGTTGCAGGAGTTGCACTGCCCAATGCCCCCAGGCAGTCGGGCAGTGTATTGCAAGAGTTCCACTGCCCACTGCCCCAGGGCAGTGAGGCAGTGCATTGCAGAAGCTGCACTGTCCACTGCCCCCAGGCAGTGAGGTAGTGCATTGCAGAAGCTGCACTGCCCACTGCCCCAGGGCAGTGAGGCAGTGCATTGCAGGAGTTCCACTGCCCACTGCCCCCAGGCAGTGAGGCAGTGCATTGCAGGAGTTGCACTGCCCGCTGCCCCCAGGCAGTCGGGCAGTGCATTGCAAGAGTTCCACTGCCCACTGCCCCAGGGCAGTGAGGCAGTGCGTTGCAGGAGTTGCACAGTCCACTGCCCCCAGGCAGTGAGGCAGTGCATTGCAGGAGTTGCACTGTCCACTGCCCCCGGGCAGTGAGGCAGTGCATTGCAGGAGTTGCATTGCCCACTGCCCCCAGGCAGTGAGGCAGTGCATTGCAGGAGTTGCGCTGCCCACTGCCCCCAGGCAGTGAGGCAGTGCATTGCAGGAGTTCCACTGCCAACTGCCCCAGGGCAGTGAGGCAGTGCATTGCAGGAGTTGCGCTGCCCACTGCCCCCATGCAGTGAGGCAGTGCATTGCAGGAGTTACACTGCCCACTGCCCCAGGCAGTGAGGCAGTGCATTGCAGGAGTTGCACTCTCCACTGCCCCCAGGCAGTGAGGCAGTGCGTTGCAGGAATTGCACTGTCCACTGCCTCCAGGCAGTGAGGCAGTGCATTGCAGCAGTTGCACTGCCCACTGCCCCAGGGCAGTGAGGCAGTGCATTGCAGAATTTGCGCTGCACACTGCCCCCAGGCTTCGGGGTAGTGCATTGCAGGAGTTGCACTGCACACTGCCCCCAGGCAGTGAGGCAGTGCATTGCCGTGAGTTGCACTGCCCACTGCCCCCGGGGCAGTGAGGCCGTGCATTGCAGGGGTTCCACTGCCCACTGCCCCAGGGCAGTGAGGCAGTGCGTTGCAGGAGTTGCACTGCCCACTGCCCCCAGGGCAGTGAGTCCGTGCATTGCAGGGGTTCCACTGCCGACTGCCTCAGGGCAGTGAGGCAGTGCATTGCAAAAGTTGCACTGCCCACTGCCCCCAGGCAGTGAGGCAGTGCATTGAAGGAGGTCCACTGCCCACTGCCCCCAGGCAGTGAGGCAGTGCATTGCAGGAGTTGCACTGTCCACTGCCCCCAGGCAGTGGGGCAGTGCATTGAAGGAGGTCCACTGCCCACTGCCCCCAGGCAGTGAGGCAGTGTGTTGCAGGAGGTCCACTGCCCACTGCCCCCAGGCAGTGGAGCAGTGCATTGAAGGAGGTCCACTGCCCACTGCCCCCAGGCAGTGAGGCAGTGTATTGCAGGAGGTCCACTGCCCACTGCCCCCAGGCAGTGAGGCGGTGTATCGCAGTAGGTCCACTGCCCACTGCCCCAAGGCAGTGGGGCAGTGCATTGCAGGAGTTGCACTGCCCACTGCCTGCGGGCAGTGAGGCAGTGCATTGCAGGAATTGCACTGCCCACTGCCCCCAGGCAGTGAGGCAGTGGATTGCAGGAGTTGCACTGCCCACTGGCCCCAGCCAGTGAGGCAGTGAATTGCAGGAGGTCCACTGCCCACTGCCCCCAGGCAGTGTGGCAGTGCATTGCAGGATTTCCACTGCCCACTGCCCCCAAGCGGTGAGGCAGTGCATTGCAGGAGGTCCACTGCCCACTGCCCCCAGGCAGTGGGGCAGTGCATTGCAGGAGGTCCGCTGCCCGTTGCCCCCAGGCAGTGAGGTAGTGTATTGCAGGAGGTCCACTGCCCACTGCCCCCAGGCGGTGAGGCAGTGTATAGCAGGAGTTCCACTGCCCACTGCCCCCAGGCAGTGAGGCAGTGCATTGCAGGAGTTCCACTGCCCACTGCTCCCAGGCAGTGAGGCAGTGCTTTGCTTAAGGCCCACTGCCCACTGCCTCCAGGCAGTGGGGCAGTCTATTGCAGGAGTTCATCTGCCCACTGCCCCCGGGCAGTGAGGCAGTGCATTGCAGGAGATCCACTGCCCCCTGCCCCCAGGCAGTGGAGCAGCGCATTGCAAAAGTCCCACTGCCCACTGCCCCCAGGCAGTGAGGCAGTGCGTTGCAGGAGGTCCACAGCCCACTGCCCCCAGGCCGTGGCGCAGTGTGTCGCAGGAGTACCACTGCCCACTGGCCCAGGCAGGGCGGCAGGGTATTGCAGGAGTTGCACTGCCCACTACCCCAAGGGAGGGGGGCAGCCAGCGGCGGGAGTACCACTCCCCACTGCCCTCAGGCAATGCGGCAGTGCGAAGCACGATTTGCACTGCCCACAGCCCCCAGGCTGCCTGGCAGTGCGTTACACTGCCCACTGCCCCCTGCCCACAACAACAGTGCAGCAGGGCACACACAGTGCAGTGTGGTACAGAGCACCAAGCAGTGCGGCACCACACAGAAGGCACTGGTGGTGCAGCGCGGCACGCAGGGTGCAGTGGGCAAATGAGACCCTGTGTGACTGCGCGCAGGCGTCGGCAAGGCAGTGTCGGCCAAGTGCGAGAGTGCACTGGTCCGGCTATGCCACAACACACTTACACACAGCGCGCACACAACACACACAGCCCAGCCCGTTTACCTGTACCCGTGGGTAGACATCCCGGCCTTTGCCTTTTGGTAACAGCGCCTTCGGCACAACACGACACCAACACAACAGCGCAAAGCGTCGTTACACAAAACGACGGTGCACCACACGGCATGACAAGACACAACACTATATAACATCGGGAACGCAACAAAACGTGATGGAAACGTAACAGAGTGCAACAGGAGCGTAACGGAGTGCCACCTTCAACGCCATGGAACGTAACGGGAACGCAACGCAGTGCGCAACACGAGCACAGTAGAACAGAACAGGCCGTAACGGGAACGTGACGAGATTGTAACGGAGTGTAAGAAAGTGCAGCGGGAACGTAACGTCGTGGGCAGAGCCGCCACGGCTCTTTAGGTTTGCCCAAACAATGGGAGGGGGTTGCTCTGAAGTTGCTGCGTACTCTGAACACTGAGGTCGTTACTGCGGCTTTGGAGCGTATGCATGGGTGGCTATCGCCAGGCTTGGATGTGACTGCCTCTGTGTATCAGGCTTTCCGTCCATTTTCGTTCCGCACATATCAGCCCACTGTTTTTTGAGCTCGAAAAGTACAGGCTCCATGAAAGTTGACGTGTGTTGTGGGGTCCTTTCGTTCCACTTGTCCAGACCCCCACCTCTTCATTGGGCCCCACTGAGTTGGCGGCACACAGAAGGCTCAGAATGGCTGACATGCCTCTGAGGGGCCTGTTTTTGGATTGCATTGTGCGTTGGTACCCACTGCCCAACCGCTAGGTCTGCCCAAGGTGTGCCTGCATCATGTAAGACAATCATTTCTGATTGCCTGGCCATTCATGGATGGAAACCGCAAAAAGAACGCTGCGCTGGCCCTGAATTGGTATCCCAATGACGCAAGATATGCTTCAGCCTTTCGAAACCTTTCCCTGACTCCCCGCCATCGTATTCTCAGGGGCTCAAAGCACCCCCCCGCCACCCCCCCCACCCCCCATGCCCACTTTCCATACTTTCTGGCCGAAAAAAAAAAACACACTAACGCCCTCTCGGCGCATAAAATGGGAAACAGCTGGTCTTCTCTGACTAGAAGACCACCGTCCCGAGAAGGTGGATGTGGACATTGATGTGACGTGGAGTGCAAGGGGGGGCCAGGCTAGTGACCTTTTGAAGGCATGCCACACAGTACGACGCTTGCGTGGTGTGCCGGAACAGGATCTCGAACGCGACCTGCCGCAGTGCCGGCAAGTACTCCGGCCGGGTCATCCGGAGAAGACTCGCCGCAAACGTTTCGAACTCACTGTCAACGAGATGCCCCGACAGCACAGGCTTGTCAAAGAGCTCATGATTGATGCCCCGCATCCGGGCCTCGCGCGTGGCGGTATGCGAGGCCCGGTACGTGCCCTGGTACGCATAGAACAGCGTCTGGATCCGCAGGTTGAGCCGCAGGTCAAAGCCCTTGCTGAGGACCCAACACGCCGCGACTTTGGCGTTCTGCATCGGGGCACACCAGTGGTCCATGTTGACGACACAGACGCAGAGGTCTATCACCTGCCGGACCTCCGCGCGCGGCCGGCTGCGCTCTTCGCTCAGGCGCAGGAGGCCGAACCCAAAGAGCTCCCGGAGGACGTGGCAGCATTCGACGAAGAGGTCCACGGCTCTGTGCAGCCGCCCGCCGCTGTCCAGGTCTTTCGTACCGGCGCCTTTGAACACCTAAAAACAACACAACAGTGCATTGCAGGAATTGCACTGCCCACTGCCCCCGGGCAGTGTGGCAGTGCATTGCAGGAATTGCACTGCCCACTGCCCCCGGGCAGTGTGGCAGTGCATTGCAGGAGTTGCACTGCCCACTGCCCACTGCCCACAGGCAGTGCGGTGGACAGCTGCAGGAGTTCCACTGCTTCTGCCCACAGGCAGAATGGCGATAGTGTGCACGAAGTCGCCCCCCCCTACCCCCCCCCCCCTTACCTACCCCCCCCCTACCCCCCCCCTACCACCCCCTACTACCCCCCCCCCCCCCCCTACCCCCCCCCTACCTCCCCCCCCTACCTCCCCCCCCTACCTCCCCCCCCCTACCTCCCCCCCCTACCTTCGGCTCGCTTCGCTCGACGCGGGGGCCAGACCCCGCACCCCCCTTAAATAACATGACTCCTGCGGTGGCCACAGGCCGCCTTTTGTGTGTTCCGCCTTGTGTGTGCACCGCCTTTTGTGTGTACCGCCTTGCCTGTGGCCCCTTAAATAATAAGACTCCTGCGGTGGCCACAGGCCGCCTTTTGTGTGCACCGCCTTGTGTGTGCACCGCCTTCTGTGTGTACCGCCTTGCCTGTGGCCCCTTAAATAACATGACTCCTGCGGTGGCCACAGGCCGCCTTGTGTGTGCACCGCCTTGTGTGTGCACCGCCTTCTGTGTGTACTACCTTGCCTGTGGCCCCTTAAATAACAAGACTCCTCGTCTCGCGCATGCGCGCGGCGCTGCCCCGGCCTCCAGAGCCGCCGGTCGCGGGGGCCCCGCCGACGTACCACGACATGGAGCTGGCTGTCCAGAAGGGCTCCCCGGCCACGTCCCTCGACGAACTGCCGCGGCCCCTGGTATCCGCGCTGCCGGGCTTCGGCCTGCGGGTGCTGGTGGGTATCCTGGAGGACCTCGCGTCCGGAACCCCCAGCCGGCTGCTGTCAGCGGTGCTCCACCTCTGCCTCGCCAAGAAACTCCCGGCGTGGCTGGTGCGCAACAGCAGGCCGGTCATGCTGGAGCCCTACCTCCGGAGGCTAGAGACGGGCGTCGTGCAGGATCGCAGGGTCACCCGCCGCGAACTCAGGCGGGCCGTCCCCCCGGAGCACTTCGCCTACCGGCGGCAACTGTCCGGCCAGACGCTGGCCCTGGCCTGCCGATGGCTGTTGACCTACTGGGCCATCAAGCACGGGGAAATCTGGTCGGATGACTGGGATGAAGCGAATGCCTTCTGTAACCCCGACCGGGAGGCGGCGGGGGCGTGGGATCACGAGGCCCCGGAGGAATCTCTGTCGCCCTGGCTCCAGTGCTTCTACGACGGGCTCGACGTATGGGTGGCCTCCCCATACGGGCTGGCGGGCCCGTACAAGCTGAGCCACGGCGGAGCCCAGGGCGACAGCCAGGGTGTGGGGTACTTCTCCAAGGTCTCGGAGAAGCGAACGGAGTACCTCCGCCACGCGGTCCGCGAGGGGCTCTACCCCGAGGACGGGCGACCCGGGGCGCCGGACCCGGCGTCCTACGTCCCGCGGCAGCCCGCGGCCCCCCACGGCTTCCTCCCGGAGGTCGCCTTCAGCGACGACTGCCGCCACTTCGCCCTCTCAGGGTGGGGCCTGGCCTGGCTGATGGGCATCTGCGCGGTCACGTGCGCGGCAGCCTGCGGCTCAGTGCAGGTCGGGAAGCTGAAGGTGTACCGCCTAGTCCTGCGCCACCGCCGGCTGCACTACGCCTCGGGCACCCTGCCCACGACCCTGGGCCCGCTGCGGCTGCAGTCCGGGGGCTTCATGCTCACCGGCATACCCCTCGTGATGGGCGAGTACCCGGCCCCGCAGGTCGCCAAGGCGGAGGCCAGCCTGGCGAAGGTAGGGCGCGCGCTCTACCGCCTGCGCCCGGCCTACGTGCTCGTCCTCCGCATCGTCCTGGCGTACGTCGTCTCGGCCCTGGACTACGTCTACGACGCGATGCCGCCGTGCCCGACACGCCTGCGCCGAACCCAGCGAGCGGTGGACAGGGTCCTGACCAGGGCACTGCGGGTGCCGCGCAACGTGCCCAGGGCCCTCCTGTGGATGCCGGTATCCAGCGGGGGCTTCGGCTTCCCCCACTTGTACAGCCGGATGCGGCTCCGGCACGTTCAGGGGTACCTCAGGGCCATGGACTCGCGCAGCGTGCTCGTCCGCGAAAATGTCCGGGCCCTCAGCCGCCCGGACTGCTGGCAGGGCCTGGACGGTCCGGACCAGGAACGCCTGTTCCACACAATGGCCGAGGTCAGCCTGGAGGTGTGCGTCCTGCCTGCCGCCGCGGCGCAGCCTGCGGCCGTGGACACCCAGGTGCGCCGGCCGTACAGTTCTGGAGGGGTCCTCCTGGTGGCGGATGGTGCAATGGAGACCACGCCGGACGGCGACACCCTGGGCTGGGGCGCGCTGGTGGCGGACGCCCGCGGGGTGCTGGCGACTGCGGCCTCCGGCGTCCTGGCGCGGGCCGCCAGCCCCTGGGCAGCGGAGTGGGCCGGCAAGCTAGAGGCGTGGCGCCTCGCCGCTTCGCTGGGGGTCGCCCCTGCGGCAGTCCAATACGTCGGGACAGACTGCAACTCCGCCACCCTCGGCAGCGACGGGGGCGTCCCCTCCCAGTCCCCCTGGGTGGACAGGGTGCGGGTCGCCTTCGCGGAGGCCCTTGGGCGCGGCCGCCCCGACCTGTACATCCCCGCGCAACACAACACCCAGTGGGCCGGCCTATTCTCCGACCTCCAGGCGCAGGCCCATGACCTGGCGGCGCGGGGCCTGGGTATGGCGCGCGAAGGCACATACCCGCTGCCGGACGCGCTGGACGGGACGGCCGTGCTGTTCTCGTCGCGCCGCCTGGTGACAGCGGTCCCCCGCGAGATGGACTGCCTTTACATCCAACTGGCGGCCCCGTCCGTCACCTTCATCCGGGGCCCGCCAGGGGACGACCTGGCCCTGCAGGCCTGGGCCCAGCTCCTGACCGAAGGGGCGGTGCCCACAGAGGGCCTCAGGTTCGCGGCCTGGGTGCGCATGGCGCCCTCGACCCACACCTCGGCGCACGCAGAGTTCCACTGCGCTTATTGCTCGCAGCCCTGCAAAGGGTGGGGGGATCACATGGTTCGCTCCTGCCCGGTGGTGCTAGCGGCGGCGCTGACTGGCTTTAGGGCCCTGTGCGCCCAGTTGCAGTCCAGGGGCTACGCCGTGTGCTGGCGCGATTCCCTTGGGGCCACAGTCTACGACCGGACTGGCCGCACCACGCGCTGGCGGCTGGTGCGGGACGAAGACGTGGTCGTTCAGTCCGAGAGCGCAGCCTGGGACGTGGCGGTCACGTGGTCTGGGCTCCTGTGGGCGATGGCCCCGCAGCCCTGGCCAACCCGCGAGCGCGCCGCCCTGATGTCCGGTTACCTGCGGGCTGTAGCGGCATGGGTGGTGCTCAGGCCGCCAGCCCGGTGGTCGCACCTGATGAGGGCCGGGGAGCGCGAGTGGCCGGTAGGCCTGCCCCGCCCCCTTGCGGACGCGGGCACCCTGCTCCGCTACGCCATGGGCGAATCCGCGTGCTTGGTAGCGGGGCCGCGCCCGGAGCTAGTGGGCCGCGCCGTCCCCGTGTCCGTGCTGGACCCCGCGGACCGCGGCGCGTGCCCAGACGTGGTCCTCATCGTCGGCGCCCTGCCGTCCCTGCGGGGAGCCGTCCCGGAGGTGGTCCTGGCCCCGCCAGCGACCAGCTGGGCGCTATTCCCGGGCAGCACCATCCAGCCGCTTGGTGAGGGGCCCCTGCTAGCGTTCCCAGCGGGTGCAGCGCCGCCCGGCCTCCTCGAGGCCCTGGGAGCCTTCTTCCCCGTGGAGGACGCGCCCCCGCAAGACCAGCCGGAGGCGCTTGACGAGCCCGGGCAGGAGGCGGACGACCCCGACCTGGGCCTGGAACTCGGCGCAGACGAGGACGACGAGTACCTGCTCAGCTGATCGCCGCCCCCCTGCTCTCCCACCCCCCTGCCCTAGCCCCCCCGCCCCCCCCCGGGAGCCCAGGCAGGGCACCGCGGGGGGGCCGCCGGCTTAGCCCGCGGCCGGGCACCCCTCCCGCCCTGGGCTGGGATCTCAGGTGCAGCGCACGGCCCTAGAGCAACCCAGCCGCCGGGACCAACAGGGCGGCGCGCCTCCGGCGGGCCATGACCTCGCCCCCCGGGGTGGCGACACACCGGCCCCAGCACAGCTCTCCCCTCCCTGACCGGCAAGCCCTAGGGGCGGCCCAACAGCACGCGGGTGGCCCAGTCTGAGCGGGCACCAGGAAACGCCGTCCGCCTCCTCCAAGGGCGGACGGCGGCGCCCACACACGGCGCCGCGGACAGCATGCGACACGAAGCGAATGCAACGACTTGTGCCCGCTCTGCTGCCTGCCTGTGCCACCGCCAGTGCCTCTGAGGACCAGCGACGTGGGGGCAGCGACCAGCGCGGGCGACGGGGGGCAGGACGGGGGCGGGGGTGCAGATGGGTGACGCGGAGTACGGGACGGCCGCGCCTAGGTCGCGGCCCGGCCGCAGGGCGGGAGGCCGCCAGCCCCCCCCCCCTCCCCTCCCCGGGGCGGCCCGGCTGGGCGCCCCCCCCCCCCCAGGGCAGAGACGGGGCGACGGGGGGGGCAGGGCCGCCGATGCCAGCCAAGGAGCAGCGAGGCCCGCGGCGCGCACGGGGAGGGGCAGGACCGGACGCAGCGGGCGGCGGCGCGCGTGGTACGGGCGCGGGGGAAGGGGGGCGGAGAGCCACGCCCGGACCCCGGGGGACGCAAGGACGTCGCCCCCCCCCCCCCCCTAGCGTCGGGCCCGGCCCGGCGCGGCCTGGCAAGGGACCCAGGGGCACGGCCACCCCGGAGGGATGTTCGGGCAAGGCGCGACCGTAGTAATGGACCCGGGCGTGCCTGCGGGGTACCCCCCCCCCCCCAGGTGGTGCGGCGCCGGCCCTTTGCTCTGCACGGCGCAGTGACCAAGCAAAATGCCCCGCCGCACCATTGCATACCCCCCGTACCACGCGCTCCCGCCGCCATCCCCGTACCAGGTGGGCGGGCGCGGGCTGCAGCCACTCTCCCGCGGCCGCCGGCTGGCCTGGGAGCAGCAGATGCGCCGGTGGGTGGCGCGCAGCGACCTGGCACCGGCCATCCGCCGTTGGCTGGCCCAGGTGAGCCGCTCGCTGCCCCCCCGCAGCCCTCGCCCGGAGGACGCCCTCGCGACTGTCGCCTGCGCCCGCTACGCCCTCGAGGGGCCAGCCCCCCGCCTTCTCCGTCTGGAGGACATCCTCATGGGATGCTTCCTCAGCTGGACGGGCACGGGCGCGCACCCCAGGTGGGGGCTGTCGCCCCTGAACCGCGTGCCCCAGGGCCTAGCGATATCGGGCCCCGCCCTCCACGAGGCCCTCGGCTGGCGGTACGGCCGGGCGGCCCCCCTCTGGCGGTCCCCCCGCCTCCACTGAAGGGAGGGCGTGCGGATCTCCAGGGTCGCCCCCCTGCTGGCGCCCCTCTGGGACCTGGGCCCCCTCCCGGCCCGCCGAGCCGGGGCAGCCGCCCCACAGCCCTGGGTCGAAGCGCCCCAGCGCCGGGCGCTCCTGGTCGAAGGGTGGGGCGACGAGGCCGAGGGCTCCGGGGGCCATTGGGTGGGTATCACCCACGACGGCTCCGTCCGGTGCCTCCTGCGGGGCGTCAGGCCCCTCGCCCCGCCCAAGGACGCGCGCGCGGCGGCGGCCGAGGTGCTGGCCTCCACCCCACGGGTGTATGCCGTGTGGTACGCGGTGCTGCCAGCCCCGGGAGCACCGCAGCAGCCCCCACAGCACCCCCGCTCGGGCGTGGCTCGCGATCCGCGAGCTCGTGGCGGCGTGGCGGCGGCGCCGCGGGGTGCAGGTCGTGTTCGAAACGCCCTAACCCAGGTGTGCGGCCACTGGGCAGCCCTGCCGGTGAGGCCGCCGAAGCCCTCCCTCCCCCCCCCCCCAGCTACCTCTCAGCCCCGGCCCCTTCTCGCCCCCCCGCCCCCCCGGCCCGGCGAGCGGGGGAACGAGGCGGGCGGGGACACCGACCCCCCCCCAAGGCGGCGGGTCAGTGCACCCCCCCCGCGGCCCCCTCCCTCCCGCCCCCCCCACCCTCCCCCCCCACCCCCCTCCCCGCCCAACCCGCGGCACGGCGGTGAGCCTGCCCCCCCCCCCCCCAGCCCGCGGCGGCGGCTGGGGGCGCGCAGCATGCATGGCCGGCCGATATGCAGAGTCGTCGGGACAGCCATCGAGCGCCCCCCGGGCGGCTTGTGAGCCTCAAGATCGGCCTTCAAATCAAATCAAATCAAATCCCTACCCCCCCCCCCTACCTCCCCCCCCCTACCTCCCCCCCCTACCTTCGGCTCGCTTCACTCGACGCCGGGGCGAGCCCCCGCACCCCCCTTAAATAACATGACTCCTGCGGTGGCCACAGGCCGCCTTTTGTGTGCACCGCCTTGTGTGTGCACCGCCTTTTGTGTGTACCGCCTTGCCTGTGGCCCCTTAAATAATAAGACTCCTGTGGTGGCCACATGCCGCCTTTTGTGTGCACCGCCTTGTGTGTGCACCGCCTTCTGTGTGTACCGCCTTGCTTGTGGCCCCTTAAATAACAAGACTCCTGCAGTGGCCACAGGCCGCCTTTTGTGTGCACCGCCTTGTGTGTGCACCGCCTTCTGTGTGTACCAACTTGCCTGTGGCCCCTTAAATAACAAGACTCCTGCGGTGGCCACAGGCCGCCTTTTGTGTGTTCCGCCTTGTGTGTGCACCGCCTTCTGTGTGTACCGCCTTCCCTGTGGCCCCTTAAATAACAAGACTCCTACGGTGGCCACAGGCCGCCTTTTGTGTGTTCCGCCTTGTGTGTGCACCGCCTTCTGTATGTACCGCCTTGCCTGTGGCCCCTCAAATAACATGACTCCTGCGGTGGCCACAGACCGCCTTTTGTGTGTTCCGCCTTGTGTATGCCCCGCCTTGTGTGTGCACCGCCTTCTGTGTGTATGATCCTACCCCCCCCCCTCCACCCGAACCCACCCCATCCCCCCCCTACCCCCCCTACCTTCTCGACCCCCCCCCTACCTCCCCCCTTTACCCCCCCCTACCTCCCCCCCTACCTCCCCCCCCTACCCCCCCCCACCCCACCCCTACCCCCCCCCAACCCCCCCTACCTCCAAGGTAGGGGGGGGCGACTTCGTGCGATATATGGAATGGCAGTGCATTGCGACGCTTCCACTGCCCACTGCCCACAAGTGCAGTGCAGCACGGCACACACAGTACGGTGCAGTGCACAGCACCAAGGAGTGCAGCACCGCACACAAAGTACTGATAGTGCAGCACAGCACACACGGTGCAGTGGGCCCAATAGACCCTGTGTGACCGTGCATAGGCGTTGGCAGAGCAGCACGGGCTAAGTGCAACTGTGCACGGGTCCCGACTGTACAACAACACACTGACACACAGCACGCACTTAGACACACAGCCCTCCCGTTTACCTGTACCCGTGGGTAGACATCCCGGCCATTGCCTTCTGGTAACAGCGCCTTTGGCACAACACAACACAACACAACACAACACAACAGGACGGAACACAACACAACACAACACAACGCAACGCAACACAACACAACGCAACACAACG